>CM056050.1:549042097-549642097 GCA_029574335.1 Rana kukunoris | reverse complement strand
GGGGGGAGTGTCGACGGGATGTCAGTTTTTTGAATAACTATGCAGAGCGGCAGCAGATTGTAAAATAGTAAGTGACCGGATTTATATTATAAAAACGCAGGATGAAAGGACATACATTTAAAAAATGCTAATTGTGGTTGGAACTGCTCTTTAATAGCTGGAGCTGGCTGATTGCTTCAGTTCTCTAACATTATAGTGATCACAGGATAAGGAGATATATACTGTATAGGTAATTCTAGCCATTGGCAATGATAAATTCCTATTGCCTGGTATTTAAGTAACCTGCGTAGGACCATTGTTCCACATTGATTTTTCTTTATACATTTTCAAACTTGCAGACAAAATGTGGAATAGCTGTGGCCTTCTGTTATGGATTCCAAGCCTACTGATTTTCATTTCTGACTGATTGCCAAAAATAGAATATCAACCAGATTGATTGCATAATCACATCACACAATGACAAAGAGCTGAGAAATTAGGAAAAAAGTAAAAGGCTAATGAGTAAGGTGACTACACATCTTTATGTTAACTGCAATCATCTGTGTGATTTTTCACATACATTATAAGCTCACATTCATACACTAGGGTGTATAGGAGCCAATTAACCTACGAGCATAGCATGTCTTTGGAGTGTGGGAGGAAACAAACATACCCAGAAGAAACACCTAGGCACATGGAGAGCATGCAAACTCAAGGCAGGTAGTGCCATGGTTGGGATTTAAGCCAATAGAACCTAGTACCGCTAGAAGAGAAGCGTTAACCACTTAGCCACTATACTCCTCTACAATGGCGAGGGGAAGAATTAGCTTGATTGTACATGGAAGAGGCCTCCTTGGGGAATCCTTTTACAGCTGAGGCCCCATCAGAGACTATCAGAAGATTCGGGAGTCTCCTTGACTTCTGTAGGCTCACGCATCAACAAATATGAATTGAATGTAGACATCTACAAATCCAAATAGGTCAACAGAAAAGTTTTTCTTGTAAGTGAAATACAGTTGAACCTCGGATTACGAGCATAATCCGTTCCAGGATATATCAAAGCGAGTTTTCCCATTGAAATCAATGGAAACGAAAATAATTTGCATTGACTTCAATGGGATGCAATACGAAAATGGCCGAAAAGGCCCGGGGGCTCGTTTCCTGTGCCCCCATACCTCAGGTCAAATGAGGTACTGCAGGCCAATGTTAGCCTATTCTTGGCTCCTGCGCCCCCATACCTCAGGCCAAATGAGGTACTGCAGGCCTATTTTTGGCTCTGCTCGGCTTCTGCGCTCCCATACCTTAGACCAAATGAGGTACTGCAGGCCTATTTAGCTTGAATTCTGCTCGTCCTGCGAATCAACGCTCACAAACCGAGTCAGAATTAAAAAAAAAAGTTGCTTGCAAATCAAAACGCTCTCAAACCAAGTTTGGTGGCATTTTTACCCTAGCATGCTTTCCATCAAGGGCTCCTAATGCAGTTGGGAAAGTGAGTTTTCTGACAAAAATCTTTTGCCAAATCTTCCCACATATATTCTGATGGCTGCCGAGGCATAACGACATGATGATTCTGCTCCAGGCCCCACAAAAAATATTCCTGGGAATTTTAGACTGGGCAGGCGGGGTGGGGCGCCTTGCGACGCTTTGCGGCGGTGGTTAATGATGGGATGTGGGGTTCCAGCACCTTGTACCTCTAGACCCCTTTACATTACACAGCACCCTGCACCTCTGGACCCCTTTACATTACACAGCACCCTGGACCACTTTACATTACATAGCACCGCACCTCTGGACCCTTTTACATTACACAGGACCCTGCACCTCTGGGCCCCTTTACATTACACAGCACCCTGGACCCCTTTACATTACACAGCACCCTGCACCTCTGGACCCCTTTACATTACACAGCATCCTGCACCTCTGGACCCCTTTACATTACACATTACCCTGCACCTCTGGACCCCTTTACATTACACAGCACCCTGCACCTCTGAGCCCTTTTACATTACACAGCACCCTGCAACTCTGGACCCCTTTACATTACATAGCACCGCACCTCTGGACCCCTTTACATTACAGAGGCCCCCACAGTTTGTTACACAGACACCCCCCTAAGGCGGCGTACACACGATCAAATTTGTCCGCTGAATTTGTCAGCGGACAAATCTGATCGTGTGTATGGGCTAGCGGACATGTCTGACCGGCGGACAAATTTTAAAACATGCTTTAAAATTTGTCCGCCGGAGACATGTCCGTCGGATATGTCCGCTAGTCAGTACACTCACCAGCAGACATATGTTCCCGCACAAGCGTCGAATGGATTCGACGCATGCGCGGAAGTATTTTTCTTCCTGGTGCGGTGACGTGGCGGCATCAACGTCACCGCCACGTCACCGCGATGTCTGCTGGCGGGAATTTTGATCCGATGGCGTGTACACGCCATCGGACCAAAATCTGATGAGACATGTCCGCTCTAAACTGTTCGTTGGACAAGTTTGAGCGGACATATCTCATCGTGTGTACGCGGCCTAACAGTTCTGGACCCCCTGCATGTTACACTGGGAGGAGACGTGGCATATGCCTGGTATGGCCAGTCCGGGCCTGTTCTGCTCCCACAGTGCCAAGCAAGATTCCCCCTACAAGAACAACAAACAAACACAACTACAGCTTTGAATTCAGAATTATTCTGGTCATGGAACCATAAAATAACCAACGTCATATTTGATTTTTTGTCATTTTGTTTCGGCACCAAGACTCTCACACTAGTCTTTGTATACCACCAGCAACATATACGATCCTCTATAAATAATCAACATGAAAAATAATGAAACTCTGTAATCCATCCTGCAAAAGCCCTCTGATATAATTTTTCAGCTTGATAATCAAACTAAGTATAAGTGATGATCATAGTTCTGTCTTGCTCTGAAAATTTAGGTAAGATGGTAATTTAAAATCTGTGGTGTGTGATGCAGCCTTACAGGAAATAGATTTCCTGGAATAGCTGATAAATTTAATTAAACACGCATTTATTTCAGATTTGTATTAACTGTTTGCAATATCTTGTATTATATAGAGCTCATGGCAATACCATCTGTCTAGCCTAACTGCTAATGTGCACGTAAGCAAAAAAACGCACTCTTGCCCGCAGACAAATTATTTTATTGCAAACAGTAGCAGGAATACAGCTCTTATGCCCCGCAAACTAGCGTTTTTCCCGTCGAAAAAAAACACTTAAGCCTGTCTTGCATGCACACGGTCACACAAAAGTTCTCTGAATTTTAGAGCGTTAAGAACGCGGTGACGTACAACACTACGACGAGGCGAGAAAAAGAAGTTCAATGCTTCCGAGCATGCATGTTTTTTTCCCCGTCGGAATTCCATACAAACGGTTTTCCCGCTACGATTTTTTCCTGGCGGGAAAAAAAACATCCTGCTCTCTTTTTTTCCCGCCAGTTTTCCTGTGGGGAAAAAGTCAGTTGGAGCATAGGCCGCGTACACACGATGAGACATGTCCGCTCAAACATAGTGTACTAACCAGCGGACATATCCGACGGACATGTCTCTGGCGGACAAATTTCAAAGCATGCTTTGAAATTTGTCCGCTGGGAAAACATGTCTGCTAGCCAGTACACACGATCAGATATGTCCGCTGAAACGGTCCGTCGGACCAGTTTTAGCAGATATATTTGATCGTGTGTACGCGGCCTAAGAGGAGCCCCAGCCTGCTACCATAGATTTCTATGCTGGACCAATGGAATATGGGAGTTGAAGTTCAACTATGGACTGTAACGCTACCCCTGTGAGGGCCACTCAAAGAATCTGTACCCTTAAGCCCTGTACACACGATCAGTTTGTCCGATGAAAACAGACCGATGGACTTTCAAACCAATCGTGTGTGGACCCCAACGGTTTGTTTTCCAATCAGTGAAAAAAAATAGAACATGTTTTAATGTATAAGCTGGGGCAGACCGGCCAACAACCACAGAACTTGTCGAAATGGATAGAGCTGAAAGGCCCAGCGTAACAGACATGACACCCGAGGAGGCAAGTTTTGATCGGGCTGTTAAACTAAGACTGGCACAGTATGGTCCTAACCCTCCACCGGAAATCATAGACCTAGTTATAGCTGCTGTGGATGCAACTTGGCTACATCAAAAAGGGTGCTGCAGCAACAGATTTTGGATCTGCTGGATTGTGGAGTGTTGATAAGCTGTCGTGGGTTCGGAATTGAATATCGTAGACGGCGTTAACCCCTGACTGTTACAGTGTGTAAGGGCTTTACTGTTTGCCCCAACCTTGCAAGTCCTCTGACACTCTGGGTTTGGACATTCTTATTGTAACCATATACTTAGAAATACACACAGGCAATTTGAACCAGTTAAATCTTGTTTATCGGGAAAAGATTAGTGTTAATGCACTTCAGCAATATAAACTTGTGCAGAAAAATATGCTATGCTAGATAACCCTGATAGCAGGGACAACAACAACAATGGAATACATGCAACTATTTGGAGTGCTAAAGAAAAGAACACATACATAACATAAGCAAAATTCCACCCTGATTAGGACCTATGGCTACAGGCAAAAGAAGGGCAGAGAAATTACAATTTCCTATCAGACCACTACCTTCTGTACCCTGACATTACAGCCCCAAAGGCACAAGGATTCTATATTCAAATCAGGCAAAATAACTTTTCAGTCCTTAACCCAGCTCTCAAGTGGGTAGAGTCCTGTGTAGAAATGTTGGCCCTTATGGCGCCAGTGACTTTATCCTGTGCAAAGTGGAGGGGGATTTGTTGTAGTAGCCACCATTGTGGTTGTATTAATGGATCTGGTGAATATTTGTTTGCCTTTACCATTACATGCAGACTTTCTGGGACTGTATTTATGTGCACCACCTTAGAGACTGGGCCCCAGCACTTATTGGCTGAAGATCTAGGGCAGAGAACTGTCTCTTTAGTTAAGGACTTCATTCACTGCCTATAGACGTACCATTACAGTGGTTCTGGGTATTTCCTAGAGTGCACTCTAGCAGAATAGTATACTGGTGGCAGGACATTTACTACAACACTGTTTACCATTGGCATTAATGTGATTTGTGGCAGTGTTTAATGCTGATTTTCAGATTACCAAGTATTAGAGTACTAAGTATTTTAATGTCGCGTACAGATGATTGGACATTCCGACAACATAACCATTGATTTTTTCTAATGAATGTTGGCTCAAACTTGTCTTGCATACAAACAGTCACACAAATGTTGTCAGAAATTTCCGAACGTCAAGAACGTGGTGATGTACAAGACATAAGATGAGCCAAGAAAAATTAAGTTCAATAGCCCGTGCGGCTCTTCTGCTTGTTTCCGAGCATGCATGGAATATTTTTGCGTCAGAATTGTGTACACACAATCGGAATTTCCGACAACAAAACTTCTTGTTGGAAAATTTGAAAACCAGCTTTTAAATTTTTGTTGTTGGAAATTCCGACAGCAAATGTCTAATGGAGGGTACACACGGTTGGAATTTCTGATAACAAGCTCCCATAGAACATTTGTTGTCTGAAATTGCGATCATGTGTACGTGACATAACTGTATAGCTCATGCTTTAAGCTACTACCACACAGTAACTCCTTTGTCTTGAAAATTGGGTTAGACTTGTGTTCTACCTGTTTCTATATGTACATATTGTCATTTACTTTATTTTGTTACAATATAATATACTCCTTCGTTCCTAACCAGACTGGTGTCTAATTTCAGAGACTGAATAATAGTTGTGTACTGAGTACTTATCTTTGTGCTCTCAGCAATATGGCGGCCTCTATCTGCTTAGCCTGGTATGTCAGAGTGGGCTGTTGTTCACAGAGTCAGGGGAAAAAACTGAGAACCCAGACTATCCACCAGCTCTATTGGGGTAGCGCTACACAATTTTAAATAGTTGCAATCTTTAACAGACCCCTAATGATCTTACAACCCTGGTTGGAAAGCTCCATTTCAGTATATTGAGCTTACTGAGCACAAGCTATGTTGTGATTTCTGGAGGCATGTATTAATTTCTCTGTGCTGCCTAATTACTTCTCTTCTAGTCATTTCTTGATTGTATCCTAACTATTCGAAATCACGTAATCAAAGAATAGGTATACTGTACATAAGTTCGTACAAATTAAGAGAAAATACAAAAATTACACCTAATGTGCAGAACAAAGAAATGCTAGTGAACAGTACATACATACTTGTGACCAGGGATGTATCTTGGCCTAGGCCTAGGGCGGCACTTTGCGGGGGGCACCAAAGCCACCCCCCGCACAAAAAAAAAAGACCCCCGATCAGTCCTTTTATTTAATCGGCTCTCGTGGCCGCCTTCCGACTCCCTCATAAATAGTGTTGCTCACGAATATTCGCATTGCGAATATTCGCTACGAATATTGCATATTCGAGTATTCGCGAATATCTCGAATATCGCGGCGAATATTCGCTATTTCGAATATTCGTATTTTTCAAATTTCGCAATCAATTTCGCAATCAATTTCGCAATCGCGAAATTTCGCAATAGCGACATTTCGCAATTTTTTTTTTTTTTTATAAAATATAGCGAATATTCGTAAATATCAAATATTCGTGATATTTTATCCAAAAAAAAATAGCGAAATTGCGCAATCATTTTCGCTTTCGCATATGCGAAATTTCGCTATATTTTTTTTTATAAAATATAGCGAATATTCGTAAATATCGAATATTCGTGATATTTTATAAAAAAAAAAAAAAAACGCGAAATTTCGCATTAGCGAAAATTCGCATTGCCGAAAATTCGCAATTTTTTTTTTATAAAATGTCACGAATATTCGATATTGACGAATATTCGCGAATATTCTTCGAAATATTCGCGAAATATCGCGAAATCGAATATGGCGTATTCCGCTCATCACTACTCATAAATTGACCCCCCTGGCGTGGCGGCCTGTAGCGTGGCACTTGCGCTAGCAACATACTGTACATGGGGCATACTTGGCCAGGGGGAGGGAGCGACTGATGCCTGCATTAAACGGACGGTGATTGGCCAGACCGGGTGCATGTGATACCAGAGACGGAGGCTCCGCGGAGGCTCGGCCTCTGGTATCACATGCACCCGGTCTGTCCAATCACTGGCCGTTTAATGCAGGCATCAGTCGCTCCCTCCCCCTGGCCAAGTACGCTCGGATTGTCTTAAGTTTTATGTACGTTTTTACTTATTACTTTTAATAAATTGCTGATGGTTTATTGCTATTGGAGTCCCTTCTGTTTTAATCCTTATACTGGGTGAGTGCTGCTGTGGAACTAGAAGGGCCAGCCTGGAAGCCAGCTAGGAATCGTTCTAACAGCGGAGATTGCAGTGTCAGTCAGTGGAAACCAGCATTAGTGGAGATCATACGAGGCTTTCATTTAAGCCCCTTGAGGTGAGAGGCTTGGGAGACAGGGCACTGTGGAGCACTATTTTGCGGTTGATTATGAATTGGAGCACCTTACTCAATCAGCACTGATTGTTTGACTTTTTGCACTTCTTTTTGGACTATTTTTGTGGATTTGCACTTAGTGGCCCAGATTCAGAGAGCGATTACGCCTGTCTAACTGGTGTTAGACAGGAGTAATTTCAAATTTCGCGCGCCGTATCACTAGTTTGAATCCTCAAACCATGATACGGCGGCTTCGGGCTTCGATCCGAGAGGCTTACGTCTTCGTAAGCCTTCGGATCTACGTTGCGATATTTTTGCGGCCGCTGGGTGGAGTCCGCGTTGTTTTCACCGTCGGGGTATGCAAATTAGTTTTTACGGCGATCCACGAAGGTACGAGTGTCCTTCGCAATCGCCTACGTCATTTTTTGGCTACGTAATGTTAGAGCAGCTTTTTGCTGGTCTAACAGTGCGTAACCCATGTTAAGTATGGCCGTCGTTCCCGCGTCAAATTGAATTTTTTTTTTTTTAACGTAACTCGTTCGGGAATAGGAATGTACGTAAACGACGCTACTACGACGTAACGACGTGATTTCGCGCAATGCACGGCGGGAAATTTGGGAACGGAGCATGCGCAGTTCGATCGCTGCGGGAACGCGCCTATTTTAAATGCTTCACGCCCCCTAATCGCGTAGATGGATTGCGCCGGGAGAAATACACTACGCCGCCGTCGTTTACTTGACAAAATCTACCTGGATTCCACGTAGAGCCAGGTAAAATACGGCGGCGTAGTGTATTTGGGAAACGCTACGATAATCTAATTCTATGTGAATCTGGCCCAGTGACTTTTTGATTGCACCAATATTTTTATTATATCCCGTTATCTGATTCATTATTGAGCACTATGTATGGCACTTTATGATCTTCATATTTATTTATTTATACATTATTGCACATTGGCAGACCTAATATTGTTATTAATTAATTTATTAATCAATATTTTACAATCAAGGTTTATTCTTTATTACTTTATTATATTGATCATTTATCCATTAATTGCTCATCATTATTTTTCCTCTTCTGTGGCTTTGTGAATATTAATATATTTTTTTACATTTTGCACATTACTTTGGAGTGGAATTGTGCACTGAGACTCATATTAATTTGCATTAATTTTTAATAAATTGGAAGGGGGTGGTTTACAGATTATAGGGCGTGTCTTAAACAGGAAGGGGTGGGTCATATTTAAATTAGGGGGCGCATGAGTTTAGTAAGGCCTAGGGCAGCACAAAACCTAAATACACCTCTGCTTGTGACACTAAACTCTTGTTTCAAAGAAAAAGTCTATTCAAGTATGTATTCCTAACTAAAAAAAAAGGGCCCTCAATGGCTCCCAGCCTCCTCCGAATTTCTTACTTCCATTTTGATACTGCTGTGATTTGACTTCCTGTTAGAGGGCGGTTACATTTGTTTTCCATGGTCCCACTGTATTTTACCAATGTAGCCACTATCCCTTGTTCGCTCATGAGATAGACTAGGGACTATGGACAATGGACTCTAGCATTTGTAGTGTGCATGTGTAGGCATATTGGGCCAGATTCACAAAGCACGTATCACGAGTTAGGGAGTTAGGCACGTGTAAGTCTAAAAATGCACACGCTTATCTATGCACCGTATCCCCAAAACGATATACGCCTGAAATCCACATTTTTTACTCCGACGTAATTTGGATAGACCGGAGCATTGTGTTTGCAAAAATGCCCTAGACACACCATTGATTTGCCATGCAAATATGCAAATTAGGGAGATACACCGATGCACAAAAGTAAGTTTGTGCGGTGCAGTCTACGCGATGTGCTTATCAGCTGCACGGCCGGTCTAAAATTAGACCTTATAAAAGCTTGCTTAAAATTAGACAATCCGTTTACATGTCAGCAAAAGCAACACTGTTAGGGACAAGCCGAGCAGCCACACTTGCAGGACACCAATCTGTATGCCAACATGCCAGGGGCATCCATGGTCATAGCTATACTACTGACTTCAGATGATCGCAGAAGGATGAGGGCACGGAGGAGGGCACGGAGGAGGGCACGGGAGAGGATATACCGACCGCCACTGCATAGTTGCCAACATTTAAAAAATAATTCCAGGGACACTTTGCATACCTCACAACATTTTGAGATGGGAATGAGGGACACCTACTAGCAAATGTATGTTGGCATAGGACACGCCCCCTACCACTTAAAGGAGAATTAACACACAAAAAAAGTTAATTAGATCCACAAGGTTTTTATTTACAACTACTATTCCTTTATTTTGGCTTTTAAAATTTACAAATGCAGCAATTTAGAATTTGAATGAAAGGTTTAGCACTGGGAAACAATGCTGAGAGATAAAAAGTGCATTTTATACAACTATATAGATCAGACTAGACTAAATGAGGGACAAATGAGGAGGAAAGAGGAACAGAGGGACATTGCTCCAAATCAGGGACATTCCCTCAAGATCAGGGACAGTCCCTCAAGATCAGGGACAGTCCCTCAAGATCAGGGACAGTTGACAGCTATGCCACTGGTGAAGGTACTGGCAACACTCCATTTCCTTGCCAGTGGCTCTTTTCACCCTAATGGGTAAATATATATTTTACATACATTTTTTAGGTTTAGTATATATTTTAAATTAGTTAATATAATAAATATATAATTCTATTTTTTATATCTAATATATATGTAATATTTGAAATATCATTATAATTATATTATTTAGTATCCTAATTTTTTTTAATATATATATATATATATATATATATATATATATATGTATGTGTGTATATAAATTGGGTGATGGCCCTCAAAATACTGCAACACACCGACACGTCACAAACCAACAAACACTAAACAGACAACAGAACAAAAGCACCTTGCTTCAGGAAGGGAAACAAATTGGATGTGTTTTTGCAATGGAAGGGCATTTCTCTCGGTCTATTTAAGCACTGTGCATAGCTCACTAAGTCTGACAGGCCTAGTTCCTATCTCACTGATTGCACCGTGCCGAGTTCTGAGCATGCCCAGAGAGGTGCTGACCATAGTCTGCTTCATGTGCACATGCCCAGTCTGGCAGGCCCTTCATTTGCATGGGGTCACGGCTCATTTCAATCGAACACGCCCACGTCCTTCCCACTTTGAATTACACCGCCTTAGGCCTGGGAATTTACATTGCGCCTGTGCAAATTTGGCCGAAAATACTACGAGGATATGGTACTTGCGCCTCGAAATTAAGCCGGTCTAACTTAAAGGAGTTGCACTACGCCGGTCCAAAAATGCACCGATGTACGTGAATCTGGCCCATTGCCTATAGAATATTGGCTGGCCCAGGCTGAGAATGGGGTTAATATTCTGCACCTCTATTCCTGGGCTTTTTGGACCCATCCTATCTGCCCTGTGATATAATTTAAGGGGGAAGGTAGCCTAGTTAAGTTAGTTGTTCATGTTTAACTGTGCCTCAAAATGATCAAGTAAAGTTGCATCAACTTTTCTAAGCTTGAAGTCATTTAAAGGGGTGCATGAAGGTTTCTAGAATATGAAAGAACTAAGGTCAGTAAAGCACATATGGGGTATGAAGCAAAGCCACTACGGAAGGTTACTCAGAAAAATAACCGCTAGCAAGGGGTTAGGTGATCTGGCTCCCTCCCTCTGGCTCTGTGTCTGAAACCAACCAGGAACATATCCGGGTTATGGAAACCCATAGTCTGGCCGCATGGTATGGGAGATTTGGAGTGCACACATGATGTCCATGCTAAGTGCATGGCGGGACTCCATTCTGGCACTGGAATCAGGTGGCAAAGGTACACTGGACTGGTGCAGAGGGCACACACTCAGCTGTGTTCCTCCTAATCTCAATATACAGGAAAAAAGTGTGTTTAGTAACATTAATCTAGCCATTAAATTAAGAGATGCTTGCTTCTTGGGAGGAAAGCAATGGCAAACCTAGACATCATTATAAAAAGCAGAGACTACCGACAAAAGGGCCATATAGTCAAAGATATGGTATTCCCAGTAGTAACCTATGGCTGTTAAAGTTGACGTATTTCAGGTACTTATATAGCTCTGTATATTTACGCAGTGCTTTGCATATAGATTCACATCAGTCCCTGCCCTCAAGAAGCTTATTATCTAAGGTCCCTAACTCACATTTATACATACAGATACTAGGGACAATTTAGACAGGATCCAATTAACCTACTAGCATGTCTTTTGAGTTGTGGGGGGGGGGGGGGGACCAGAGTACCTGGAGGAAACCCACACAGACACAGGGAGAACATGAAAACTCCAGGCAGGTAATGGCATGGTTGGGATTCTAACCAGCGACCCTTTTGCTGCTAGGCGAAGGTGGACCATAAGGAAGACTGAACGCCAAACAATTGATGCTTTTAAACTATGGTGTTGGAGAAGACTCTTGAAAGTCCCTTGGATGGCAAGGAAATCAAAGTCAATCTTGAAGGAAATCAACCCTGAATATTCCCTGGAACGACAGATCCCTTAGGGGGAAACTCAAATACTTTGGTCACCAAATACGAAGAGAAGACTCATTGGAAAATACCCTGATGCTGGGAAACTTGGAAGGAAATGGAACAGGATGACAGAAAACAGGATGGATAGCATCATCGAAACAATGAACAAGAAGTTAAGCAAGCTTCAGGAGGCAATGTAGGACAGAAAAGCCTGGCGCGCTATGGTCCATGAGGTCACAGAGTGACGAGTGAACAACAACAGTAACATGGGAAGGTACTTTACAGTGGAACTCTGTATATAGTATCTAATTGATGTAAACAGTGTATGTATCATCTCTGAGTTGGGGTAAAACCATAATTCAGATCTTTGCATTTTGAATTTTACCCCAATACACATCCCCAAAGCACCACAACGGGCCTGTATTTTAGCACATTATACATGAAACATCTGTGTATCATAGAGCAATCCTAAAAGAAGTGCATCACTAAATCAGTTTTGGTGTGTTAGCTGGCCATTCAAGAGGACATGAGCAATAAGAGTCTTTATATTTGTCTCTGTATAGTTTCTTTTAAGAATTATACTCTGCACGTAGAACAAGAGAAGCTAGTGTAAATGAGAATTTCATAGAACAAGAGAAGTGTACTAAAATAAATTAGTTATGTCAGTTGTATATAGAAAATAATAGCAAAAGGAAAGAAGGAGAGGGAGACGGGAGCTAAACAAAAAATAAAAAACAAAAAAATAAATTGGTTTCCCACTTTCTGAAAAATACGGTTTATATAAAATGGACAAGAATTTAGTCCTGTGTAAATAATATGCTGCAGACAAATACTGTACAGATTAAAGAACAAACAGAGTGCAGTTTTGTAGGTCCAGGAGCTACAATAATTATGTTAACATCAGCAATTGAAAGCTAAATGCTCCACAAAGTTTTCCCACTGGTGGTACTATTTTGTAATGTACTTTATATAGGGCAAACAATTTGGACACCCCTCCAAGTGACTGAATTCAGGTGTTTCCAGTGACAGGTACTGGTAATGTTACAGCATACAAAAACATTTTGGATAAATGTGTGCAGGGCTTTTTTTCTGCCGGAACATTTCTGGCACCTCTGCCAGGGAGCAGATTTTTTTTTATATAGCTTGTTTTATGCGGCTGCAGTCTGGCGGAGCGAGCTGGCAGCCGCATAAGCCGACATAGGTCTTATTGTTCGGACTACAGCCTTAGAGGGTCACGAAAGGAAACGTTTTTTTTTTAGCTAACTAGCTTCCTTTACCCTAATGCAGTCCTGGTTTCATGTCCTCATTGTTCATTTTTGCTGTAATCCTTCTCTGTTCTGCACACTTCCTGGTTGTCTGTTTCCTTATGAAAAAAGTACTGGGAGCTTCTCTTTGTGGTCTCTAATCAAGAAGGCGTGATTACTGTGTGTGTAAAACCCCTCAGAACCAATCAGTTTCATTTTAAAAACAAACACTGCCCTGTATTGGCTCTGTGTCTCTGTCCTTCACAAAAGCATGAAACTAGATGAAAAACGAAACTGAAACTGCAGGCACATTATGTGAATGATTTGTATCTATTTTTAATTATTTTTAAAAGGAATCAGATAACTATTATGTCTCTATACCCTGTAAACAGTCATTTCAGCATAAAAGAAAGCTGAGTGATATCAGCTGCACTCCACCTCTTCCTGTAGCATAGCGGATGTTCCTGTGAGAGAGAGTACACTGCTTGAGGTACATTACATGCCTACCTGAGGTACATTACACATACCTCCCAACTGTCCCTAATTTGGAGCAATGTCCATCTGTCCCTCTTTCCTCCTCATTTGTCCTTCATTCTGGTCTGATCCATATAGATGTTTATAAAATGCACTTTTTATCTAAAAACCTTTCATCTGATTTCTAAGTTGCTGCATTTGTAAATTCCAAAAGCCAATATAAAAGAATATTAGTGGTAAAAACAGCATTTGTGGGTTTAAGCAATCATATTTTTTTGTACAATTCTCCTTTAAATTAAGGTGACCAGATTTTAATGGCGGCAATCAGCGACTCTTTGCCCGTTGTCACCGCCGCTTGCCTCACAGCCTGTTAAGTCTTACTCCTTGGGCCCCGGCTACTACTGGGTGGGGAGCGGAGGAAGATCACTCCACCAGGGAAGACAAGGAGATAAGCAGGCAGGCGGCTGGCCGGGATGTGAGACAAGGCAGAAGAACATGCAAGCGGAGCTGGATGGGAATGAATCCGAAACTGAAGAAATATTCCCTCTGCTCTGACCAGCACATAATCATCAGAAAGAGGCACAGATAATGTAAAAAAAAAGACACCCTCTATAATAGTAGGAGCGGCAGAATTTTTTTTTTTAATTGTGCACTGACTGTCTTTGAAATTGCCCCAGCCCCTGTTCAAATCCAATCCAGGGACAAAACAGACTTGGTCTGGGGACAGTGTCCCCAATCCGGGGACTGTCCCCTGAAACTAGGTAAGTCTGGTCACCCTTATTTAAGGGGGCGTGGCAATGGGGTGTGTCCTATGCCTGCATACTTTCGGTGATAGGTGTCCATCATTCCCATCTCAGAAAGTTGTGAGGTATGCATTACATGCCTGCCTAATGTACATTAAATGCCTGCCTGAGGTATATATTACATGTTTGCCTGATGTACATTACATGCCTGCCTGAGATACATTACATGCCTGCCTGATGTACATTACAAGCCTACCTGATACCTGAGGTATATTACATGCCTGCCTGATGTACATTACAAGCCTAACTGATACCTGAGGTATATTACATGCCTGCCTGATGTACATTACGAGCCTATATGATGCCTGAGGTATATTACATGCCTGCCTGATGTACATTACAAGCCTACCTGATATCTGAGGTATATTACATGCCTGCCTGATGTACATTACGAGCCTACATGATGCCTGAGGTATATTACATGTTTGCCTGAGGTACATTACATGCCTGCCTGAGGTACATTACATGCCTGCCTGAGATACATTACATGCCTGCCTGAGGTACATTACATGCCTGCCTGAGATACATTACATGCCTGCCTGATGTACATTACAAGCTTGCCTGATACCTGAGGTATATTACATGTTTGCCTGATTTACATTACATGCCTGCCTGAGGTACATTACATGCCTGCCTGAGATACATTACATGCCTGCCTGAAGTACATTACATGCCTGCCTGCTGTACATTACATGCCTGCCTGAGGTACATTACATGTCTGCCTGATGTACATTACGAATGTGCTATCTCCATTACGAACGCTAGTTTTACCAGAAAGAGCGCTCCCGTCTAATACTTGATTCTGAGCATGCACGTTTTTTGCCCATCGGAAAACCATACAGGCGAACGGTTTTCCCGCCAGGATTTTTTCTGGATGGATAAAAAGAGATCCTGACGTCTTTTTTTGTCCAGCCGTTTTCCTGTCGGAAAAAACTGCGATGGAGCATACACACGGCCGGGATTCCTGACGAAAAGCTCTCATAGTAGTTTTCCCCTCTGAAAAACCGGTCGTGTGTACAAGGCATAAGAGGAAACAGAACCCGAGTACATGCAGTAGAAGGATCTCTTTGTTTCATCTTCATCTATTCTGTGAATATAGAGTAGTGTAAGCTTTCTGCACCTCTCCTGCTGATTTTTGATTCTGCCCCCATGAGTCCTCTGATTATTAGCTATACCAAAAGGAAGCAATGCTTTGCCTCTACTAAGATATCCACCTCCACACAGAGAAAATGCAGAATAAGGCATGGTAGGTCAGTAGTCCTTTGTCCTCGTGTCAACACAGGAAGGCATTTAAGAAACAGTTTTCACCCATCACAGGAAGTGCCAAACAATGGTTTTCATGACAGGATCCCCAGATTTTCTTTTAATGAAAGCTTCAAATCTAAAGGCATTGAAAACAACTGTTGAAATGACAAAACCACTTTAAAGCTTCTATGAGATTGTAGTAGTTGGGTTGAAAACTACTATAAAAAGTTACTACCTCTGTTCATATACTGTCCGTATTCTATTAGGAAAGTGAGTATTAGAGTGATAATAATTCAATAAGCAAGAACAATTAAATTGGAGTAAAAAGAAATAGCCAAAAGGGGTGAAATAAACAAAGAAGACCATTTTTACTTGTTAATAGCCCTCTGTGTCTTGGAGGATGACAGAGGCAGAGTTCAGGACTGACAACTCATCTTTATATGTCTCAAAATGTCCATCTAGATTATATTTTGTTACAGGCACATTTCTCGTTATGCAACGTACTACTGTGGTCTATTTTACAAGAGTGGTAACATTTTAATAGTGATATACTGTATATCTACCGTAAAACCTTGGTTTGAGAGTAACTTGGTTTGAGAGCGTTTTGCAAAATGTTTTAATAAATTTTGACTTGATATACAAGCGATATCTTGATATACAAGTAGTGTCATGTCACAACTGAGTATAAAAGAGAAGAGAGGAACCTCTAAGTGTAGCAATATGGTTACATTTAATGAAGGTATAACATTTAGCAACTCATTGCTACACTTTAGAGGTGCCTCTCTTCTCTTTTATACTCTGTAGCTCCTGCTGGATTTTGCTTCTAATCCCCTTGTGGGGGATTCAATGTGTGGATGGGCATGGGCTAGCACAAAGGTATTCAGAATAAAGAGACAACAACATCAAAATTATACAACACATTTTTATTGAATTTCTTTGGATTTAAAAGGCCACGGTGTTATCCATAGGGGGAGTTAACATGAATCAATAAATAAATTAAATAAATAAGCCATCTTGGCTAAACTTATCTTTAATAAAAAATAAATTAAATGGTGTCCATCCAGCCAAAGCTGGACGACTACTCCCCGATTCGGACAACATCATGACTTGAAGAAGGGAGGGTGGGTGGGCATCGCTGCTAGTCAGGGACGGTCTGATTAGTCACCTCATCCTGGCCCCTTTATAGCCTCCTCGAGCGTGGGCTGACAGCCGCTCAAACTGCCCAATCAGCTGCTCGCTGTGGAACACCAATCCCGCGGCTGTTGCTGCCCAGGGATACCACAGCAGCTCCAGGAAACCTGCAAATAAAGAAGAAAGCAAGAAAAAAACTGCCGTCTCTCCCTTTGAGCCAGCCCATGTTGGTCCAGCTTATTGCTGTGACCTTTCAGCACAAAGGTATTCAGAATAAAGAGACAACAACATCAAAATAATACAACATATTTTTATTGAATTTCTTGGAGCCCATATTGAAAATGTCCAAGCCTATAAATGATAAATGGACCTTGTCTTCACGAAACAAACCTGGCAAAAAACCTTCTAATTCAGAGTGGCGGAATGAAAAACCGCCAACGGAAGTTATAAAACTATGAATGGTTCTGTTAAGGCACCTGTGGATCCTGTCTACATAAAATAGGCTACCTTGAGGAGACCACAACAGCCAGGGACCATCTCGGAATACGCCAATATCGTTGATGGAATATAAGAGTTATGGAGTGCAGGTCTCTCTTCATCTCGCACAATAATTTCCATGTACTAATTTTACCCAGGTCATTCGCACCAGAATGAATAACCAAAATTTGGGGGGAGGTCAGATGCAGGGCACTTAAAGAGGACGTACCTGTACGTGCTTGTGCCCAGCCATGCCATTCTGCCGACGTATATGTGCAGGAGGCGGTCCTTAAGTGGTTAAAAGGTAAATGAGAGATCTGGGGTCTTTTTTCCCCTCAATAAAGAGGACCTGCCATGCTTATTTCTATTACAAGGGATATTTACAAAAGAATTGCAAAAAAAAAAATATAATACAATAATAAAAAAATTAAATAAAGACAGTGTAAAAATAAAAACAAAAATTTAAATAATAATAATTTATTTTAAGTGCCGCATCCCCTTGTCCTCACGCCCAGAAGAGAACGCATATGGCCTTGGCAGGAAGGGGGTGAATGTGCCATGTAGGCAGGTGGTTAATCAATGTTTTAGTTTAAACAAGATGCAGCTATTACCATCATCTGGGATCTATGGCTCAGCACACATATTGGAAGTGTTATGAAAAAACATATAATGAATGCATACACAATATTTATAAATCTTCTGAACAGAAGAATGGTCACATCCTGAGACAACATGTCATCGCAATTCAACAACCTAGTAAATGGTAAGAGGACATGTACAAGAACAAGGCTATGACATCTATTTAGTTGGGTAATTAATTCTGAGCTCCTTTGATCCTTTAGAGACATTTAGAAAGATGTAAGATCTCCTTACAAACACTTTTTACCTTACAAAGACATCAAAAATGATGTGTGCCCTACAGATATGAAGTGTTCTCAAGAGGTATTGCAAATAATGGAAGTCGGCGTGGATAACGAAATGCAAGATAACCCTGATATAGTAATAACTAAAAAATAGATTCACTATGTAAAACTTTCTGTTATTCTAATGCAGAACAATCTGTATGCTTTTGTTTTATTAAAAGCAGGCAATTCATGAGAACTGATAGTTTGTATCCCCTCAGAATTACAGCATTCTAACTCTGCAATTTTTACAGAGGCCAGAAAAACAGGTTTATTGTGACATCAAATTTTTATTTAGTTTTTGTCTTTTGAGTTGTGACTAAAATGCCATTTTAGTTTTAGTCATATTTTTGTCCTCTGAATTATTTTAGTTTTAGTCATATTTTAGTTGACTAAAATCTCCAGTACATTTTAAGCCCTGTACACACGATCGGTCCATCTGATGAGAACGGTCCGATGGACCGTTTTCATGGGTTCACCGATGAAGCTGACTGATGGACTGATGTGCCTACACACCGTCAGTTCATGAACCGATCGCGTCAGAACGCGGTGACGTAAAACACAACGATGTCATGAAAAAAACGAAGTTGAATGCTTCCAAGCATGCGTTGACTTGATTCTGAGCATGCGTGGATTTTTAACCGATGTTCGTGCGTACTAACGATCGGTTTTGACCTATTGGTTAGCCATCCATCGGTTCAATTTTAAAGCAAACCCTCTGTTTTTGGATCGAAGGATAACGGACCGATGGGGCCTACACACGATCGGTTTGGACCGATGAAAAAAGTCAGTTTTCATCAGTTTGAACCGATCGTGTGTACGCGGCTTTAGTCAACTAAAATTGATGGGATTTAGTTAAATTTGTAATGCATTATTTAAGCATTTCTCTACAATCTCAGGCCCAGATTCACAGAGCGATTACGCCTGCGCAACAGGAGATGCGCGTGCGTAAGTCTAAATGTGCGCGTGCGTTTCGATGCACGGCATCCCCAAACGAGATACGCAAGAAATCTACTTTTTTTGTCCGTCGTAATTTCGTTAGACAGGCGCATCCGTCCGCGCAAAACTGCGCTAGACAGACCATTGATTTGCTAGTCAAATATGCTAATGAGGGACTTACGGGGATCCACAAAAGAACGTTAGGGCAGTGCAGGCTACGCAGTGTGCGCAACAGCAAAATGTCCTGTCTAAAATTAGACCATAGAAAAGCTGGTCTAAAGAGAGAAAAAAAGTCTACCTTTTAGATAAAGCAACACTGTTAGTGAGGAGCTCAGCAGTCACACGTGTTGCACAACAATCTGTATGCCAACATGCCAGGGGCATCGTCGCGCATAGCTATACTACTGACTTTAGATGAACAAAGAAGGATGAGAGCACTGAGGAGGGCACTAAGGAGGGCACAGGAGATGTTTTTTTATTTTTTTTTATTTGCTTATATAAACTTTACAATTTAATCTAATCGAATACAATATTCTTATCTGATACAAGCCCCTCACTCTTCACTTGATATATCACACATGCATAGACATCTTTGGCATGAGTGATTCTGAGGTGTCTCGCATCTTCAGATTCACCCCTCATGCCATCATGGAATTAACCACAACCTTGCAGGAGGACATCAGCAGCCCAACACATGGCACTACCCATGACACCCATGACAGCTACATATACAATCAGAGCCCCATCCCCACAGATTTCGAACAGAACATGTATGGGGACAGCTGGCTGGTTGGTGAGTGACATGGGTGGCAGGCATGACTGCCCCCCCCCCCCCCATGATGCACACATCACAAGGGGCACATGCACTACTGACATCCTCCTGTCTTTTCCCTTCAAGGTGACTCTGCATATGCACTGGGACCCCATCTCATGACCCCATCTCATGCCAGCTCACATATGCATCTTTGCACGTTAAACACACACATTAATCATGGCACAATGAGAATGCATGCATGCACACCACTGTGGTCCCTAGCACACACACCCTACATCGTCATCACATTGGATTGGCACCAGTCCACCATGCAGAACTTGTGAGCTGCAACGCCATGCCACGGCTCCAATTATGTCACTGTACATTCATACACCATTCACACAGACCTGGGGATCACTTCTGCACCACAAATGAGGGTGACACCCCTTTTCCCGCAGGAATATCACCCCCACATTCCAAAATCATACACAAACAGAACCAAAAAAATAAAATAAATGACGAGCAAAAATAAAAAATGCCCCAGCAAAAATATAATTTAAACAAAATAACAACAAAGAAAACACATAAAAGACAAAAATCACTCTGCAAAACAGTCCCCAAATATCTCAAAGACACGTCACAAACAAACAAACAAACGCTAATAAACAAAAGCACCTTGCTGTATAGGAAGGGAAACAAAGGGATGTACTTTTGCAAAGGAAGTGCATTTGTGTCTGTCTATTTATGCTGTTTGCGTAGTTCACTAAGTTGCCCTAGTCCACTTCCAATTTCACTGATTGCGCCGTTCCCGAGTTGTGAGCATGCGCACAGAGGTGCTGACCATGGTCTGCTTCAAGCGCGCATGCGCGAGCCGGCCGGCCCTTCATTTGCATGGGGTCACGGCTCATTTCAATGTAACACGCCCACGTCCTTCCGGCAATTTGTATTACTCCGCCTTACGCCTCTGAAATAACGTTACGCATGCGCAATTTTCTGCACAAAAGCTACGAGAATAGGGTGATTACGTGGCTACATTGCGCAAGTCTAATGTAAAGGCGGTGCGCTACGCCGGTCCAATAATGCGCAGATGTACCTGAATCTGGCCCTCAGTGTATACTCCTGGAGTAAAGAGCAAATGATGTGTTATTATTTCTTGTATTACATTTAAAACAGATTTGTGATATATTTATAACATCTTTATAAATAAAACCAAGTTTTATAAGCAAACAAAAATATTACTTTTTGACAAACAGAAGTGCAACTTTAAAATATAAAAACATTTAAACCCTATTGGCTGTAATGCCATTGCACATTTTACCAACATTAAACATTAAGAAAAAAAAATGAAAAAATACTTTTTCTTATAATTTTTTTTCCTTTTTCAGCAGTTTAGTAGATGTCTCCTACTTTGATATGTGGTGGTGAATAGGGATGAGCCGAACACCCCCGCGTTCGGTTCGCACCAGAACCGTCGAACAGACCGACCGTTCGTGCGAACATTTACTCAAGCGTTCGAATTCAAAATCGCTAATTTTAAAGACCAATATTCAAGTTATTGTTGGAAAACGTCTTTGAGAACCCGGGTCTTGCCCCAGGGAACATGTATCAATAGAAAAAAGTTTCAGGAGCAGGGCTCTTGAAATAATGACCGTTTTTCAAACTTTTTTTTCCATTGATACATGTTCCCTCGGGCAAGACCCGGGTTCTCAAAGACGTTTTCACAGGCAAACTATAGACACCCAGCAGGTACAATATTTAAAGGAATCCAGGAGCAGTGATTTTATTGATGCTTAAATAAAAAAAATAAAAAAATCCTTTAAATATTGTACCTGCTGAGTGTCTATACCTGTGATAACATCTTTAAATAGCACAATCACCTGCCTGCCAGTAAATTAGGAATAGCTGATCTAGCTGAGCTATACAGTGTATAAATATATGTACAACTCCTAGGGATGTATATATATTCTCTACACACTGTAAATTAAGCTAAACTGACTAGCCTGCCTGCCTGCTCTATCTAGCTACCTAAAAAGACAATGGGGCTGATTTACTAATGACTCTGCGCTGCGCCGGTACATGCCTTAATTAGTGCGCTGGATGAAGCCCTAATTAGGCGCATGAACCGGTGTTGCACAGCAGCACGATGTGATTGATAAGTAAAGCCGCCGCCGAACTCCCTGTATAAGTCTATGGGGGGAAATCTTAATTGTGAATTTTAAAGGCTAATCTGCAAGTTTTGTCCTAAAAAGTGTTTGGGGACCTCAGTCCTGCCCCAGGGGACATGTACCAATGCTTTTTTTTTTTTTTTAAACGGCTGTTTTTTCGGGAGCAGTGATTTTAATAATGCTAAAAGTGCAATAATAAAAGTGTAATTTTCCTTTAAATTTCGTACTATGGGGGGCTCTAATGTCAGCATGTGAAAAAGCGCATGTTTCCCGTGGTTAGAAATGTCTCTGCACAAAATGTCATTTTTCAAAGGAAAAAAGCCATTTAAAACTGACTCGCGGCAATAATGAATTGTCGGCTCCCGGCAATTGCAGGAGAATTCATTCATTAAAAAAAGGGAAAAAAAAGCGTGGGGGTCCCCCCAAATTCAATAACCAGACCCTTTAGGTCTGGTATGGATATTAAGGGGAACCCCGCCGTCAATTTTAAAAAAAAATGACGTGGGGTTCCCCCCAAATATCCATAACCAGACCCTTCGGGTCTGGTGTGGAATTTAAGGGGAACTCCACTCCAAATTTAAAAAAAAATGGCGTGGAGTCCCCCCTAAAATCCACACCAGACCCCTTATCCGAGCACGTTGACCTGGCCGGCCGCAGAAAAGAGGGGGGGACAGAGCGCGGCCCCCCCCTCTCCTGAACCGCACCAGGCCACATGCCCTCAACATTGGGAGGGTGTTTTGGGGTGCCCCCCAAAACACCTTGTCCCCATGTTGATGAGGACAAGGGTCTCTTCCCCACAACCCTTGCCCGGTGGTTGTGGGGGTCTGCGGGCAGGAGGCTTATCGAAATCTGGAAGACCCCTTTAACAAAGGGGCCCCCCAGATCCCGGCCCCCCCCCTGTGTGAAATGGTAATGGGGTACCTTGTACCTCTACCATTTCACGAGAAAAAAAATGTAAAGGGTTAAAAACTACAAGAGCCGGTTTTGGACAAGTCCTTTATTATCTTCTTTCTTCTTTTCTTCGGGTTTCTTCTTCCTCCTCCTTCTTCTTCCTCTGCTTCTGTCTTGGGTCTTCTATGCCCGCATCTTGCCCGGCGTGTTCTTCCATCTTCTGTTCCTCCCGCTGTTCTTCTCGTCCGCATCTTCTTCTCCTTCTTGGTTTTCGCCGGAGGCGCCGCTTCCAATTGAAATCCCCGCTGTCTGCCGGACCACGCCCCCCCTCTGACGCCACGGGCAAGCTCTTAGGAGTGTGCTGCAAGTGCGTCAGAGGGCGGGCGTGGTCACATGTCAGAGGGCGGGCAATTCAATTTGAAGCTCGTGCGCGGCTTTTTCTTTGCCAGAGTCGCCGCTTCCAATTGAATTGCCCGCTTTCTGGAACATGTGACCACGCCCCCCTCTGACGCACAGGCACCACACGGGGACTTTCCTAAGAGCTTGCCCGTGGCGTCAGAGGGGGGGCGTGGTCCGGCAGACAGCGGGGATTTCAATTGGAAGCGGCGCCTCCGGCGAAGAAGGAGAAGAAGATGCGGACGAGAAGGACAGCGGAAGAAGATGGAAGAACACGCCAGGCAAGATGCGGGAATAGAAGACCCAAGACAGAAGCAGAGGAAGAAGAAGAAGAAGAAGAAGAAGGAAGAAACCCGAAGGAAAGAAGAAAAGAAGATAATAAAGGACTTGTCAAAAACCGGCTCTTGTCTTTTTTTACACTGGCACTTTTTTTTTCTCGTGAAATGGTAGAGGTACAAGGTACCCCATTACCATTTCACACAGGGGGGGGGTCGGGATCTGGGGGGCCCCTTTGTTAAAGGGGTCTTCCAGATTTCGATAAGCCTCCTGCCCGCAGACCCCCACAACCACCGGGCAAGGGTTGTGGGGAAGAGACCCTTGTCCTCATCAACATGGGGACAAGGTGTTTTGGGGGGCACCCCAAAACACCCTTCCAATGTTGAGGGCATGTGGCCTGGTGCGGTTCAGGAGAGGGGGGGGCCGCGCTCTGTCCCCCCCTCTTTTCTGCGGCCGGCCAGGTCAACGTGCTCGGATAAGGGGTCTGGTGTGGATTTTAGGGGGGACTCCACGCCATTTTTTTTTACATTTGGGGTGGAGTTCCCCTTTAATTCCACACCAGACCCGAAGGGTCTGGTTATGGATATTTGGGGGGAACCCCACGTCTTTTTTTTTTTTAATTGACGGCGGGGTTCCCCTTAATATCCATATCAGACCTGAAGGGCCTGTAATGGAATTTGGGGGGACCCCCACGTCATTTGAATAATTATTTTAAAATTCGTACCATGGGGGGGGGGAAATGTCAGTAGGTGAATAAAGTGCACTTTTCCTGTGGTTAGAAATATGTCTTTGCACAAAATGACATTCTGAAAAAAAAAAAAAAAAAAAAGCCATTTAAAACTGACTCGCGGCTATAATGAATTGTCAGCTCCTGGAAATTGCAGGAGAATTCATTCATAAAAAAAACGAAAAAAAAAAGCGTGGGGGTCCCCCCAAATTCAATAACCAGACCCTTCAGGTCTGGTATGGATATTAAGGGGAAACCCGCCGTCAATTTAAAAAAAAATATGACGTGGGGTTCCCCCCAAATATCTATAACCAGACCCTTCGGGTCTGGTGTGGAATTTAAGGGGAACTCCACCCCAAATTTAAAAAAAATGGCGTGGAGTCCCCCCTAAAATCCACACCAGACCCCTTATCCGAGCACGTTGACCTGGCCGGCCGCAGAAAAGAGGGGGGGACAGAGCGCGGCCCCCCCCCTCTCCTGAACCGCACCAGGCCACATGCCCTCAACATTGGGAGGGTGTTTTGGGGTGCCCCCCAAAACACCTTGTCCCCATGTTGATGAGGACAAGGGTCTCTTCCCCACAACCCTTGCCCAGTGGTTGTGGGGGTCTGCGGGCAGGAGGCTTATCGAAATCTGGAAGACCCCTTTAACAAAGGGGCCCCCCAGATCCCGGCCCCCCCCCCTGTGTGAAATGGTAATGGGGTACCTTGTACCTCTACCATTTCACGAGAAAAAAAAATGTAAAGGGTTAAAAACGACAAGAGCCGGTTTTGGACAAGTCCTTTATTATCTTCTTTCTTCTTTCCTTCGGGTTTCTTCTTCCTCCTTCTTCTTCTTCCTCTGCTTCTGTCTTGGGTCTTCTATTCCCGCATCTTGCCCGGCGTGTTCTTCCATCTTCTTCCGCTGTCCTTCTCGTCCGCATCTTCTTCTCCTTCTTCTTCTTCGCCGGAGCGGCCGCTTCCAATTGAAATCCCCGCTGTCTGCCGGACCACGCCCCCCCTCTGTAGCCACGGGCAAGCTCTTAGGAAAGTCCCCGTGTGGTGCCTGTGCGTCAGAGGGGGGCGTGGTCACATGTTCCAGAAAGCGGGCAATTCAATTGGAAGCGGCGACTCTGGCAAAGAAAAAGCCGCGCACAAGCTTCAAATTGAATTGCCCGCCCTCTGACATGTGACCACGCCCCCCTCTGACGCACTGGCAGCACACTCCTAAGAGCTTGCCCGTGGCGTCAGAGGGGGGGGGGCGTGGTCCGGCAGACAGCGGGGATTTTGATTGGAAGCGGCGCCTCCGGCGAAGAAGAAGAAGGAGAAGAAGATGCGGACGAGAAGGACAGCGGAAGGAGAAGAAGATGGAAGAACACGCCGGGCAAGATGCGGGAATAGAAGACCCAAGACAGAAGCAGAGGAAGAAGAAGAAGGAGGAAGAAGAAACCCGAAGGAAAGAAGAAAGAAGATAATAAAGGACTTGTCAAAAACCGGCTCTTGTCGTTTTTAACCCTTTACATTTTTTTTCTCGTGAAATGGTAGAGGTACAAGGTACCCCATTACCATTTCACACAGGGGGGCGGCCGGGATCTTGGGGGCCCCTTTGTTAAAGGGGTCTTCCAGATTTCGATCAGCCTCCTGCCCGCAGACCCCCACAACCACCGGGCAAGGGTTGTGGGGAAGAGACCCTTGTCCTCATCAACATGGGGACAAGGTGTTTTGGGGGGCACCCCAAAACACCCTCCCAATGTTGAGGGCATGTGGCCTGGTGCGGTTCAGGAGAGGGGGGGGCCGCGCTCTGTCCCCCCCTCTTTTCTGCGGCCGGCCAGGTCAACGTGCTCGGATAAGGGGTCTGGTGTGGATTTTAGGGGGGACTCCACGCCATTTTTTTTTAAATTTGGGGTGGAGTTCCCCTTAAATTCCACACCAGACCCGAAGGGTCTGGTTATGGATATTTGGGGGGAACCCCACGTCATTTTTTTTTTAAATTGATGGCGGGGTTCCCCTTAATATCCATACCAGACCTAAAGGGTCTGGTTATTGAATTTGGGGGGACCCCCACGCTTTTTTATTGGTGTTTTTAATGAATGAATTCTCCTGCAATTTCCAGGAGCTGACAATTCCTTATTGCCGCGAGTCAGTTTTAAATGGCTTTTTTCCTTCAGAATGTCATTTTTCACATGCTGACATTACACCCAGGGCCGCCATCAGGGGGGTACAGGCAGTACACCTGCAGGGCCGCCATTAGGGGGGTACAGGCATTACACCGCCCGGGGGTCCCCAGGGGCCCCCAGGGGCCCGGATGGGAACCACCCTAAAACAAAAAAAACATTTTTTTTTATTTTTATTTTTTTAAGGGCTCCGAAGGTCCCCAGGGGCCCGGAGGCCACTAAGGGCCCCAGATGGCAAGCCCTTTTTTTGAAAAAAAATATATATATTTAAAAAAATATATATATTTTTTTTATATATTTGTTTTTTTTTTTTTTATGAAAGGGCCCAGAGGTCCCCAGGGCCCTGGAAGGCAACCCCCTTGTTTTTTTAATTTTTTTCGAAAAATGTTATATTTAAAAAATATATATATATGTATTTTCTCTCTTTTTTATTTTTATTTTATAAAGAGCACAGAGGTCCCCAGGGCCCCGGATGGCTACCCCCCTTTTTTATATATCTTTTTCTTTATTTCTTATTTCTGTCAAAATTTTTGTAAAGGGCCCCCCCGCTCCTCAATTTGCGGCACCCCCCCCCCCCGCTTCTCAATTTCATGCGGCAGCACCCCCCCCCCCGGTTCTCTGCTCCAGGGGGCCCATGCCTGAAGCTGTGTAAGGGGCCCCAAAATTCCTGATGGCGGCTCTGTACACCTGTAAGGGGCCCGGGGGTCCGGAGGTGCCCAGATGCCTGGAGGCCCCCCAGCGCCCCATATGGTAACCCCCCTCTTTTTTTTTTTGTATATATATTTGTTAGTTGGTTTTTGTAGGATTTTTTATTAAAGGGCCAATTTTTGGAATTTAATATTTTTTAGCAGTCCGGAGGTCCCCAGGGGCCCAGAGGCCCCCAGGGCCCCGGGTGGCAACCCCCCATATTTTTTGTTATTAAAGGGCCAATGTTTTGTTTTAGGGGTCTGGAGGTCCCCAGTGGCCCGGAGATCCCCAGGGCTCCAGATGACAACCCCCCACCTTTAAAAAAAAAACAAAAAAAAAAAAATTATATATTTTTTGGTTATTTTTTTAACATATATATATATAATATAATTATGAAAGCTCCCAGAGGGCCCCAGATGACAACCTTTTTGCTTCTAAAAATGTTATAAACATTTTCCCCAGGTTTGTTATTTTTTACTTTAATTTCTTTTTTAAAGTGTATTTTGTGCGTGAAGTCGAGAGAGAGGAGCTGGACTTGCAATCGCCATCCTTCTCCATGCCCCCGGTGGCAATGGTGGGTGTGAGGGGGGCCTCCCACTCACCCCACCTGCTACACTTGGGAGCCCGATGGGACAGAGGGACTCCCCCTATGAGGGAGTGTAGCCCACCCAGCCAGCCCTGTAGGTCCTTCGCCTCCCTTTATTTTAGGAGACCTCATGGCCAAAGTGCGTGCAAGTGTGGTGTTTTTTTTTGGGGGGGGGGGGTGGGCGTACTAAGCACAGGCGTACCTTGCATAGCACACCCACCGGGAGCCGGGCTGACACCACCAAACTCAATTCACATGTAGCCGAGACCGGGATCCGAACCCTTGGCTGCAGAGGTGAATGGTTTGTCAGCGCAGTGCCATTCACGTTGAGCCACCGCAGCTCCCACCCCATGTTATTTTTTTTTTAGATTTTTGGTAGTTATTTTTTATTAAAGGGCCCAGAGCTCCCAAGGCAACCCCCTTTTTTATTATTTTATATATATATATATATATATATATAGATATTGTAATTTATTTTTCATTAAAGGGCCCAGAGGTTTATTTTTATTAAAGGGCCCAGTGGTCCCCTGGGCCCCCGGATGGCTACCACCCTTTTTAATATATATTTTTCTATATGTATTTTTTAGTAAAGGAACCCCCCGCTTATCAAATTGCGGCAGCCCCCCCCCTTCTTAATATCAGGCGGCACCCCCCCCCCCTATTCTCTGCTCCAGGGGGCCCATGCCTGAAGCTGTGTAAGGGGCCCGATAATTCCTGATGGCGGCCCTAATTGCCTCCCCCCCCCCCATGGTACGAAATTTCAAGGAATTTTTCACTTTTATTGTTGCACTTTAACCACTTCCATACCGCGCCTATTCTGGCACTTCTCTCCTTCATGTAACAATTATATTTTCTTCCTTGAAACTTACTCAGGACCCCCAAACATTATATATATTTTATTAACAAACACCCTAGGGAATAAAGTGGCGGCCATTTTTTCGGACACATTTCCAACAGTATTTGTGCCAAAAAATTTCAAACGTTTTTTTTTTTTTTTGGCTTTCAAAAAAAAAACCTGTTTTATGAATGACAAAATAAGAAAGCAGTAAAGCTAGCCCAATTTTTAGGGATAAGGTAAAAGATGATGTTACACCGAGTAAATAGATACCTAACTTGTCACGCTTTCATATTGCGCACACTCATGGAATGGCGCTAAACTTCGTTATTAAAAATCTCCATAGGCAACGCTTGACTTTTTTTCTCAGGTTACCACTTTTGAGTTACAGAGGAGGTCTAGTGCTAAAATTATTGCCCTCGCTCTAACGCACGCTATGATACCTCACATGTGGTGTTTGAAGGATGTTTACATATGTGGGTGGGACTTGCATGCGTGTTCGCTTCTGAGTGAGAGCTACTAGGAAAGGAGCATTTAAATTCCTTTTTTATTTTATTTTTTAACTTAATATTTTAATTTTTGCACTTGTTTGTCCCTTTTTTTGTATTATTTTTCATTTTTCTTCCTATTCCTATTCTTCCTATTACAAGGAATTTTTAACAGCGAGAGTCGTACATCCCACTCCGGATTTCGTCGCCGGCTTCTGCCTGGCTCCAGGAGGAGCCAGGTCTTGTCGTCGCTGTCTTCCGCCGCGGGGTGACACTCGCGGGCTTCTTCTTCCATTCGATGTTGACACGGCGAGGTCCGGCGCTGAAATGCCTTGTGAGCGGCGGGCAAGGACTTATATTGGCATAGGGCGTGGGCGTGGTTATGCCAACATGTGACCTTAACCCATGTGACAGTGATGTCACATCACATCACTGTCACATGGGTTAAGGTCACATGTTGGCATAACCACGCCCACGCCCAATGCCAATATAAGTCCTTGCCCGCCGCTCAGAAGGCATTTCAGCGCCGGACCTCGCCGTGTCAACATCGAATGGAAGAAGAAGCCCGCGAGTGTCACCCCGCGGCGGAAGACTGCGACGAGAAGACCTGGCTCCTCCTGGAGCCAGGCAGAAGCCGGCGACGAAATCCGGAGTGGGATGTACGACCCTCGCTCCGGTAGAAGACGTCGGAAGCCCGCTGCCCTCATCAAACAAGCACGGAGCTTCGTGGTGAAGGGGGCAGCGGCAGAAGAGAGCGACGAGAAGCCCGCCACGTCCAAGTCCTGGATGGGATGTGCGACCCCCGTCCAGGCCGAAAAATTCGAAGGGGGCGGCAAAGAAGAAGGCCTGGCCCCCGCGGCGGAAGACAACGACGAGAAGCCCGGAGAGTGGCGCCCTCCGGCGGAAGACGGCAAAAGAAGCCCTGGCCCCGGGAGGAGCCAGGGCAGAAGCCGGCGAAGAAATCCGGGGTGGGATGTACGACCCTCGCCCCGGTAGAAGACGTCGGAAGCCCGCTGCCCTCATCAAACAAGCACGGAGCTTCGTGGTGAAGGGGGCAGCGGCAGAAGAGAGCGACGAGAAGCCCGCCACGTCCAAGTCCTGGATGGGATGTGCGACCCCCGTCCAGGCCGAAAAATTCGAAGGGGGCGGCGGCAGAAGACCCTCAAAGTTAAAACCACGTTCACCAGGTGAATGGGTAGGGGTACGATGTACCCCATACTCATTCACATAGGGTGGGGGCCTGAAATCTGGGGGCCACCTTATTAAAGGGGGCTCCCAGATTCTGATTGGCTCCCGCCCGCATACCCCGACAACCAATGGCTAGGGTTGTCGGGAAGAGGCTCTTGTCCCGATCGACATGGGGACAAGAGTGCTTTGGGGTGGGGGGGCAGCGCCCCCCTACCCCAAAGCACACACTCCCCCATGTCGAGGGCATGTGGTCTGGCACGGCTCAGGAGGGGGGGGGGCGCTCGCTCGTCCCCACCCCCATTCCTGTCCGGCCAGACTGCATGCCTGGGATGAGGGCTTGGTACGGATCTGGGGGGGAACCCCACGCCGATTTTGGCGTGGGTTAACCCCTCACGTTCCGGACCAAGCCGAAGAGCCTATTGTGCCCCTGGGGGGGAAGCCGCGCCGGTTTCAAATTTGAAATTTGGCGCGGAGTTCCCCTTCAGTGTCAGCGCAGCCCGAGAACAGCTCGGAGCTTGCCGTGCGCCGCTCCAAGCAGTGCAAACACTGCTACGCCGCTTGGTATTTACCAAGATTTTCCCGGCGTACTGAAGAGGCGCACGCAAAGCCCCGATTTATCCCTCTGCGCATGCCCAGTATGCAAATGAACCTTCCGAGGTTCTAGCGTACTTTGCAAGCGCACGGGGATCGGGTACCAAAAGTCACTTTCCCTTTCAAATCGGCCCGCCACACACGTTCAAACACATGTCACTACACTTCCCCTGCATCACCCCCCTCCCTCCCCTCATAAACTCCCGCCCGAATCCCCGATGTTTACATTACTAAATGCCGCACGCCAGCTCTGTACTGGCGTGCCGTGCGCCCTCTCCTGGGCGCATTAGGCACTTTAGTAAATGAGGAAACACGCTGCACTGGCAGCGTGTTTCTTTTGTAAATGTCAAAAACAGGTTTACTCCTGCTTGTGCACCATGAGTCTTGGCGCACAGGCTTGGTAAATCAGCCCCAATCTCTCTGTCTCTCTGACTGCTCTCATTAACAAGCCGGAACACACTACATGAGGCCGTCCAGCAGGTGGCCTTATATAGTGTGGGGCGTGTGCTAAAGCCCTGAGCCATAATTGGTCAAAGCCACTCTGGCTTTGGCCAATTATGGCTCTTCGTTTTTTTGCGCGCTGTGACTGGCCAAGCATGCGGGACATACAGCATGCTTGGCCAATCATCAGCGCGCAATGCCGCAGTGAATTATGGGCTGTTTTGTGTCACTCGAATTTGGCGCGAACGACCGCTTTTGTTCGAATTTCGACCAACGTACGAACAGACAATGTTCGAGTCAAACATACGTTCGTATCGAACGCGAAGCTCATCCCTAGTGGTGAAATAGTGCAATGCATGTTTAAACTTTAATGTGCTATTATTATAGGCTAGGGATGCCGATTTAGAAAAGGCCAGCAGAGGATGCCAAATAGTTATGCCCTGTAGACACGATCGGTTAGTCTGACAAATCGGACAAACCGCTCGTGTGTGGGCCCAATTGTTTTTTTTCTCATCGGTGAAAAAAAAATAGAACTTTCTGATGGTTAAAAAAACGATAGAAAAAAAACGATTGTCTGTGTGTTTAAAAATCAATGCATGCTCAGAATCAAGTCGACGCATTCTCGGTAGCATTGAACATAATTTTTCTCAGCACGTCGTTGTGTTTTACGTCACCACGTTGGACACGATCGGATTTTTAACTGATGGTGTGTAGGCAAGACTGATGAAAGACAGCTTCATCAGATATCTGATGAAAAAATCCATCGGTCTGTTTTAATCGGATGAATCGATCGTGTGTATGCGGCATAAGTGTGAATGAGTGTATTGTGTGGAACTGCATAGGAAAGGGAAAGGACTGATGGCAGCCTGTGTATCACAGCCAATACAGCTTGCCAATAGAGTCTGTGGGCTGGGGTTTTAACAGACAGGTAGAGCTTTAAGGAAAGCAGAAGTTTGGATGGGTAAACATCCCTCCCTCACATTTCCTTTCCGTTTTCGTTAGTTAAAATTGGGATGTATTTTCATCATATTTTCGTCAATTAATTTAATTAAAATTGTATTTTTGTTTAGTTTTCATCACTGAAAACATGCAGCTGATGAAAACTATGGTGAAAATGTTTTCATTAGTTAACACTAAAATAATAAATGTTGTTGATCCATGGCAGTTTCTGTGCAGGGTAATATGAAAAGGTGGTGGCCTCCAGGGATCTCACTAGACAAGGTTATCACCTGGTTTCTTGCCCCCTCGTATGGTTCCTGCTACTCTAGGCCCTGAGATGAAAGAATACCTTGGATGACACAAGCGAGACAGATATTCTTTTGTTGATCTAACCATAGTGTTCAGACCAACCTGTGAGCACCGAGTATTTATAAGAACCTGAATTTCCACTCTAATGTCGCGTACACACGACTGTTTTTCATGACATGAAAAATGCCATTTTTAAAATTTGTTGTTAAAAACGATCATGTGTAGGCTCCAGAGCATTTTTCTCGACGAGAAACATAGGCATTAAAAATTTAAAACCCGCTCTATTCTTTCTCGTCGTCGTTTTTCTCGTTGTGAAAAACGGTTGTGTGTAGGCTTTAACGACGGGAAAAAAAGCATTCATGCTCAGAAGCAGGTTACGAGAAGGGAAATTTGCATAATCAGCCGAAAGGGTGGCGCCATTCGAATGGATCTTCCCCTTTATAGTGCCGTCGTTCGCGTTGTACGTCACCACGCTTTACGATTGTGTGTATGCAAGGCAGGCTTGAGAGGAATCACGTCGAGAATACCTTTTTTTCCATGGCATGAAAAACGGTCGTGTGTACACTGCATTGAAGTTTATCTAACTTTCGAAACCTAAGAACAGAAATGTAATACACTGCAACTTATCAGTTCTTAGATGTAGTGTTTTTTGTTTTTGTTTTGTTTACCTGATAATCCTGCCAGCAACAGGAGAAGGATCTTACAATCTGATGTTTTTGATCTTATAGGTAAAGAAATTAAGAAACTATTAATAAAAATCAAGTTTTCAATCAGAAGTAACACTGCACTGTTATAATAGGTCAATAGTGTGTATTTGGATTATTACCTATTACTTTTGGTGACTGGTTGTTTTAAGCTATCTCTTCTAGACAAATACAGTTTCCCAAAAAATAAGCCTGGGTTTTATATTGATTTTGGCAACAAAAAAACACAGTAGGGCTTATTTTCGGGGTAGGTCGTGCCATGAATGTGCTGTCTACTCTCTCCCTGCCTGACAGGAATCCCCAGTGTGAACTGAGTTAAAATGCTGGAAAAAATCCTATAAACCACTCTATTACAGTAGTATATAATGTGCATGTTTCTGTAATATACAGGGAGTGCAGAATTATTAGGCAAATGAGTATTTTGACCACATCATCCTCTTTATGCATGTTGTCTTACTCCAAGCTGTATAGGCTTGAAAGCCTACTACCAATTAAGCATATTAGGTGATGTGCATCTCTGTAATGAGAAGGGGTGTGGTCTAATGACATCAACACCCTATATCAGGTGTGCATAATTATTAGGCAACTTCCTTTCCTTTGGCAAAATGGGTCAAAAGAAGGACTTGACAGGCTCAGAAAAGTCAAAAATAGTGAGATATCTTGCAGAGGGATGCAACACTCTTAAAATTGCAAAGCTTCTGAAGCGTGATCATCGAACAATCAAGCGTTTCATTCAAAATAGTAAACAGGGTCGCAAGAAGCGTGTGGAAAAACCAAGGCGCAAAATAACTGCCCATGAACTGAGAAAAGTCAAGCGTGCAGCTGCCAACATGCCACTTGCCACCAGTTTGGCCATATTTCAGAGCTGCAACATCACTGGAGTGCCAAAAAGCACAAGGTGTGCAATACTCAGAGACATGGCCAAGGTAAGAAAGGCTGAAAGACGACCACCACTGAACAAGACACACAAGCTGAAACGTCAAGACTGGGCCAAGAAATATCTCAAGACTGATTTTTCTAAAGTTTTATGGACTGATGAAATGAGAGTGAGTCTTGATGGGCCAGATGGATGGGCCCGTGGCTGGATTGGTAAAGGGCAGAGAGCTCCAGTCCGACTCAGATGCCAGCAAGGTGGAGGTGGAGTACTGGTTTGGGCTGGTATCATCAAAGATGAGCTTGTGAGGCCTTTTCGGCTTGAGGATGGAGTCAAGCTCAACTCCCAGTCCTACTGACAGTTTCTGGAAGACACCTTCTTCAAGCAGTGGTACAGGAAGAAGTCTGCATCCTTCAAGAAAAACATGATTTTCATGCAGGACAATGCTCCATCACACGCGTCCAAGTACTCCACAGCGTGGCTGGCACGAAAGTGTATTAAAGAAAAAAAACTAATGACATGGCCTCCTTGTTCACCTGATCTGAACCCCATTGAGAACTTGTGGTTCATCATCAAATGTGAGATTTACAAGGAGGGAAAAGAGTACACCTCTCTGAACAGTGTCTGGGAGGCTGTGGTTGCTGCTGCACACAATGTTGATGGTGAACAGATCAAAACACCGACAGAATCCATGGATGTCAGGCTTTTGAGTGTCCTTGTACAGAAAGGTGGCTATATTGGTCACTGATTTGTTTTTGTTTTGTTTTTGAATGTCAGAAATGTATATTTGTGAATGTTGAGATGTTATATTGGTTTCACTGGTAAAAATAAATAATTGAAATGGGTATATATTTGTTTTTTGTTAAGTTGCCTAATAATTATGCACAGTAATAGTCACCTGCACACACAGATATCCCCCTAAAATAGCTAAAACGAAAAACAAACTAAAAACTACTTCCAAAAATATTCAGCTTTGATATTAATGAGTTTTTTGGGTTCATTGAGAACATGGATGTTGTTCAATAATAAAATTAATCCTCAAAAATACAACTTGCCTAATAATTCTGCACTCCCTGTAATTGTGCCAAATACCTTTGTTATAGCGCCTCTCTGCTCTTCTGTGACCCGCCAGAGCTCTCTTCCCTGCATTTATATTACAGAAACACATACATTCTACATTATATAATACTGTAATAGAGTGGATTATAGGATTTTACAAGCATTTTAAACTAGGGCTTATTTTTGGGGTAGGACTTATATTGCAGCCCTCCTGGAAAATAACGATAGGTCTTATTTTTGGCTTCCACTGATTTCATATTTGTTGCCTCTATATCAGATCTCTGATAGGTGGTAAAGGTCCCATGTTCACTTTAAAACACCTTTCAAAAGAATCCAAATTTCAATAATAAAAAAAAAACAGCAGATAACACCAACCAGAATGGATACATCAGTTTTTTTTTGGTTACTAACAAAAAGAGTGTTATACTAGATTAGGTTATCTCTGCAGGATTTGAGTTGTGAGGTATGTCCACTAGATGGTGGAACTCCTGGAAGGAAATGACCAACCAGTCAAGTATCTATTGGTACTGACTGGCCACTAGGGGAGACAGAGGCTTGCAGTGAAGCACATATAGCCTCAACCACGAATTGGTTATCAAAGATACAGTTCTTGGGCACTTCAAATATGTCTGCTAGTAATATTCAACTGGGTAGAAGAATGGGGGTGGTTCCGAAGCTGATCAACTGAACCAGTACTTTGCCCAGATAAACCTTGGAAAGAGTTCTGACTGTCTAGTTTCTTCTGGGCGCCAACGTTTTGCTGGAGAGCTAACTGCAGCTTTTGCTTTGATGGTACTTGGACCACTCCCACTCTCTCTGTTTGCTGCTGGCTCAGATGTGCCACTTCACGGGCAGGGGCAGGGCATCCTTCAGGCATGTTATTTAAAGAAATTTTGCAGTTATAATGTCTGTCCATAAAACATTATTAAAAACCAATGCTTCCTGCCAAATGGAAATGTAAACCCTTTTCCTTAAATGTTTTGCTTTGGTACCGGTGCCCACCCCCATGTAATTTTTTTTTTAATAATACTTTGCCTATCAGCCTAGAAAATCGGCATTACCAGTTTTTAGCATTCAGCTCCCCATGATTTTAACGTGGTTTGTATTTGGCACCTAAACTTTATTCATACTCTGAGAACTTACCTCCAGCCAAACCCAGGTACACTTATGCATCGTTTCCACTAAGAGGATCAGTTCAGGTTGGTTCGGTACGGTGCGCTATTTTGAGTGTTTCCATTATGAAAGTGGCCCATACACCCGAACCAAACCGACACGCTAGGCATTTTTTCTAAACCCTGTATGGCCCCTGACGGCCTGACTTGCAGTTGAAATGCTCACCTGAATAGGCCGGACCATTCTAACCCTTCCAAAATGTACCGACCCGAACTGTGGAATTGAGGCATTAGTTCATCCTTAGTTACTTTATGAATTGCCTGTATTTTTCTAACGAGTGCAGGCATCAGGTCAGACTGAAACTGCCGGCTCTGATCACTAAGAAGTTATGCAGGGAACCCCACTCAGCAAAGCATTCTCAAAGAATTCTCAGCAAAGCATTATGACCTTGTTTGCCCTGAGGAACGATTGTGAAAAAAAGTATTAAAAACATTTAAACACATTGCAGAGAATGAAAATAATTCATGGACAGCCGCACACCAACATAAACCTAGAAAGGTAGCCTTTATTGGTGTAAAAAGGATAAAAAGCACTACAAAACACAGCACAGCAAGCAGTGGGTTAAAAATCTGACGCTTTTTGCACAAACAATCAGTGCTTAGTCAATGTTTGATGACTAAGCACTGATTGTTTGTGTGAAACGCGTCAGTTTTTTACCCCACTGCTTGCTGTGCTGTGTTTTGTAGTGCTTTTTATCCATTTTACACCAATAAAGGCTACCTTTTTAGGTTTATTTTGGTGTGCGGCTGTCCATGAATTTTTTTCATTGATTTTTTGCCTTGTGCATTGCCAGCACCCACGGTCTTTGAGGAGGACATTGATTGCTTATTGCATTTGCCTGAAGCGGCGGTCTCTTTTTCTACATTGTAGAGAATAATGAGTAAAAAGTGGTTTGGGAAAACAATACATCTTGAAAATAGTGGACTATTCCACATAATACTTGGCTGTATTATGTGGCATATTCCACTATTTTCAAGATGTATTGTTTTCCCCATTTGCTTTCTACTTAATATTCTTTGAAATGTATTTAAATCTTTTTAGTTGCCGAACTACTAAAGCCATTATAATGTTGCCTGCTTATGGAGGACTATTGTAAAAGCTCTAAAAAATATGCATTTTATCAATGACGTGACCACTGCTGACTAATGTCATCCATAAAATGACTCACCTGCATTAGCCCATTGCTGAGTTTTCTTCACAACCTTCTTAATGCAATCTCCCCACCAGCCACATATTATTGACAGTAAAATACAGAACATAACCTGAAATGGAGAGAAAATGAAAAAATAATATAACTTGTAGACATATACAGCACCCATCAAAGCTCACATGGCACTGTGGTTAACTATTTCTTTGATGGATGTAAAATTGGTTCAGGGTCACAGAATGCAAGCAATTTATTAATTGTTCATTTAAACTTAAGCTTTTGTGATGGTTACTCACATTTCATCTAGCTGCTAAAGTGACATACAGAATGGACTGATTAAATGTACGTTTCTAAGGTTTAGCAGTCCATGAAACAAAGGGAATGTAGAACTCATACATGGTATCTATCCATTTAGAATAAATGAAAAGCACTTTATATTTAGAGAGTTAATGTGACTGCATGATGAAATGGGTTGAGTATCAATAACCTGTATTTTGCTGCATATCATCTAAAATGTATGATGCATAATATTGTATTTTATGGTTTTGATCTGAACACCCTACAAAATTAAGCAATTTGTATAAAGAGGTACTAAGAGAATCATCTAACAGGTGACACTAGTCTAATGCCCCTTACACACAATCGGTTTACCTGTTGGAAAAAGTCTGATGAGAGCTTTTGGTTATGAATATCGACCGTGTGTATGCTCCATCAGACTTTTTCCAACGGAAAAACTGCTGGAAAATGAGAGAGAGCAGGATCTCTTTTTTCCCCTCAGGAAAAAAACTGATCGGAATTTCCGCATGCTCGGAAACAAATCTACGCATGCTCAGAAGCATAGAACTTAATTTTTCCGGCTTGTCGTCACCGTCTTCTTGGTAGTCAAAAGTTCACCAAACTTTTTTGTGAAGCCCTGAACACACAACCGGCGTTCGGGTATAAATTCCGCCTGGAATCCTGATGGGAAAACCGAGAACCTGTTCGGTAAGTTTCCCTGTGTACACACGGCTGGGTTTCCTGTCTGGAAAACTGCGGAGAGAGCTTTAACCGGGAATCCCGGCCATGTGTATGCTCCCTCGCAGTGTTTCCCCATAGGAAAACTGCCGGGTTTAAAAACGCCGGGAATCCTGGTGGGAAAATAGAGAGCAGGTTCTCTATTTTCCCACCGGATTTCCAGCAGTTTTCCTGTCGTGAAAACTGCGAGGAAAAGCATACACCCGGCCGGTTTTCCCGGCCAGAAGCTCTCCTGGCAGTTTTCCTGGCAGGAAAACCGGTCGTGTGTACGAGGCTTGACTGTGTGTATGCAAGGCAGGCTTGATGTTTTTTCCGACGGGAAAATCGCTCGTGTGTACGGGGCATAAGAAGCAGACAAAAAAAAGCTCCCTTATTTATCTTTTGTCTTGAAGTCTATATATAAACGTAAAACACATTTTATTCATTTTGGATAGAATTCGGAAGCGTTAGATCCACTGCCAGGAAAGAGTTATCTTACCTTAAAGTGTTACTAAACCCGGTAATATGAAAAAGGTTCATCCGCCCCTCCACAGTGTCCACAGCTTATAAATCTTTTTTTTACATTAAAATATTGCCACTGTATACCTTTTTTGATGATCTGTATACCACGGTTACATGATAAACTGCACAGTTAGTCCAGTGCTGAGAGTTCAGGAAGATGGAGATTTCCACTGCAGCTTGTATACATGCCCACATGTGTGATATCAATATTATGTGACCTGGCTATCTCTGAAAACAAATATAGTAACTGTTCTCTCCAGCATAAAATACACAATTGAGCATGTGCAGGTTGGCTACTCTGCCTTTGTTAGCTTGCTTTCCCCAGATAGACGGTGGAGGAGGGGGGGGGGGTGTATGCAACCAGGATAAAACAGCCTTTTTACTCAATGCAGATGAATAACCCCTTAACCACTTAAGACCCAGACCTTTAGGCAGCCAAAGGACCCGGCCAGGTTTTGCGATTCGGCACTGTGTCCCTTTAACAGACAATCGCATGGTCGTGCAATGTGGCTCCCAAACAAAATTGGCGTCCTTTTTTTTCCCACAAATAGAGCTTTCTTTTGGTGGTATTTGATTACCTCTGCGATTTTTAATTTGTGCGCTATAAACAAAAATAGAGCGACAATTTTGAAAAAAATGAAATATTTTTTACTTTTTGCTATAATAAATATCCCCCAAAAATATATAATTTTTTTGTTTTCCTCAGTTTAGGCCGATACGTATTCTTCTACCTATTTTTGGTAAAAAAAACATTTAACGGTTGGTTTGCGCAAAATTTATAGCGTTTACAAAATAGGGGATAGTTTTTTTGCATTTTTATTAATTTGTATTATTAATTTTACTACTAATAGCGGCGATCAGCGTTTTTTTTTTCATGACTACGACATTATGGCGGACACTTCGGACAATTTTGACACATTTTTGGGACCATTGTCATTTTCACAGCAAAAAATGCATTTAAAATACATTGTTTATTGTGAAAATGACATTTGCAGTTTGGGAGTTAACCACAAGGGGGCGCTGAAGGGGTTATGTGTGACCTAATGTGTGTTTACCACTGTAGGGGGTGTGGCTGTAGGTGTGACATTATCGATTGTGTGTCCCTATAAAAGGCATCACACAATCGCTGACGCCGCCACAGTGAAGAACGGGGAAGCCTTGTTTACACACGGCTCTCATCCCGTTCTTCAGCTCCGGGGACCGATCGTGGGACTCCAGTGGAAATCGGTTCCGCAAGTCCTGGTCCCAGAGCTTCGGACCGGGTCACGGGAGCGCGCCCGCGACCCCAAGGCTGGGCACTAGCACAGGACGTACCTGTACGTGCATGTGCCCAGCTGTGCCATTCTGCCAACGTAAATGTGCAGGAGGTGGTCCTTAAGTGGTTAAGTTCCACAATGAGTATATCAAGCATGCTATGCTGCATATACAAACAGATTTTACTGTTGTGGGTTTAGTAACACTTTAAAGACAATGTTTAATACAACGTAAGGATGGCAGGGATTTGGGACAGGAAGTGAGGTAAATTATCACTATAGGATATAGACTACCAAAAAAATCTATACAGTCTATAGATATGGGGCCACCCCTTGGGAAGCCTGGAGATATAATCAGCTGAAACATTTTGTAGATACCCTTCCAAAACCCCTTCGGGGGACTGGCAAGATGAATGAATGGGAAAAACTAGTTGATGAAACGAGGATAGATAAGCGTGGAATCTCTATCATCTACAAAATGTTAATGACACATTTAGAACTAGACGCCGTATGCCCAACAGAGAGCTGGAGATTAGAACTAAACCAGCCATTGCCAGATAATATGAGAAGTACAATTTTGGATTATATCCATTCCACCTCTGTAGACTCACGGATAAAAGAAATTAATTTTAAATTGTTGAACAAATGGTATTATGTACCAGTGAAATTAAATAAGATAAATCCCCAGGAGACATCTTTAAGCTGGAGGGAATGTGGGGAGATAGGAACGTATGCCCACATTTGGTGGCAGTGCTTGAAGATTCAGCCATATTGGATCCAAATATTAAAATTAATTAAAGAGATTAGTGGAATTGAAATTAGGTTGGACCCGTGGCAATGTTTGTTCCATGCCACGACTATCCCCAGGAAAAAATATAAAACTACAATTATGCCAATATTATTAAACGCAGCAAAGACTTTGATTCCCAAAAAATGGAAAGACAAACTAGCACCCCCGAAACAAGAGTGGTTAAGGGAAGTAGAAAGGATCAGAAGTATGGAGGAGGTAACGTCTCAATACAAGGAATTAAATAGACACGATACTGGAAATTGGAGTGGGTGGGAAAGGTTTAGACCAGGGGTGGCCAACCAGTGGCCCGGGGGCCACACGTGGCCCGCGGAGCCATCTGATGTGGCCCGCGACCTCCTGGTCTGGAATAGTGGGTTGACAAGCCCAGATCGCAGGTTGCCAACCCGCCATACTACAGCATCAGTGTTGTAAATGGTGGTGGTAGAGGAAGAGAGCTGCTGCGGAGCAGAGCCTAATAAGCCGTTGCTTTCTCTACAGCTAGTCTATGGCAAAGTTAAGCTAACCCGCAGGATAGACACAGGTGCATTATGCTGCACCCGCGTTGTGGGTAAACCGCAGCACATCAGGGTGAAAGCAGTCTTAGGCCCTTTTCACACCATCAGCCCAACCAAATTGGACCCTCAATTCACCTCTACAGAGCGCCAGATGTCCATTTACGCCCACCTCCAATCCAAAAACCAAAAGGAAATTCGGAGGACCTATAGAGTAGCCGTGACCTGTCATGCGCCCGCTCCGCTCATTGTGGCCCGCGACTGGTTACCATGTTGCTTAAGTGGCCCTCGCTCTTCAAAAGGTTGGGCACTCCTGGTTTAGACAATCTATGGTGTACATAGGCTACATGAGTAATGAGGAAAGTACTTAGGTAACATTTGCCGGTTGGGCGCAAGGCATGATTGGAGACCTTCCCATCCCTCCTGCCTAAGTATAATGGGTGAGATGAAGGCGAGAAAAGGCCAGCTCTACCCCCCCATGTATGTATGTATGTATGTATGTATATGTATGCATATATACATATAACATTTTTTTTTTCTCTCCTTTCCTTTTTTCCCTTCTCTTATCTTTTTGAGAAGAGCATATGGGTGGTGGGACAAGAGTTCCTCTTGCCCCCCTACAATGGAGTGGGAAGGCACAGATAAACAGGTATGGTAATAGAAATATGGCACTTTTTTGAATACGCCCCCCTCTTTTTTTTTTCTTCTCCTCTCTTACCTTTTTTGAGAGAGACATATGGGTGGTGGGATTTGAGAGCGTCTTGTGTCCCCTCATAATCGAGTGGGAAGGCACAGATAATTCGGTTTTGCAATAGAAATGGGGCACTTTTTGAACCCGGGCCCCCCCCCCCTTTTTTTATTTTTTTATCTGTGGTGGGGGAGCGAGGAGGAGAGGGTCGAGGAGGAGGAGAGAGTAGGTAGGTTAGGAGGAGGTAGGACTGTCCTATATGGTTGTGGTATGTATAATTGTTTTATTGTTGTAATACATGTGTATGAAATGATGAATATATTTAATTGTAGAACTTTTTTGTATGCTTATTGACAATGTAATGTTAATTATATGTGTGTTTTAAAAAAACCTCAATAAAAACAAATTACAAAAAAAATATACAGTCTATAGGCAAATTATATAACTAAACAAAAAAAAAGTTCAGATTTTTTTCTAGTATGACTTGTATTAAATTGAAAATAAAGGTTATTTTATAATTTCTCATGTATATAAGGCACTATGGGGCAGATTCACACAGAAATGGATTATCGTAGCGTATCAGAAATACACTACGCCGCCGTATTTTACCTGGCTCTACGTGGAATTCAGGTAGATTTTGTCCATTAAACGACGGCGGCGTATTGTATTTCTCCCGTCGCAATCCATATAGACGAGTAGGGGGCGTGAATCATTTAAATTAGGCGCGTTCCCGCGGCGATCGATCTGCGCATGCTCCGTTCCCAAATTTCCCGCCGTGCATTGCGCGAAATCACATTGTGACGTCATTCGTTGTTTAGGTAGCGTCGTTTACGGGCAATCCTAGTCCCGAACGAGTTACGTAAACAAAAAAAAAATTAAATAAATTCGAAGCGGGAACGACGGCCATACTTAACATGGGCTACGTAACGTTAGAGCAGCAAAAAGCTGCTCTAACATTACGTACAAAAAAATAGACGAAAGTGATTGCGACGACCACTCGTATCTTCGGGAATCGCCGTAAAAAAACATTTGCATATCCCGACGCATCAAAACGACGCGAACTCCTCCCAGCGGCCGCAAATAGATGGCAGCGTAGATCCGAAGGCTTACGAAGACGTAAGCCTCTCGGATCGAAGCCCGAAGCCGCCGTATCATGGTTTGAGGATTCAAACTAGTGATACGGCGCGCGAAATTTGAAATTACTCCTGTCTAACACCAGTTAGACAGGCGTAATTGCTTTCTGAATCTGGGCCTATGTTTTTGCTTCTATTTTAAACCACAAAACTAAGGCTATTTAGCAATGAAATAAATGTGCTTTTTGAAATATTTTGGCCCGTAAGATTTTTTAGATTTTGGCCCGTAAGCCAGAAGCCGCCGTATCATGGTTTGAGGATTCAAACTAATGATACGACGCGGGTAATTTGAAATTACTCCGGTCTAACAGGAGACAGACCGGAGTAATGGCTCTGTGAATCTGGCCCTAAATCTCCCCATTAGGAATGCAGATAAAAAAAAACTGTGTTTAAAGAAAACTATGATCATTAAATATATTGTACAATGAAAAGAAACAGGTTCACTTTGCTTTCCCTTTACCTCCTTGCTGTTTTATTCAGAAATGAGGAGTAGAAGTCCATGTAGATCATGTGTCCAAAACAACTTCATCATCTGAAAAGTACCTCCAGTCCCACTTCCATCCAACAATGTATTACGATCGGTTTTCCCGGCGGTCCAAAGTCCCCCGGGAAAACCGAGGGGAAAACTGAGAACCTGCTCGGTTGCTTTTCCCGTGTACACACGGCCGGTTTTCCCCAAAACGAAAACTACCATGATAGCTTTGGTTGAGAAAACCAGATGTGTGTATGCTCTACTGCAGAGTTTCCCATAGGAAAACTGCCGAGCAAAAAAACGCAGCGAATCACGGTGGGAAAAGTTCTAATTTTTTTGCTTGCAGTTTTCCTGTCGGGAAAACTGCTATGGAGCATACACATGGCCGGTTTTTCCGACCAAAAGCAAACATGGGAGTTTTCCAGTCAGGAAAGCCGATCGTGTGTACGAGGCATTAGACTTGATGGACCCTAAAGCCTTGTACACAAGATCAGTCCATCCAATGAGAACGGTCTGAAGGACAGTTGTCTTAGGTCAGTGATGGCAAACCTCGGCACCCCAGATGTTTTGGAACTACATTTCCCATGATGTGCATGCACTCTGCAGTGTAGTTGAGCATCATGGGAAATGTAGTTCCAAAACATCTGGGGTGCCAAGGTTTGCCATCACTGTCTTAGGTTAACCGATGAAGCTGACTGATGGTCTGATGTGCCTACACACCATCAGTTAAAAAAACGATCGTATCAGAACACGGTGACGTAAAACACAACGACGTGCTGAAAAAAATGAAGTTCAATGCTTCCAAGCATGCGTCGGCTTGTTTCTGAGCATGCGTGGATTTTTAACCAATGGTCTTGCCTACTAACGATCGGTTTTGCCCTATCGGTTAGGGATCCATAGGTTAATTTTAAAGCAAGTTGGCTTTTATTTAACCTAAGGTTAAAGGGTCACTAAAGTCAGGGATTTTTTTTTTTTAAATAACAAACATGTGATACTTACCTCCACTGTGCAGTTCGTTTTGCACAGAGTGGCCCGGAAACCTGTCTTCTGGGGTCCCTCGGCGGCTGTCTGGGCTCCTCCTCGCAAAAGCTTTCCTTCTTCATGCGAGGGCGCTCGCATGGAGGAAAGCTTTTGCGAGCGCGCTCCCGTGATACAGCGGCGGCCATAGCCGCCGACTGTATCACTCGGCTCTGCCCCCCAGCGCGCCGCGTCATCCGCCCTGATTGACAGCAGCGCTAGCCAATGGCTGCGCTGCTATCAATCCGCCCAGCCTAGCCAATCAACGGCCAGGCTGGGAACCGAAGAGGACGACGTGGACGCGCCCGGGAGATTCGAACGGTCAGGTAAGTACAACGGGGGCTCGGGGGGGGCCGGTGCTGCTAGATGTTTTTTTACCTTCATGCATAGGATGCATGAAGGTAAAAAAACTTGTACCTTTAGAACCCCTTTAAATAACCTATGGGGCCCACACACGATCGGTTTTGACAGATGAAAACGGTCCATCAGACCATTGTCCTCTGGCTATCCTATCGTGTGTACGAGGCCTTATGAATGCTTTGAGCAATTTCAACTTGATATTTAGTTGTGCTTTAAGTTTTACTGTCTGCTTATTATATGCAAACCTAGCAAACTTCTATATACCCCTCTCATCTGGGTGTCAGATTTTATTGTTATGAAAGGTCTTCTATCACAAAATCACATCTGGCGGCATAAATCCAACATTGTTTCCTCACCGAAGACCTTTGAAACGGTGCAAACGTTTTAAAATATCACTTTCAAATGTCAGCATGGCTGTAACTGATAACTGTTGTCGCTGAATGCTTGTTGTACAGCTCAGAATAATGATAGAGAGGCAACTTTTTAAAATTTTGCTTGGCAGAAGAGATAATAAAATTAAACTACCGTAGGCATTACTAAAGTGTGATTCCTTTGTTTTTTGTAAAAAAATTGAAATCCTCTCTGTAGCCCAATGATAGACTAAAACAAAATGTCCACCTGTTTGTACCTATTGTATTTATCAACAATGGAAATATTAAATTAACTGTCTTGTAATTCTAAAAAAAAAAAAAAAAAAAAAAAATATATATATATTTTCCTTTCCCTTTAAAATCCAGGAGAATTTGTGATTTTTGTTTTTTTTGTTCCTGTCCATTGTTTTTTCTACCCTATGCATGATGGTAAAAAACCTTTAGTGTGCATCTTTTCCCTCAGGCCCCTATTACCAGAGCCCAGGGCAGGGACAAGGTCACCTGGAGCCCAGGGCGAACATGCCAAATTGTGCCCCCCCCCCACAAGATGTATAATTATGTGTCAGCAAAAATCCCCATCCCACCAAAGAAAGAACAATTGAGCATAATCTGTATGCCTGTCCTCCTAAACATAAATCCCCTTCCCTCACAGTACAATCCGCTCCCCCCTGCTGACGTCCCCCTCCTGGCTTAAATCTTTAACCTCCTCATCCAACCCCCCCAGCTCAAATCATCTTACATTATATGCCCCCAGCACAACCCCTCCCCCCAAAAAAATTCCCCCTCCTTGCACAAATCCTCTACCCTTCAAATTTCCCCTCCAAGCACAAATCCTCTACCCCACTTCAATTCCCCCCTTCTAGCACAAATACCCCCCAATCAACCCTACTAGCACAAATACCCCCTCCAAATTCTGGTGTTAGCACAAATCCTCTTCACCCATCTCCCCTCCCAACACAAATCCCCCCAAATCACTATTCCTAGCACACCTACCCATATTTCCCTAGAACAATCTCCTTGTGGTGCCCCCACCACCTCAAATTATACCACAGTGCCCATGGCAGTCATCCCTCCTGCCTACTCCTTGTCCCGGCCCTGTCAGAGTCCTATCTTGAGCCAGTGATGTTCACAACAGTCAAGTCAAGAGCCGCTCCTGTCAACCACAGCAAGTGAGGAGGGAGCAGGGGGCAGGGCTGAGCTGCATTCATTATGTCTCATGGACACAGACGGTGGGGCTCAGGAGCGACCATGCACGAGTGCCCTTATAGCAAGTGGCTTGCTGGGGGGCACTTGGCACTGTTGGCAGGGGAGAGGGGCCCAGTGCACTGGAGAGGGACCGGAGGAAAAGAGAATCAATGCTGCTCTGTGCAAAATCATTGCACAGAGAAGGCAAGTATCACATGTTTATTTAAGAAAAATGGCTTTACAAACACTTTACCTAATCTCTTTAATAGTCCCAGACAGTTTTACAAACTGTACATTAAATCCCATGTTCCCTGTTGATTAAAGCAGTGCACAGGGCCGCTGGAGACCTACAGTAACTGCTGCATTGTGTGTAAGAGAGGCAGTTCGGCCTTCCAACAGGTTATTTTAGCACCTACTGTAATGCAGCACATAGCAAGTACAGCACATAGCAAGGTGCAGCACAGAGCAATATGTCTAAAAGAACAGCATATTTATATAGTTAGGAGAATTGGCTAAATGGTTAGACAGAGGGTAGCAGGGCTGGATCTAGCCTGTCAAATGTTGAGGTGCAGTAAAAATTGTCAGGGGGGCAGAGGATGGGAGACCAGCAGACAGTGTACAGGGGGTGCACAGGGCAGAGGATAGGGTCAGTAGTTTGTAGGGCAGAGTTCAGAGGTCCGTAGTAGTAAGTGATGGCTCTTGGAGGGTGTGATCTGTGAGGTGGCACTTGGGAGGTTTGGACTCTTCCTATAGGTGTGACTGGGCAGGATTAAATGCTAATTAGGATATATTCCATCCCACCCCTCATCAGAGCTGTGAAGGAAGTTACATTATTTGCACAGACTGAAAGATTACAGAGGGTGTGTTCTAGGCTAGAGATGAAGCAGGATGTGGCTGTAAGGCCCTCAGTCTACATCCAGACTATACAGACTGTCACATTGTACAAAGCCTCAACTAAATGCAGAATATCAGAGGATCTGCAGACAACAGTGCAACATGGTACAGAGGTATGATCTATGCTGGGACTGATCATCCCATTCAGTTTTAGTGAAAAGAAAGTTGAAGTTCAGCTTTAAAGGAGGATGATTAACCAGTTTCCGCCCGTGCTTTACCCGAAAAATGGCTACAGCATGGGCTTACTTTGCTGGGAGGGCTTACATGGACGTCCTCCCTTGATTCCACTGCCTGCATTCCCCCTGCAGCATGCGGGCACCGTGCTCTGTGATTGCTGAGTCTTACCGACTCAGCTAATCACAGATCAGGGTAATGGGCCAATCACAGAGGCCTTTTACCATGTGATCAGCTATGTCCAATGACAGCTGATCATGGATGTAAACACAAGATGCTTATCGGCTTTACTTTCCTCACGCTGCTAGTGTGAGGAGGGAAGAAGAGAGACGATAACAGGCTTGTGTTAAAGGGACATCGGCACTGATAAAACAGGGCCCTTAAAGTTACCTTAAAATTCCACACTGCATTATGTGTCTTCATTTAAAACAAGAGGGAGAAGGGGGCAGCTGGATGCAGCCCATGCCTCAATTTACTATACCTTCCTTGCCATGGCTCTGGGAGAAGTAGGTTAGCATCTGAGCACAGTGTTTCCTGGGTGGAGGCAGGAGGTAGCTGTTGGCTTTGGGGGGGGGGGTCGCAATTGTAATCTGGGGGGACACATCCACCCCAGCACCACCTTGATCGGGCCACAGAGGGTAGCCTCAACATGAACTCTACTAAACAAATTTAGAGTAGGACAGACGAAACAGCAAAAGGGTGCACAGTTAAAAACCAATGTAAAACAGATACAATTGTAAAAGTAGGAACATATAAGAGCAATGCAACTCAATAGGGATAGTAGGTGGCAGTACAGCACAGTCCATATAAGGAATTGTAGGCACAAATACTAGAGAATGACCACTTGTCAGTAAAAAGTAGGTGTGTGTAAACAGCTGTTTGCTCTAAGCCTCTGCAACAGCAACTCTCGCAGTGAAGTCCAGGGTGGGTTTGTGTACACAGGCAAACAGCTGAAGGAGTCTTTTTTTTTTTTAAAGTTTTTATTGAATAATAAAAGATCATATAAAAGATAAAAAATCACGACAAAGAAAGAAAAGGGCAGTTGCACATGCAACCAACATGGTACAAACAGAGTAATCCAAGCATCTAATAAACGATATAGAAATGCGGCACACTAAGCATATGTGTTCTGAGAGAACATACAGTATCTACTGTCAACTAGTCGGTAAAAACTGGTAGGATCTTGTAATAGACTAAAGACCTAGTATTACAAAGAGGTAATAACATGGCAGGATATAAAATGGCGGAAAAAAAATAAGGGGGGGGCACCAGAGTCCACCGAACGTTATCGGGAGTGACAGCCGTTCTTCCAGCTGTTAATCAGTCGGAGACGGTGGATTGGGCATCAAGTGAAGCTGTTTCTCCCGAGTATGAAGGCAGAGGGGATTTAAAGAACGAGAAGGAGAAATGGTCGAAGTTAGCTAAGTCCTCAGGAGATAAAGTTGAGCACATAAAAGGTTCCCAGATGGAGAGAAAGCGAGCTTTGGAAGTTTCACATTTAAAATCTGTGTTGGCTCATTCTTTGTAGAGAAGGAGCTCTCGTTGGATTTGGGTGATAGAAGGACAGTGAGAAGAGGTCCAATTTTTCAAGATAGCCCTTCGTGAGACAAGAAGGCAGAGTAGAGGCCAGTCCTTGTAGGCATGAGAGGGGTTTTGGGTAGCAGGGGTGGTTGAACCAGTCTTTTGAGACCATTGGAGTAGTAGGGGGTCCCAATATCCAAAGATGAGGAGTAGTGGGTCCTTAGGTAGTTTCAGCAGGGTAATTCCAAAAATGTAGGCTAGTAGGCTAGGAGCCCGTGGGTTAAAGAAGGTTTTGGTTGGTGGCATAAGGGGCATTCAGCACCGTCTCGATCCGTTGCGGAACGAAGGAAGGGTATGTGAGCCTTGTGGAGGATTTTCAGTTGGGTTTCTTTCCAGATTTCGTTTGGGGTCAGTCGTTGGACTTTGTTGAAGCCCTGTATCAACTTGTCTATCAAGTAGTCATCCGGGAAGTCCCTTCACCAGTTGGCTGCTGATGAGGATGCCAAAGGTGGGTTATGAAGGAGTCTTTAAGCTGGTACTACAGGTGGTCAGTTCTCAACCTCCTGAAAGCACAGTGTTCTGGTAACAATTGCAACAGTCCATCCTGCAGTAGCTGGGTCTTCTGTAGATGCTGCATGCTATTGGGCTCCTGGTCAGCTTCGCACATGCTGGAGCTAACAGTGGAAGACTGTACACCTGGCTGCAGACCACATAGCCAGGTGTGTCTTCCTCATCATGTGCATTCTCTATGAGCTGCAGAGGGGGAACTTATCTTTCTTGGGTCTATCCAGGAGTACAGGGGATTGTGGGAAAGGGAGCTATAGATACTGTAGATAGACCAATAGATAGACAGATAAATATTTAGATAAATATTTACATAAAAAATACCCACACAAGTGCATGTTGGGATCAGGTTAAACCTCCACTCCAGTCAAAACTGTTATATTTGGATAAAACAGGGAAAGTTTGAACCTTTTTATTGCCGCGTCCCCATTTGGGAGATTTCTCCTTACTCCCTGTCTTGGATGCTTGTCAGAGAGAACAGGAAGTGAGTATAGAACAATAAAACACATTTAGTAAGGCGTGCAAGGTTTAGAACCGCTTTATGTGAATACCAGCTCAATACATGTTTGCTTTTACATGTTGTGCCTTATGTCTAAAATAGAAAAAAATGTGAACTTGATTTATTGCTCAATTTCTCCTTACCTCCAGTCTATTTGAATACAAAGTAGAAAGTGAACATAGTAATACCACAGATTTTGTAGTAAAGCAAGTAAAGTTTAGAACCTTTATGTAAATATTAGCTAAATACTGTACATATATGCTTAAAGTGGATGTAAACCCAATTCATGAAATTTGAGCTGGGCACATATATCTGCAGTATTTTGTTATCACTCTTTAGAGAGCTATGTCTGTAGCTCTCTCCTGACCTGTTCCTCTGTTATCAGCCTGATAACTCCTGACAAATTCTCTGACACATCATATAAAAGCAGCCTAAATATTCTGTCAGGGGAGGTTGCTAAAATAGATTAGCAGGGAGCTGGACCTGTTACAAAACACCTCGGAGAGTCTCTGCGTATGAGGAGAAGGGGGGGGGGGGGTGTGCCTTCCCTCCAAACAGCAATTTTAGTTATCTTGGTTGTATGGCCAGACATCACACTGTGTTAAACAGAAAGGAAAAATGTCCTAACATGATCTGAACTTTCTAAACAGTATATAAATGTGAAGGCCGCAGATATACATGTAAAACTTATGTAGGGAGATTTGGTTCATCCCTGTGTATCATCTGAGGCTGTTCACTTCACTGGGTGTATGGAGGGTTTACATCCACTTTAAAGCCTCAAACACATGATGAAAAGAACGGATGAAAAACTCCACTTTTGACATGATCATGCGGTAATCTGATCGTTAGTACACAGTTGTCCGTCTTTTTCCGAAGGGACAAACACAAAAAATGTTCTTGTACGATACTAGATCATATGATTTTTGTTTAACCCCTTACGGGCAAGAAGACCCAGCTGCGACACCGGCTGTGGAAAACAACGTACCTGTATTTTGCTTCCTGCAGTAGCCTCTGGGGGCATGCACACTGATTGGCCAGCGGGAGAGCCAGTCAGCGGGTCTGGCCACCCTCGATCATTTCTTATAGAGGCGGAAACAAGGCAGATTGCCGTTCTGACAGGGGAGAACATAGAGATCTTGTGTTACTGCAAAGCAGGAACACAGATCTCTGTGTTTTCCCAGTCAGAGCAACCTCCACACAGTAAGAAATCACCCCCTAGGGGCACACTTAACCCTTTTAACGTCCCTGGTGTTAACCTCTTCTCTGCCAGTGTTATTAGTACAGTAACAGTGCATATTTTTAGCACTGATCACTGTATTAGTAGTACCGGTCCCCAAAAAAGTGTCAAAAGTGTCAGTTAGGCATCCGCCGCAATGTCGCAGTCCCGCCAAATATCGCTGCCATTACTAGTAAAAAAATAAATACAAAAAATTCCATAAAAATATCCCATTTGCTGACGATGTAACTGCACAAACCAATCAATATACATTTATTGGGATATTTTTTTACAAAAAATATGTAGCAGAATACATATTGGCATAAATCGATGAAGAAATTCATCATTTTTTTTTTTTTAAATGTACCCTTTTATTTTGTTTAAAGCGCAAAAGATAAAAACCTCAGAGGTGATCAAATACCACCAAAAGAAAGCTCTATTTGTGGGAAAAAAAGGACTTACGTTTTAGTCGGGTACAGCCTTGCACGACCGTGAGTTAAAATAACGCATTGCCGTATCACAAAAAAATGCCTGGTCTGAAGGGGGTACAACCTTTCCAGGGCTGTAGTGGTTAATCAGTACCGTTTTTATCCAAAAACACAATACAAAACATTATAGCACTTAGGGCCCTGCTGAGGAAGTTGTAACAACGCAATGCGTCCAGGGGATAGGACTACACTGTGTCGCTCGCTGCCGTTCTGAGAGCCTTCAAATTCGATTCCAAGATTCGATGCCCTGATTCGATGCCCTGGTTGTATTTTATATGCCTTATGTTTCTGGCTGAATGTGAGTAGCCTGAGGTTTATATATGTTCATTAAATAGTTTTATCCAGCGGAAACTCTTATGCCGCGTACACACGGTCGTTTTTTGCGATGAAAAAAAACGACGTTTTCTGTGAAGTAAAAAACGACGTTTTTGAAACGTCACTTTTCAAAGACAATTTTGCATACACACCATCGTTTTTTCACAAAAAGCGAGGTTACGTTCACCACTCTTTTCCATTGAAGCTCGCTTCATAACTAGCTTCTGGGCATGCGCGGGTTGAAAAACGTCGTTTTGAAAGACGTTTTTGCTACACACGGTGACTTTTTGTGAAACAAAAAACGACGTTTTGAAAAACGACACAAAAAATTCAAGCATGTTGGAATTTTTTTTTGGTCGTTTTTTTGAAGACAAAAAACGACGTTTTGCCCACACACGATCAATTAAAATGACGTTTTAAAAAACGTCGTTTTTTTTCATCGCAAAAAACGACCGTGTGTACGCGGCATTAGATTTGTGGTTTCTTCTTGCATGTCCGGATCCATGTGCATGGCTGATGTATGAGGAAGTTTACTACCATCCTGCTCCCTGGTTTCCTTTGTTGACATACCTGCTTGTTTGACCATCTGATAACACAGTGGTCTATTGCTGAGTTGAGAGTAGCCATCTTTAATTGGTGGAGGGATCACTTATAAGTTTGGTGTGTTTAATATCACTTGGTGAAGAATCCTAAAGAATTGTCGGAATCTCAATCCTTTTGGACTTCTCTTTGGACTTTACTTATTTTATTCATTATTGTTGGTTTTGTGCTGCACTGTTTTTCTTTATTAACCACTTCAGACCCGCGCTTTTGACAAAATACGTCAACTGCGCGGACCTGAGGCGCCAACTAGACGTCTTTGGACGTGATTTGAAGTGCATTACCCGCGCACGCCACTGGGTGACGCGCCGCGGGTAAACACTGTCCCGCGCGATCGCTGAAGAGCCGATGCATGTACCCGGCGGCCGCGATGTCTGTCGGGTACATGCGATCGGCGGGAACACAGCAGGTGACAGCAGGGACGTGGAGCTCTGTGTGTAAACACAGAGCTCAACGTGCTGTCAGAGGAGAGGAGACTGATGGTGTGTCCCTTGTACATAGGGACACAGCATCGGTCACCTCCCCCAGTCACCCCCCTCCCCCCACACAGTTAGAACACACCCAGGATACACATTTAACCCCTTCCTCACCCTCTAGTGTTAACCCCTTCCCTGCCAGTCACATTTATACAGTAATTAGTGCATTTTTATAGCACTGATCGCTGTATAAATGTGAATGGTCTCAAATTTGTGTCAAAAGTGTCCGATATGTCTGCCGCAATATCGCAGTCCCAGTAAAAATCACAGATTGCCGCCATTACTAGTAAAAAAAATAAATCATAATTCTGTTCCCCATTTTGTAGGCGCTATAACTTTTGCGCAAACCAGTCGCTTATTGCGATTTTTTTTTTTTACAAAAATACGTCAAAATACATATCAGCCTTAACTGAGAAAAAAAAAATTGTTTTTTAAAAAAAAATTGGGATATTTATTATAGCAACAACATATATATACAGTATATATATTTTAAATTGTCGCTCTTTTTTTGTTTATAGCGCAAAAAATAAAAACCGCAGAGGTGATCAAATACCACCAAAAGAAAGCTCTATTTGTGGGGAAAAAAGGATGTCAATTTTGTTTGGGAGCCACGTCGCACGACCGCGCAAATGTCAGTTAAAGCGACGCAGTGCCGGAAGCTGAAATTTCGCCTGGGCACGAAGGGGGTTTATGTGCCCAGTAAGCAAGTGGTTAACTCAAGTTTTGGACTTTGTGAATATCCTTTTAGTGTTCAGCTAGCATACTGGTGAATTTAAACTATATGTTTTTTCACATTTATTTTTCATTATAATTAATATTCATATTAATTTATTAATATTTACGTAATTTTATATGATCTTATTTTTGCGCTGATTGCACCCTTGTCTTTTCTATATTTTTACCTTTATTTATTGTTCTTTTAATGTGGTTAAATACAATTATCACGGTTCACGGTATGCATTAACAACTAGGCATAACAAGGTATGGCCATGTTTTGTAGAAGGTCAATTGGGGCAGGGAGGTAAGGAGTCAACCCATATACCAGGGCCCTTAGGGGTTTTAGTTTTTCTCTGCGCCAGCATAGGGATTGTCCTCAACATATGTTCTCAGTCATCCAAAAGATGTATCTGTTATTCTTTCTGAACTCAACCTCAAATACAAGCCCCGTCCAAAAGGGACAAAATGTGCTACTTTATTTAATAAATAAATTATTAATTTCATTTTGTTCCCTGGCACGATCAAATTAGCAGATTAATTAGAATGTTTGTAGCTGTGGCATTCCTGTTGTCACTTCAGTTGTGGTTCTAGCCCAGGGTTATATGTGACCTATATAGTGATTTGAAGTAATTAGTAGCTGAAAAGATTACATTTATTCAAAGTCATAGTAATTTTCTTTTCCGAGATTTATAGCCACATCCCAGCATCTTCCGCTTTGAATTATAGTTACATGGCCTTATTTATGAAGTTCAGAAAACAGCAACTAAGTAATTCTTACAACCAACAAATAATATCAATGGGGTTGATTTACGAAAGGCAAATCCACTTTGCACTATAAGGCCCCTTTCACACTGGGGCGGGAGGTGTGTCGGCGGTAAAGTGTTGCTATTTTTAGCGACGCTTTACCGCCAATTTCCGCTAGCGTTAAAAATCGCTGCAAAGCTCCTCTACAGAGGCTGTGGTATCACATGGATTTCAATGGGCGGGAGCGGTGGAGGAGCGGTATACAAGCCACTCCTTCACCGCTCCAAAAATGTGGTATGTAGGACTTTTTTTACCGTCCTGCTAGCACACCAAGGGGCTTCCACACTGGAGACATAGCAGTGGCTGTTTAGGGTCGGTTTTCAGGCGCTATTTTTAGTGCAATAGCGCCTGCAAACTGCCCCAGTTTGAAAGGGGTCTAAGTGCACTGGAAGTGCAGTCGCTGTAGATCTGAGAGGGACATGCAAGGAAAATAAAAAAACAGCATTTTAGCTTGCACATGATTGGATGATAAAATCAGCAGAGCTTCCCCTCAGATTTACAGCGACTGCACTTCCAAGTTCACTTGTAGTACAAAATGGATTTGCTTTTAGTAAATCAACCCGATTGTGTTTAATGGTGACTAGTATGGAAAAATAGTCATTTTATAAGGTACTTTTTCAAAAGAGAAGCAGCATTACGTTTAGTTGTGACTGTGAGCACAACAGAAACAGGTAGCAATTTCCACACGTAAGGCCTCGTACACACGAGTAAATCTATCTGTTCAAATTGGTCGGACCGACCGATTTGAACAGATCTGTCTGCTGGCATTTTGGTTTGCTCGCGTGTACACACGAGCAAACCAAAATCCCCGCCAGCAGACAGCGCGCTGACGTGTCGGTGACGTGGCGGTGACGTTGACGACGCCACGTCACCGCACCAGGAAGTAAAACACTTCCGCGCATGCGTCGAAATCATTTGGCGCGTGTGCGAGAAGACATGTCTGCTGGTTAGCATACTAACCAGCAGACATGTCGGGCGGACGGGTTCCCAGCCGACAGATTTCAAAGCATGCTTTGAAATCTGTCGGGTGGCCAAATCCGTCTGTTTGCCCGTACACACGATCAAATCTGTCTGCTGAAACGGTCTAGCAGACCGTTTCCAGCAGACAGATTTGATCGTGTGTACGAGGCCTAGCAGAGAATTGATGTGCTGCTATTGCTTGCCCTATGTATAAGCATCAGCAAACTGCTGTATATTACCATTAAATACAGTTCCCTTACTGGGTTTTTGCAGAACCAGGATACCTCACTGTGCTACAGAGTCTGCAAAGTAAAATCTCAGGTAGTTCTGACAAGCAAAGTCATTCCTACCTTCAGAACTTTCCTATTGGGTAGGGAGGCTTCCCAGTATAGTGATGGGCAAAAAGGATGTTAGGGCTAATAGAAAATTCTGACTATACCTGACTTATGCGGGCGTAGCGTATCTTCTTTACGCTACGCCGGCGCAACGTTGAAAGGCAAGCATGGAATTCACAAAGCAAATGCTCTCAACGTTGCACCGGCATAGCGTATAGTCGTCGGCCTAAGTCAAAGTAGGTGGAAGTGGGCTGGAAGTGGGCATGTTAAATTTAAATGAAGCGTGACCCCATGCAAATAATGGGCTGAGCTTCAAACAAGTACTAAAAACGAACGGCACATGCGTCGTATCTTGAATGCATCCCAGTGCGCATCCTCACAGTCACGTCGAAATTACTGCCTACGACGTTAACGTAAACCTATGCCCAGCCCTATTCACGTACTACGTAAACGGCGTACACGACGAAAAATTTGACGGCGTCCGTTCTCTGGTCCATACCTTTGCATGGGTTGCGCCTCCTATATGAGAAATTACTTTTACGCCGGACGTAATCCTTACGCAAATCGCTTAAAACATTCGCCAGGCGCAAGTACGTTCGTGAATCGGCATATCTTACTCATTTGCATATTTAAAATGGGAACGCCAGATGCGTCCAGCGTAACTATGCGCCCACGATACGCCGGCGTAGGCAAGTTATGACGGGCGGTTGAAGCCTTATTTTTCTACGTATTTACAGTAGCTTGGGGAATCGGCGCATAGATACGACGGTGCACATTTGTACTTACGACGGCGTATCTCGAGATTTAGTCGGCGTAAGTGCTACGTGAATCCGGCCCATAGTGTACGTATCTGGTAGATAACCATGTTTGGACACTTTGTATAAATAACTGCTATTTAGTGATACAAGGGCACTATGTATTTGTGCTAAGTAGCTGGAGGTATAGAGGCAGAAAAGGGATTATTAGGGACATTGTGTGTCCCCATTTTATAAACGAATAATGCTGAATATTTTTTTTTGAGGATGCACATTATTGTTGGCTCATCATTCATGCGTAAACGTTCTATTCTATCATTTTAATAAACAATTATCTCTCTTATAAAGACAAGGAGACGGAAACATACACACAATTGCTATTCTTAGTTAAAGAGCAGCAATTAAATCTGGATTAGCAATAAGAAGACTGTGAAGATGAGGATTAACCAAGCAGTCATGGGCTGATGTGTAATTGAGACTTGCATATTAATTGAAACATTATTTTATCTTTACATATTTGTCACATTAGAGCTGCAGTGTTATTTTGAGATAGGCAAATCTGAGCAGGTCACCAAGTGAGAGTTCACTTGGAAGACACTGTTTGCCTTCCCACTATACCCGATTAATATAGTAAACCGGTAAAGAGGTAAATGTACTTTCTAGTTCACATTCCAGCTTCCTAAATAAGTTCCAAGGTCACCTCATCTATGATGATTACACTCTCAGATCCCAAAGTGTGCACAGATATTTCTGCTCTGGGACAGTTTAGGAGATATTTATTACACTGCTCAAAAAAATTAAAGGAACGCTTTTGAATCAGAACTCCTGGCATATTGATCTGGTCAGTTAAAGGGTCACTAAAGGATTTTTTTAAGCTAAATAGCTACTTTTACTTTACTGCCGTGCTGTTTTCATGTCCTCATTGTTCTTTTTTGCTTTGATGTTGCTGTAATTCTGCTCTGATCTCCACACTTCCTGGTTGTCTGTTTCCTTATAACCACAGTGCTGGGAGCTTTCTCACTGTGGTCACTAATCAAGGAGGTGTGATTACTGTGTGTACACTGAAACTGGGTTGGTGCTGAGGGGTTTTAGACAAACCATCACTGCCCTCTATTGGCTCTCTGGCTCTGTACATCAGAGAGACAGGAAATAACAGCAAAAACGAAACTAGAACTGTAGGTTGATTATATGATTGATTTTTTATCTATTTTTAATCATTTTTAAAAGGAATCAGTTAACTTTTATGTATTTTTTTGTATACCCTGTAAACAGTCATTTCAGACCAATTTTTTTTCCTTTAGTGACCCTTTAAGTAGCAGAGGGGGAGGGGTGTATACAGAGGGGGTTGTTAATTTCAATTAACAGCAAAGCAGCTGAAACTGATTAACAACAGGTACACTAGATGGGCAACAATGAGACGACCACCAAAACAGGATTGGTTTTTCAGGTAGAGGTGTCTGCCATTTTTTTCCCCTACTCATCTTTTCTGACTGTTTTTCACTAGTTTTGTATTTGGCTAGGGTCAGTGTCACTACTGGTAGCACAAGGCGATACTTGGACCCTATAAAGGTTGCACAGGCTGTCCAACTAATCCAGTATGGCACATCAATACGTGTCATTGCCAGAAGGTTTGCTGTGTCCCCCAGCACAGTCTCAAGAGCATGGAAGAGATTCCAGGAGACAGGCAGTTACTCTAGGAGAGCTGGACAGAGCCGTAGAAGGTCCTTAACCCATCAGCAGGACTGGTATCTGCTTCTTTGTGCAAGGAGGAACAGGATGAGCACTGCCAGAGCCCTACAAAATGAGCACCAGCAGGCCTCTGGTGCGAATGTCTCTGACCAAACAATCAGAAGCAGACTTCATGGGGGTGATCTGAGGGCCTGACGTCCTCTAGTGTGCTCTGTGCTCACTGCCAGACACTGTGGAGCTCAATTGGCATTTTCCATTGAACACCAGAATTGGTAGGTCCGCCACTGATGCCCCATGTTTTTTACAGATGAGAGCAGGTTAACCCTGAGCATATGTGACAGACGTGAAAGGGTCTGAAGAAGCCACGGAGAACTTTATGCTGCCTGTAACATCGGTCAGCATGACCGGTTTGGTGGTGGGTCAGTAATGGTCTGGGGAGGCATATCCATGGAGGGATGCACAGACCCCTACAGGCTACACAATGGCACCCTGACTGTGATTAGGTATCGGGATGAAATCCTTGGACCCATTGTCAGATCCTACGCTGGTGCAGTGGGCCCTGGGTTCCTCCTGGTGCATGACAATGCCCGGTCTCATGTGGCGAGAGCATGCAGCTAGTTCCTGGAGGATGAAAAAATGTATACCATTGAAACTCTCCCAAGCTCATCTGACCTAAATCCAAAAAAACACCTCTATGACATTATGTTTCATTCCATCCGGTGCCGCCAGGTTGCACCTCAGTCTGTTCAGGAGCTCAGTGATGCTCTGGTCCAGATCTGGGAGGAAATACCCCAAGACACAATCTGTCGTCTCATTAGAAGCATGCCCCGATGTTGTCAGGCGTGCATACAAGCACTTTCAACAAAATGGACTAGCTTGCTGCATAATTTTTTCACTTTGATTTTTGGGGTGAATTCAGTCCTCTGTAGGTGGATAATTTTCATTTCCATCAAATGATGTGCCATCCTTTCATTCCTAATACATTACCCAGTCCATATCAGTATAGATATCCAGCATGAGATATTTGCCCGTTGAGATCTGATATGTTTTCAAAGTGTTCCTTTATTTTTTTGGAGCAGTGTATATATCCCGCTCATGATGTCAACGGGACATGTGCTCTGAAGGAACATGGGCGGCCATGCCGTTTCGTCAGGGCCCAGTGCTGTGACTGGCGGCACCCATGCACGCATGCTGTGATTGGCCAGACCCTGTGAACCCAGAAGAAACACCGGGGAAGAAGTCAGCCATCTCAGCGCTGTGTGGATGCCGCTGCAGGGCTTCCTTCTGAGGTAAATATTTCATAATGAGCTAGTAAGCGATGCATGCTAGCTCATTATGCCTTTGTCTTACAGGGTTTTTTTTGTTTGTTTTTCTCAGGTTTTCATCTTCTTTAAGCAACAGTAAAATAAAAGGGATTACAAGTGAAAAGTACTTCATTAAAGTTCTCCTTGTCTTTGGTTTCATGCAGATTTCAGTTTGCATGAAAAGTTCAATCTGAATATCAGACTCTCTCAGTATCCTTAGTAACTAAAATATTAATTGAGAGCTCAGAGCTATAAATGCAGCCATATTTTCAGATCCCTGGAGATGGTGTTTACAGGAGACTTTTTCAACCAGGGTGCCTAGGCAACCTGGGGTGCCTTCTAGGTTCTTCAGGGGTGTCTTGGCAAAATTCCTAAAAATTGCTCCAAGTGACCCCAAAACTGTGTACCAACTAACAGGTGGATCAAGATAACTTTTTATTACACAATTCCATGGGTTTTCATTGTGCAACATTACAAATGTGGGCATTGGTCAAGCCAGCCACATCCGAACAACTCCTAATGTCATTGATAAATAAGCAGGACATTGGGCACATGCACAGCATCCTTGTTTGACACCCCACCCCACTATGTCAACAATGGGGTCATGTTAGCTGTTGTGGGGAGAGAAAAAAGAGGAAGAAGAAATGCTAAAATACTAGTCAGTAGTGTGTAAGGTGTATTTTCTTTGAAAGAATAAATCACATCTAATGTTGAGTATCCTATGTGTGTAGATATTGCCACGATGTGTAAAACTATTAGTTTCGTTTTGTACATTTTAGAATGGGGTGCCTCGAAATTGTCCATAATTTTAAAGGGTGCATTTACTGGAAAAGGGTTGAGGAATGCAGGTTTACAGTATTAACACAATCAATTATTGGGTGTGAGGGATATTGAAGTGTTTTAACATGCTCCAGGGGACACACCCTTAATACCAATTATATTAAATAATTTCCATGTGACACATTTTCACAATTAAATAACCACAAAATGATTGCACAGAATAAAATTATGATTTGTTAGAGACCAAATATATTCTTCTCTATTCTGTTTATGAATATTTACGACAGGGTCATTAGGACTCTTTTGCAAACCCTGGCTTAAGTTCTGTTTTATGATACAGCTGTATTTCTTCATAGCTGGCCTGTGTTCTGTCAAAGGTGCTTCAAACTTGTCTGTGATGTATTAACGTGATATCCAACCCCAAACCAAAAATGTAATATATTTCTACTTACCAATCATTAGATATGATGGCGGCATTATTTTCTTTGTTTCTGTAATCTTTTTTCTCTTTGATTTCACCTTGTGATCTGGCCAGTAAAGCCCCATACACACGACCGAAATTCCTGATGGAAAAAGTCAGACGAACCTTTTCCATCGGAAATTCCGACCGTGTGTATTTCCCCTATCAGAAATTCTGATGAATTTCATCGGAGTTTACAAAGAGAACATGTTCTATTTTACTCCGATGGAATTCCGTCGGAATTCCGTTGTGAATTTGGTCGGACAAAGGTCCGATTGTGTGTACAGGGCATAACACTCCTTCTGTATTAAAGTGCCCCCACTCTGGATAAATGAGCACAGGGTGCACCTTTGGACAGCATCATTGTCAGACTGGGAGGAGGAGAGTGTTAGATGTATTAGCATATTTAAATACACTAACACATTGAGTCCAAACTCCAGCTAATTCTTTATAAGCAGTTACTGCAAACTTTTTCCCTTTGGTATAAACGTTTTACATAAATAAGTAAAGGCAGATCACCTGCTAGTGTTATATGTTTTTTTCTCATCTCTGTAACTAATACCGGAGAGCTTCTTCTTTTGAAAGACAACAGAGTTACTGGCTGGATCGTCAGATGAAAACAGAAGAAAGAAAGCTAAAAACAAATGGAATGTAGTCATTTAAGAATTGTGGCCGGTTACTTGCGAAACAACTTAAAAAACAACAAGAATCTAGACATGTGCATAATCTATTAATACAAAATAGAAAAATACTGGAAACACGGGCTATAGCGATCGAATTTCGCTCATTCTATGAGAATCTATACAACATCCAGACACCCTTACAAATAGGAGTCAGGGAAGATCATAGAAGATCATAGAAGGGAAGAGATGCGAGAGTACATAAGGGGGTCTTTAATGCCCACTCTATCAGAAACAACTATAGCGGAATTGGAACTTCCAATCACAGAGGAAGAGTTGAGGAAAGCAATAACAGCCTTGCCGACAGGGAAAAGTCCAGGCCCGGATGGGCTGACAAATGTCTATTACAAGAAATTCTTGCCAGAATTAATAAAACCATTATGTAATCACTTTAATGCAGTGAACATAACTAATCCATTACCCCCAGAAGCTCTGGTGGCATTTATAACGGTAATACCAAAGGATTAGACACTAAAGACACTAAACTGCTAGCAAAAATCTTAGCGCTACGATTACAGGAGCATATTGGAACGTTTGTGCATCCTGATCAGACAGGTTTTTTAAAAGGATGGGAGGCAAGGGACAACACAATTAGGGCACTGCACCTTCTCCACTGGATGCAATACGGACCAAAGAAAGCCCCAAGGATCATACTATCAATAGATGCTGAGAAAGCATTTGATAGGGTGAACTGGGGCTTTATGAGTGAAGTGCTGAGGGGAGTGGGCCTGGGGGACCGTATGATGGGTTGGGTAATGGCCATGTACACGGGTCCAAGAACAAGGGTTAAAGTTAACGGTACAATATCAGATTACCTCAATATTGGAAATGGAACGAGACAAGGCTGCCCATTGTCACCAATAATATTTGCCTTAATATTGGAACCTTTCCTTTGTAGGATTAGAAACAATGGGGAAATAATAGGAACATGTATTGGAGAGGAGGAACATAAGGCGTCGGCTTATGCCGACGACCTATTATTTTATCTTTCAAAACCATATACATCACTGGCAGTCTTAATGCAGGAGGTGGAAAGATATGGACACCTGTCTAACTTTAAAGTTAATTTCGAAAAATCAATAGTGCTATCTAGTCATGTATCTCAGGAAATGGCAGGGACTCTGAAGAGAACATATCCCTTTGTATGGAAGAAGGACTCCCTGTTCTATCTTGGGATACATATCACCGCAGATCAAAAAATGCTATATAAACGTAATTATTCATCCTTACTGACTAAATTAGTGGAAGATTTAAAAAAATGGGCAAGACACTACCTGACATGGTTTGGAAGAGTGAGTGCAATTAAAATGTGTATACTACCCAGAATTATCTATATATTACATACAGTACCAATTAAAGTACCAGCGACGTTTTTTAAGCAGATACGGAAGGCATTTGTTGCCTTTGTGTGGAACGATAAACGACCAAGGATAGCCCATGATATCCTACGAAGAAGTAAGGTAGACGGAGGAATGGGGCTTCCAGATATATCGGTATATTACAAGGCAATAGCGCTGGTTCGAATTTTGAACTGGTGCTATGACTCCGGGAAAAAAAGGTGGACCCTATTAGAAAAAACAATAGCGGGAAGGAACCTGGAAGGGGCCCCTTGGATCCCGAGAGTCGCGAGAGGACTCACAAAGTGGACATCCCCCTTGACATTGAACACCTTATCAATATGGGATGGGCTGAATAAAAAGGGAGATTACTCACCAGGGGTGTCCCCCTTGGTACCACTGGAGGGATTCCCATGGTTCCCTCCGGGGGAACAGGGGGGATTCCTGGGTCCATGGAATCAGGGAGGGAATGTCACATGTGGCAGGCTCGCTCCACAGGGAACACCAATAGCTCACCTGGAATTCGCTACAGCTTTAGGGAATATACCCTCAGCAAGATGGAAATATCATCAACTGACAAGATTCTTTAATAAGATGAAACCCGCCTTGAGACCACTAAGCTCTTTTACAAAGTTCGAGGAACAGTGTACGCATCAGGGGGAAGCGAAGCACCTGCTGTCCCAGATGTATAAGTTGATACAAGGGGCTCAAAAAAATACAATACCATACTTCATTAGGGAATGGGAGGGAGAGTTAAATATAAGGCTATCAGACGAACAAATAAAAAAAATGATTAAATTCATTTACTCCACATCTATAAGCTCGCATATCCAGGAAATGGCCTATAAATTTATGACAAGGTGGTATAGGACTCCAATAAGGTTAAACCAGATGTATCCATCGGCAGATGATCGGTGCTGGAGAGGATGTGAGCAAAGGGGTACATACCTACACCTATGGTGGGAATGCCCAAAACTTGAAATATTTTGGGAAGCAATTGCACCGTGGATCGAGAGACTGACCCCAATCCCTATAGAGTTCACGCCCCTATGTTTCCTACTCCATGGATCATCTGGCCCTATTAAAACATACAGGAATAGTGTAGTGCCACATGTGTTAAATGCTGCAAAATTGTTAATTCCCAGATTTTGGAAACAAAGTACGTGCCCAACGTTAGCAGACTGGAAAAGGGAAGTAAACCGGATAATGGAGGCCGAAAGGTGGTTACAAGCAGTGAAAGATAAAAAAAGGGGAGTTTGAGATAACATGGGCAGGCTAAATGCAACATGATCCTGAAATGGGGGTGGAATAAGAGAAACGAAGTGAGAGGAAAAGGGACGCAATAGATGTATGACACACAGAGGGTAATGGCATAAAGATCACATTTTAGAAGAACAAAGAATTAGATTAAAAGTACTGACCAGAGAAGAGATATTAAAAATTATGGTTATATAAAACCTTTTTTTTTTTATCTCTCTCCTACGTTCGCTCCCCTCCTTTCCCCCCTCCCATATTGATCCCAACAGGAGGTCCCTGTTTCTCTGCCTTATGGGAATGGTGTTTTTTTTTTTTTGTCTCTTCCCTTTTACACAATGTCACTTTGGGGGGGGGGGGGTTGGGGGGACAAAGAGGAGTAACTACAAAACAAGAAGTAGTTCAATAGGATCACGAGAGAGAATGAAAGTTGAAGCACACTACTATAGTATCACAAGTTTTTAAAATCAATTTAGACACACACTTGCACCTTGGCCCTCGGGCCGCTTAAGAGAATCAGATAGAAGTAACTAAGCTGAAAAGAAACATGTTATTTTAACACCTGCATATATAATTTAACACTATGATCACAAGCAGGGCCGCCATCAGGGGGGTACAGGCATTACACCTGTAAGGGGCCCGGGGGTCCCCAGGGGCCCGGATGGGAACCACACTAAAAAAAAAAAAAAAAAAAAAAAATATTTTTTTTTTTTTTTTTTTTTTTTTTTTAGGGGTCCGAAAGTCCCCAGGGGCCCGGAGGCCACCAAGGGCCCCAGATGGCAAGCCCTTTTTTTTTATAAAAAAAATATTTTTTTTTAATATATTTTTTTTAATTTTTATTAAAGGGCCAATTTTTTTTTTCTTTTTAGAGGTCCGGAGGTCCCCAGGGGCCCGGAGGCCACCAGGGCTCCAGATGGCAAGCCCTTTTTTTCTTTTTTTTTAATAAAAAAATATATTTTTATATAAAAAAATATATTTTTTTAATATATTTGTATTTTCTTTTTTATTAAAGGGCCAATTTTTTTTCTTTTATTTTTTTTTTAGAGGTTCGGAGGTCCACAGGGGCCCGGAGGCCCCCAGGGCACTGGATGGCAACCCCCCTTTTTTTATTGATTTTCTATAAAAAAATTTTTTTTATATATTTTTATTTTATTTTTTTATTAAAGGGCCATTTTTTTAGGGGTCTAGGGGCCCGTAGGCCACCAGGGCCCCAGATGGCAACCCCCTCTTTTTTATTTTATTTTTTATTAAAGGGCCAATTTTTTTTCTTTTTTTTTTTAGAGGTCCGGAGGTCCACAGGGACCTGGAGATCCCCAGGGCCCCAGATGACAACCCCCCTTTTTTATAAAAAAAAATGTATAATTATTATAAATTTTTTTATTTCTTTTATTGTTATATTTATTATATATATATATATATATATATATATATATATATATATATATATATATATATATATATATATATATATATATATTATGATTATTAAAGGGCCCAGAGGTCCTTTTTTATAATTTATGTTTACTTTTTTATATTATTTTATTTCTTTTTTTTAATATATAGATGTATTTTTATTAAAGGGCTCAGAGGTCCCCAGGGCCCCATGTGTCAAACCCCCTTTTTTTATAATTGTATTTTTTATTTTTGTTTATATATTTTTTTTATATTTTTATTTTTTATTAAAGGGCCCAGAGGTCCCCAGGGCCCTGGAAGGCAACCCCCTTGTTTTTTTTTTTTTTATATAAATGTTTATTTCTTTGTTATACTGTATATATATATTTTTATTTCTTTCTTTTTTTTTTAAAGGGCCCAGAGGTTTTTTTTTTTATTAAAGGGCCCAGAGGACCCGAATGGAAAGCCCCCTTTTTTTGTAATTTCCTTTTATAAAAAAAAAAAAAAATAAGGTCCCCGGGGCCCCAGTTGGCAACCACCCTTTAAAAAAAAATATATATATATATATATATATATTCTCTCTTTTTATTAAAGGGCATAGAGGTCCCCAGGGCCCCGGGTGGCTACCCCCCTTTTTTATATTTATTCTTTATTTCTTCAGGGCCCCCCCGCTTCTCAATTCGCGCCAGCAGCCCCCCCCCCCGCTTCTCAATTTCATGCGGCAGCACCCCCCCCCCCCCCCCCGGTTCTCTGCTCCAGGGGGCCCATCCCTGAAGCTGTGTAAGGGGCCCCAAAATTCCTGATGGCGGCCCTGATCACAAGACCCCTTGCAAGGGGAGGGTAAGGGTCAATATATTCAAGTATGTAAGAATTAAACAGACACACATGTCTCTTTTTTTTTTTTTTCTCAAGCTCAGTAAGTCAAAGAGAGTACAGGGTTAGATCAGCTACACCTCAGGGGAAAGGGGAGAGAGGAGAAGGGGAGGAAGGGCAACAAGAGGAGTGAAAAGAAGGAGAGAGAATTATACATATTTTTTCTTTTTCTCTCTTCCTTTTTTTTTTTTCCCGTCTCTTCTTGTTTTGTTGACATGGGGGGGGGGGATAGAATGACAGGAAGGCATCCACGGGAAATGTAATTTTGGATTTTTTTTTTTTAACAAGACAAATGTAATGGTGTACCTAACACAAGATAAGAATGTGTATAATCTTGTATGAAATGTAACGAGTAAAATAAAAAATTTTGATTGTAAAAAAGAATTGGTAAGCCACAATATAATTGTTTTTTGCTTTAATACCACAAGTATTTTACCAGCTCTGGCTGCATACCACAGGCAACTCAGTGCATCACAACATCATTCAATCAGTGTAGATACAGACTGCTGATATTGGTAGAACATTTTGATAAACATTTAGAATCATTGACATTGCATTCTAAAGATTGAGTACAAACCTCCACCTCCTCTGTTGCCATTGTCATGCTTTATTATAAATTGTTATTTTTTGATAAAATCTCCTTATGTAAATGACCCTGAAGAAAGCATTCCTGTGAGATCCTGAAACGCGTTTGGTGATATAACAGGAGAAAACCATTATCAATTTATTCAACTGCTTTAATTGTTTTTATTTATGTGTCATATGGTGATGTATGCACCACGTTTTAAACAATTTCCATACATTTTCTACTTTATTATGCATATCTAGTATTCAATATAGTTGCCCTTAAAGTCCCCTATGTACTCTGTTGGGGGGGGGGGGGCACTTCTTCTCCTTTTTATGGTTACCAAGTATTGGGACGTTGGCAACAAATGGGTCTTTTTGGGTGAATCTCCTCTAATATCATTGACTTCAGAGTTACTAATATAATCCTTTATTATATTCTATCATTATTAGGAAGTATACTACCTCCCTATTTAGACCATGATGCCACAGTGTGTGATATTTGGGGACTGGGTCTCTCTGAAAGCACATCTAGGGGTATTAAAATTGGAAACAACAAAGTTAACTGGTAAGTGTTCCCTTGCAATAGAACATTTTCTTGGTAAAGTAAATAATATTGGTCTACTGTACTCCACCAATCACGCACACAGCAGATATTCCATCATTCTATTATCTATAATTATTTCTGCACCAACTGTGCACATGTTTATACACTGTGTTTAATATGTAAGTTTACTTTATAAATGTAGATGCAGTAATCATTTTAATAATATTGTTTAAGATATTTCATTTTTAATAGTGTTAAAGACCACATGTAGTACTGGAAAATATGCTATGAAGAAGGTGAGTGAGGGAAAGCACCTAAATCCAAACAGTGTTGAAATACTGATATGGTATGGTGTTTGCAAGTATTTGTGTATCTGTGTTTTACCAATCTGTGTCACAGCTGGTTCAACAGGGACCGGCCAAGATTCCTGCCATGTATGGGAAGGTTTATTGTACCCAAGTTGACAGATTGATCAGCTTGGGTACAACCAGCCTGTTTGCTTTTTTTATGTGATTATTGCCATGATAGCTGGAGCAATAACCACTGTGTGTTCTCCCTGCAGGGATGGCTTCCCCGCTGGGAGAACACAATAGCTCTGCGGGAAGGATTCCCCCATCAGCATTGAATGTATTGATGGGGAAATCAAGTGATTTTCATTCTTGCAACCACTGGAAAATCGCACTGTCTATGGTTGGCTTAAGCCTCTTGCATCCTGGGCCCTTTGATAATCTTAATTTTCTTTCCCTCTCAGTGCCAAACTGTGCTACTATCATGCAGCTAGCCTGATGCTGGGGTCCAATGGTCTGCACATGGACTCAGAAGTCAATTTTAAGACTTAAGCCTCGTACACACGTACGGGATTTCCGACGGGAAAAGTTCCCGTCGGAAATCCCAAGGGGAAAGCCGAGAACCTGCTCGGTTCAGTCTTTCCCCTCCACACGGCCGGTTTTCCGGACAGGCAAACTGCGATGCTCGGGAATCCCAGCCATGTGTATGCTCCATCACAGTTTTTCCCATAGGAAAAAAGTCCACAAGTTTTCCCAGCAGGAAAAAAAGAGAACTCTTTTTTTTTGTCTTGCGGTTTTTGGGCAGTTTTCCCATCAGAAAAACTGCAAGGAGCATACACAAGGCCGAGATAACTGGCCAAAAGCTCTCCTCACAGTTTAAAAACTAATCGTGTGTACGAGGCATAACACAGATCCCTGAGTAGTGCAGCCTAACTGCATCTATTTTTTTATTTTTTTTTTATTTGGTTTTGGATGGAGTGGGTAAGAGTTAAAAATGTTGTTAGGTTTTTATTTCTGTCCATGACCCGATTGCAGAGATTTTTGCCTCCCTTTGGTTGTACAAGAAATAGGAAAAGTGGTTCTTAGTGGATTTTTAAAGCAAAGGACAAAAAAAGGGAAATGAGGTGAAATTTCCAAAAATTAGGACACAGACAGCAATAAAAATTAGAGGCTCTAACCACTACCAATTCGATCCAAAACAGAATAAAAGGATTTAGTTGCAGTTGTGCTTAAAAGATGAAAAATTTGCCGGCGTATAAGACAACCTTTTATACTTAAAAAATTGCCTCAAAAATTGGGGGTCGTCTTATACGCTGGATGCATACTGCGGGGGTCCATTTTTTAAAGCTGTGCCTCCTCCTCGTGCTGTTCCGTGATAGGCTCAGTGATCCGCCTATCACGGATGTCGCCTCGTCCTCAGCCTCGGAGGTCGTCCGTGATAGGCGGAACACTGAACACAGGCTCTTCTGGGAAAATTAGTGTTCCGCCTATAACGGATCGGCACGAGGAAGAGGCGTGGCTTTTAAAAAATGGACTTGTGAAAACGATTCACCTGTGACGGTGGATTCGAGAATTTTTTTTTTTTTTTCGATTTGACCAGCATTGGTAGTACTAAAGATGCGCATCTCAACACAAATACATAATTACAAATATTAGTAAAACATAAGGAATAAAAAAGTTCAGCAGTAAATTTTTGATAACGTATGGTGAGTGTAATTAATTCATATATGAAAGATTCATGTGAAGAAATTCTTCTAGTGGTTATCATGCAATTTTTGTCTCTCAGATGTCAAAAACAGCCTTCACCAGTCTATCCAAATTCACCCGAAGTGTTCTGGTAACTTAATGCGCTTACCACATCACTATGACCCCTTTATTGAAAAAGTAGGTCACACAACGCCGGGCAGGATAAGTGCCTGCTCACTATGCGGCAATGCTGGAACCAGGACTCCAAAACAAACGTGATATGGCAACCAAATGAAAAACAAAAATGGATCTCATAGCATATTATCCTTTAATTAAAAACCACCCGTCACTGGGGCTGCATGCGTGTCAACTTCCTACAATTATGGACCTGGCTCGGCTGTGCACAGCTTGCGGCTGGGTGTTCCGTTGTTAGGACAAGTTGGCTGGGTGCCGGGATCAGCTGTGTTTGCAGGGTGACCAGATTAAAGCCGCCGACATATGTTTCATGCACGTCATCAGGGGGCATGTCTGGTCGCAGGGGATGCTGGTATTTGTAGGACGAGTGGGAGTCCTTGTTCCAGCATTGCCGCATAGTGAGCAGGCACTTATCCTGCCCAGCGTTGTGTGACCTACTTTTTCAATAAAGGGGTCATAGTGATGTGGTTAGCGCATTAAGTTACCAGAGCACTTCGGGTGAATTTGGATAGACTGGTGAAGGCTGTTTTTGAGAGACAAAAATTGCATGATAACCACTAGAAGAATTTCTTCACATATATGAATTAATCACACTCATGATACGTTATCACAAATTTACTGCTGAACTTTTTTAATCCTTATGTTTTACTAATATTTGTAATTATATTTTTGTGTTGAGATGCACATTTTTAGTACTACCAATGCTGGTCGAATCTAAACCAGCAATTTTTTCTCTGATCCACCGTCACAGGTGAATTGTTTTCACAGAGTATCACGTTGTGTTTAAATTTTAAAATACCTATCACTACAGCGCCCTCATCTACCTCATTATCACCTACATCACAGCTGACCCCTGTTATCTGAGGAGCAGCTACATAATTCAAGTGCTAACACACTGTCTTTATAGTTTTTTTGGAGCGGAAATAACCACACCTCTTATCACGTTTAAAAAATGGACGCCCGCAGTCTGACTCACTAAAGTAATGAAGATCGGTGATGTGAGGTGAGGCTATGGCACAGTGAGGCAATGGCACAGTGAGGTGAGGCAATGGCACAGTGAGATGAGGCAATGGCACAGTGAGGGGTCGTCTTGTACAGTGAGTATATCCTAAAACCAATATTTTAGCTGGAAATTTAGGGGGTCGTCTTATACGCCCAGTCACCTTAAACGCCGGCAAATACGGTAATGTAAACATGAGAATTTTTTTTAAATGAACAACTACTGAAATTAGGAAAAATATTTTTTGTAGACCTGTCTGTGTACATTGGTATCTAAAAGAACTCCTCTAAGATGGGTTTTATTTACAGTAAGGACTGTTGATCTGTAATTTCATTGTGGCCAGTTTAGACTATTTATCCTACTGACTATACACGCTTCTTGACATATAGAATTAGGCACCATAATGACACTGCAGATACAGATACAGATAAATCATTAAAACTTTTGAAGACTTTTGAGACTCAAACAAGGCTTACTGTATACAAACAGGCAATATAAATGGTAATACCCATAGAAGTTTCTGAATTATATCTTGTAGGACATACCAAAGGTATATTAACATTTAATATGAGAATAGCAAAGGACAAATGAACCACCTTAATTGCCTGATCAATATTTGATAAGCCAATAAAACCTTTTACTGTAATATTACAATATGTGGCTCTAAGAGGAGCTAAATTGCATTATTACAAGTGGTAACTTTAAATGTATTTTTAAAGTCTGTACTGACTTTTCATTTAATGGTGTTTAATATAAAAATCAAGTCTTGCTTTCTGGTTAATAAATTGAGGAAACAGAAAGGATTGAATGGGCTGCTTAAAGAAGAAATCCACTTTTGTTGAGAAAAAAAAAAAACAATACCCTCTCTGTGATCAATGTACTTTCAAAGATTGAAACTCATTTTGCTGCAGAATCTGATCTTGTTCTGCTTTGAAGAAAAAGCTGTTTGTTCCATTATGTCTTTAGGATACTGATTCTGAATGAGGGAATTGGTTTGTTATTATCAGCTGGTGCACACTTTATGTCCTAATGAACAAAACTGCAGTATCTGCATCCCTTTAGAAGTAGTTAACCCTTGTGGAGTATCTCACCAACATTAAAACTCTTTCCATTCAAAGGAAAAGGAAAAAAAAAAGGAAAGGACAAAGAACAAATCAGAAGAACAAATAAATTGAATTTAGGAATAGAATTAAATAGTTATCCATAGATCAAGAACCAACCTAGTGAGTCCTGGTATCCAGTATAACAACCCGGGGGTCAGAGGCAAAAGGCCGAAGGCAAGTTCAACTCATGGACGTTAGAAAGTTTTTTTGGGGAGAGGCTTTCAAGACGTGACAAAGGCACTGTGACCTCAGTAGGTCGCTCACCCTTCGCGTTTCGTCACGCAAAGTGCGTTGTCTCGGGGACACACCAACAACAGTTGATTCCCCCATGCACGCCCCTACCATGTTTCCGCACTCCCTTTGACAGTCTAGGGACTAGCATCACAGGTGCTGCTGGGTAGAGAGGAGGGAGATCAGCAAACGTCCATTCGCTGATCTCACCTTCCTACTAAGAAGCAACAGGTCCTGCTGGCAATTCTGACGCACAAAAAAAACACGCATGCTAGGAATCAATTTGACGCATGCTCAGAATCATTTGAATTGAATTTTTCTAGACTTATTGTAGTGTTATACATCACAGTGTTCTTGACAGCCGGAATTTCAGACAACATTTGTGTGTCACAAGTATGAGGCAAAATTCTGTCTGAAAAAAACCCATGGTTTTCTTGTCAGAATTCCCGATCATGTGTACGTGGCATTAGTCTAATTTTTACTGCAGTTTTGCTCTTAATAAATTCTTATAGTGTAATGAAAAAATTAGACCTATTAATATTTTATTCTCCAGGGTGTCTGCTCAAAAAAAATGGGGGGGGGGGGGTGGTTAAGTTAAGGCCTAAAATGATTTTCAAGCACGTGCAATTTTTTTTTAAAAATGGCTCTGACAGCAAATGGATTAAAGGGCAATCGCCCTGACTTATCAGTGTTCTAAAGAAGAACTGTCCCCTTTAAAAAAATAATAACTGTCAGTGGTCAGTGGTTTTTGAAGAATGCCAGTGATTTTTAGTGCACAGGTGGGTAAACAGTAGAAAACCGGCAGAGTGTGATGCCTGACAAGCATGCCAGTGATTTTTAGTGCACAGCTGGGTATACAAAGATTTGATAAGCCCCTGCAATAGATAAGGAACATCTAGGAGTACCCTCAAGGCATGTTCACGAGACACCACAGTGTTTGCGTTCATCTATAAGGCCTCGTACACACGATCGGACATATCCGATGAAAACGGATATGTCCGATCGGGAGTTTGATCCGATGGTGTGTACACGCCATCGGATCAAACTCCCGATCGGACATATCCAAATTCCCCGCCGCCGGACGGCGCGGTGACGTGGCGGTGACGCGGCGGTGACGTTGACGCCGCCACGTCACCGCCACGTCACCGCACCAGGAAGTTAAACACTTCCGCGCATGCGCCGAATCCATTCGGCGGCGGCGCGGCGGCGGTGGGGGACGACATGTCTGCTGGTAAGTGTACTAACCAGCAGACATGTCGGGCGGACAGATTCCCACCGGATAGATTTCAAAGCATGCTTTGAAATCTGTCGGGTGGAGAAATCTGTCCGCTAGTCCATCGGACCGTTTTCAGCGGACATATCCCCTCGTGTGTACGAGGCCTAAAATGCAGGCCACTGTGTGGAACTTGCAGGGTCCTTTGCAGAGGCTTAATGCTATAGAGAATACTTTGTGATTGGATGAGATATTGGTCACATGACTTTGATATTCCATTTGACCAGGCTCCCTTCTGCCCATCATTAAAATTTTAAATTCTCTGTGCTGTGAGCATTAGAGGTTTCTAAGATTTCAATTAATAACCTTGGAGGCTGGCTGAATTTAAAATACCGAAGAAAATGTGTATCAATAACGTAAAAGTGCTATCAAATAAATTTAGATGTACAGTGGAACCTTGGATTACAAGCAGAATCCGTTCCAGGAGACTGCTCGAAATCCAAAGTACTCGCATATCAAAGCGAGTTTCCCCATTGAAGTCAATCCAAACCGAAAATTATTTGTTTCGCATTGACTTCAATGGCATGCCTCGGAAACGGCCGAAAAGGCCCGAGGACACCTCAGCTGACCTCGGCAAACCTCGGAAAGACTCCATTCCCGAGGTTTGCCGAGGTCAGCCGAGCTGTCCTCTGGCCTTTCCGTGCATTTCCGAGCGGCACCGATCGTCTGCGATCCGTGCAGTTCAGCTCCGCTCAGCTGCAACCCCCGCCGTTCAGCTCTGCTTGGCTTCGGCGCCCCCCACCTCAGGCCAAACGCGGTACTGCACACCGCTTTGGCCTAAATCCTGCTCGTTTTGTGAGACAACACTCACAAACCGAGTTAGGATTTTTTTTAAATACAGTGCTCGTATTGCGAAAGCTTGCTAACCGCATTACGCGCTATCCGAGGTTCCACTGTACCTTAAATCAATATTACACATAGATATTATATGAGCTTCTCATCAAATATTTCACTTCGCCTCTGTGAGCCTAAACCCTACATTGTTTGGAGTCTACCTATACTCTTCATAATGGCACTTGCAATTGACAATTGAACCAGTACATTTTAATTGATTAAAAGCTATGATGCAACACAATTTGTTATTTGAAACACATGACTACATAATATTTTTAAGAAATAATAAATATATTAATATATTACTATTTATATACTACTACTACTACTAATAATAATAATAATAATAATATGTTATTTATTAAAAATATATATTTACAGCATACTTAATTTATTTTTCCTTTTTATGTTTTATGTTATATTTTAATTTGGCTTTAATTAAACCAATCAGGTCACAAGAAATGAGTTTACCTTTGTAAAAGATCTATAGATAAACTGGCTGAGGTTAAGCAGATGGCTTAATATATACAGGGCTATATTTAAACATTCTAATTTGTCATAGCACTCATTCCAATGCATTCTACTCTTATGATTCTGATTTCCTTACTAAGACTTCATTCTGGAAGAACCAGAGAGCACTGAGATGGGAATACATTATGGAGGACAAACACATCCCCAATGCACATGAAGCCATCTGGTCCAATTCATATTCTGCTCCATTTTTTGATGAACTGTACTTTTTTAGCCCCATACTAAATTAACTAATCTAAGTAAGGATATATGATTCAATGTTCATCCACTGCTGCTGGTCCACAATCTGTTGAAGTTTGGATGAGGCAGTACAGAAAAAGATTAAATGCTAAAGGCTTATTTTCAAGAGTTTTATAACATCTCCAATTTGAAAAGGAAAAACAGTACTAAATCCTAGATGCTGCATATGAAATTTGTGTACCATAATTAATTAAATAATATATCTGCTCTAACCAATAGAGCTTATATAATAAGAAATAATAAAAATAATAAGTATACCAATGTTGTGGATTTTATTTTATTTTTTCAGGATGATTAAACAGAAGTCCTCACACTATGGTCCACTGATTGGCTTTGAACAGCCCTGTGATGTCCTTTTTATTGCACACTACAAGGCCCCATTCACACCTGAGCGTAACATTTTTGCGCGTTTTCCAGGCGATTTTTTTGCGCGTATTTGCGCATTTCCATGCATCATTTTTGAGCTTTGGCATTTTTTTAATAGCCAATAGGAAAAATTATCATCTATTTCAGAATTTTTGCTATGTTTTGGATTTTTTTCATCTGCTTCCTGGGTGAATATTCTTCTTCCGGTTCATCATTGTTCTTCCTGTTGCTGGCTGTGTTGTGTAGTGTATCTTGTTATACAAAGATGAGTGACGATGAGATGGCGTGTTTTGTATCAGCAGCCACTGCTACATCATATTTCCTGCATGAAAGAGAGAGGAGGAAGAAAAGGGCATGCAGATACTGTATCCACACCATAATTGCCGATCGAGAAGAGAGGGGCCAATTTTGGGTCATGTACAGTGATCTACGTGATCATGAGGAAACATTTTTGGACTACACTAGGATGTCCATAAAAAGGTTAGTCAAACTTCTTTGGATTCATGATGTTTGACATTGTTCCTTTCTTATCATTTCTAGGGTTGTCCCGATATCGATACCAGTATCTGTATCGGGACCAATACTGAGCATTTGCGGGAGTACCTGTACTCCCGCAAATGCCCCCAATGCCTCATCCGATACTAGCCAGCCCCACCCCCCCGCCGCCGTCGCCGCATACCGCAACGCCGCCGCTGCCTGGTTAAACAGCGTGCGGGGAACATTACAGCTTTCATTTGAATAGCTGTAATGTTTCCCGCCATGTATAGACACTCCCACTTGCTCGGGATTGGATGGGTGATCTGTCCAATCCCGAGCAAGGGGGAGTGTCTATATGCGGCGCAGCGGGGAACATTACAGCTATTCAAATGAAAGCTGTGATGTTCCCCGCACACTGATTAACCAATGCGGCGGCGGCATCTAGGTATGGGGGGACATGGCTGGATATATGGGGGACATGGCTGCATATATGGGGGACATGGCTGCATATATGGGGGACATGGAGGTATATGGGGGCACTGCATATGAGGGGGACATGGCTGCATGTATGCTGCATATGGGGGACATGGCTTGCATATATGGCTGTGTGGGGGACATGGCTGCATATGTGGGGGGGGCTGCATATGTGGGGGGACATGGCTGCATATGTGACATATGGACATATATGTGGAGGACATTGCATATGGTGGGGGACATGGCTGCATATGTGGGGGGATGCATGGCTGCATATGTGGGGGACATGGCTGCATATGTGAGGGACATTGATGCATATGTGGGGGACATGGCTGCATATGTGGGGGACATGGCTGCATGGACATGCTATGTGGGGGACATGGCTGCATATGTGGGGAGCAGGGACATGGCATATGTGGGGGACATTGCATGGGGGACATGCATATGTGGGGGAGATGGCTTCATATGTGGGGGGGGCATGGCTGCATTTGTGGGGGGACATGGCTGCATTTGTGGGGGGACATGGCTGCATTTGGGGACACATTTAAAAAAAAGTATCGGTATTCGGTATCGGCGAGTACTTGAAAAAAAGTATCGGTACTTGTACTCGGTCCTAAAAAAGTGGTATCAGGACAACCCTAATCATTTCCACTGAACCCCACATTTGTTATTTTTGCTCACAGCTTTGATGAGTTACTGGGTTTACTCAAAAGTCAGTTGCAATGAATGAACACATATTTCCAAAACAGTATACCCCTTGTGGAATCACTAACCATCACACTGAGGTGATTTTAAATATTTTGTAAATTTTCGAAGACTGATACATGAAGAACCCAATATTCTAATATTTTTATATGCATAAAATAAACATCATGGCATGATGTGTGCCCACCATTGCATCGTGACGTGTGCCCACCATTGCAGCGTGACCTGTGCCCACCATTGCATCCCCACTTGTGCCCACCATTAGAGCATGACCTGTGCCCACCATTGCAGCCTCACCTGAAGTTTTCTGGCAATGCTGCAACTTCCCCAATTGCCTAGGAGCGATTGATGGAAAACATATTAGAATCATAAAGCCCATGGGCAGCAGAAGCCAGTATTTTAACTACAAGAAATATTTTTTGTTTATTTTAATGGCAGTGGCTGATGCTAATTATTGCTTTAGTTATATAGATATTGGGTCGAATGGCAACAGCGCTAACTATAGTATTTTTGGGAATTGTTCTTCCGGAAAACAGTCCACTCCTGGGCACAAATGACCCTCCCCTACCCAGTGTTTTTGTGGGGGGATGATGACTTTGCTCTGGGTAAGCATCTTCTACGGCCTTATTGGGGGAAAAAAAATCTAACTGTATAGAAGAGTGTGTTCAATCACCGGCTAACAAGAGCACGTAGAGTTCTGGAATATGCATTTAGCATTTTAGCAAACAAATGGTGGGTCCTGCACACTCCCATTGTCTTGAACATGCAAAATGCGGTCTGTGGTGTTAAAGCTGCATGTGCCTTTCATAACTTTGTAAGGGCTCTTTCAGTAATGATCTGCCCCGTGCACCTCCGTTTGCTCAGCGGGGATCGCTCCGTTGATCCCCGCTGAGCCAGCAGATGACAGGGCGGTCCCCGCACACTGTGCAGGGACCGCCCTGTCTTTTCTCTGCTCTCCCCTATGGGGGGATTGGATGAACACGGACCGTGTGTCCGTGTTCATCCGATCCCCCAGACGGATGGAAAAGTAGGTTTCTCCTCCGTCACACTTTGGTGGATAGGAGCGGGTCAGATGTCAGCGGGCATGTCACCGCTGACATCCGCGGCTCCTTAGAGGATCACAGAGCGCCCGTTCAGGTCCGCAAAAAAAACTGGCAGGCGGACCTGAACGGGCGCTCCGTGTGAAAGAGCCCTAAGGCAGTGGGATAGATTTGAGTTTGAGGACTCATTACTTCAGAACATAAAAAGAGCTCATTGGACTGGTGTTCGTGAAAGCAGACAAGGTATACACATGTCAGGGATCAATTTGCGTCCTACTTTATTTCTCCAGCAGGACAGGTGCCATGGCAGCTTGAGGCAATTTAATAATTTGAAATCTTTAATAAAAAGAGTAAAATTACCCTTTATTGGTTTGTTAAATAACTATATACTAAGCTGTACTGAATAATTTAAAAAATAATTTGTTGATAAGAAGTCTTGTATTTTCTATAAATATATGTTTATCTTTGTGTACAGCATCCATACAATATTGAATATCCACTAGGGGTCAAAGTGTGCCCTCATGTATTTGTTACATGCTGACACCTATCTACTTGTGTGTCCCAATGTAGCCTTGTTATCCCTCCTGCCTGAAGCTGCAAACGTATCAAGTACCCGGTGAAGACTGGAAAGTTGTGGAGGCCTATCTTGCACCTTCTGCTCAACACTCGGTGAGGCAGAGAGTGTGAGGGCAAGAAGTGGCACGTGCAGGAGTAGCTGGCAACATTAATAAAAGTGATTGTAAGGTGTTTTTTTAATATAAAAATTATTTTATACTTACCTCCTCTGTGCAGTTGATTTTGCACAGAGCAGCCCATATCCTCCTCTTCTCGGCTACCTCTTCTGTGCTTATGACCCCTCCCTCCTATGGAGTGCCCCCACAGCCAACATAGGGGCTATAGGGGCACCATAATGAGCACATGGAATATGGAATATTGGAATATGAGCATAAATTTACCTATTTTTCTGAGCAAATTACTGTGTTAAAAACAATACGGTAAACAATACGAGTTTATACTCATACTCCTATGCATTGCTTAGGTGCTTATACTTATATACTTATGAGCAAGGAGGCAATATATGTGCCATTCCAGTTCATCATGACCCTATTCCTACACACATGCAAGTTGTGTGTACACATATGTGGCCACAATTGCACATCTATTGTCTGTTTTTTTCTCATATGTATGATCATGTAAGCAGTGCATAGGAATATGAGCATAAGCTTGTACTGTTTTTCTGGTGAATCTGTTATTTATGTTTAGATAATGTACTAAATAACAATCATCCTATCATCTTCCTATGGTCGGTTTGGTGGTTAGTTCAGTTTGCTGGGTTTATTTTACCTTTATCATCCTTCACATGGGCATTTCTTATGTCTGCCCAGTTTGTGAACACTTGGCTGGCAATCTGGTTCCATGCCCTCCTCTTGCTCGCTCAAAGCTTGAGGCATGGATCTCTGGGATCGTAGAGATAGGTGTGTTGTTTTATCATTCGGATAAAGCTCTCCAGATCTGAAATAGATAATGTCTCATCCATCACTTCCTCATCCCGCATCCGGAAAAACAACTGCAGCTGGTTTAACAACCAGCTGTCGTTACTGAAGCAGGAGCGCAGAAGGGCAGAAGCCACCTGGAAAATAAGCTCTTCAGAGGTTAACCTCTCCATCTACAAAGCAGCAACAAGAAAATACCACAAAGAAATCTTCAAAGCCAAGAAAAATTATTTTTCCGAGGCTATCAACAGCGCCCTGAAACACCCACGCAAACTCTTCAAGATGGTCACTCAGACCATGAATCCAGGCTGTCTTGAAGCCCCCAATTCGGACACACAAGAATTTTGCAATGAATTATCAGATTACTTAATTAATAAAATTGAGGGAATCCGTGAAAGCATTCAGCAAAACAATTCCCCCCTCAGCCCCCCCCCCTGCAATTTTTCACACAATACCCACAGTAATTCACCACTATCAGGTAAGTTCACTTTGGAGCCCATCACCATCGATGCCACAAAAAATATCATTGGTACTTTGCGTAATGACACAGCGCCAAATGATATCATCCCCACTAAACTGCTGAAGGAATGCGCCGACATCCTGGCACCTCCCATCACGCAGCTTATTAACCAGTCTTTCAAGGAAGGCATAGTGCCCTCCCAGTTGAAAGAGGGCATAATCCAACCCATCCTGAAGAAACCCACCCTAGACCCCAAGGACCCAATTCACCGCCGTCCCATAACAGGCCTAAATGTACTCTCAAAGGTAATGGAAAAAGTAGTGGTACAACAGCTGCAACAGCATCTAGATACCCACAAGCTACTTGATCCATTTCAATCGGGTTTCCGTCCCGGACACGGGACAGAAACAGCATTGCTCAAAATATGGGACGACGCTCTCGAGGCCGCTGACGAAGGAGAATCTTGTCTTCTGGTTCTGTTGGACCTAAGCGCAGCATTCGACACTGTCGACCACAAACTATTACTGACTCGGCTAGCTGAAGTAGCCAGAGTCGCAGAAGGCGATTTATCTTGGTTCTCCTCTTTTTTGGAAAACCGATCGCAAACAGTAAAGTTAGGACCTTTCATTTCTGAGAAACGCACAGTATCGTGCGGAGTCCCTCAAGAATTTCCTCTGTCACCAGTGCTGTTTAACATCTATCTTCGTTCTCTTTTTGAGATCATCAGCAACCAAAAACTGCTTTACCACTCATATGCAGACGACACACAACTGTATTTCCGCATTGGCAACAAAAAGGATCAGAACCTCAATCTAGAGACATGCCTCTCTTTGATAGAGAACTGGATGACAAAGAGTTATCTTAAACTCAACGGAGCGAAAACAGAACTTCTCCTGTTTCACGCCAAGCGTAGAAATCAACCTACAACAACATGGACACCCCAGCCAATTCTGGGCAAAATCATCACCCCTAGCGCCAAAGTCAAAAGTCTGGGGGTCATCTTCAACTCCTATATGACAATGGACGCACAAATAGGGTCAGTAGTCAGCGGATCTTACCATCTGCTGCGCCTACTACGCAGACTTACTACTTTCATCCCCAAAGAAGACTTATGCCGCGTACACACGATCATTTTTTGTGATGAAAAAAAAACGACGTTTTCAAAAACGTCATTTAAAATCACTGTGTGTGGGCAAAACATTGTTTTATGTCTTAAAAAAAGCGACAAAAAAAAATGTGAACATGCTTGAATTTTTTGTGTCGTTTTTCAAAACGTTGTTTTTTGTGTCATAAAAAGTGATGGTGTGTGGGCAAAACGATGTTGAAAACGACGTTTTTAAAGCCTCGCATGCTCAGAGGCAAGTTATGAGACGGAGCTTCAATGGAACAGAGTGCCGTCGAACGTGGTGTACGTCACCACGCTTTGCAAGAGCATTTTGGAAAAACTATGGTGTGTATGCAACGTTGTTTTGGAAAATGAAGTTTGAAAAACGTCATTTTGTTTCATCACTTGAAATGTCGTTTTTTTTTCATCACAAAAAATGATCGTGTGTACGCGGCATTAGCGGTCGTGGTGGGAGCAATTGTAAACTCCAGACCGGACTATGCAAATGCCCTCTACCTCGGACTCCCCAAGTACCAAATCGCTCGTCTGCAAGTTGTTCAGAATACGACCGCCAGACTTGTGACTGGGAAAAAACCCTGGGAATCAATCTCACCTTCACTGAGAACCCTTCACTGGCTGCCAGTAAAAGACAGAATTGCTTTTTGTCTAACGCATAGATGTATCCATGGGAATGCTCCTCATTATTTATGCGAAAAAATAAAAGCTCATAATCCCAATCGCGTTCTGTGATCCACCAATCAAAACCTGCTCCAGATTCCGAAAGCCAACTACAAGTCCAAAGTAGAAAGAATATTTGCGGTCCAAGGTCCCAGACTATGGAACGCTTTACCAACCAGCATTCGGTTGGAGGAAAACTACTTAGCATTCAGGAGAAAGATCAAGACTCATCTCTTTTGATATCAAAGAAGACAGGAACAACAAGCGCCCAGAGGCGATTTAGTTCGCATGTACCGCGCTATATAAGTTTTTCATTCATTCATTCATGTTGCTTTCCTAACCAAACATGGAGATCTGTGCATTTCCTGTGTATTTTTATGTATTTTCCTTTATGTAAATCTATTTCACTTGAGCAGATAAAAGTGGCAAAATGCACATAGAAACGTGCTGCTAAGAAGCGCTAAGACACTCAAATGGAGCATTTCCATTCATTTCTATGGTAATGCATGTAACGGAATGCACCGTGACAGTCTGAGATATTCCTATGTCTAGGGTCACCTTATGTCCACTAGGGCCATAGGGTGACAAAGAATCATAATTCATATGTTACAGAAGACATTAATAAGGGACATTAATAATAATCCAGGTTTGCAGGATGTCTTCAAATATCAAAAGCTGTTAGCTATGCAATCTGGGCACACATGCTTTTGAAAGGTGTTAATTCAGGTCAGCCAGCGAGTCATACCTTTGTATAATAGGCTATTGAAATATCTGAAGGTGTGGATCGCACCCACTCTCACTGCCATTGTGTGATAAAGATGTCTGTGTTACTATTCAGGGTTAATTGAAACCCTATTATTTATATACGGTGCCGTCATGTCTAGCTACCAATTAAAGAATTATCCTCAGTGAGTGAATAGGGGGGTGGAGATTGCATTGTCCTGTGATTAACTGTATTATGCTGTACTGGATATAAGAAGCTGAGAAAATACTAATAAATTGTCATATCTTTGGAAGCAAGAACGGAGCGCTGTCTCGTTTATTCTGGAAAAGGATATGGATCGTGTATGCAATATTGTCGGAGTGTGTCAGATAAGCTTAGCGTGGTTGGATGGAAAGTCGTAAGCGGTGGTGACCGTTACATTGGTGGCAGCAGTGGGATGATTCCATCTTTAGAAGGACGGCTACAAGGACACATGACAATGGAGACGGTGTATGAACGGATGAAGCTCTCTTCCCTCATGGACTTACTGGAGAGCCGGGGCAGACCGGCCAGCAACCGTAAGAAAAGGGACATTATCGCAGAACTGGTCGAAATGGATAGAGCTAAAAGGCCCGCCGTAACGGACAGGACACCCGAGGAAGCAAGTTTTTATCGGGCTGTTGAACTAAGACTGGCACATTATGGTCCTAACCCTCCACCGGAGATCATAGACCGGGTTATAGCAGCTGTGGATGCACATTTGCTACAGCAAAGAGGTTCTGCAGCAGCAGAAGTCACAGCAGCACCAACTGAAAGGAGACAAATACATTTTGCTGCTTTTAAGATTTTCATCCCTAAAGCCGAAGTGGATGGTGTGGAGTTCCAGAGAGCCGGGGCGGTTGGCCCCTCTCTCCAACAACAAGCTGAGGTGGTAAAGCTTTTAACCCCAGCTGAATCATTGGCAACAGAGCAGGGTGCCCCAGGCCTCTGCTCCCAACTAACAGAAGAGGGGGTTCCTGGGGTAGTGGATGGGACTTCAGTCTCCACTGGCACAACACCAGAAAATGGTACAGAACTGGGACAGGAGGATGTCGGCTTTGCTTTGCAAGCAGCGGGGGGTTTTCACCAAGCACCAGTGGATGGGACTTCAGTCTCCACTGGTACACCCCAGGAAGGGGGGGCAGTTGGCCCAGACCCCCAACAGCATGATGGACTGAGCCCAGCTACCCTGCCTTCTCCCCAGCGGCAGGCGTGTTCTCTGAGAGAGGCAGAGGTTGGCGGGGTGGTAATGAGTATGACTTAGGAGTACAGCATTTATTTGGGGTACAGTGAGGAGACCAGCATTGTGGACGGACGGGGGTACAGACGGATTCGGAGTCCGTTTGGGGTTACCACCTGTGTCCGTCTCCCACCGAAAGGGGAGAGATGTGACAGAATGACATGTCAGTGCTGAGTATTCCTATGTCTAGCCTCTAGGGTCACCTTATGTCCACTAGGGCCATAGGGTGACAAAGAATCATAATTCATATGTTACAGAAGACATTAATAAGAATCCAGGTTTGCAGGATGTCTTCAAATATCAAAAGCTGTTAGCTATGCAATTCTGGGCACACATGCTTTTGAAAGGTGTTAATTCAGGTCAGCCAGCCAGGTGAGTCATACCTTTGTATAATAGGCTATTGAAATATCTGAAGGTGTGGATCGCACCCACTCTCACTGCCATTGTGTGATAAAGATGTCTGTGTTACTATTCGTTAGGGTAAATTAAACCCTATTGATAATACGGTGCCGTCATGTCTAGCTAGCTACCAATTAAAGAATTATCCTCAGTGAGTGAATAGGGGGGTGGAGATTGCATTGTCCTGTGATTAACTGTATTATGCTGTACTGTACTGGATATAAGAAGCTGAGAAAATACAATAAAATTGTCATATCTTTGGAAGCAAGAACGGAGCGCTGTCTCGTTTATTCTGGGAAAGGATATGGATCGTGTATGCAATATTGTCGGAGTGTGTCAGATAAGCTTAGCCTGGTTGGATGGAAAGTCGTAAGCGGTGGTGACCGTTACAAATGCCCAAAACTGTGAATCTCGGGCAACTGATAGAAGAATCAAGAATGATGGTCAGAGCTGTGAGCTTCAGTGACGAGTGGAGTTGAGTGAGATGTGAACCATGAACAGAATAGTTTTCTTTCCCCTCAAGAGTTGTGTAGCTTGAGGCTTCAAGCTACACAACGCTCAGGTGTGAATGGGGCCTTACAGGTGTATGGAGGGCTAGCCTTGGGTGCCAATGTACCTCAATCAGCTCTGTCAGGCAGATTGAATTCCTGTCTGATGAAGCCTGCATACCAGGCCCTAATGCCATCTCAAAAGTAGAGAAGCAGAGCAGGACATGGGCATATACAAAGGTAAGTAATCACTGAACATTAGAGATGGGTGGAGTTTTAATAAACTCACTGACACCAGGATGGGACACTATTCTGACCACTGATGCTGGAGCACTTTTTACACTTATTGACTACAGGCAACAGTAGCCAATAGTCCAAAGAACTGTCCCCCATGTTTTTTTTTAAGTTTGAGGACTTCATTGTCTGCTTCATTATCTCTGTGGGGAAAATTGCATCATGAGGCCAGTGGCTATAGAAGTAGAGGTTTATGCAGTAGTCTTCTGGATGATTGAAAGAATACACAAGTAGATCCCCGAAGTGAATGACATGTGCTTACCCAAGGCGCAGGGTCTAATCATTATCAATGCTCCTGGTGTCGGAGAGAGGTTTTACTGGGTGCTAATACCAGGTTGTGGCTCCTGGATTGCCCCAGTAAGAAGAGACCAAGCGGAAGTTAGGACAACGGATGAAGCAGATAGGGAACAAGCAGAAGCATAGTCGATGAGCAAGCCAAAAAGTTAGTAAAGAGCAGTAGCTAGGTGGGATTAGGTGGAAGCGTAGTTAATGAACAAGCCAAGGGTCGATAACGTGTGGTACCAAACATAAAGTCAGTAGCAGGTATGCAAAGGTGCACGATTTCAGCTGGTGAGAGAAAAAAATTATCTGGCAAACAGCAAGCTGAGACATGGCTTAAATATGAAGTTAATGGAAGGAGCAAAGGGTTCAAGGTTCATCAGAAAAATGATACAAAGTAAGGTTATCCAAGAAATCAGGCAGGAAGTTGTTCAGCATTTCAGGTGACACAGTAAGAAGAGCCACAGCCAGACACCACAGAGGTCCTGAGGTTGGAATTGGAAGTGAAAACTCTTCACTGGGGACACAAAGAACTAGTGAGAGGTTCTAACAGTAACCCGCTTTAATCAAAACAAAAATAAAAGTTTTGGTTGAAGTTAGGTTTTACTTTGTGCCCTAGTAGCACTTCATAACATGCTTATTTGCTGTTTCTTTTTTTTTATGTTTTTTGTTCAATTGCTGTTTCTAATATTGCGGCATAATTTTGACTTTTGCATGTTCCAAAGATAGGACTTAAAGAGTAACTCCATCTTTTTGAGAACAAAAACATTCCCTTCTGGGTGATCTATGTACATTGCAAGGATTTTAACAAACTTTGCTGCAAAATCCTACCTTTTGCTATTCTGAAGATTCTGTGTGTTTGTCTATGTCCATGTGGAAAGTGAATCGAATGGTTTTATAATTATCAATCAGCTACTGCACTTGCAGGGCTCTAATGAGGAAAATGTCAGGGTCTGCATCATTTTAGTCGTAATTTCCAATTGGGAGTATCTCACCATAAATTACAATTGTGTTGCAGGGGATGCCTAAAATCTACTGAAAAACCAAGGAGAGGGTTTTCAGATCAAATCCAGAGACCAGTGTGTAGAATTATATCGACATTCAATACACTTCCAGAATAGGAGTACCGACTCACCCAGTGTGGGTGGCGCCTTTTCCATTTGTCTTTAACTCAATTAACAAGTAGAAAAAAAAGGGGGGAAGGGTAAAGACCCATAGAGTTCAGATAATGACAAAGGGATGGGGCAGACAGCGATCTCCACCTATATAAAAAATTTCCTTTATTGCTTAAATATAATATACAAAAAAGGCATAGAGATAATGAGCAGAGTATATAGAATTAAAAGACATTGAGAACAAAGAGGCAACAGGTATGCTCATCCACAAGACAGAAGAATCACACAATATTTGCCCCAAATTGCCTCTTATGTCAAAAGCATGACACATAGAGGAGGCGCCATTGGCGTCCTGACACTCCTGCTGGTCCCCTCCCCCCTCAAGAGGCTTTCTCCACACCAGGGAGAAAGTGTTGCATTACTGTGTGTAGTTACAGACAGAAAAACAAGAAGTGAGGATTTCTCAGAAGAAATAAGGACAATTAAAAGCAAAATCGAAGGATGAGGTAAGTGAAGAAGGACTGCACTAAGGTAAAGGAAGCTATTTAGGGGAAAACATGTTTACCTTTACAACCCCTTTAAGTTGGAGCCACAAAATATATGCAACCCCCCCCCCCCCCCGACATCCAGAGGTGTGGTGGCAATCCCCAGAGACAGGGAGTGCTGACATTTTACCTCAGGGTGTGGATTGCTAGGCTTGGAGGGTGGTGTACACTGTAGAACAGATGCTGACCAAAGGTGAGTTTATTGCTCACGATAACAAACAATTCAATTAGGAAAGGGTTGGGCACAGGACACCCTTAGTCAAATAAAACATCAGACTAGCAGACAAGCAGACTCAGACAAAAAGTAGACAGCAGTACAGGAAAAAGCTCACAAAAAGGAAGGCAGTAATTCTCTGGAGGATTCAGTTTGATGCTTTGAAAGGGTCACCATTGTTCCCTGGTCCATGGCAGAGTAACCTCTGGTACTTCATCTCAGGTCTCCTTCATGTGTTCATAAGCAGTCTCTCCCTTGCAGAGCCTCAAGCATATGGCTAGGCCTCAGACTTCAGGCCTACACAACACAGCAGCTATTCCTCACACATCCACTCCAGACCAAGGTCTGGGTGGGAGGACCTTGATCTCTTGACCTCCCCAAATATTTATACTATTTCCCAGCATGCTCAGTAGCCAGAGAAACTCCTACTGATTGGCTGAGAAAGTATGCATATTCATAACCTAGCTTCACTGTAGCTCATCATACTAATGCCAAAGGTAACAGTGCCATCTACTGACAGAAGGGAGGAACCACAGCTAAACCAGGCTTAGGAGAAACCCAAATGATCATAAATACTACAAATCAGCCAGGCTAGTTACCACCTAGCACAGCTAAATTTACTAGTAGCCCCTGTTTAAGACAAGGGTGCTACATATGTTTAAATATTTTGATAGTGCACCTTATATTCACTGTGTGTCTATAGCAGATTTGTATATTTCTGAATGTCTTTCAGTGGTTAAATAATGATTTCTTTTTTTTTTTTGCAGTGGCTATAATATATATATTAACATTTCAGTGTTCAAATTAATTAGCTAAAGTATTTTTTTAGCCAGTCAGACACATGTGCCAGAAGGTATGATTCCCCTGTGTAGGTTCAATACCTTGTAACCATTTTCTTGTAACCTAAGAAATAGGTTAATATTATCTTAAACTTAAAGCCTGGAAAACTCTTCATTTAATAGGAGAATGCTTAACCTATACACTGTGACAGGCTACATCTGAGGCCAATTAAGGTCTATCTGAATGACATAACTTACTAATGAACAGTGCCATGACTAAAACCTTTGCCCCTCTGATATATCACTAAGACGCATTTACTGCCAATAAAACTACATGAAAACGTGATTTATCAGAGAAATCACCCTTTCCAGTTCAGCAATGTAGGAAAAATCTGTCACTCTGGCCTGCAGGATGACAGTAACAACATTAGTGGTGATTATGGGAATAGAGGCAGAAGATTACTAGATGTTCTTCTAAATCAAGCTGTTAAGAGATAACGAATCTAAGTGTCTGTAAAACTTGAATGAAGCTAGCAGGAGCAGATGGAAATCTTACACTTTACCTTCTCCTTACATGGCTGATGGCATACCTGTAAATCCATACTTTACACTAGTCAAGTGATGATTTAACAGAATAAGTAATTGGGCAAATAATAAAACATGGAGTAATTCTAAAGCAGAGCTCCACCCAAAAGGGGAAGCTCCACTTGTCTGCCCCTCCTCCCTTCTGCTGCCACATTTGGCACATTATGGGGGAGAGGGAGGAGCGAGTACTGCTCCTATGTTTGCCACGGCCCCTCCTCCTTTGGCCGCAGCCGGCCCATTTACAGAGCGCAGTGCGCAGTAGGGAACCTTATGTGAAGCCGCAGGTCTTTACTGACAGTTTTCCTTAGTTGAGATGGCAGCGGCAGCAACTGATAGCTGACCGGTTTGGGTGAAGACACCGCTGGATTCCTGGAGAGGTAAGTGTCCTAATATAATTAGTCAGCAGTTACAGTATTTGTAGCTGCTGACTTAACTTCTACTGAAGGAGCTCAGAGTTCCTCTTTAACTTGCAGTTTACTAAAAATGCTTAGAAGCAATAATGCAAAATAGATTATGTGTGGTGAATAACACCTATAAACTGAAAAATAACACAAAGTAGATTATGAAAGCTGCAAGACCATAAATTCTTTGCAGCAAGGACTCTGAGGCTCAGTAAAGCAACATATGGTTGCATAGCATAGTCTCTATAAGACTATAACAGAGAGTCTAGGTGAGAATCACTACTTCAGTAAACCTGTTCAGAACAGACAGCTACTTGTGCTTATCCTCATAAACAACACCCATACCTCCCAACTGTTTACAGATTCGCCCGGACCGTCCCGGGATTTGACCCAAGTCCTGCAATCCCGGCGAATCAAGGCTGAGTCCCAGAGTGGAGCCCAGTGCTGGAACAAGTTGGCAGTGCAAGTTGGCTCCAGCAACTTGCACTGCAGCGGTATGCTAGTGTGAGCACCAGCAGAGTTTTTTGTCAGCCGGAAAGTTCTGCCTCCTCCGGCGCTTTTCTCCTTGCTTACTACTGTCATTTGCAAATACAGAAGCGATGCTTCCGTATTTACAAGTGACATCGCTCCTCTCCTGGTGGCCGCACTGAACACCCTCCACCCCCCTGCACATTTCTATAGGAGAGCAGAGGAGGGAGGGGGCGGGGAATCTATGTGGTCCATGGCCAACGTCAGCTCTGCAGCGGATCTTTTCTTTTCAGCATACCCCTGCAGGCTGCTGGCAGGGGCAAGCAAGTTGTAGATACTCTTTTGCAGCAGCTCCACTCTTCCAGAGGATGTGTGGGGAAGAGAGCTCTGTATTAGAATGGGGGACGGAGGTGAGATCTGTACTGGGGGGAACTTGGGGGAACACAGCACATTCCTCAACCATGCACTATATAAGTAGCGCACCCCTCAACTCTACAGTCAGTATGTAGCACACCCCTCAACCCTGAACTCAGTTCGTAGTGAACCTCTCAACCCTGCATTTAGTACGTAATGAACCTCTTAACCCTGAACTCAGTATGCAGTGCACCCCTAAACCCTGCCCTCAGTATGTAGTGCCCCTCCTCAACTCTGCACTTAGTTCATAGCGCACTCCTCAATCCTGCACTCAATGCATAGTGCACCCCTCAACCCTGCACTCAGTACATAGTGCACCTCTCAACCCTGCACTCAGTACATAATGCAACTCTTAACCCAGCACTCAGTATGCAGTGTACCACTTAACCTTGCCCTCAGTATGTAGCGCACTTCTTAACCCTGCACTCAGTACATAGTGCACCCTTCAACCCAGAACTAAATAGTCCACCCCCAAACCTGCACTCAGTATGTAGCGCTTCACCCAATCCTGCACTCAGTACCTAGCACACCTCTCAACCCTCCACTCAGTATGTAGCCTGTCGTGATTATGATGAAGAAATAATACATGTTTAATTACTTACTGCGTTGTCTGTTTGTATTGTTTTCTGTGTTGTTCTCTGGCCTTTTCTATATTTCTAATAAACTTTGATGTTTAAAAGAAATAATACATTTTAAAATCTTCTGGCGGAGATGTTGAAATTCAGTTAGGCCTCAAGACAAGATGAAATAAAGGTCTTCATATGTTTTCCAAGTTTCAATGGATCAACCATTCTAAAATTATACAAGCCTTGTCTTAAAACAAGAATGATAGAAACCAGTTCTTCAAGGACTCAACTTATTGCAAAGCAGAAACCTGAAAAACATTTACCTGTCCTTGTGGAATGGAAAAGAAAAGACACAAATATATGACTGGACTGTTTTCACATAGAAATCACCATTGTCTAACAAAACCCAATGCGTTAGATTTTAGGAGTTGTGTGTATAGCTAAACCATCTCTAAATATTCGATAAGTCTGTTCAAAGTTAATTTCAAAACATGTTAGGAAGAGATTTGAATTTTGTGCAGTCAGTATTATGCCGATATTTGATTATAAGTAACTTAAATTATATATTATATTCCAGGTCACAGATATAATTATGATTTTAGTATCTACTGACCCAATAATAATTCTGTGATAATGTAAAAATATAAAGATTTTGATGTAGAACAAATTATAACTTAGAATTGTTTTAAAAAACCAATCAGTGTTATGAAAGACAACATGAATCGTGACCATAATTGTAAAACAAATATACATATAGCATGTGTTTTTATTTAGAAAAACAAATATTCATCAGATATACAAGGTCAGGGCTTTTTTTCAGGGGGAACTTGGGGGAACTCAGTTCCACCACCTCTGGCTCAGACCCTGTGGTGCCTGCACTCTGTGTGTAACCCCCTGAACTCTGCACTCTGTATGTAATGCAATTCTGGTATTTAATGGCCCTTTAAGACCCTTTGTGAAATCTGAACGGGGTTGTGGTTGAGTTCCTGCACCTATTCTCTGAGAAAAAATGCTCGGTACAAGATATCCATTTATCCATTTATATAACCATTTGTATGTGCTTTTCATTAATCAAAGTTATACTGAGAGTATTGTATATTATGCTAGTTGCCAGAATCCCAGAATAATATAAATAATATATATTCTTCAGTACCAATAAACAAACTGATACATATTATGAAAATATAAAAAAATAGTTTAGAACACATTTTTCTGCTCTCAGACATGCCTAGTGGTTGAAGGTGATATTACCTGAATTTCACCAAAGTAAATCATTAGATTTTTCATTAACCAATGGAAAAGAAGCCATACCTTTTGGGCTGAGCCTATTATAACTTTTATGATCTTATTGTTTGAGGTGGCATTTAGAGGCAAGAGAGATGCCATGAAAGGACATGCAAAAAATACTCAAAACACCTGATTACCATGAATCATACATGCAGACTCATACACCATTCATCAACTCACACTTTTACATTCATAAAGATTCCTGAACACCTTATGCTTTGGAACTCGGAGGTCGCAAGAAGTAATTCCTCTTTAAGAGTATCCATCTTGAAAGCCACGGCAGCCATTCTAAAAATTCTGGTAACCAGCAATTCAGACTAGTAGCCGTTTTGGAACGGGTAATTATGTTGTGTTGATTTTTATCTTATATTCATTTGTGTTTTCTTAAATATATTGATTCATTGAGTATTACACAACTGATAATTAATCTCCTGAATCAATAACCGCCTTTTAGATTTTTCTCTAAAGATTTAATTTTCAATATATTTTTCATTTGCATAGTTTCCATTTTTGACATAACAAATGTCAAATTTTATGTCATGTTGTTAACCACTTACTTACCTGCAATATAGTTACAGTTGAATTGGCATTTTACAAGGTTATTGTTTCAACAGGGAAGCTTATCATTTCTGTATCTTGTCAAAGGTACTGCAACCCCATTTAGCGGATGTTTCAACTGATATTCAAGCTGTTATGTAACACAATCGGTATTTTAATTTCATGTAACGTTTGTTAACCAATATATATATAGTTAGGACTGCAGCCATGCAGAGTGCCGTGGAGTTGGCGCTGCAGCTTCCCAGGTATTTGCAAATGCTTGCAACTAAACCTCTGTTTTTACTTACATCAGTTAGACAGATTAATTTGTTTAGTGCTTTTTGGTTGACAACTTTGAGCCTGGTCACATGGTTATATATATATTTTTTCCATGTTTATAATTAATTGCATATTGCTAAAATCGCATATTGCTATAATCACATCTCATATAAAGTCCCAACCTTTTCCACTTGTTATCCATTTACAGGGATGGAGGCCTATGGTAAAATCTCTATATGCCTCATACAAAGTCCCACCCCCCTTCTTTTTTGAACACTATCCAGGGATGGAGATGCGATTTAGGAGTGGAATGGAGTGCCTGCACAGATTTACCACTGATCAGTTTATTTAAGCATTGTCATTTTTTTACTGGCAGACCCAGTTCGAGTTGGTTTAGTGCTTTTTGGTTGACAACTTTGAGCCTGGTCACATGGTTATATATATATATTTTTCCATGTTTATAATTAACTCCCTGCTGATTAGCTGAGACACAGCAGCAGCTCTATTGGCTTCCACAGCGGTCAATCAAAGTCAATCAGACAATCAGGAGAGAGAGGGGGCAGGGCTGAACGACAGCTTTGTGTCTGAATGGACACACGGAGCTACAGCTTGGTTTGGGTGCCCCCATAGCAAGCTGCTTTCTGTGGTTGTACTTGACAGGAGGGAGGAACCAGGAGAAGCAAAGAGGGAACAGAGAAGAGTAAGATCCAGGCTGCCCTGTGCAAAACCAGTAAACAGGGCAGGTAAGTATAACAAGTTTGTTATTTAATTATATTTTTTTAAACAAGACTTTACAATCACTTTAAGGCTCAGCTTGTGAATATGAAACAAGTCTCGCAGGATCTTGGAGCTGACAGGCAAATAAAATGACGTAGCCCTGGCATGTAAATACAATTTTTCCTGCATAAACAGCCTTCCAAAAAATGGGACTAAGGGTGCATATGTCAATTATGTCATTGCATAGAAAAGGACAGAAAGAAAGAAAGAAGGTAGGAAGCATTGTACACAGAGCAACAAGTTCACTAGTTGGGAAAGCTTTGTAATTGCATAAATAGCACAGGATGGGTTTACAGTACTACCATTTTAAGGACAACCACGGTAAAGACTGTGTAACAAATTTTGCTGCTCCAGGTAGATAGGCAAGTAAACTTGTCTTTGTTTCTTTTAGTTTTTCCTTTTTTTTGTTTAGGATTATATGTTTATACTTATGTATCCTTCTTTTTTTCTTCACAGATGTGTATATACCAACAAATCTTTTTATTTTTTTCACTTTTGAGGATCCAATTTTCTTTATATTTATATCTTTCTGTGAATGAAGACAAAGGTTGGAAACAACAAGTTCAATTAGTCTTATCACCTAATAAACCAATTCATTACATGTGATGTTTTACATAAATATGTGAAAAGTGATTCACTTTTGTATGGTTGTGACAAAATACGCTAGTTGTGTGAAGCGCGTTACCTGCTTCCCCCTGTTTGTACCGTTCCAGTGCTGTTTTTATATTTTGGAAATAAACCATATTGCATTGTGTATGGCAGTACGGCCCTCACATGATACTCTCAGACGTTGGTGTCTGTGTATCAGTATAGAATGGGCATCCATCTGGGGTTCCAGCAGATGCGTACGTTATCTTCATAGAGGTAAACTGGGGCTTCCTGTTTTCCTCAATGCTCAATTCTGCTATAGAGTAGTGCTGTCATATTTAATCACACCTTTGATTCAGAGAGTTGAGCACCTTCTTATTTTAAAATGATAAATTGCATATTAATGGCATTGGTGTATTACTTCCAGAGTTTTAAATAAATTACAACAATGGTAAAAATGAACAGTGAACATTTTAATTTGACAAGCCAACCTACCTTCATTTTTATTCATCAGCACAGACCTGTCATATGTGGCCATATTAATGACAGATATTTATGGGCTGATGACTCATTTTAAACCATATCATTGTGATTAGAAGGAGACATACTTCTTCATTTCCATGCATATTATATCACAAGTCAGAGTTCAGAATAGGTTGAGGCTAAGGAGGAGCCACAGCCACTTCTACCCTCCAGGCAGAAGTCATTTGCATTTCTCACAATTTATGCATATGTAAGCTGCTACTTTAGAGGACGTGCTATGGGAAAAAAAACACCTGTGAATTATACCAACACTAAATTATTGGATTTGATATAGGATGCTAATGTACAGAGTGGCTGAAATGCAAGACTGTAAAGAAAAAGTATTTTAAATAGACTTGGAATATGCAGATGGGAAAAGTCATGTCAAGAATAACCAAGTGCTGGAAACTGATTAATTCCGCAGTGTATTGCAGAATACCTTGAACCTACCTTGTAAAATATTGATGATGCCAATGCTGCATTTACATATTAGCTGCCTCTAGCAATACTTTTTTGTTGCCCTATCAAAAATGCTATCAAAAATACTGTAAGTAGGTATAAAACAAAGATGACATGGGTACTTGGCAGACTGGTTATAGAGCATTTCTAAGCTTGGAAACCGTATGTACAAGTTGCGTTAGGGATCTGTTTGGAATTAAGCAGTTTTCAATGATTTTTCCAGTAACCCCAAAATATTGCAAGCCTTGATAATTTAAATCAAGCATATGATGAAATATTACATAATTAGACATTCCCTTTAGTGAACAATGTGAACAGAATGTATAAACCTAAAAGCATCTTTGGATATATATAAGTACTTATAGTGACAATATCAGCTGCAAAAAAAGCTTGCTAAGTAGCGGTCAGCAAAAAAGCAATAAACAATGGAAGAAAAAGATTGCACTAGAAATAGTCTAATATAAGTACTGGACAAAACAGTATCATCAAATAGATAAATATGTAATTGGAAATAGATCATAAACAGTCCATAAACAGTTCCATATAGTGCTCATGCTCAATAGATGTACAATGTTTGTCAAAATAATCAGTAACTGTAAGGATAAAAACAGCTAAAATTATATGCAAATCTTGACTTTTCATGTGTATACCAAGCTTGGCTTTACCTCTTTCCAACTTCTAAATCTTTCTTTAAAGGGAACCTATTATTTTACAGGCGTACAGAAAAAACAAAAGGGTTCATAACCAGTGTAAGAGGTTAGCTCGGTAGCAGGGATGTGTGACCCCCTGGATGGGTTCACTAAACACTGAACTATACAGAGAGGCAGCCGAAGACGGTTGAAAACAAAGAGTTTGATTTATTCTTCCATATTGCTGGAAACAAGTGCAAGCATCCAAACAGCATAAACAAAACAAAACATAAAATAAACCCTGGCCACTTGGGGCGTCTACCTTCACCACACAGGAACCTATCTATGGAGTCTGGCACAGCCTACTGCTGGGCAGACACTGCTGGTCATACAGCAGAGAAACAATAGTCTTTTTGATTTTTACCACACAGAAAAATCAACAACCACCTCACCTCTTCAAAAATCTTTCTGACTGTTCTCCTTAACTCAAAAAAGCCTCAGGATGCAGCAATCAGTAGTCATTCTTTGGATACCTTATAGAGGCCTTAATTGCCTCATTCTGAACAGCTGAAGTTTTCCAACGCCCTAAACCTTTCTGGCTACCTCTCTAGCCGACACCTGGTAGTAATTGGTGTATTGTCTAAACAAGGCAGAGATGTATCTCCCGTCTGTGACAACACCCACAGATTTACCTGACTTCCTGTCACACCAGATAAAAATGTATTGAAAAAGGAAAATGTAATGAGTGCAAACTCACAATAGCCAAAGGCTAAAACAGACAAAACAAAAAAAATATACTTCCTTTAGCGCTAAAAACCTGTGGGTCCTGCATTGATGTGTGACAACCAAAGAATTAATATACAGTAGAATCCAGAGCCAATGCAGCTGACAGAAACGTTCGGAAGAATGTGACATGAACAAGAGATACTGATAGGTAGCGCTCTATGGAATGGGTCTATACATGGTGACAAAGTCAATAGAACCATGAATAAAGGCAATGTTTTATGCCATCAATAAGCAGAGTCATGGATAGACAATTGTAGATAAAAAATGAAAATAAATGAGCCAACGATACGACTTGGGATCCTACAGGCATTAAGGGTTTAACACAATCCAAAGGGCTAGCTGATGGTGATCAATTCATACAATATTTCAACACTAATCCTTTATTTGATATCCCAATTTCAATCTTCTTAAAAGTGTACTTCTTTTAATATCAGTGCAAATGATATCAAGCATATCTGTCCATTGATTGTGCTTAGATAACAATAAAACCATGTTCACCCACTGTGTCCCATCCACACTCAGGTAAGGTCACCATGTGCATTCCCAGTAAAACTGGGGTTAGAGTACTGCAGTAATCCTCCAGAAGACTCAAAAGCTTGGTCACCATTCACTCAGGATCCAGCCCACAGATACATTGCACCAACATTACTGGAGGTCCAAAGTGTTTGTGGATACATCTCCTGGCCACCAGATCCCAGTACATTGTATGATATCAGGCACTGCTAACTCTCCTCTCACCCAAATGTTTGATAAGTATATTATTCAAAAGTAAGAATCCCAAGAAAAGTTGCTCATTGTAAATCATTGTCAATCATGAGCTCCACCACTCTCAGATTCACCCCCCAAAAAAACAGGAGCGCTAGATTTTTTTTTTTTTTATATCGGAGTGAAGGAAGGATAACAATAACAAATTGAGATTTTCCTAGCTTGTGACGGAAAATATTAGTTATATGAAGACAGGAGGCGAGTATCTTATGCATTATCTCTCTTTACTAATGCTCATAGCAGAAATACAGTGAAACATTAAAGTAACTTAAAACTTAAAGAACTACAACTCCCAGCAGTCCCTGGGCCCAGTTAGCCCCTCCCCGATCATAGACTGTATATAAGGGACTGCCTGTGGTAGAATAGTCCTCTTTCTTGATGCTAAGCGTTACAACCAGGAGCAGGAACTCCACCCGGACATCTCCGTCATCGCCTGGAACTCCTCGGCCGGTATGTGACATCCGAGTCTGGTGGAACCAACAGGGAACATGGCCAAACACGGGCCAACTTCATCCCAACGGGGACTGTAGGAACTTCAAACATCCGCAGCCGACTGATCAGCCGTCTTCAGAACCATGATTGCAGTGTTCAGTATCCTGAAAGAAACAAGAATCGTAACAGGGTTGGGAAGGGAGGGAAGATACTCGCCTCCTGTCTTCATATAACTAATATTTTCCGTCACAAGCTAGGAAAATCTCAATTTATATATCAGACAGGAGGCTCATATCTTATGCAAGTTCAAAGCTAACCAATCAGTGTTAACGTACATACATTGCAGATAAAGATCACAAGACTGACATGGATATGTGGTCCTCCGGTCTGAAATAAAACTGGCGGAAGGTTGTCTCGGAAGACCAATCAGCCGCCAGAAGCAAGTCAGAAAGAGAGCCTCCAGAGGAGACGATTTTTGTGGCCATAGCGCCCCTTGAAGAGTGAGCTCCGAACAGGGAGGTATCTATGCCCGCCATCTCCATGGCGGAACGTACCCATCGCGCTAGGGTGGCGGAAGAGACTGGATGATGAGGTTTTACGTACGAGACTAGGAGCTGAGGAAAATTCGGAGAACGGAGGGTAGTAGTCCGCGCCTCGTATGCCTGTAGGCAGCGTACAACGCAAAGTTGGGGATGTGTGGGAAAAAACGGATAAAAAAACGAGTGAATACCCGTTTTGGTCCTACGGACCACCGAGAAGTTGACCCCTTGAGGTGAGAATTGTCGCCTAGAAATGTCCAGCGCTCTCACGTCTGAGACGCGCTTGATGGAAACTAGACAAAGAAGTACAGTCAGTTTGTAAGACAACAGTTTTAGGGGGAGGGCTTCGTTGTCCTCCCATGATGCAAAAATGCCGAGTAACTTGGAGACGTCCCAGGTTGTCTGATATCTAGGCCTAGGGGGGCGATTGAATCTAATACCCGTAGTAGCCTACATACCAGTGGGTGTTTTCCCACAGGTAGGGAGTCTATAGGGTCATGATACGCCGAGATAGCCGAACGGTAAATATTGATGGAACTATACGATTTGCCAGATTCGAAGGAATCTGCCAAATAGTTCACCACTATTGACACAGGGGCATGTATGGGATCAACCTGCCGTTGATCACACCAACGCACCCAGAGGCGCCAGGCGTATCGGTAAGCTGATCTAGTCCCGGGGGCCCAGGCCACGGCGAGGAGATCCTTAGCTGCTCTTGAAAGGTTGCTATCCGTGTTCGGGACCCCGAAATCAACCATGCCAGAAGGTGGAGGTTGCCTTCCGTGATTAGAGGATGAAGACCCTGGTCGGGTTGGTCAGCAGGTGTGGGAAGTGGGGAATCAGCCTGGGGTAATCCACGGCCATTCCCAGGAGGAGAGGGAACCAAGGTTGCGTCGGCCACCAGGGTGTGACTAGCACGACCGTCGCCCGTTGATTCGTCGCCTGGAGGAGAACTCTGGAAATCATTTGGAAGGGGGGAAATGCATAGTGCGTTCCTCCCGGCCAAATGAGGCGGAAAGCGTCCACCGCGGATGCTTCCGGATCTGGCCTCCAGCTGAAGAAGCGGGGTAACTGATGGTTGAGGCGGGAGGCGAAGAGGTCCACAGATAAAGGGCCCCAGAGCCGTAGTAATCGAAGGAACACTGAACGATCCAGTCGCCAGTCGCTGGAGTCGGCAAGATGGCATGAATTCCAGTCTGCCACTGTGTTGGAGACCCCCGGGATATACTCCGCGATAGGGACAATGTTGCGTGTTAGGCAAAAGTGCCAGAATTCCTTAGCAAGGTCTGCTAGGATCCTGGATCTGGTGCCTCCCAAGCGGTTGACATACTGAACCGCTGCCACATTGTCCATGCGGAACAACACACAACAATTGGATGCGTGTGGTAAGAAGCTCTTGACCGCAAAGTAAGTCGCCAGAAGTTCCAAGGCATTGATGTGAAGCTCTGCTTCGGAGGTGGACCATGTCCCACCTGTGGAAGCCTCCCCGCAACGAGCGCCCCAACCGTGGCGACTCGCATCCGACTCTATGATGATGTCGGGACCGGAATTGAAAATGGTCTTGCCGTTCCATTCGACGGTCGCGTCCGAACCACCAATGTAGTTCCTCCACGGCTTCTGGACAGAGCGCAATCTCGTCCGCGTACCTGAGACCCTGACGCAAATGCATAATCTTGAGCCTCTGAAGGGCCCTGTAGTGAAGAGGTGCCGGGAAGATAGCCTGGATGGAGGCCGCTAGGAGCCCCACTAAGCGGGCCAGAACTCTTAAGGACAAGGAACCCTTGCGGAGAGCCGCTCTGATTTCCTTGCGTATCAGGGCCAACTTTGTCTTTGGGAGACGGAGGACACATAGATTGGTGTCTACCAGGAAGCCTAGGAACTCCATCTCCTGGGCCTGGACCAGAACCGACTTTTCTAAGTTGATCAAGAAACCCAGATTCTGTAACAAAGAGACCGTCCATGACATGTGAAGGGCGGCTAGGTTTTTGGAGTGGGCCATGATGAGGAGGTCGTCTAGATAGATGATCAGACGTACCCCTCTGCTCCGTAATGATGCCACCACTGGTTTCATCAGTTTGGTGAAACACCATGGCGCTGACGACAGGCCGAATGGGAGGCAGGTAAATTGCCACATTCGATCCCTCCATAAGAAGCGGAGCAGGTGTTGCGACTCTGGGTGGATCGGGACGGTGAGATAGGCGTCCTTCAGGTCTACCTTCACCAACCAGTCTCCCGGTTGCAAGAGGTCTCGGAGGAAGTGAATACCCTCCATCTTGAAATGTCTGTAGCAGACGTGTTGATTTAGGTCCCTGAGGTTTATCACGGGACGGAAACCCCCCCCTTTCTTCTTCACCAGGAAGAGATTGCTCGAGAACCCCGGGGACGAATCTTTGACTTCTAAAATTGCATGCTTGGATCTGAGTTCCATCATTTCGTTGTCTATGAGGACAACATTTTGGTATGCAAATTTGATAGGAGGGGGAATGATGTTTAAGACCGGTGATGACAAGAGCTCTATTTGAAAACCCCTGACTGTCTGCAGTATCCACGGGTCTGCCGTAATCGCAGACCATGCGTGGGTAAAATGCGTCAGGCGTCCCCCCACTGGAATGTGTGGTCGTGGAGTGCAAGGTATACTCACCGGTAGGAGGACGGGAACGGGGATAGCCGCGTCCGCCGCGTCCGCGCCAGGGTCTGCCTCGGGGTGGAAAAAACGGTGCCGGTTGCGCCACCGGGGTGGAATAGGGAGGAGGAGCCTGTTGATACTGGTATTGGGTAGATCTACCTTGCGGCCTATAGGAGGACACGCGGCCGGCAGATCGGCCTCTACCTCTGCCGGCCCTGGGAAAAACCCTATTCGCACCTGACCTTTTTAATGAGGACTGGGCCTTGTCAAGTCCTGTGAATAGACCTACAAATCTATTTATGTCCTTCATGAGATTGTCCCCAAATAACATGCCAATCGCTGTAGGACCGGGCTCGGTTTCGGCCAGGTGGGAGAGTTGGGGGTCCAGCCGCATTAGGATGGAGCGGCGTCTCTCCACCGAGCAAGAGGTGTTGGCGGTGCCTGCTAGGCAGATAGCCCTCTGGGCCCACCCACGCAATTGGACTAAGTCCACCGGTTGGCCTGACGCGGCCGCCTGTTCGGACAAATTAAGAATTTTTGTCAGGGGGCCCATCAGATCTAAAATGCGGTCTTGGATTAACTTGAAGGAACGTTCAATCCCTTTTTTGGGGAGCTTGCCCGACTTAGTCAGATATTTGGCCAGGATGGGGTCTATTTCTGGTGTAACCACCACCTTATTGGGGATGAAGGGTCTAGGGCATTCAGATCGCAATTTATTGCGGGCCGATCTATCCAAAGATTTTCTGGCCCAGAGTTCCACGTATTGGGAGACGTGAGGAAGAGGGGACCACTCGCCTGATCTCGGATGGGAGATGGCGTCAGGGTGGAAAAATGGTTCACCCAGTGTGTCAAGGACCACTTCACCCTGCGTGGCAGGGGTGGCGTTGGAGACAAACGCCGTATCCCCAGCACCTTTATAACTGGTATCGGTCTCATAGCCGTCAGACTCATTATCCTCCGGAATATCCGGTGAGTCCTCGTCAGAGGAATCAATGTAGGAGTCAGGTTTTGTCCTTCTAGAGGATCTATGCCTCTTACCCGCTAACTCCCTGAGGCCCAGGGGTCGTTCGGAGTCTGGTAGGTGCTGGGGTTGGCAGACCGAGGGAGGAACTGCCTGCAACATATTGTTTACTTCCCCTGTCGGGGAGTCGGGTGCCGCCAATGTATGTTTCTTTTTATGTGAAACTTTCCCCTTTTTTCTTGGCGGTTCGTCACTCTGGGGTTGGGGGGCGGACACATTAGGTATTGTGAATTGTGAACTTGCGGGGGGGATGGCTGAGGCTAGAGCCGTTTGGACTGACCTGTTAATCAGGTCCTGTATTTGTTTGGCCGTCATGAACTGGGCCAGGTCTAGAGAGAAACCCTCCCCTCTAGGGGGGGTAGCCAAGGGTTCCTCAGACATGGTATGGGTCTGGGGCAGTTTGGTTACCAGAGGGTATTGTAGAGATGAGAAGCCCCCCAGCTGGAATAAATTCCTGTATGGTAAGGTAAAAAAACTATGGCTAGGTGATCGCTGTCTAGATTGAGATCCGAGCGCTTCCCCCTCTGTAAATTGTACCCCTAGGTGACAGAAGAAAAACCTGAGGGAGATGCAGAGACAGGCTCCTCTCCTTCCAGTGTCCGCGCCGCACTGGCAGCGGTGAGGAGGGAGGCCCGAGATCTTCTGTGCTCTTGGGCGAAGTCTCGCGAGACTACGTCATTCAGAGCGTTGATAGGTGGATAACGAGCGAGATCCGAAGAGCTCCGCCCCCCGATCGCGCGCAAAGTTGTGAGGGAGAAGGAGAAGATGGCGGCGCCCGTGTAGCGGCGCCCGACGAGAACGGGGGGGGGGGGAGGGAAAGCAGGCACACGGAGATGTGTGATATGAGGTGTACTAATGAGGTGTGCGGCGCGGGCGACAAGCGTCCGCACCGCGGAAGAAGGACAAATAGGGAAAAATGTCACCAAAATAAAATAAAATAAAATAAAATAAATGAAAGGAATTGTCACTAAGTACCAGCGGGGAGATAACAGGGAGGGGGAGTCCCCCCTGTTCCCGCCTATGTCACACAGAAGAACTGTACAAACAAAATAGCAGGAGTAAAATTACTTATCTGAAATGCTGCCATGAGCAGAAAGAAAGAGGACTATTCTACCACAGGCAGTCCTTATATACAGTCTATGATCGGGGAGGGGCTAACTGGGCCCAGGGACTGCTGGGAGTTGTAGTTCTTTAAGTTTTAAGTTACTTTAATGTTTCACTGTATTTCTGCTATGAGCATTAGTAAAGAGAGATAATGCATAAGATATGAGCCTCCTGTCTGATATATAACTTGTAATTTAAATCAACAAAAAAAGTCAACAATGGCATCGACCATATTTCCATATCTCCACCCTGATAGACAAACTTTAACTAGAAGTTTGGATGGGGCTTGCTGTTGGTCATTTACAGTAATGCCTGCATGTCCGATTAGGTAGCCTCATGAGAATGACTACATTAATAGCTGTTGAGGCAGCCATTTTTGCCCATCCCCCCACAATCCAGTATGATCTCTAACCAGTCCTACTGTGGTAGCCATATGCAGCCGTTTTTTCCACCCCTTTGACTGCCTCAGGAACTAATGACTTTGTGGCTTTGGTAGTTAAGATGCTGGCAGCTAGGCTGCTCATTGTCATTGGTTGCTAGGATGCAGGAAACTGGGCCAGCATCCCAGCAACCAGCTCAGTAGTGTTTCCCTGTGTATACAAGACGAGACTACTGACCTGTAGTGAGGACAGATAGTCTGGCATGGACGGTTCATCCTCAGCATCATTCCGGCTGAGGCGGTCACTTCCGTTTTCCCCATTGCCCGTGGCTAGACTTACCCAGAAATAAAAATATTAGGGATTTTTTTCATCAACGTTCAGCAACCCTAGCTAGAGACAAAGTATTATAATAAACAGCATTTCATGTACATACACATTCATAACTATTTCTATTAGATTATGGTAAATATATACATTATTAAAGATATTTTAACATTTTGTAAATATAGTTTAACAGTAGTCTAAGATTCCGGCAGACAGGCAGCAGATAAACAGAAAAAATTGTCTTCATTGCGTAGAAATCATGGCTGGCAATCCATGTCCTTTACTCTACATTCGGCTGCAATCTAACCTTCTAGCATGCCTGTATCTTTTGATTTTGATTGCTTACTGAAATTACATATTAGATTGTTATTCTGCTTATGACAGTGTCCCAACCACAGGTGTGCGCAGCCTATTGCATTAGGGTGTGCACCCCAAAGCTCAAACACACTCTACCGATCACTCACGATCTTAATTTGGAAAGGGAAGGGGTCAGTAAATGACATACTTACCGGCCTCTTCCCTCCACTCATTCTAAAACTTCCCCACTGCTGGCAGGAGAGGAGAGGAGAGGAGGGAAGCCAGTAGGGCTGTAGGGAGAAGGAAAGAATCTAGGGCAGTAGGGGAATTTATGCTGCACAGGGTGATTAGGGTGTGCCTGGGCACATCTGCCACACCCTGTGCGCACGCCTATGGTCCCAACTCTTGATAAATAAACAAGAGATCAATTCACAAAAGCTTTACAGCACGCATCCTGGTCTTTACAGTCTGTTAGTTTCATCATCTGTGCAGAAACGCTGTCTAATTCACAGACGAGTTAACATCCAAAATCCAGGCAGACCTCCAAAACACCACATTAAGGACCTGTGTCGACAGTCTTTTGTTCGTGTCAGACGGCCTTTGAGCTCCTACACTTGCAATCCCGTGTGCAGCAGTAGTCAGACTGAGAGGCTGGGGCAGTATTAAGAACCAGTCAGGTGAGTTGAATGTACACATGCTGACAAGGAACAGGGAGGTGATAGGAGGAGAGAGCAGAGGGATGACCCTCATCAGTCTGTTGCTGCCATTTCAATGTCCAATTACAGGATGGGGCAGGAAGGTGAGCAGTTTGTACTCTATAACTGCAGAAGAGAAAAGTCAGGTCACCATTCTGGTTGTGCTTTCTGACTTAGTTGTGTAAATCTTAGGACAGAGATATAAGTTCTTTGATGGGTAAATCAGCTTTCATGTATTTTATCTGTTTGTTTAGTTGTTGAGTTTTAAGCTGAAGTTATCGTTGAAAAAACTACCAATATGTTATTACATGTGGTATTTTTTTTTATCAAATCATTAAAGAATATATTTAAATCCCTAAAATCTCATATATGTAATTTTAAATGTAATTTTTAATATCTTAAAGAGGAACTGCAGTCTTCTCACATAATTTGTAATAAAAACATATTTGCCATTCGGAAGTTTCCCTCGAACCACTTTGCATATTTTATAAATACTGTGATTCTGTACTTGCCAAATATGCTGCAGAAATCTCCCTCCACTGAGTCTGGTTGCACCCATTTTAACTGTGGGCAGCTGAAGCTGCTGCCTGTTTACTTCCTCGATTTACACAGACACACACCTTCAGCTCTGCAGCTCCCATTGGCTCTCTTATAACTCATCCCCCCTCCCTTCCTGGCAAACTCTCACAAGAGAGAGAGAGCTATGCACGATGTTATAAGCCTAGGCTTTTTGCCAGACAAGAAACAGGAAGTGGGCTGTATAAAGTATTTCCTGGCAGAAAATAAATGTTTTACTATCCAAAGTTAAAACAACAAGGGCAGAAGATTTAATAGATGAAAAGATGAAAAAATGACTGAAGTTCCACTTTAAATCTGTAACTTCTAAAAATATAATGCTCTACTCCTTTCTCCCAGTGGTACTCCCACATTATAACTCTGTAAGGACCTGCTAAATGCCAACACACATTATGCAAGCATGGTCTACTGAGACATGCCCCAATAAATGCTATGCAGACATGAAGTGGCTACAAAGAGACTACAGAATATTAGCAGCATTAAGATGCAACAAAAGAGAAAAAATATGAAAAAGGTATTTTATTTGAAAAAAAAAAATGTTGTTTATGATACACATTGCTTTAATTCATTTATACATTTAAAACTTATACACAAGATTTGTGCAGAAGTCTTCATCATTTATCATTTAAAATAACACCAGATTTAGCCTGGTAATTCTTGGGAGTCTCAGAGGACAGAAAAAGATGCTAGGTACTGAAAAAATAAATCATGGGATACAATAATGATTTAAGAGACATATAGAAAAATAACACACCTTAGCAATATAATATATAATATAATTTAGTGAATAAGTCTTGCATGACTGGTTATTAAAGGTTGTACATGTTTTCAAGAGGAATATACCTAATATACCGTAAGTAGGTTTAATGGAGGTTGCATGTATATGGAATATTATGGGCTAATAAGCAAACTATTGTTAAAAAGGGACACTGCCATGAAGGACATTTAGCATTGCAAAAATAGTTTTAAACCACTTCACTGGTGAGGTGGCACTGATGAGGTGGCACTGATGATGAGGCACTAATATGCATCACTGATGGACCACCATCCTCCAATATTAATCCACAAGTCTGTGGGACATTTCAAATGTTAGGTGAATAGACCCATTCCAAAGTGACTATATGAAGAAGGTTGATAGAAGATCCACCACCGTATATTAAGAGGCTTACCAGAAATATTGGACCAAGATAAGCATGCACTCTCTAGGTCAATCAAGCTTTGGGGTCAATTGATCCACAGAAGGTATGACCCAATCGACTCAAATAGCAGGAATTCACAACAAAACTTCTAAGACACTCAAGCTTGTAAGGATAGCACACTGCATGTAGAAAATCCAGCACATGTAGCTAACACAAATGAACCGATGTGACCCCCAATATTGACATATGTTAGATCACCCAATCGATAATTTAGATATGCAGGGAAGAAAGAAAAACAGGGCGCACATAGCGTAATTCTGCAAGATGTCTTAGGCCTCGTACACACGAGGCAATCTATCTGTTCAAATCGGTCCGACCGATTTGAACAGATCTGTCTGCTGGGATTTTGGTTTGCTCACGTGTACACACGAGCAAACCAAAATCCCCGCCAGCAGACAGCGCGCTGACGTGTCGGTGATGTGGCGGTGACGTTGACGCCGCCACGTCACCGCACCAGGAAGTAAAACACTTCCGCGCATGCGTCAAAATCATTTGGCGCGTGTGCGAGAAGACATGTCTGCTGGTTAGCATACTAACCAGCAGACATGTCGGGCGGATGGGTTCCCAGCCGACAGATTTCAAAGCATGCTTTGAAATCTGTCGGCTGGCCAAATTCGTCGGCTCGCCCGTACACATGGTCGAATCTGTTTGCTGGGACGGTCTAGCAGACCGTTTCCAGCAGACAGATTTGATCATGTGTACGAGGCCTTACAGTATTTGTTAAAAGAAATAACAATTACATTTGCGGTGAATATAAAAAGCGCTTAAAATCCATGGTAACAGTGGCATCAGTAGTCCTTCTGAGTCCTGACGCGTTTCCTACAAGGGAACATCATCTGGGGTACTGACCCACTGTTAAAATTACCTTTATATAGATGAACAAACCCCCATAAGCGAATTATGGCTCCAATAGAAGATCTATAATCATTAATTACCTCTTCCGGGTTTTGTCAAAATAGCGTCCAAGACATGTGGTTCAAGCCTCGTTTTGAATAGAATGTAGATAAACAAGGATATTGGCATGGCATGTAGTTAGAATGGAGTGCCTGGTATGCGATCCAAGCCTCACTCCAACTAGAAGTCTGAAAAACCGGACGTGCTCACATGACATATGGCTCGAGCCTCATTCTGAATAGAGAGCCGAAACCGGAAGTAGTCACAAAGACACGCCGGACCGGAAGTGATGAAGACCTCCGGTATAAGCTCTAAAATGTAAATGGCTGAAAGGAGATGTACTGCGTGCGTTCCAAACCTCACTGGGTTGAAACCATAACAACCAGAAGTACCAATGTACAACATCGTGCCAGAAGTTGTCACGCTTACAATACAAGCCTTGCAAAACTACCATTCCCGAGGGGGGGAGGGAAGAGACAAACCAACATTATGTCATACTCCCAAAGGCATCATCATAAGAAAAAAGGATATCAATTATATAACAAATAAATATCGGCCATAATCGGACTAACCCAAACATAGATATATAATTTAATGGGCAGGCTACGGCTATTAATATGGGATAATAATCTCACATGTGTAAAATGTATACATAAAAAACCTAATCAAACTAATTTAGTCAAATAAATGACATAAACATTATGTGATGTAAAAATTATGTAGTACATGTCCAATAGTAATTGGTCTCTAATTAAAGGAGCCATAATTGGATATGAGTGTTCACCATTCAATATAAAAATCATGTACCATCAAAAAATGTGTTATAAATAAACCTAAAGTTATAAAAGGAATAAGCGCCTTAAGGCGATTTAGTTCACATGTGTAGGGCTATACAAGTTATTCACTCACTCACTCAAGGTGAGAAAAAAAAAACGGAATCCGACTCTATGATTTGTTTATGAATGCATTAATGTCAGACTCGACATTAAGACCATTCAGAAAGTAGGTCTGCAATTCATAAATCCAGTAAGTTCCCAATCTGGATACTCCTCTGGTCTTCCACCCCTCCTAGCTCCAGGGTGGAACATATCTATTGATAATTAAAAACTGTGACCCTCTTGGGTCAAAGTTATGAGACCGCCTGTAATGTCTCGGTACGGTTTGTTTGGTATGCCCACCAAGGATTTTAGCCACATGTTCCCCTACACGTACGGAAAATGCACGATTGGTGCAACCCACATATTGCTTTCTGCACAGGCAGGTGATCAGGTATACAACATGCGTAGTGGCAAACGTACAAAAAATATTGATAGGATAAATTTGATTTGTCACTTTGGACTGGAACTCCAGAGATTTACGTCTCCCACACGAGTTATACTGGCATACCCTGCATTTTTTACAAGGGAAATATCCCTCCATATTCTGAAAATTGTAGGGCGCACTGGGGGGTCAACAAAATTTGAGGCAATACTGCCCCTTAAGGAAGGTTCTCCCCTGAAAATGACTTTAGCCTGTTCCGGTAGGTTAGGATCTAGAATCTTGTCATTCCTCAATACATTCCAATGACTGTTAATAATGGTCTTTAGATCTTTATGTTGATTTGAATATGAGGTGAGCATTGAATATTTAAATGATTCATCAGGCTCACGTGGGAGTCTGTCAGTCAATAAAGACCCACGATCAATTTATGTAACATTTTGCAATTCAAGGTCGACCGCAAATTGATCATAACATTTATCCACAAACCTCTGTTTGAGTAAAGAGGCCAATATTAGTGCAGTTCCTCCGCAGTCATAAAAATTGCCTATGAGGGACTGATTTAAGCTTCATGGTGGCAACTATCAGTAGGTATGAAACTGTTACGATCAGTAGTTTTGAAATGTGTCTGAAACTTAAATTGACGTGATTCTTACTCAATCTCAAGGTCAAGAAAATTGACCTTAGTGGCACTACACTAAAAGGTGAGAGAAATGCTTTGATTGTTCTTGTTTAAGGAAGAAAAAAACTCACCAAGTGATTCAGTAGTGCCATCCCATAGGAGGACGATGTCGTCTATAAATCTGGCCCCCAGGACCAGGGAGGGACTGCGATCCAAATAGACGACATCCTGCTCCCACTTGGCCATGAAGAGGTTGGCAAGACTGGGGGGAAATTTGGCCCCGATGGCCACACCACATTTCTGTAAAAAAAAATTTGATCAAACCAAAAATAATTATGGGTAATGGCAAAGTATAATAATTCAATAATAAATTGTCTTTTTTCATCTGTAATGGAATGATCTCGATCCAAATATTGTGTAACAGCTTATACCCCTAAATTTTGTGGGATACTTGTATATAGTGATGCTACATCGTCAGTGGCGAGTAGATAATCACCTTGTATGTCAATACCTTCCAATAATTTAATAGTGGAGGTAGTATCCTTCAAATAAGATGGGGTTAACTTGACCAGTGGTTGGAGAAAAAAGTTGATGTATCGACCAATGTGAGAGGTGATAGAGTTAATCCCACTTACTATCGGTCTCCTGGGGGGGTGTAAGGGATCCTTATGTATTTTTGGCAAATGGTAAATGGTCAGAATTCTGGGGGCAACATGTACTAAGAATGCCTTTTCCTTTTTGTTCAAAATGTGTGATTTAAAACATTTAGTCACCAGACAGTCCAACTCTTTTTTGAACTTATTGGTAGGATTGTTCGGTAGTTCCAGAAATGTATCCTGATCAGCAAAAATTCTATTCATCCCGGCGATGTATTTAGACTTATCCATAACGACAAGTAAACACACAAATCCCGGTTCTCTCAGGGGAGAGGAGAGAGATTGTGTGTTCATACTAAGTATGAACACCAATCTCTCTCCTCCTCTAGCCAGTCTCATCCCCCCCACAGTTAAAACACACCTAGGGAACACAGGTAACCCCTTAATTGCCCCATCGTTTTAAACCCTTTCCCTGCCAGTGACATTTATCAGTGCAATCAGTGCATTTTTATAGCTGATCAAATACTACCAAAATAAAGCTCTATTTGTGGGAAAAAAAGGAGGAAGATTTTGTTTGAGCCCAGCGTCGCACGACAATTGTCAGTTAAAACGATGCAGTGCCGTATTGCAAAAAACGGCCCGGTCAGGAAGGGGGTAAATTCTTTCATGGCTGAAGTGGTTAAAAAAAATATTTTTCCTAAATGCAAAAGCTGCAAAGCCTTGCCCCCCTTAGTACAAATGACATTGAATAAAGGAAATTTTTGACAAAATGTTAACTTGCTCCATGAAAGCCATATACATATAAGATCAATCGATGTGTGTGGTATATAGTGTAGGTGGTGTAGAGATGAATCCTTCAGCTTACTCTGCATTGCAAAGTTTAGTTTGTCTAATGGCTCCTTCCCAAAGCAGTTTATGTCCTGAGCAAATATGGTGATGAAATATATCTAGCTAGGCGCACTACCTGAGCAAGTAAAATATAAAAGAGAAAATGCTGTGGGTATTTTAAAACAGTCAGTGTATAGGTGATTTTTTTTTTTGTATTTTACATTTATATTTTACTCACAAAAACACCTTTGTTTCTCTTCTACCTATTCCTTGCTCAATGAACACGCACATATCTACTTGTAATTATACTTTTCAGACCTATTTACATCCTATGTACGTCATCATTCAAAAGAATAGGAACTGGAAGAAGCCAAGTGTGCTTGGCTATATGTTGATCGCCACATACTCATGGTTGTCATAACAACTGTGTTTAGAGCGGCTCTCCAAACCCAATTTAGCCAAATAAATTGGATCCTGAATTGCCAAATAAAATCTGCTCTAGCACTTCAGGCTGACCACTCAGTGTTAATCATGTAACAATCAAGCAGTCCATGCCATGGCAGCACGCATCCGAGAAAACTCTGTGGCATATTTTTAACCACCTTATTTTCTTCTTTTAATATTATTACAATGCCACATATGAGAGCAAGAAAAAATAAAATAAAAACATGTATACATTGCAGACTGTCACAGCATAGACTGCACGACAGCAAGATTGATACATGGTATTGTCAGAGATTTTATGAAAAAAAATATATTTTTTTTTAATCGTGTCTCTAGTTTTAAACCATGAAAGATTTTAAAACCGAACAGGCCCAAAAATACAGGGTCATCTCAAGGTCCCAGTTGTACAACAGGTAATTGTTTTTCTAGATAGAAATGTATACAGAGCAAACCGTGACAAAGCTACCGCCAATTTTTGAATGATGGGCCATATTGATCAGTAAACCTCTTCTTAAACTGCAAAATTTGATGTGTGGGGGAAGAGTCTTAGGTATATTCAATCCTCTAGAACCGGGGTCGGCAGCCCATCGGTCGATGGCTACCTGTCGACTGCGCGTAGGTGACAGGTAGACCGGGAACAGGTCTGCGTCCCCGACCCCCACCTCCTCTATGCCCTTAGACTCCCTTGCCGTGCCTTCGGTCCTCCTCTCTCTCCCCCCACCTCCGCTGCTGTCATAAGACCCCTTTCACATTGAGGTGGTTTTCAGGCGTTTTAGAGCTAGAAATAGCTTCTAATTAGCGCCTGAAAACCGCCTTCCATTAATTTCAGTGTTTCTTTTTACATGGGGGCGGTGCGCTTGCGGGATATTAGGAAAAGTCCTGCAAGCAGAATCTTTGGGGCGGTTTGGGAGCACTGTATACAGCGCTCCCAAAACGCCCTACCCATTGAAATGAATGGGCAGCTCTTCCAAAGGGCCTGAAAAAGCAACACAGGTGAAGAGCAGTGCAAAAGCACTGCTTCACCAGAGGAAGCACAGCTTGGGACAGAGAGCTGGGGGAGGTGTTGGCCAAGTTAACCCACAGGTGATTGGTTGCTAGATTCTAAGCAACCAATCACCAGCTTATAAATATGTTACTCTGCCAGCATTTGCCCTGCCCCTTGTAAATAACTGTGCTGCCTCTTGGTCTACTGTGTGCATAGGTAGGAGGCAATGGAAGGGGGGAAGAGGACACTGCTGTGTGTGAGTGTGTGTGGGGCGGTGGTGTGAAGGAGCAGTGGACATTGCTATGGACAGAGTCATCCTCAATCCACTGATTCCTGCATTCTGAGCATAATGCACCCCTGATCTCTGCATTCTGAGCATAATGTACTCCCGATCCCTGCATTCTAAGCGTAATGCACTCCCGATCCCTGCAGTCTGAGCGTAACACACTCCTGATCATTGCAGTCTGAGCATAACGCACCCCTGAACCCTGCAGTCTGAGTGTAACGCACTCCTAAACCCTGCATTCTGAGCGTAACATACTCCTGATCCCTGTAGTCTGAGTGTAATGCACCCCTGATCCCCGTATTCTGTGTGTAACACACTCCTGATCCCTGCATTCTAAACGCAACACACTCCTGATCCCTGCATTCTGAGAGCAAAGCACTCCTGCCTCCAATACCACATTTGGCACCTTTCAGGGGAAGGGGGAGAGCATACCTGTCTTTCACACGTATCTTTTCCTCACTTTGAGGAGCTTCAGCCGTGGATATTTGCGACACCGCTCTGGCTCCCTTCTCCTTCCCCGGCCGTTGGACCAATAGGAGAGAAGAGCCTCGCGCATGTGCAGTAGGGTTAAAGGAGGCCTGCCCCCCTGCCAATCCAGGTGAGGGCTCCCTAAAAAACCCCAGGCAGCTCCACCGCTCCTCTTCTCCTCTCTCTCCAGAACTTTCCAGCAAACTCTGGAAAGAAAAGGGAGGTCTCAGTAACGCTGCCTGTGAGTCACCAGCTGCTACCCTAAGCCACTCCCAGCCTAAAATGAAAACAAACAGGCCTGACAACCAGCTAGGCCTGCTTAAATTTACCTATCCTAACAAAGAATCCTACCTCTAGCACCTACCTACCTAGAGGGTGCTACATTAGCATTTAGTAGACATATATTCTTCAACCAGTAGATGTTTATAAGTTTGTAGATGGTCTATGGTTAAACTATGTCTTTGTAATAAAGTTTCCTGTTTCCTGTGTCAAAACCTGTGTCCAATAATATTGTAGGGTTCAGCTTCAGGGACCTCTGAGCACAATGTGGGTACCAGAAGATCCATACTCCTTGAAGAGTTGCTTTTGGATGATGATTTCCCCTTAATAGAGCAGCGGTCTACTTTTCTTTGCAGTAACTCTTTTTGCACTTTTAAGAGAGAGAGAGAGTTGCTGCATTTTTGATGTCCAAATGTCAGGCCAAAAGATAGACAACTGGGCAGAAAAGAGTTAAACTTAGATTTAAAAGAGGGTCAGCTCTGCAAAAGAGGACAAGTTGGGAGTTAACTTCCAGACTGAATATTAGCTAATTTCTGAGATATGGCTAGAAATGTTAATTGATTGCACTCAGAGATTCTAGATTTTCATTTTAAAAATAAAATCCTGATTTAATGAGACCAAGGTTGTGCTCTGAGTTTTTTAATGAATCGTGTTTTTCTTAAATGTTCAAATTACTTGTTGGCAGATAATTTTTGACATATTAAAGTCTTCTGATGTTGCAAAAGCTTAATGCTCAAATCCAGGCACATAAGCAAAGTCCTTCTTTCACGACTCTTTCCAAGCTCCACTGAGAGCTCCTGATATTTATGCAAATGAGTCTGCAAATCTGGCTCCCCACTGCATATGAATGGTGTCTATGACCAATACCAGTTCTGGTGGTGTGCCTCCGACACCCCACCCACTTTCCTCTGCCATTCCAAGTGATGATATCTGTGCTATGCTTTGACAACGGTACACCAGATAAGGGGGGTGGAAGCACAACACCAAAACTGGGGTTGATCATAGACCACTGTTCAGATGCAATGGGGACAATACTGAAGTACTGTAGAAGAAAGAAAAAGAAAGACATTGGGCTTGATTTAATAAAACTGGAGAGTGCAACATCTGGTGCAGCTGTGCATGGTAGTCAATCAGCTACTAAACACACAAAACCAAAGAAAATTCCCGGCTTAAGTTACCGATCAGTATGCAACTAACCAAATTATCCTGTCCAGAGTATGTGTTAAAAACAGGGGTTTAGTTTGCACACATTTGCAAATACACGTATAGAGCTCACCCCCGAAGGAGCCGCTGGTTTATTTGTTTGGGATCTACTCTCTTAGCTCAACTCACCCCTTAATTAATCAGCTCGAACCCGCCCTTGACACATTAGAAGTCTGGCAGTATTGTATTGTGACCCCCTACTGGGCTGGGGTCACAATAGCAGACACACAGTATACAATAGTAATGTGACAATGAATTACCTGCCGTGGTTCTATGACTCCTCCGAGCGAGAAAATACACTCTACACATTAAATATGATTGATTCTTAAAGAGTAAGTTTACTGCAAGGCACTTAGAAGTAATACGCATAGGGTTTTAATGCAAACACAATCATTCAGCAGTAACTCAAACTGATTCGCAAGGGCCCATGTGAGAATCAGTGGTCAATGTAATTTTAACAGATATTCTATACCTAAGAGTGGTACTACCCACCTAAACTCAGGAATCAGTCTATGCTGGCGAGCGTCCCTAACGGACAAATCATTTAAATTAGTAAATGCGCTTGTAGTGGCCGGTTGGTGCACGTGAATTTATAATCCACTGGTAATGGTAACAAGAGGGAACTCCCCAACAGAATGTCTATGGTAGTAGAACGTGATGGGGCAGATCGCCCGTCAGCGTCAGTCACTACTACGAAGTATTTGGATGATTAACTAGGCCTCTGAATTTTCTACAGGCCATAGAAACTGGGTGTCTGTGATAGCCAGGTAGTCAAAGTGCTCTCTCACCCCACAGGCCAACCCGCCTGATTCCTTTTCGGCAAGAAGAAAAGAACCCGCCGATCGGATGTTGCTCCAGAACACACACAGGGTCCCGGACAAGGATGTTCCACTGCTACAGTCGTCAGCTGGGCAACCCCTTCGAGCTCCGGGAACACTGGCTGGAGTTGGGGTCTTGCTTGCTTCTGGACTGCTGACCTCTCGGCAGATCTAGGCCCCGGGTTCCGGCCTAGGCCCAGTCAGCAGCTCCGCACAGGAGAGATGGCGGGTCCGAGAGAGAGAAAACCGACCACCTCCTCCTCCTTAAGTAACCTCCTTCCCCGAACTAGGAACGTCACATCCTCCTGGAGAGCAAAGCATTGTGAGAATTGTAGTCCATTTCTCCTACGAGTCAATGGAGTCCATATCTCCTGCTATTTGTAGTCCCGCAATGCATAACTTGTATAACAGTATCTAACATATTTACAGGCTTAAGTAAAGTTCCAGACAAAAGGGAGGGGTCCTGTCACTAGACTCTGACCGGATAACCCCACTTCACATGCATAAGCTGCAGAGCCACTTCATGGCACCCCAGTATAATTTGCAGTCCTAACTCAACATGCATCACCCTTCCGTGTGCTCCTTGATGCAAAGGCCAGGTATAACCTATCCATTATAATGCATGTGCTTCCACTGTGAAGGCTCTCAAAATGTATTTAGGACTGCAGATAAAACTGGGATGCCATGGAGTTTTTGGCTCTGCAGCTCATGCATGTACTTTCAAATGTGTGCAGACGAAACCCCTGTTTTTAACACATACTGTTAGACAGGATAATACGGTTGGTTGCAGACTGGTCAGTAAGTTGAGCTGGGAATTTTCTTTGGTTTTATTTAACATGCTTCATCCTTCCATGTGATCCTTGCTGCAAAGGCCAGTTATATATTTGTTGGTACAGCTTCTAACTTCAGCTTGTTCAATTAAGCTTTGACAAAATAACCTGGAAACTGAGTGGTTTCTATGCTGAGCTGTACTAGTTTTAGTAAAGCAACCCCTATTGCTTATGTGCTTATTGAAGATAATTTTTTTGCTGTGCCTAGAGTTGGGTTTTAAGGATGTGTACATTTAACAAACATCAGTCTGGATAATGTTTGTATTACATTGCATAGCCATGTATGTGGTGGTCGTTCAGGTGTTTATCTAATAGTTTTTTGATGCTCCCCACTGAAACCACCGCCTGTGGAAGGGAATTCCACATTCTTACAACTCTAATGCCGCGTACACATGATCGTAATTTCCGACAACAAATTGTTCGATGGAAGCTTGTTGTCGGAAAGTCCAACAGTGTGTAGGCTCCGTTGGACATTTGCTATCGGAATTTCAAACAACAAAAATTTGAGAGCTGGTTCTCAAATTTTCCGACAACAAGTTTTGTTGTCAGAAATTCCGATCGTGCGTACACAATTCCGACGCAGAAAATTCCACGCATGCTCGTAATCAAGCAGAAGAGCCGCACTTGCTATTGAACTTAATTTTTCTCGGCTCGTCGTGCGTGTTGTACGTCGCCACGTTCTTGACGTTCGGAATTTCCGACAACAATTGTGTGACCGTGTGTATGCAACACAAGTTTGAGCCAACATCCACCAGAAAAAAATCCACGATTTTGTTGTCATAATGTCCGCTCATGTGTACGCGGCATTACAGTAAAGAACCCTCAACACAGTTTAAGGTTAAACGCTTTTCTTCTAATTTTAGTAAAGAACAAAACGAATATTCTTACATACACAGCATGCACGTAGGACACCCAACATTAGAGGTGATTTATTTTTACACCTTTCACACCTTTGCACGCTGGTAATGATTAGTATTTCTCTCCCTCACTTAGCTAACTTTATACCAGTCCTGAAAGAGAGGAGCAGTGGAGAGGCAAACTAGGGTGTCCTCAGGTACCCGATGTCCACCTTATGAACTTATGTCATTGATTCTTAGATACTGGCATCTGGCCAACACACTAGCCAAGGTTCTATTGCTGCACAATTAAACCCTGTGGCTTCATAAACAAAAAGGCGGACCTGATCCACCCACTTGTTGACAGTTTTTGAACAATTTGGGGCAATTTTTAGGCATTTTGACAAGGCAACCTTGAAGAACCCAGCAGGCACCCCATGACACCCTGGTTGATAAAGACTGATCCAATTACACACTGGGGAGAACCTTGACTTCGCTGTATTCTTTTAACAGCATCACAGAAAAGGGAAATGAGCCGCTGTACACACGGCCGAGGTTCTCGCTGAAAACCAGCGAGAACCTCGCTGGAATGCACATTCCAGCGAGGACCTCGGCCGTGTGTACGGTCTCGGCGAGCTTCCCGTCGGGAAGCCCGTCGAGCCGAAATAGAGAGCACACTCTCTATTTCCTCGACGGCCCTCCTGGAAGAATGGCTGGTTGCCATTCCCGACGGGCGGGTCGCCGAATTCGACGGCCGGGAGAGAACCTCGACGACGCCTCAGACTTTGGCAGTATTATCAAACAGGAATGCTAGGGTAAGAATAATGTCTGAAGAAAATTACAAATAGGTAGGTAGGACTGTCCACATTTTATTATTTGAACTGCAAATTTAGATGTTAGCTACAAATTCACTTCAGTGCTGATTAAAAAAAACAAAAAAACAAAAACAAACAAAGAACCAATTGCTTACCTTTCTGAAAGAAATGTTTGCTAAGAAGGCTGTAGATGGTTTAATCTTGGTCAGTTCAGCAGGGACAGGCCGAGATTGGAACTATCTATGGACAGGCTGATTGTATCCAGTCCACATTTGTTGTACGACTTGGTTATAACCAGCATGTCACATTTTAATGAGATTATTGCCAGCGGTCATAGCAATATTCACTGTTGTCCTGGCAGTGATGGATCCCCCTGCGCCCCAGAAAAACACAATAGCTCAGTGACTGCAGTTCCTCTTTAATTTATTTCACAAAGTAACAAGTACATTAATGTCTTTGTAACAAATGGAATAAATGGTTCTCCTCTGTTCTTCAGTAACCTTCATTTCACCGTGGTCATTTGTTTTATTGATAAGCTCCATTTTAACCTTTCTAAGCAAGTGCTTTGACTCACATGACACCAGTAATCTGAGTTTTAAGACTAAATAGCTTTTTTTAACAGACACAGAATACTAATATGGTCACAAATTCTTATGCTAAAGAAGAAATGGCATGACCGTATATTGCACAAATAAACGATTAAATCAGATGTAAATAAAGCTATTCCTTTCCAGGTTCTACATGTGATTAGCTTACAGGTCATGAATGTATTTGCATGGCTACTTTTCTCAGAATCTTTCTATAGTCTTTCTATATAAAGTTTCTCTATAATCTCAATTTAAAGTCAAACTCTAGGCAAATATACATGACACACATTAAAGCAGAGTTACACCCATTTTCATAGGTGTGCGCACAGGGTGTGCCAGGTGTGCCCAGGCACACCCTAATCACCCTGTACAGAACAGATTTCCCCTACTGACCTTCCCCCCACAGTACTGCCGGCTTCCCTCCTCTTCAAATGGTTGTTGCTGTGGATGTTTTAGGATGAGTGAGGAAAGGGGCCAGTAAATATGCAATTTTCTGGCCCCTTCCCTTTCTGAATGAACATAGTGAGTGATCGGTAGAGTGTGTTTGAGCTTTGGGGTGCACACCCTAATGCCAAAGGTTGCGCACACCTATGCCCATTTTATATACTGGTGTAGCGCCTGTATACTTTATGGTACCAGTGCTAGTTAAATTTAAGGGTAGATCAGAGTGTAGTTAGACTCTGATCCATATTGTTTGTGCAAAACAGGACTTCTGTCTCAGCTTGGCTGTGCTGTGGGCTTATTATGCTGTACTGGGGTCTTTTTCAAGCCCCGGTGCTGTAGGTGGCAGCAGTGGAGTCAAGGTTTGGGTGCTATTCCCAGCAGCCAATCAGGAGGGTTTGACCTCGCTGTGCATTCTGGGGAGGGGTATTTATGAGGCAGATGCCGTTCGGGGTCTTCTTTGTCCAGTGTGGCACCCACCTTTAGGGTGGCCACATCACCGCGCCCCGGCATCACGGCATCTGAACAGCGCGCAGACCCAGTGAGTGACTGGGTTCCCACCTTTGAGGATCCCAAGCTGTACTGCTGTTCGGTGGGGAGTCAGTCTGAGGAGCGCCATTGAGAGGCTGTCAGTCCAAAAGGGCCTGGACAAACAACCGGGGATCAAGATAGCCGGACACTGAGGGATTGATGACCTGTCAGTCGGTACCTGGGCGACAAGTTTAAGGAGATCCAGGCATATCTCATCTAAGGAGAGATATCTCCATGAATTCAATCCAGAGAGGAGCTGTGGCAGAGGTATCTTTCTGAGGCTTACCAAGGGGGGGTCTGTGGCAGAGACTTTTCCTCAAGTTCAAGTTCACCAAGGAGGGTCTGTGGCAGAGACTTTATCCTACAATTGTCCGAGTGATACTCCGGCTGTCAGGTCAGTGAGAGAGGCCTGTCCGGGTACACTACGGCAGGAGTGGCGCAGAGAAAGTGTTACGCTTGGGAGCAGGACTGTTTCCTTATTATCATGCCTGAATCTGCTATTCTCCCTTCTTCTTTACTTTCCTCACCACAAGTTTACTGTTTTTACCCGGCTGGGTAATAAAGAACACAGCAAAGATCATCCGTCGTGGACATTCCTTTACTTTACCTATATGCAGTACGCATCACTCACCCCTAGGAATTTTGGAGGAGCCATATGCCGCCCAAACATCCAGCAGCTCCTCTGGGGATAATGCTACACTTGCTATCTATGTTATCCCCTTTGAGCATGCTTTTCCCCAAAATAATATTCTTTTTGTATGTAAATAGCTATTTATTTCTTAATTGAGTTCCATCTCTCTCCAATGATGTCCACGAGTGTCTTAGCCGTCTGGGACTCTCCTACAGATTGGCTGAGACACAGCAGTGGCACTATTGGCTCCCACGGCTGTCAATGAAAGTCAGCGAGCAAATCAAGGGAGATAGGAGGCGGAGCCAGGTTAGGACTCCGTGCCTGAATGGACATGGAGCTTTGACTTGGCTCGGGTGCCCCCATAGCAACCTGCTTGCTGTGGGAGCACTCGACAGAAAAGAGGGGTCAGGAGAGCCAAAGAGGGACCCGAGAAGAGAAGGATCCAGGCTGCCCTGTGAAAAACCAACTGCATAGAGCAGAGCAATGTATAACATGTTTTTTTTATTTTTTTTCAACAAGACTTTTTTTTGTTATTTTGTAAGCAGTGTACGTATCTGAATGTGAGTTGATGTCAGCCTCTAGGAGTCTGTACAGCAGGGCACAGAGTGGGAGATGAAGAAGGAGCATGAGTAGCCAATCAGTTCATGTGCTGACCAAGAGCATGCTGATAGGAAAAAAAGTGACAGAGAGATGAGCTCATTATTGTGCTGGTTCTTCTTCACTGTCCAGTCACAGACAGGGGGCGGGTCAGTGACAGCCTAGACTTAGAGAAAGTGTGTTGAAAGATGCTGACTGTCAGTCAACCCAGAAGAGTGTTGTATAAAAAGCCACTTTTTATTTTTATCTTTTAATGGGATTCTATTATTGGGATAATGGGATCATCTATTCTCAGTGTCCAGCTAACTGACAAACAAATTAGCCAACTATCAGTGGAAACAAAATGGTCACACACTGATGACAAGTGACCAAGAAGGTGCTGAGGTTCCATCCTGATTACAACCCTATTAATGCATTTCACTCAAATAAGTCAAAGAGACAGGAAAAAAGTTGGAAAAGCTCTGTAAGTAACACTGAACATGTGGAGGCTGGTGCACAAGGGGTGCAGGGACACCCCACCCCCCCCCACCCCCCCCCCCCCCCCACCCCAGACCATACATCTGTGTGGTTGTTCACTGTGGAGGGAGCCAGACCAACAGGTCTCTACCTGATCCATCACGCCCTCACAAGCACATGACCACAGCCTGAGGCCCCAATTAGCCAGTTTTATGTTGGCCTCCCACCCTGCTATGCCAGCAAATTGACATCAGCTTCCTGCCTCGGCCAATCAGGACAGGAGGCTAAAGACTGTGTCATCACAGAAGCCACACGCTGGGCACCAGGGAAGCCATGACTGCTGGAGGACTCCGCCCATAGGGTGAGTGCAGAGTCTGGGTGATCTGGTTCTAGCCCAGCTTTCTTCTTGCCGACACTCTCCATCAATGGAGCGATTTGTGGCCAGATGTTAGACATAAGCTTTTGGAGCTAAACAAATTACAGGCAGACAGTCTGTAGTCTCGTGGAAACAGGAACTGGACTTTATTATTACTTCTTGTACATAGACAAAACATGAACTAGCAAACGTAACACTGCCATCTAGTGATCATATAATGTAATAGGCACACAGCAATTACATTTAGTAGATGTTGCTCATATAATACAAACCTTGTATGCTAACACCCCCACTCAACAACTACTATCTATGTCAATCCCATTTCTGATCTAAGATCAACAAATCTGTTTCTAGCTAGTGGTTTTGTCAAAACATCAGCAATCATTTTTTCCGTTTCACAATACACAAGTTCAATCACTTTCTGATCAACTAAGTCATGAATGTAATGATGTCTGACATCGATGTGCTTGGTTCTTCCATTAATCTTCTCACTTGTTGCAAGCTTAATGCAACCCTGATTATCCTCAAATAAGACGGTAGGTTCTGATGTTGCTTCTCCAAGATCCTTGAGTAATTGTTGTAACCACACAACTTCTTGACTGGCATAAGCTGCAGATATGTATTCAGCTTCTGTAGAGGACAATGCCACTGACATCTGTTTCTTGCTGGACCATGATATAGGACTGTCTCCCAATTTTAATAAGTAACCACTTGTGGATTTGCGTGTGCTGTGATCACCTGCCCAATCGGAGTCCACATATCCCACAAGGTTTAAATTACCACTTGCTGACAGTTTCAAATTTAAGTCTTTTGTCTGTTTCAGATATCTCATAACTCTTTTGATCGCATTCCAATCTCTTAGACATGGTTTATCAACTCGCCTGCAAAGAAGAGACATGCTGGCTGCAATGTCTGGACGTGTAGTGGTTGCAATGTAGAGAAGTGCCCCCACTGCTTGTCTGTATTGTTCATTGGATGTGAGAAGATCATCTTCTCCTTCTAACTTTGGATAGGCTGTATCCATAGGTGTGCTTGCTCCTTTCGCCTCTGTCATGTTGAATTGCTGAAGAATAGATTCAATTTTTGCGCTCTGATTCAACAGGAAACTTCCATCTTTCTCACGCTGGATGTCAATTCCAAGATAATATGTCACTTCACCTAGGTCTTTAGTTTCAAAGTGCTTGTTGAGTACTCCTGTTAATTTTGCAATTTCATTGTTATTTTTGTGAGCAATGATCAGGTCATCAACATAAATTAGCAGATACATCCACTCAGTGTCTACTTGTTTAGCGTATAGGCACGGATCAGCTTTGCTTCTTGTAAATCCTTCATTTAGTAGAACTTGATTAATCTTCAGGTTCCATGCTCGAGCTGATTGTTTAAGGCCATAAAGAGATTTATTCAACTTGCAGACAAGATGCTCTTGTCCCTTTTTCAAATATCCTTCTGGTTGTGACATGTAAATTTCTTCTTCAATATCACCATTAAGAAAAGCTGTCTTAAAATCGTGATGTTTCACAATCATTGTACGCATGGCAGCCACTGTCATTAGTGTTCTGAAAGTACTTTGTTTAGCAACTGGAGCAAAAGTAGCATCATAGTCCTCACCGAACTTCTGTGAGTAACCTTTAGCAACCAGCCTTGCCTTGTACCGACAGACTTTCCCTTCAGAGTTACATTTGGTTTTAAAAACCCATTTACATCCTATGGCATGTTTACCTTGAGGTAGCTCTGAAAGTGTCCATGTCTGGAGATCTTCGAGTGATGTCATTTCTTCATCAGCGGCTTTGTTCCATACTTGCTTCTCATGCATTGGCAGTTTCTGCATCTCTTTCCATGAACCTGGTTCAGCTGGAACACCTTTATTGATTCTGGTTGATTTTCTGACTGAAGGTATTTCTGGTTCAGATTCAGGTTTTGATTCTTCTGTAGTAATTTCTATTTCTGTATCACTTTCCTTATTTTCTTGAGTGACTGATGTTGATTCTTTCTCAGTTTGAATAGTTTGTGTCTGTTGTTCAAACTTTGAGCACATAGAGGTTTCATCAATAATCACACTTCTGCTGACTGTTACCTTGTTCGTGTCTTGATGTAAAATCCTGTATCCTTTTTGAGATTCACTGTACCCCACAAGTACACCTTCTTTTGCACATGCATCCCATTTTGTGCGTTTTTCTTTTGGAATGTGTACATAGGCTTTACTTCCAAAAATTCTGATGTGTCTTAAATCTGGTTTCCTTTTGTTCCATAGTTCATATGGAGTTTTTGTTGTTGCTTTTCCCGGCAAACGATTTTGAAGATAACATGCAGTTGTGATAGCTTCTCCCCAGAATGTAGTTGGCATATCAGCATCAAATAGCATGCTCCTCCCACTTTCACACAGTGTGCGGTTCATTCTCTCTGCAACTCCATTTTGCTCCGGGTTATATGGAACTGTTGTCTGGAACATAATTCCATGCTTCCTGAGAATGGCTTATGTTTTACCACTTGTATATTCTGAGCCATTGTCTGTTCGTAGTACTCTGGGCATTCTGCCGAAAATATTATTTACTTCAGCGAGATACTGTTCTAATTTCTCTGGCACTTCATCCTTATTGTGAAGTAGAAATACTGTGGTATATCTGGAGTATTCATCAATGAAGGTCAGGAAGTACTTTTTCTTTCCTGGAGTCATAGTTTTCATTGGACCACAAAGATCTGAATGTATTAAGTCCAGAGGTTTTTGAACTTTGCTGTTGGTCTGCTTGGGAAAAGGTGTCCTTGCCATTTTTCCTTTAATACAGCTGGTACAAATCATTGTGTGATCACATGGATTAATCTTAATACCACTTGCATAGTTATTCTCAACTATTTTCTTTATTGTATCAGAATTTCTGTGTCCCAATCGTCTGTGCCAAGTGTGGATGCAGTTTGAATGTTTATTCTCTTTGGCTATTTTAACCATTTCACTGCAGTTCAACTGATATAGTTCATCTATGATTTTAGCCTTTGCAAGCAAGCAATCCCCTTTTGTTATGATACAACTGTCATCCTGAAATGTGACTACATTGCCTTGGTTAGTGAGTTTCTTTACTGACAAAAGGTTGCTTTCAAGATCTGGCACATACAGAACATTCCTCATATGGATCTTTTTAGTGATATCTGGAGAGATAGAACAGTATAGAAAGCCATCTCCTATTCCCACTGATTTCATGAGTTGTCCATTAGCTGTAGTTATCCCTTCTGTTTTGCTTTCATCAAGCAGAGCGAAGAAACTTCGGTTATTTGTCATGTGACTTGTAGCGCCTGAGTCCACACACCATGCTTGCACAGTGGTGACACAATCTTTGGATCCGAATGCATATTCCTTTGTTTCTATGACATTCTTAGCTTGTTGGAATGCACTTTGTTTTTGCATTCTAGCTTTCCAGATTCTACAATCTGCTTTTAGATGTCCTGGTTTCTTGCACACAAAGCATTCCCGCTTTTCTAGCTGCACGTTACTGTGTTTATTTTTGTATCTTGTCTTTAAAGCCCTCTCTGAACACACACTCACAGTACTCATGCTTTCAGTTTTGCGCTTGTATTCATCCACAAGCTTGCCTTTAACATATTCCAGTGTCAGATCATCATCTGGACGTGCATCTAGTGCTGTGACAAGTGTATCATAACTTTCAGGAAGTCCACTTAATAATAGCGCTGCAACATGGAAATCTTTCATCTCTTCTCCAATCCCTCGCAGTCTCTCCACCATCTCTAAGGTCTGTCTTATATAGTCCTGCATGTCCTGGTCTTTCTGTAGCTTAGTCTGATAGAGCTTTCTGATTAAATACAGTTTATTGCTGAGATTAACTCTTTCATGTGCTTTCTGTAACTCTTCCCACATGTCTTTAGAAGTTTGACAGTTACATATATGTATGATTTGATCATCATCTATGCACAGGGAGATTGTGCTTTGCGCCTTCTGATCTCTGTCTAACCACTCCTCTGTGGGCTGTGCAGGTCTTTGTTCATTTATGCATTTCCACGTACCTTCTCTTATAAGCAGCATTTTCATCTTGAATTTCCAAGATTGGTAGTTCTGATTTGTCAGATTTGCAATGGAGAACTTTGCTGATGGGATGGCAGCTGCCATTACTGCTGATTGTCTTTCTGTTGCTATCTTCTGCACTGAATTGCTCTAGCTCACTGTATCTGGCTATATCCAGGGGTAATCTGTATTATATCCTGGGCTTCTGTAACATGCTCTGGGCCCATAACCTGTTAGACATAAGCTTTTGGAGCTAAACAAATTACAGGCAGACAGTCTGTAGTCTCGTGGAAACAGGAACTGGACTTTATTATTACTTCTTGTACATAGACAAAACATGAACTAGCAAACGTAACACTGCCATCTAGTGATCATATAATGTAATAGGCACACAGCAATTACATTTAGTAGATGTTGCTCATATAATACAAACCTTGTATGCTAACACCAGAAACAGGACCTACTTCCGGTCTCTCCCCCACTGGTTGCAGATCTAGGTCACAGCCGACAATAAATCCAAGACGGCCCCAGCAGGTACTGCAGCTGAAAGGGCAACGCTCTCCCTCTCCTGCTTCTGCTTCTTCCATGCCCCCCCCAAAATCCTCCAGCACCAGCACCACTGCTACACATACTCTTGTATAGCAAGGCTTGTACATGGATATATTAAAAGTCCCTCCACATATAGAAGGCTCTGAATAAGATTCCAAATACACTGCATGGATTTATTTCTATTTCTATTTTCCTGTGCTAAAAATACAAGAAACTTTTGAAAATTATACAGATACATAGTATAGCATTTGTGCAATGTGAGCAATCAATTGTAAAGTTCCAGGATGGAAAAAACATAGGCTGTAATCATAATCTTGGTACCAAATCAAAATTATATTGAGGATCACACTACAGTCTCTGTACCTTGGTATTAAATATCCTCTTGTGGAAGACCATGATTCATGAATACAATCTAGAAGCACAAGCAGTAAACAGGACTTCAATTGGGCAATATATAAGGTGATGGTAAGCAGTGCTGGATTACAGATTGAGGAGGATATTTTACACCTAAATACATTTTGTCTAATGCCCCGTACACATGATCGTAATTTTCGATGGGATAAAATCTGATGGAATTTTGCATCGGAATTCTTTACAAGCTGTCTTGCATACACACTGTCAGACCAAATTCTGATCGTCCAAAACGCGGTGACGTAAAAGACTACGACGAGCCGTGAAAAATTAAGTTCAATGCTTCCGGTCATGCGTCGAATTGATTCTGAGCATGCGTGAGTTTTTCTCCGTCGGAGTTCCACACAGACGATAGGAATTTTTTCCATCGGAAAAAAATAAAACATGTTCTTTTTGTAAACTCTGACGAAAAAAGTCAGATGGGGCCCAAACATGGTCGGAATATCCGATGAAAAAATTCCGTCTGACTTTTTTCATCGGAAATTCCAATCGTGTGTACAGGGCATAAGGAGTTTCATTACATTCCCCTGAGGATATGGTAGAATCCTTCAGTAGAGGATTGACTTCCTGTCGGAACTGAAGGACAAAGACACGTATGCAGACTTTTAGTTTAAAGTTTCTATTTTTCTCAATGCATTCATGTATTTTTTTTTTTTTTTGCTGTGCAATATTTATGAAACACTTTTGATTTCAGACTATGGGGATTAAGAAATTATATTCTTCTGTCCTTTTTATCAGAGATTTTCTATTTGCTGTGCAGACAACAACTGGTGGGTACCACCACATCGTACGTGCAGAGACTTTCGCTGTTCTAATTATCTACTTTGATTGCCTTTCTGTGGTCTTTGTAGTCAGACTATACACAGAATTTGTGGAATGTCAAAATTCATCCAAACTCCATAGGCGATTTGGCTACGATGCAATTCCCCAGCAAATCATGTGTTCTTTCATGACCCAACGGATCATGTTTTTATACATACCTGCTGCTTTCTGCTCATTATCAATCCTCCGGGTAGATGCCTACGTTGGCAATTTTGAATTTATTTTGTGCCTAATAATGGTCATGGTAACATCTATGTTGTCTTTTGTTTTCATTGTAGTCTGTAAAAGTGAGATGAACAGATACAGAAAAAAAGCAGTCTTGTAAGATATGGATAATAACAAACTCCCAGGGATGGTTGTAGAATAAAAGAAAAAGGATAGATGGGGCTTTTTTTTTTTTTTTTTAATAAAGTGCATAACAAGCAGGGACAATATATAAAGTTCAAATATACAGGATTCTGTTTACATCTTATTGGTTCACTAATTATTCACTGATTTTACACCTGCTAATAAATTTGCTGCATGTGTAAAGATGATTTTCTAGCCAGATTAGCCAGCATTTTTGCTAGATTGCATATCTTTTTCTGACACCCAACAGGAAGGAGTGTTCTCCACTCCTCAACCCAAGTAACATTTGTCATATTTTATTTGCAGATCTTGATTACTTTTAGAGTAGAACCCCAGCCAAAAAATGAATAGCCCATTATAAGAGAAAATAAACTACGGGTTTTTTATGAAATACAAACCTTTAATCCAGAGCTAGTAATTATTTTGCCCCACTAGATGGTGCTCCTCTGACTTTTTTTTGTTGGAAGTCCGACAGACTTGAGATAGAAAACCTGTTCTCTATCTTTCCGTTGGGGTTCCGACTGACTTTTGCATGGTCAAAAGTCCGACCGTGTGTACGAGGCATCACAGTACGTGTGTGCCATTCAGGGCAGTAGTAAGAACTAACCACATGGGAAATTTCCACCATTAACATGAACATAAATGAGACTCTCTCTAGCAGTGCCCTTTGCCTTGGTCTTCCAGGCAATCTAACACAGCACCTTAGTGCTCCCGTACAAACTCTGTATCTAAGCGCGTTCTCAGCTCCTTGCTGCTCCACACGGTTCAGACATACATCCCCTGGCTGCCCCAAATGGCTGGCTCTGAGGGATTGGAGTCTTCCTCTCTCCTATGCTAAGACCTCCTGTCTCACGGGGGGGGGAGCCACAAACTATTGGCAGGTCTTAGATTATAACTAAACTTGTAACATCTTTATAAATGATATTGGGTCTGAGATCAAAAGTAACATTTCTGTCTTTGCAGATGACACCAAGCTATGCAGTGGAATAACGTCCTTACAGGATGTCTCCAATTTACAAGCCAACCTCAATGCTCTGTCTAATTGGGCGACTATGTGGCAGATGAGGTTTATTGTTGATAAATGTAAAGTTATGCACTTGGGGGCTAAGAATATGCATGCATTATACATACTAGGAGGAGTACAACTGGGGGGATCTGTAGTGGAGAAGGATCTGGGGGTTTTGGTAGATCATGAGCTCAATAATGACATGCAATGCCAAGCTGCGGTTTCCAAAGCGAGCAAAGTCCTTTCTTGTATTAGGAGAGGTATGGACTCCAGAGAGAGAGATATCATTTTGCCCCTGTACAAATCATTAGTAAGACCTCATCTGAAATATACAAGTGAAAAAAGTGGTAATACTGTGCTGTCTATGTAAATAACCTAAATGAGAAATGCTAGAAGCTTAAAAGTGAGATACCCACACAAAACTAGTACAATGGAAGAAAAAAGCTGTGCAAATATGAACACTATAATAAAACAAAATATAACACCAATGAAGGTCCTATGTAAGGAATAAATATCCCGTTTCGCGAGTGATATATAGAACAATTAAAAGTCTATTTTTCAGGCACGGAACACAATATGCATCTGATGGAAATTGATAGCAGAAAAAATGATTCCTTTCCCTTCAAATAGATAGTGACATAAAATGCGAGAATCTCAGAAACAGTGCATGGATAGATAAGACACCTCCACCTTTCAATCACACCGCCCCTTACCAGAGTGTAGAGTGTATTTACTACAGAGCGCAGCACGCTCTGGATGATCAGGCTTCACCTATCTAAAAAGCAGGGACTGTAATACAGCATATGGAGGCCGACATTAGGAGGAGGGAGGCACCATAAACAGGACATGGGCAGACTTACAAGAGCGTTCCCAGATCCTAAATGGTTGATACTATAATCTGCCAATCACTGTTTTATTCAACACTGATCACCGGTCCACTGTTGGAGAAGTCTCGGCTCTTGGATATCCTGCCACGTTAACCCCCTGGCTGGGGACTAAGCCATCTGCTGTCAGAAGATCTCTAGTTGGGATCTTCCCCTATAGTAAGGGGCGGTGTGATTGAAAGGTGGAGGTGTCTTATCTATCCATGCACTGTTTCTGAGGTTCTCGCATTTGATGTCACTATCAATTTGAAGGGAAAGGAATCATTTTTTCTGCTATCAATTTCCATCAGATGCATATTGTGTTCCGTGCCTGAAAAATAGACTTTTAATTGTTCTATATATCACTCGCAACATGGGATATTTATTCCTTACATAGGACCTTCATTGGTGTTATATTTTGTTTTATTATAGTGTTCATATTTGCGCAGCTTTTTTCTTCCATTGCTCATCTGAAATATGCAGTTCAGTTTTGGGCTCCAGTTCTCAAAAAGGATATCAGAGAACTGGAGAAAGTGCAGAGAAGGCCAGCCAAACTGATAAGAGGCATGGAGGAACTCAGCTATGAGGAAAGATTAGAGGAACTGAATTTATTCACTCTGGAGAAGACGAGAATAAGGGGGGATATGATCCACATGTACAAATATATAAGGGGTCCATATAGTGAACTTGGTGGAGTTATTCCCTTTACTAGACATGTGCATTTAGTTTCTTTACGAATTCGAATTCGGACAAATTTTTCATTATTCGGAAATTTGTATGCATCTGAATTTCCGAATTACAAAATTAACGAATTTAAACAAATTCGAAAAAACGCGAGCGAAATTAGAATTCGATTGGACATTCGTTACTGCTCTGCTCACTGCATCCACCCCTAGACACCACATAGAGGTAACTTAATTTGCCGATCCCAATCTAATCAGTGGCTCCTGAATGGGGTAGCGCTACATGTAGTATTTTTATATATTTGTTTCATACATGTATTTTCTTGCACATTAACATTTTATTCGTGTCCTTTTTGATTTAATATTTCTGATGAAAATTGCACATTAGAAAGAGGCAGCGCTACCTATACCTCTCTCCCTATAAATTAGGTTGCCAACTTGACAGTAACAATACCAGGAACAACTTCTCTCTATACACGCTATGCTTTTATCTTCTCCTTTATCCTGTACAATGCCAATTGATCGCCCCATTGGATAGCACAGCTCTGACTGATTAGCTAACAGTCTTTATAAGATTTGCAATACTCTCATTCACTTTGGAAAGTAGCACAATGTGGTGTGAACTGCATCCTGAAGTACCTCCACTTTCCTGTAGACACTGGCCCTAGCTCTTCTGCTGCAGTAAATGCAAGCCCACCTGGCTGTCTCTTCACCAGCCCACTTGGCTGCTTTTCTCGCCCAGTCTGCCCGACTGACTGTCTTCACCAGTCAACCTGACTGACTTTCTGGAGATCTCCTAGGGCAAGGTAGGGAAGATTTAAGCACACTGATATCTTCCAGAGAGACCTACTACATGTGGTAGTCTCTCCCCTTAAAAAATACCTACACCAAGGTGTAGTACTCGCACTGTCCTTTTCTTGCTCTTGCCGCCTCTCAGGAAAGTCTCCTTCCAACTTCTCCTGTGGTAGGATACTTCCAGGCCAGTACCTGAGCCCTGAGCCAAGATAGAGACCCTCTATCCCAGGGATCCCTTTAAGGCCACTAAGTCTCCTCAGCACTGAATCTCCATCTTCCACCCAACTCCCCTTTCCAGCATGACTCATCCAAATTTAACGTGCTCACTTAGTCGCCTGCCAGACCCACTGCACAGGGATTTGCTAAGTTCACCTAAATATACAGAGAAACCCTCCCTAGCCTCCAACCTCTAGTCTCTAGAATGTTCTCCAACTTTCTAGATCCAGGGGGAGGCTCCAAAGAGCTGTCTGTATAAGTTACGCTGCCCTGAACTCTAAAGCCGCGTACACACGATTGGTCCAACCCAATGAGAATGGTCCGACAGACCGTTTTCATCGGTTCACAGACTGATGGTCTGATGTGCGTACACACCATCAGTTCAAAAACCGATCTTGTCAGAACGCGGTGACGTAAAACACAACGACGTGCTGAAAAAATGGAGTTCAATGCTTCCAAGCATGCGTCGACTTGATTCTGAGCATGCGCAAGTTTTTGAACCGATGCTTTTGCGTACTAACCATCGGTTTGGACCGATGGTCAGGCGTCCATCAGTCCGATTTTAAAGCAAGTTTTAAAACTTTGGTCCGAAAGACGACGGACCAACGGGCCGTACACACGGTCGGTTTGGACCGATGAAACTGGACTTCAGTCCATTTTCATCGGTTTGGACCGATTGTGTGTACGCGGCCTTGTAACCCTGATCCGATTACAGACTCACTTGGTAAAGAATGAGTCTGGATATGGTTTACCTACTCTCATACTAGTAGCACACTAGAGAGTGACACACACACACATATATATATATATATATATATATATATATATATATATATATATATATATTGTTTTTAAGTGCAGGGACAGGAGAGGGGCTTGGAAAAAAAATGAGTTTTGACCTAACTTGAGTTTTGACCTAAATTTGACCTCTTTGTACAATGTATAACATCCAATCAGATTTTAACTACCTAAAAGTCAGATCACTAAAACAGATAAATTGTAATGAACTGTTATGTTCTGCCTTGTGCATGTCTGTCTCTGCCTTACAGAATAAATTCAAATGTTTGTTTTAATAAGATTACAAAGAGCAATGAGGATGTGATTAGATCACTTATCAATCACTAAAAAATTACTTTTGATTGGCTTCCGTGAGGATTTTTATGTCATCATTGCACCTTTATATTCCTTCTTTACAAGTTTATATATCTGGTAAAACAACCTAGATTTTCTTTTGCTCTTTTTATGAAAACTTTGACAAATACAAAACAAACTAAATACGAGTACTGTCGGGAACATTTGTTATAAAAAAAGAAATTGGTCGCAACTCCAAATTATCTTGATATCATCTTTATTGGCAAAAGGGTCAGACAGATAAAGGCAATGTTAGACGCGTTTCACAAGCGATAGCTTGGTTGGTTGTGAATAAGCAAGTTATCGCTTGTGAAACACGTCTACCATTGCCTGTATCTGTCTGACCCTTTTGACAATAAAGATGACATTAAGATAATTAAGACAATTAAGACATTAAGATAATTTGGAGTTCCAGTGTGCGACCGATTTCTTGTTTTATTCGTCTTCCACGGTGGTGAGCCGAGGTCTGAACCTGTGATCTACCTTGCACCTGATTCTGCCTGGAGCGGTGTGCTTCTCCTTGTTCTTTGCTGGGAGCATATGTTACTGCCCATAGCAGTTGGATAGCTTTCAGCTGTAGTTTCTGCAATGCAAAGTTGCAAAGTTTTTTTAACAATTCACATTTTTTAATTGCATTCAGACTAGGAAAGGAATTTACAAATGTGTACAAGAACTGTCAGGATGAAACTCACCAGTAAATGTAATATCTTATAAATATATGCTATGTTTTTTAATTGTGAGCTGAGTACTGTTAAGTCTGAATCTTAATACTGAAGATTACATTGCAAATATACTGTATCCTGGCATGTACTGTATATGTGGTTAATGCAGCTGGAATTCAATAAAAACATTGGGCCAGATTCACAGAGCCCTTACTCCTGTCTAACTCGCATTAGACTGGAGTACTTTCAAATTACGCACGTTTTTTCACTACTCTAAAACCTCAAACCATGAAAATACGGCTGCGGGCTTCAATCCGACTGGCTTACGTGTTCATACGCCTTCGGATCTACGCTGCAATAAATTTGCGGCCGCTGGGTGGATTTCCCGTCGTTTTCCGCGACGTGGTATGCAAATGAGCTTTTGCCGACGATCCACGAAATTACGAACGTCTATCGCAATCTCTTATGGCATCTTTAGTCATCTTTTTGCTGCGTAAAATTATACCAGCTTTTTGCTGGTCTAATATTAGACAGCCCATGTTAAGTATGGCAGTCGTTCCCGCGTCGAATTTCAACGTTTTCCGACGTCTTTTTTTATTTTTTATGTAAGTCTTCCGGGAATAGGAATGTCCGTAAACGACGCTACTCAAACAACAAATGACGTAACGACGTTATTTCGCACAATGCACGGCGGCAAATTTCTGAACGGAGCATGCGCAGTTCGATCGCCGCGGGGACGCGCCTAATTTAAATGCTTCACGCCCCCTAATCGCGTATTTCGATTACGCGGCGAGAAATACACTACGCCGCCGTACTGTAAGGGACAAAATCTACCAAAATTCGGCGTATAGCCTGGTAAAATACGGCGGCGTAGTGTATCTCTGATACTCTGCGCTAATGTAATTGTATCTGAATCTGGCCCCAGGGCCGGATTAACAGAGGGGCTGATGGAGCTGCAGCTCCAGGCCCCTTTCTCAAGATAGGCCCATTTGCCCCAAAAGAAAAAAAAAAAAGTGTTTTTTTTTTTTTTTTAGATCGACTTCAGGGGTTGTAGCTCGATGACCAGAGGTCACAGAAACCCCACATTTGGGGTGTAGTCAGTTGAAGACCTACCCCACAACCGGTTAAAATATGGGATGGCTATCATTTATGGTTCCGGAGATACGGGCCTGCTTGCACAGCCTGTCAGAAGCTACATACAGAGCAGCCATTATAAATACAAGCTCACACACTGAGAAAAAAAAATCATCATTTGTTTTTTGCTAGAAAATTACTCTATGGTGGTCTTTGCAACTTTTTATGTTGCACGGTATAGAGCTGCACGATTCTGGCTAAAACGACAACTGCAATTTTTTTGCTTAGAAGATAGATCACGATTCTCTCACGATTCGTACGGCATTACATCATCTTTCACATTAAAATGAAAAAAAATGGGCTAACTTTACTGTTTTGTTTTTATGGTTTTTATTATTCATTGAAGTAGGCAAATGCAGTGTGACATAAAATATTGCAGCAATTGCCATTTTTGTCTCTGCTAAAATATATATAATGTTTGGCGGATCCAAGTAATTTTCTAGCAAAAAATATTGGTTTTTAACTTAAACAAGTGTTGGACTTTAAGTGGTTACATTTCTTGCATTTACACACAGAAGTTTGATCTAAAAAGGAAGTTGGTTACAATGTTTCATGTTGTTTACAAACTTGGCAGACAGTCGGATATTTTCTTTACACACAGAAGTGTATCCCTTTGATATAAGAAGAAAGCGTTAGTTACAATGTTTCCTGCTAAGAACTTGGCAGACTGTCCAGATATTTTCTTTTGACAGCTGAAAGTCTCTCCATTTGTTATATGAAAGAATCAGCAAACTCTGCATTGGAGATGTCAGGGGGGTTGAATCAAGATCACGATTTGTTAACGATTAATTGTGCAGCTCTTGCACGGTACTGTATTTGCGCAGCAATTTTTCAAACCTGTTTTTTTTGGAAATAAACTGTTTCATACATTAAAAAAAACACTAAAGTTAGCACGATTTTTTTTTTTTTTTGGTATCCTAAGCGATGCTTTAAACATTTTTTAGGTTAGATGTTTAGAGTTACAGAGGAAGTCTAGTGCTAGAATTATTGCTCTCGCTCGAACGATCGCGACGTATGTAACCTGTGTGTATCTGGCTCTGATACTAGCCAGTGCCTACCCAGCCACTGACTGGTATCTCTCCCCAGCCTGTCCCCACACACCCTCTCACCTGCTGATCTGTAGATGGGGGAATCACTCCTGTAGTGTTATTGTGTTCTGCCAGTGAGTACAATGATCAGTGTTGCTATCTATAGCTGGCAGCACTGATTGTTTTTGGAAAAACAGGCTGGTTGTACTCAAGTCGATTAATAGATTGACTTGTGTAAAACCAGCTAGCCCATACATAGATCGACTATGGCTGGTCTCGGCATAATTGGTGTAATTTCAATTCATGTATGACCCGCTTAACCACTACGCAGTCCCTAAACATCCTTCCACTCCTATACATTGTGCCCACTGTCATACCCTCCACACTCCTCTCCTGTACATAGTGCCCACTGTCATACCCTCCACACTCCTCTCCTATATATAGTGCCCACTGTCATACTCTCCACACTCCTCTCCTGTACATAGTGACCACTGTCATACTCTCCACACTCCTCTCCTGTACATAGTGCCCACTATCATACCCTCAACACTCCTCTCTTGTACATACTGCCCACTGTCATACCCTCCACACTTCTCTCCTGTACATACTGCCCCATCATACCCTCCACACTTCTCTCTGGTACATACTACCCTCTGTCAAACCCCCACACTCCTCCTGTACATACTTCCCACTGTCATACTCTTCACACTCCTCTCCTGTACAAACTGCCCACTGTCATACCCTTCACACTTCTCTCCTGTACATAGTACCTGCTGTCATACACTTCTCTCCTGTACATACTGCCCACTGTCATACCCTCCACATTCGTCTCCTGTACATACTGCCCACTGTTATACCCTCCACACTCCTCTCCTATACATAGTGCCCACTATCATACCGTCCACACTACTCTCCTGTACATACTGCCCACTGTCATACACTCCTCTCCTATACATAGTGCCCACTATCATACCATCCACACTCCTCTCCTATACATAGTGCCCACTGTCATACCCTCCACACTCCTCTCCTGTACATGGTGCCTGCTGTCATACACTTCTCTCCTGTACATGATGCCCACTGTCATACCCTCCACACTTCTCTCCTGTACATTGTGCCTTTTGCCGTACCCTTTGCACTCTTCTCCTGTACACAGTGCCCAATGTTAGACCCTCCACATTCCTCTCACTCACCTGCACATACTTCCCACTTATATACCGTCCGTACTCCTCCCCTATGTCGTTTACCCACAAAAACAGTTATTTAAAATGATACTGAATACCCTCAATGTTACCAGCTCTAGAATGGACACACTTGTTAGTTCAACTAAAGGAAATCTCAGTTCTCATATTTGTTCTGTCCCATTATTAGAACTTATGTAATGTTGTGATTACTACGGTGATGTACAGAGGAACATCGGGGATCTCAGCTACTTTCCTGACATTACTACTTTTTAGAGGCCCTGGGGTAGGTTATGCCACAATGTACAAATATGCACAGCATATTAGCACATTAGGGTACACTTACATTTTCAGACTGGGCCCTCCATTGCTGCGCTGTGATTCCCACGCATTTATTTATTATTTATAAAAGGCCCCACCAAAATCCTCAGCACCAGGCCCATGATGTTCTTAATCTGGCCCTGTCTGGCCCATTTTTTGGGGTATTTTACATGTCTTTCTTTATATTTTCTCTATATTTATATGTAGGCTTAGTTGTGCAGCAAACGTGACAGTAGCAAGCTTGGAGCAAACAATAACAATGCCAAGGGTGCCTGCTGAACAGTTAAAGCAACAGTTTGAAAAAGGAAGAAGAAGAAAAAATATATTACATCATAGGAAAAATGTCTATGGCAAACTAGGGAGTCTCTTGTGCAACACCTCTGGATCGAGATGGGGCTCAGGAAAGTATTTTGGGGGCTGAGGGGGGCTGCTGCACACATACTGTACGTTTTTTTTTATCTTAATGCATAGAATGCATTAGGATAAAAAACTTCTACCATTAGAACCACTTAAGGGGTGCCCAACCAGTGGCCCGAGGGCCACTTAAGCGACTTAGTAACCAGCCGAGTGGGCACACAGACACAGCCCAATCTACTCTACTCTGACCCAATTAGATTGAAGGGGGCAGATCCACTTCTGTTTTTTTAGCAGATTGGATTGGACGTAGGCAGGTGTAAACCTGCCACTTCATAGAGGTGATTAGAGGGTCTGATTGGGTCGGACCGATCATGTGAATGGGGCCTAAGGCTGCTTTTACACTGATGGTCTGCGGTCTATTGCAGCGCAGTGTACTTGTGGTTTTCCCACCGGTTAGCAGAACTTTGCCATAGACGTCTATTATATCCTGCAGGTGTGGTGCACTTTCTGAAAAACCGCTTACTTCCTCTACCACCGGCTTCATTAACAACACTGCTGCTCTCAGATGGCAGGTCTGCAACCTGCAATCTGGGCTTGTAAACCAGCCATCCCAGAGCAGGAGGTCGCGGGCCACATCAGAGGGCTCTGCGGGCCAAATGTGGCCCCCGGGCCACTGGTTGGGCACCCCTGACTTAAGCAAACCTGAAACAGAAACTCTGAAACAGTCTCTCCGTGGGTTAATAAGGACAGTCACTAGGATCTTTCACTCTCAGGCCTTTACTTACCATGCCCTGTGTATTTGAGTGCCTTCCTTCATCTCATTCCAGAGCAGTACTGTACTGTGAGCCTCCAGGCCAGATCCTTGGTGCACTTCCTCTAAACTGCTACCAGAAACTCTAGAAATGTGTCCCTCAGCTTCCGTGAGCTAAGTCCTCAATGGCCTCCTGCAAGCTTCAACTATAGTAAACCAGGCTGGGTCTTCTCCACCAGGACAATGACCCTGCAAATTAAGGCCCCATCCTATTAATACACACCTCAGCCCCTACTGGTCATTCTTCCTCCCAGAGAGAGGCTGTATAAATATGCAAGTCCAGGGTCTGCCTCTTCCAACCCACTAAATTCTAGAGCTCACCAGAAACCAGGGGAAAGCAGTTGAGCCTGCAACAAGCAGAACTTAGAACAGCCAAAAACAAGCAAACTTTGCTCCACCGGTTACAGAGGTGCCAAAAATCTAAATTTGCCTTAGTTCTACTAGCAACCTAACTAGGGTGCACCATGCTATACAAGCAACATGATCCCTAAATACTATACAGTACAATGGCCAACATTTTTGCAAAATCCTACTTGCCAGCAAGGTAGCAGAAGCAAAGTGATGCCAGCAACAGGATCACTAGTGTGACATTGGCTAAATGGTATCCATTTAAAACATCAAAGGCAGTGTAAAAAATAAAAATAAAAAATCACATACTGTCTTCTATTATCACATTTATTAAACACATGCAATTATTGGAGCACAACATTTTTGCTGTATTGGTCCTTTAACAAATTATCTGTCTGTGACAAGGCATGATAGTCCTTTAGGCATGCTGTATTGGGCTCTCAAGCAACAGCGTCACATTATTTTAATTTAATTAGGGGGGAGATAAAACAAACCAAAGCAAAAAGACAGACGGCAGTAAACAACTATTCAATTTAAAACGTTCTAAAAATGTTTGTGTCAAACAAAAACTGGTCCCAAAAATGCTAGTGTAGCACTACCCCCTCAGGAGCCGCTGGATAGATTTGGGATCTACTCTCATACCTCACATACCTCACACAGTAAATATAGATAGAACCAAATGAATAGCTTTACTTGGTATATGGTAAAAGGGTAAAGTAAGACTGAACAACAGTTTAAACATGCACAGACAATTATACAAAGAATGACCCCGCAAAGGCCTTTTGCAGGAGTCAGCAATTAAAACATAATTTAAACTAAGCTGGCAATATTCCTAAATAATAAAGTTGTTATAGGCAGTCTATGCTCGCGAGCTTCCCCTAGTGGGGAGTTCTATAAAACACAAGTGCAAGAGACTCTGGCCAGGGTGGGTTCAAACAGCTTTAGGATGTCTTTACGGGATGGGTCCCCTTGCAGGCTTTAGGCCTAGCCAGGGCCGATCCTAGGGTCACAGGCGCCTGGGTGCAGAAATATTTCTGGCGCCCCCCACATGGGCGTAGTCATCTTACTAACTCCTCCCATTTACAAAATGTTTCAACAACTCAGACACAGAGATGCTCCCTTAAGAAGTCTTCATTATCATGGGATCCTCTTAACAATAAACAAATTACAAGAAAAGAGTACACTAATGGGACCTGGGGGGGGGGGGGGGGTCTCTTTGATAGATAGAGAGAGGGCTTATGTTAGGAGGTCTTATGAGATGGTCAGAGACTGTAGGCATGATACAGGAGATACTCAGAGACTGCAGGCATGATACAAGAGATGGTCAGAGACTGCAGGCATGATACAAGACATGGTCAGAGACTGCAGGCATGATACAAGACATGGTCAGAGACTGCAGGCATGAAACAAGACATGGTCAGAGACTGCAGGCATGAAACAAGACATGGTCAGAGACTGCAAGCATGATCCAAGACATGGTCAGAGACTGCAGGCATGATCCAAGACATGGTCAGAGACTGCAGGCATGATCCAAGACATGGTCAGAGACTGCCAGCATGATCCAAGACATGGTCAGAGACTGCAGGCATGATACAAGACATGGTCAGAGACTGCAGGCATGAAACAAGACATGGTCAGAGACTGCAGGCATGATACAAGACATGGTCAGAGACTGCAGGCATGAAACAAGACATGGTCAGAGACTGCAGGCATGAAACAAGACATGGTCAGAGACTGCAGGCATAAAACAAGACATGGTCAGAGACTACAGGCATGATACAAGACATGGTCAGAGACTGCAGGCATGATACAAGACATGGTCAGAGACTGCAGGCATGATACAAGACATGGTCAGAGACTGCAGGCATGATACAAGACATGGTCAGAGACTGCAGGCATGATACAAGACATGGTCAGAGACTGCAGGCATGATACAAGACATGGTCAGAGACTGCAGGCATAAAACAAGACATGGTCAGAGACTGCAGGCATGATACAAGACATGGTCAGAGACTGCAGGCATGATACAAGACATGGTCAGAGACTGCAGGCATGAAACAAGACATGGTCAGAGACTGCAGGCATGATACAAGACATGGTCAGAGACTGCAGGCATGAAACAAGACATGGTCAGAGACTGCAGGCATGAAACAAGACATGGTCAGAGACTGCAGGCATAAAACAAGACATGGTCAGAGACTACAGGCATGATACAAGACATGGTCAGAGACTGCAGGCATGATACAAGACATGGTCAGAGACTGCAGGCATGATACAAGACATGGTCAGAGACTGCAGGCATGATACAAGACATGGTCAGAGACTGCAGGCATGATACAAGACATGGTCAGAGACTGCAGGCATGAAACAAGACATGGTCAGAGACTGCAGGCATGAAACAAGACATGGTCAGAGACTGCAGGCATAAAACAAGACATGGTCAGAGACTACAGGCATGATACAAGACATGGTCAGAGACTGCAGGCATGAACAAGACATGGTCAGAGACTGCAGGCATGATACAAGACATGGTCAGAGACTGCAGGCATGAAACAAGACATGGTCAGAGACTGCAGGCATGATACAAGACATGGTCAGAGACTGCAGGCATGAAACAAGACATGGTCAGAGACTGCAGGCATGAAACAAGACATGGTCAGAGACTGCAGGCATGATACAAGACATGGTCAGAGACTGCAGGCATGAAACAAGACATGGTCAGAGACTGCAGGCATGATACAAGACATGGTCAGAGACTGCAGGCATGAAACAAGACATGGTCAGAGACTGCAGGCATGAAACAAGACATGGTCAGAGACTGCAGGCATAAAACAAGACATGGTCAGAGACTGCAGGCATGATACAAGACATGGTCAGAGACTGCAGGCATGATACAAGACATGGTCAGAGACTGCAGGCATGATACAAGACATGGTCAGAGACTGCAGGCATGATACAAGACATGGTCAGAGACTGCAGGCATGATACAAGACATGGTCAGAGACTGCAGGCATGATACAAGACATGGTCAGAGACTGCAGGCATGATCCAAGACATGGTCAGAGACTGCAGGCATGATCCAAGACATGGTCAGAGACTGCAGGCATGAAACAAGACATGGTCAGAGACTGCAGGCATGATACAAGACATGGTCAGAGACTGCAGGCATGAAACAAGACATGGTCAGAGACTGCAGGCATGAAACAAGACATGGTCAGAGACTGCAGGCATAAAACAAGACATGGTCAGAGACTGCAGGCATGATACAAGACATGGTCAGAGACTGCAGGCATGATACAAGACATGGTCAGAGACTGCAGGCATGATCCAAGACATGGTCAGAGACTGCAGGCATGATACAAGACATGGTCAGAGACTGCAGGCATGATACAAGACATGATCAGAGACTGCAGGCATGATACAAGACATGGTCAGAGACTGCAGGCATGATACAAGACATGGTCAGAGACTGCAGGCATGATACAAGACATGGTCAGAGACTGCAGGCATGATCCAAGACATGGTCAGAGACTGCAGGCATGATCCAAGACATGGTCAGAGACTGCAGGCATGATCCAAGACATGATCAGAGACTGCAGGCATGATACAAGACATGGTCAGAGACTGCAGGCATGAAACAAGACATGGTCAGAGACTGCAGGCATGATACAAGACATGGTCAGAGACTGCAGGCATGAAACAAGACATGGTCAGAGACTGCAGGCATGAAACAAGACATGGTCAGAGACTGCAGGCATAAAACAAGACATGGTCAGAGACTGCAGGCATGATACAAGACATGGTCAGAGACTGCAAGCATGATACAAGACATGGTCAGAGACTGCAGGCATGATACAAGACATGGTCAGAGACTGCAGGCATGATACAAGACATGGTCAGAGACTGCAGGCATGATACAAGACATGGTCAGAGACTGCAGGCATGATACAAGAGATGGTCAGAGACTGCAGGCATGATACAAGAGATGGTCAGAGACTGCAGGCATGATACAAGAGATGGTCAGAGACTGCGGGCATGATACAAGAGATGGTCAGAGACTGCGGGCATGATACAAGAGATGGTCAGAGACTGCGGGCATGATACAAGAGATGGTCAGAGACTGCGGAAATGATACAAGAAATCAATGCATCAAATGCAGCCTACCAGTGCCCACCAATTACAGCCCCATCAGCGCCCATCAAATGCAACCTACCAGTTCCCACCAAATCCAGCTCATCAGTGTACACCAATTGCAGCCTTTTAGTGCTCCTCGATTACACAGAGCAGCGACGATCTCCTGCTGTCACAGAGCTTGGATTTAAATCTCCCGGGCAGCCACTGTAACAAAGTCCCGCCTCCTAGACCAGCTTGTGGCTTCTATGATACACGTCACACTGATTAAATTTTACTGCATTGGATCAGTGTTCTGTCTATCTCACAGGAGGCGGGACTTTGTTACAGTGCCGCCAGGAATTTTAGACCAAAGCTTGTGCGATGTGCGAGACACACACAAGCAGTGGCATCGCTAGGGTTGGGGTCACCTGGTGAGGCCAGCAGGAACCACAGGTCAGCGGCCCGCAGGAACCACAGGTCCGCAGACAGTTCCCAGCAGGACCTACAGCCTGTGGGTCCTGCTGGGAGGTGGCTGCGGATCTGTGGATCCTGAAGGGGGCTGGCTAAGAATCTGTGGGTCCTGCAGGGGGCTGTCTGCGGACCTGTGGGTCCTGCAGGGAGCTGGCCGTGGACCTGTGGGTTCTGCAGGGAGCTGGCTGGTGATCTGTGTGTCCTGCAGGGGGCTGGCAGCGGACCTGTGGGTCCTGCTGGGAGCTGGTCATGACCAGTGGGCCCTGCTGGCCTGTAGGCTATGGCTAGCTTCCAGCAGGACCCACAGGTAATGGGCAGCTCCCACAGGTAATGGGCAGCTCCCACAGGTAATGGGCAGCTCCCAGCAGCACCCACAGGTAATGGGCAGCTCCCAGCAGGACCCACAGGTAATGGGCAGAATGATCATGTGGGGGTCAGGATCTCTCACCTCAGCCATGGTCCAATGGCAGCTGCCAGCTCAGCAAGACAGGTCCTCCTGCTTCCAAGTTGCATGGCCTCCTCCAGTCCTTTGGGGGGGGGGGGTGGTTTTGATGCTTCTGTGGGGTCAATAACATTGACAGGCCCGGAGTTGTAGCACAACTTCTCTTCCTTGTTTACACCACCCACCGGGAGCCTCCCTCAGAAGTCACAACTCGCAGAAGCCACATCGGCAGCCGTCACAATACAAGCACAGTAGCACTGTTAGTGGCGGCGCCGGGAGTGCAAGGAGTCGCTGTCGCCCGATTACATGTTTTTTTTCTTGTTGCTTCTGTCCGAGCGAGCGCGTCAATCGTCTGGGTCGGAGGAAGTTGCGGACTACAGCTCCCAGAATCCACAGCGGCGGCCGTCACGTCAGTGAAGTCAGCTGACATGCCGGCCGCCACTGTGGCTTCTGGGAGCTGTAGTCCGCAACTTCCTCCAACCCAGACGATTGTCGCGCTCGCTCGGACTGAAGCAACAAGAAAAAAAACATGTAAGCGGGCGGCCGCGGCTCCTTGCACTCCCGGCGCCGCCACTAACAGTGCTACTGTGCTTGTGTCTGCTCGCGGACTGCACCGCACGCGCGAGTGACTCTTTGGCACATTTCAAGGAGAGGAGGAGGGAGGAAGCACTCTGACACTTCGGCGCCTCCCCCCTCTGGGCGCCTGGGTGCCAGGCACCCAGTGCACCCGCCCAGGATCGGCCCTGGGCCTAGCTGCTTGGCTGTAGCTGCTCTCCCTCGCTCCACAGAGGGGAGAACGTAGATCCCAAGAGAGCGAAAACAGCTCCTCCCTTCCTTTAAATAACCTCCCCCATAAGGCTGTGCGGAGGTGTCATGTGCTCCAGGAAGACAAAGCATTGTGGGGAATGTAGTCTGTTCCTACAAATTGTCAATGGAGTCCGTTTCTCCTGGTACTGTAAGTCCCACAATGCATTGCTATTAAGAAATACAACATAGGAATCCAATACCACTGGAACACTGGTGGGGATAAGGTCTGCATCGCTATCAATAGTCAATGATGGCATGACCCCACTACACTAGGTTTGTCTGTGGTGGGAGCATAAGATTGTAAGCGCATTTTCTCAGCTCCTGATATAAATGGTTATAAGCTCCAGCTCCCTATAGATACAGGATAGTAACAACATGAAGCTTAGCAACATAATGCATAGTGCTATGAATAGATGTACCCATTAGTCACAGGTCAGTCAGCTTAATAATGATATTTGTCCCTATAAATATACATATACATTCAGAAACGAGACATCTAATGATCGTTACTTAGCCACGCTAACTATTGCCTCCCATGAAACGTATCTATCGATTTCACAGGTGTTATTACATTGCCGTTATCTGTGAATCCTGATTTTCAGCTCCCCGCTCAAACCAATTTATATGTAAATATTTCTTTGTACATGCCCTTTACTATCAGGAACCAATGAGAAAAAATGTTTGACTCCTGAAGATCAATTACAGGCTCAGTATAATGAGATTTAAGCCAAGGTGAGGTTATAGATATGCATTGTATACCTGTTACTAATGCCATGTTAAAAGGTAGAGACATGTTCACATACCTACATGGTTTATTACAGCTCCTTGTTAGTTTAACCACTTTAGCCCCGGACCATATTGCTGTCCAAAGACCAGAGCACTTTTTGTGATTCGGCACTGCGTCGCCTTAACTGACAATTGTGCGATCGTGCGACGTGGTTCCCAAACAAAATTGGCGTCCTTTTTTCCCCACAAATAGAGCTTTCTTTTGGTGGTATTTGATCATCTCTGCGGTTTTTATTTTTTGCGCTTTAAACCAAAATAGAGCGACTATTTTGAAAAAAGTGCAATATTTTTTACATTTTGCTATAATAAATATCCCCAAAAAAGAAATAAAAAAACATTTTTTTTCCTCAGTTTAGGCCGATACGTATTCTTCTACATATTTTTCGTTAAAAAAAATCGCAATTAGCGTTTATTGATTGGTTAGCGCAAAATGTATAGCGTTTACAAAAAAGGGGGTCGTTTTATGGCATTTTTATTAATATTTATTTTTTTACTAGTAATGGCGGCGATCAGCGTTTTTTTTCGGTACTGCGATATTATGGCGGACACATCGGACACTTTTTACACATTTTTGGGACCATTGGCATTTTTATAGCGATCAATGCTATAAAAATGCATTGGATTACTATAAAAATGCCATCGGCAGTGAAGGGGTTAACACTAGGGGGCGGGGAAGGGGTTAAGTATGTTCCTGGTGTGTTCCAACTGTATGGGGGGGTTGACTCACTAGGGGGAATCGCTGATCTTCGTATGAACGGGAGATCAGCGTTTCCCCCGCTGACAGGAACGAGCGGAATGTGTTTACACACATACCTCCCTTTCCCCGCTCTGTAACGAACGCGCGCGGGACTCGGGGGCGTTCGGGGGGCCCTAGTGGCCGAAAAAGATAGGACGTAGAGCTACGTGCTCTCGCCCAGCAGTGCCACCGTCCCGCAGTAATATGACGGCGGGCGGTAGGCAACCAGTTAAAGAGTTCATAACTTGAATTTTGCAATCCATCTGAATATGTAATGTCAAATTGTAAATGTGGGGGATTGCTTATGGAAGATGAATATGTGTCCCCTAAGCAGCTTTATTTAGTTCCCTCGTATCTGCCTACCTTTCTGTAATTGCCTTCCTCAGCCAATACAACAGACCACAGCTCATTAGGAAGGAGACCTGTTATTTCTACCATCTTGTTAAGACAAAAAAAAATATTTCTAGGGGCAGCTTAAAGGGGTTGTAAAGGTTTGTTTTTTATTTTCTAAACAGGTTCCTTTAACCACTAGCCGACCAGCGTAGCTCTACGTCGGGACTTTCGCGGCCGCTAGGGGGCGCGTGCGCCCGGCCGGCGGCGGCCCGCGCGCGCGCCTCCCGCTCGCCCCTGAGTCCCGCGCGCGTGCCCGGCGGGCGCGATCGCCGCCGGGCACGCGCGCTCGTTCGTTACAGAGCGGGGAACGAGAGCTGTGAGTGTAAACACACAGCGCTCGTTCCTGTCAGCGGGGGAAACGCTGATCTTCCGTTCATACAATGTATGAACGGAAGATCAGTGATTCCCCCTAGTGAGTCCACCCCCCCCCATACAGTTAGAACACAAATAGGAACACACTTAACCCCTTCCCCGCCCCCTAGTGTTAACCCCTTCACTGCCAATGGCATTTTTATAGTAATCCAATGCATTTTTATAGCATTGATCGCTATAAAAATGCCAATGGTCCCAAAAATGTGTCAAAAGTGTCCGATGTGTCCGCCATAATATCGCAGTACCGAAAAAAAACGCTGATCGCCGCCATTACTAGTAAAAAAAAAATATTAATAAAAATGCCATAAAACTACCCCCTTTTTTTGTAAATGCTATAAATTTTGCGCAAACCAATCGATAAATGCTAATTGCGATTTTTTATTACGAAAGAATACGTATCGGCCTAAACTGAGGAAAAAACATTTTTTTTTATATCTTTTTTGGGGATATTTATTATAGCAAAATTTAAAAAATATTGCATTTTTTTCAAAATAGTCGCTCTATTTTTGTTTATAGCGCAAAAAATAAAAACCGCAGAGATGATCAAATACCACCAAAAGAAAGCTCTATTTGTGGGAAAAAAAGGACGCCAATTTTGTTTGGGAGCCACGTCACACGACCGCGCAGTTGTCAGTTAAAGCGACGCAGTGCCGAATCACAAAAAGTGCTCTGGTCTTTGGACAGCAATATGGTCCGGGGCTAAAGTGGTTAAGCTCGTGCATTGTTGGTTCACTGACCTTTTCCTCTGATTTCTCTTCTAAATGTTTTTTTTTTCTTTGTCTGAATTTCTCACTTCCTGTTCCTCCTCAGTAAGCTGTTCGGGAAGCTGTTCTGGCTGACTAAACACTGCTTGGATGATGGTGCCAAGTTTACTGAGGAGAAACATGAAGTGAGAAATCCAGACAAAGAAAAAAACATTTAGAAGGGAATTCGAAGGAAAAGGTAAGTCAACCAACAATGCACTAGCTTAAAGGAACCTATTTAGAAAAAATAAAAAACGAACCTTTACAACCCCTTCAACATGAATCAAGAAAAATATGCTCTACAAAATATTTATAAATGTTTGCATATCTGTTAGGCCGTGTACACACGATCGGTCCAAACCGATGAAACTGGACTGAAGTCCAGTTTCATCGGTCCATACCGACCGTGTGTACGGCCCATCGGTCCGTCGTCCTTCGGACCAAAGTTTGAAAACTTGCTTTAACCACTTCAATACAGTGCACTTAAACCCCCTTCTTACCCAGACCAATTTTCAGCTTTCGGTGCTCTCACACTTTGAATGACAAATACTCAGTCATGCAACACTGTACCCAAATCAAAATTGTGTCCTTTTTTTCACACAAATAGAGCTTTCTTTTGGTGGTATTTAAAGGGTCACTAAAGTCAGGGATTTTTTTTTTTTTAAATAACAAACATGTGATACTTACCTCCACTGTGCAGTTCGTTTTGCACAGAGTGGCCCGGAAACCTGTCTTCTGGGGTCCCTCGGCGGCTGTCTGGGCTCCTCCTCGCAAAAGCTTTCCTTCTTAATGCGAGGGCGCTCGCATGGAGGAAAGCTTTTGCGAGCGCGCTCCCGTGATACAGCGGCGGCCATAGCCGCTGACTGTATCACTCGGCTCCGCCCCCCAGCGCGCCGCGTCATCCGCCCTGATTGACAGCAGCGCTAGCCAATGGCTGCGCTGCTATCAATCCGCCCAGCCTAGCCAATCAACGGCCAGGCTGGGAACCGAAGAGGACGACGTGGACGCGCCCGGGAGATTCGAACGGTCAGGTAAGTACAACGGGGGCTCGGGGGGGGCCGGTGCTGCTAGATGTTTTTTTACCTTCATGCATAGGATGCATGAAGGTAAAAAAACTTGTACCTTTAGAACCCCTTTAATCACTCATGGGTTTTTTATTTTTTGCGCTATAAATAAAAAAAGACGGTAGATTTTGTGAAAAAATTTAATTTTTCTTTGTTTCTGTCATAAAATTTAGCAAATTTGTATTTTTTCTTCATAAACGGGTGACAGGGCAGGTCACTGGTGGGTGACGGGTGACAGGGCAGGTCACTGGTGGGTGACGGTGACAGGGTACGGTCACTGGTGGGTGACGGTTGCACCGCTGATGGCAGTCTATTTATGTGACAGGTGCACTTTATGGGTGACTGTTGGGTGACTGGTGACAATTGGGGGGGGGGGGGGGCAAAGGGACAGATGTGGTGTTTGTGCAGACACTACAGTAACACAGAACTGTAACTCACTGCTTCTAGCTCTTCTCTTCTCACACTGGAAACGATGTGTGAGGGGAGAAGAGCTGGTAACAGTTAGTTACAGCTCTTTGTTTACACTAGTGATCAGAGCTGATCACGTGGTACACAGCCCTGACCAATGGCTGTGTACCATTGTCGGTGACGAGCAGTGTTCCTGGGAACACGCTGCCACCGACGGGCGCGATCGCGAACACACGTCGTGCACTATGGGGGTATTGCCATGCGTGATCAGCCGTGACTTCATCACGGCCGATCACGTGGTTAACAGCGCATCCGCGCCGCTGTTCATCCCTGTCGGTAACGAGCGGTGTCTCCGTGACACGCCGCTACCGACAGTACAGGGATGCGCACACGCGATCGCGGGCATTCCGTGTTTGAATGACTGGACGTCATATGACGTGTAGTCAGGAGATTGGAGTCCTCCGCCCTCCGTCATTTGACGGTGGGCGGTGGACAAGTGGTTAAAATCGGACTGATGGACGCCTGACCATCGTTCCAAACCGATGGTTAGTACACAAAAGCATCGGTTCAAAAACCCACACATGCTCAGAATCAAGTCGACGCATGCTTGGAAGCATTGAACTTCGTTTTTTCAGCACGTCATTGTGTTTTACGTCACCGCGTTCTGACACGATCGGTTTTTGAACTGATGGTGTGTAACCAGCGAGAACCTGGCTGGGAGCCGCATTCTGCCGAGAACCTCGGCTGTGTGTACGCTCTCAGCGAGCCCCGCCCGTCGGGAAACCCGTCGAGCAAATAGAGAGCAGGTTCTCTATTTGCTCGACGGCCCGTCGGGATGAATGGCTGGTCGCCGAATCTGACGGCCGGCAGAGAACCTCGACGGGCGGAACGATGTGTTCTGCCCGTCGAGGTTCTCTGCCGTGTGTACGCGGCCTGACATGTGGTGGCTGCATTAGGTTTCCTTTTTTAGCCTTTTTCTTATATTTATTTAACCTGGTGATTCGGCTAGTAACACATTTCCTGTCTTAGGATGTCTCCACTCTAGATAGAAGAGCAATGTAGTGGAGATACCTTTGGACAGAATTATAATCAATAGCTAGTGTTGCGCAACTTAATAATGTGCAATTATCAGCCTGAAATAAACATAAATCAAAAAGTATAATAAACATAAATCAAATACAGTGAAAAGAAAACAAATCCTTCATGAACCCTGAAAAAGAGTAAGTTTCTTACTGCTGTTTGTGCATTTTTATCCTAATTAGGAATTACTATACTGTAGGAGGCTTCTTTTTTCTTCCAAAATCCCTGCTGCAGTGCGTGCAAACCTAATTTAAGAACTGCAGGAAATGTATGATCTCTGCAATTGCAAACAAAGGTTTCTGTACCAAATATTGAGTTCTGCTTTTCTGATGTATCAAATACTTATGTTATGCAATAAAATGTAAAATAATTACTTAAAAATCATACAATGTGATTTTCTGGATTTTTGTTTCTCATGCCGCGTGCACACGATCATTTTTCAGCATGTCCAAAAAAATGTTTTCCCAACTTCATGATTAACCACTTGACCACTGGGCACTTAAACCCCCTTAATAACCAGACCAATTTTCAGCTTTCGGTGCTCTCACAGTTTGAATGACAATAACTCGGTCATACAACACTGTAACCAAATGAAAATTTTTGTCCTTTTTTCCCCACAAATAGAGCTTTCTTTTGGTGGTATTTGATCACCACTGCGGTTTTTTTTTTTTTCGCTATAAATGAAAAAAGAACGAAAATGTTGTAAAAAAATGAATTTTTCTTCATTTCTATTATAACATTTTGCAAAAAAAGTAATTTTTCTTCATAAATTTGGCCTAAAATGTATACTGCTACATATCTTTGGTAACAAAACAAAAAAAATGGGATATTATTTAGACTGGGTGAGAGTTATAGGCCCAGATTCACGTACATCTGCGCATTATTGGACCGGCGTAGCGCACCGCCTTTACGTTAGACTTGCGCAATGTAGCCGCGTAATCACCCTATTCTCGTAGCTTTTGCGCAGGAAATTGCGCAAGCGTAACGTTTTTTCCGAGGCGTAAGGAGGAGTAATACAAATTGGGAAGGACGTGGGCGTGTTACATTGAAATGAGCCGTGACCCCATGCAAATGAAGGGCCGGCCGGCTCGCGCATGCGCGCGTGAAGGAGACCATGTCAGCTCCGCTGTGCGCATGCTCACAACTCGGGAGCGGCGCAATCAGTGAAATTGGAAATGGACTAGGGCAACGCTGTGAACTACGCAGACAGCATAAATAGACACACACAAACACACTTGCATTGCAAAAGTACATCCCTTTGTCCCTTCCCATTTAACCAAGTGCTTTTGTTCCTGTTGTTCGTTGCAGTGTGTCTTGTAGTTGTCAGATTAGTGTTCTGTGTGATCAAGTGCTTGTTGGTATATTTGTGAAAGTGTTTTTTGATAAGTGTTTGAAAGACTGTTTGTTTGATTGATATATTTTTGTTCGTTTTTTTTCTTGCAGTTTTTTTGGTTTATATTGTTTTGTGACAGTTTCTTGCTGAGTAGTTTTCTGTGTGTGTTCTTGCTTGATTGTTTGTGCTTGTTTGTGTGATTGAATTTTGTTGACTGGGACTGATTGTTTTTGGAAGTATGACTGAGAGAAAAAGAAAGCTCAATTTTACTGTGGGGGAAAAAAGAATTCTTGCCCGGGCCATTAGCGAGTATGGGCGTTTTCTCCACAGCCCGCAGAGTGCCAACACCACCCCGGCCAGGAGGAGGGAGATTTTGGATCTGATCACTAAGCAGGTCAATTCATCGGGGGAGGGGGAGACAAGGACCAGGTCTGGGATTGACAAAAAAATCAACGACCTCCGGCGTCTGGTCAAAAAGAAACTGGCCGCAATGCATGCCCATGCCAGGGGCACAGGAGGGGGCCCACCATGCCGTATTAGTCTGACAGCGACGGAGCGTGCGGTGGCCCTGACCTTTCACCGGCATGAAGTGGAGGGCCTGCCAGGCTTTGACACAAGTTTTTTACAATCAGGTGTGTAGCATGTGTGGGGGAGGGGGTGAAAGGGAATATGTGGCAAGTGTGTGGATCCTCCAACCTGTGAATGTTTTGTGTCATCCACAGATGTGCAGGAGGGTGCAGGGCCATCTGGGCTGACCGCACTAACCCCAGGACAGCAGCCTAATGAGGCCCCCCCAACAAGGCCGGAGTCCGCGGAGGAGGTTCAACAGGAGGAGGGGAATCATGAGGAGGAGGATAATCATGAGGAGGAGGGGAATCATGAGGAGGAGGAGTCAGGCACTGGACGATTGGGTTTTGTGGACTCTTCCCCTCTGGCTGGCAGAAGCCTGCCCTCCCTAAGGGGCAGCCCCCCCCTCCTCCCCCAACATGGCTCCCCTCACAAGGGCCTCCCCTTCTCCCCGGCCACAACCATCAGCTGGAGGCAGGATTTCATCCCAGAGCACCAGGGGGGCGCCCAATCTCCTGCCCGCCAGTCTGAGAAGGGACCAGGCCCTCCAGACCCGCCATATGGGACAGCTCAGCCAGACTTTGGGGCGGATGGAGGAGAGCCTGTCCTCCATCAAGGATACGCTGGGTAACCTGGACTCCCACTCCCGGGCTTTCACAACCTGCCTAAACGAACTGCAGACGACATCAGCAGGCGTTGGGCAGGATGTGAGGGCCCTTACCCAGGCTATCCAGGCCAACACGGCAACACTTGGTGCTGCCCTGGACAGAATTGCCGTGGCCTTGGAGGGCAGGCCGCCAGGTGGGCAGAGATCGGGGGCTGCTCCTCCTTCCCCGGGTTTGCCCCTCCCCCATGAGTCTCCCCTGAGGGGCCGGGGGCGCCCCAGGCGTGGCTCACACAGAGGGCAATAATTTATTTTTCCCCCCTTTTTTTTTTTGGGCTGACATTTATTTTTATTTTTTTTTGGCTGACATTTTTTGCTTTTTTTTTTGTTTTTTGATGACATTTTTTTTATATTTTGGGTTGTGCATGCTGTTTGAATGTGGGGGTGACATTCCTGCTGGAAAAGGGGTGTCATCCTCAATTTTGGTGGAGAAGGGTTCCCCAGGACAAGGGACAAGGGAGAAGTGATCCTCAGGTCCGTGTGATTGGACAGTGACATAATTGGAGCCTTGACGTGGCGTTACTGCTCACCAGTCCTGCATGGTGGACTGGTGCCAATCCAATTTGATGTGGATGTGGGGTGTGTGTGCTAGGGACCACAGTGGTGTGCATGCATGCATTCTCATTGTGCCATGATTAATGTGTGTGTTTAACGTGCAAAGATGCCCAATATGAGCTGCCTCCTGGCTGCTCTTCCCTCAGAAGACGGGGTATCCTCGGTTAGGGGTTGATTGTCTGGTTACATAGTTACATAGTTAGTCAGGTTGAAAAAAGACACAAGTCCATCCAGTTCAACCATAAAAAAAATAAAAAAAAATAAAACAAAGTAAACCCGGTTGGGGGGTCAGGTCATCACGTAGCTCAACCTGCAGGCCCTTCCTCACTGCGAAATTGTGCAGCATGCAACATGCAGCGATGATATGGCACACGAAGTTTGGGGAATACAACAATGTACCCCCAGACTTATCCAGGCATCGGAAACGTGACTTCAGGAGGCCAAAGGTGCGCTCCACCACTGCACGGGTTTTGATGTGTGCTTGATTGTATCTTTCCTCTCCTGGGGTTTGGGGGTTTCGGATTGAAGTCATGAGATGGGGTCCCAGTGGATATGCAGAGTCACCTGGAAGGGAAAAGACAGGAGCATGTTAGTCATGCATGTGCCACTTGTGAGGTGTGCATCACGGGAGGGGATAGTCATGCCTGACTCCCATGTCACTCACCAACTAGCCAGGTGTTCCCATACACGTTCTGATCGAATTCCATTCGGATGTGGCATTGATTGTATATGTAGCTGTCATGGCTGGATCCGGGGTGTTTGGCACGGACGTGCCATATGAGGCCTTGGGCATCAACTATCACCTGTACGTTGATGGAGTGCCAATGCTTCCGATTGCGGTACATGTGCTCTGTCTCCAGGGGGGGCTGGAGTGCCACATGTGTGCAATCAATGGCCCCGATGGTGCGTGGGAACCTGGCAAATCTGTAGAAATCTGTCATTGCCTTCAGTCGCAGCTACTCAGTGGTGGGTTTAATGATTTGGTTGGCCATGCGTGTGAGGATTGCAGGGACAACCTGGTGCACACATCTGCTCATGGAGGATTGTGACATCCCAGCCACCACTCCACTTGTACGCTGAAAAGAGCCACTGGCAAGGACATGGAGTGTTGCCAGTACCTTGACCAGTGGCTGCACTGCATGTGAGCGGTGTGTTGGGCTGGTGATGTCCTCCTGCAGGGTTGTGGTTAATTCCAGGATGACATGAGGGGTGAATCTGAAGATGCGAAACACCTCAGAATCACTCATGCCAAACAGGTCTATGCGGGTGCGGTATATCCTCTCCCGTGCCATCCTCCGTACCCTCCTGCTTCTTTGCTCATCTAAAGTCAGTAGTGCAGCTATGAGCGACGATGCCCCTGGCATGTTGGCAGTCAAATTGTAGTGCAACACGTGTGTGTGGTCTGCTCCTCACTAACGGTGTTGCTTTCTGTGAGATGTAGACGTTTTTTCAAATTTTAGACCACCTTTTATGTGCTCTAATTTTAGACAGAAGATTTTGCTGTTGCGCACACCGCGTAGCCTGCGCAGCAACAACGTTTTTTTGTGGATCCCCGCAACTCCCTCATTAGCATATTTGACTAGCAAATCAATGATGTGTCTATCGCACTTTTGCGCGGAAGGATGCGCCAGTCTAACGAAATTACGCGGGACAAAAAAAAGTAAATTTTTTGCGTATCTCGTTCTGGGGATGCCGCGCAACGAAACGCATTCGCACATTTAGACTTACGCACGTGCATCTCCTGTTGCGCAGGCGTAATCTCTCTGTGAATCTGGGCCATAGGGTCTACAAGCTATGGTACCAATTACTGAAAATGTATCAATTTGATCTCATCTGATGTACTGACGGCCTCTCTCATTTCATGCCAGAAAAGTACAAATACCCCCCAAATGACCCCTTTTTGGAAAGAAGACATTCCAAGGTATTTAGAAAGAGGCATTGTGAGTTTTTTGAAGTTGTCATTTTTCCCCACAATTCTTTGCAAAATCAAGATTTTTTTCCCCACAACATTTTCATATTAGCGGGTTATTTCTCACACACAGCATATGCATACCACAAATTACACCCCAAAACACATTCTGCTATTCCTCCTGAGTATGGCGATACCACATGTGTGAGACTTTTACACAGCGTGGCCACATACAGAGGCCCAACATGCAGGGAACGCCACCAGGCGTTCTGGAACACCCAGACCAATTCTGACATTTCTCTCCTACATGTAAAAATCATCATTTATTTGCTAGAAAATTACATAGTACCCCAAAACATTATATATGCTTTTTTAGCAAAGACCCTAGAGAATACAATGGCAGTTGTTGCAACTTTTTATCGCGCATGGTCTTCGGACAGCAATTTTTTCTAACGCATTTTTTTGGAAATAAAACAGTTTTGTGCTTTAAAAAAAAAAAAACAGTAAAGTTAGCCCAATGTTTTTGTATAATATGAAAGATGAAGTTACGCCGAGTAAATAGATACCTAACATCAAAATTGCACACGCTTGTGGAATGGCGCCAAACTTCGCTACTTAAAAATCCCCATAGGCAACGCTTTAATTGTTTTTACTGGTTACATCTTTTTAGTTGGAGAGATGGTCTAGGGCCAAAATTATTGCTCTCGCTCTAACGTTCGCAGCGATACCTCACATGTGTGGTTTGAACACCGTTTTCATATGTGGACGGGACTTGCGTGTGCGGTCGCGTCTGTATACAAGCACACGGGTACAGGGGGGCTGTACATTTTTTTTATATTATTGTTCATTTTACTTTTTTTATTTTAGTTTGACACGTTTTTCCCCAAAAATAAATGTTTTGATTACTTTTATTCCTATTACAAGGAATGTAAACATCCCCTGTAATAGGAATATAGCATGACAGGTCCTCTTTACATTGTATTGCGCAGGGAGTATTGCGCAGGGAGAATTGCGCAGGGAGTATTGCGCGGGGAGTATTGTGCAGGGAGTATTGCACGGGGGGTATTGCAGAGTATTGCGCTGGGGGTATTGCAGAGTATTGCGCTGGGGGTATTGCAGAGTATTGCGCCGGGGGTATTGCAGAGTATTGTGCCGGGGGTATTGCAGAGTATTGTGCCGGGGGTATTGCAGAGTATTGTGCCGGGGGTATTGCAGAGTATTGTGCCGGGGGTATTGCAGAGTATTGTGCGGGGAGTATTGCGCAGGGGGTATTGCAGAGTATTGTGCGGGGGTACTGCAGAGTATTGTGCGGGGGTATTGCAGAGTATTGAGTGGGGGTATTGCAGAGTATTGTGTGGGGGTACTGCAGAGTATTGTGCGGGGGTACTGCAGAGTATTGCGCGGGGGTATTGCAGAGTATGGCGCAGGGGGTATTGCAGAGTATGGCGCAGGGGGTATTGCAGAGTATGGCGCAGGGAAGGAAGAGTATTGCAGGGGTTAATGCAGGGATAGCTGAGCAGGGATGGATGGATCTGTGACTGCAATAGTCACAGATTCATCCCACAGTGCTGCTGCCATCCGCGCTCCCGCTCTCACACTGTACCGCTCGGTACAGAGAGAGGAGGGAGGAACCGGCGTCATCAAATGACGCCGGTTTGTGTACATGTGATCGCTCCGTCATTGGACAGAGTGATCACGTTAGAAATGGCCGCTATCAGTGGCAATTTACCGCGATCCGTGATCCGCCGGACATTTTATGTCGTTCTAGCCCACACACGATCATTTTTTACAACTCGAAAAACGACATTGTTTAAAACGACGTTATAAAATGCAGCATGTTCGAATTTTTTTTTTTTTTTTGTCATTTTTCAGAACCTGAAAAATGATGTGAAGCCCACACACGATCATTTTAAATGACGTTTTTGAAAAACAAAGTTTTTTTCATGCCGAAAAATGATCGTGTGTATGCGGCATCACAGTTGAAGAGTACCTATGATAAAAATGACAGACTTCTACATGCTTTGTAAGTAGGAAGACCTGCAAAATTGTCAGTGTATCAAATACTTGTTCTCCCCACTGTATGTATAAAACTATTATATACATTAATAAAAAGCTGACTTTTGTCAGTGTTAAATGGTTGTCTCAACATTCTATCTTCCACCTTTGGTAGACAGTTGGTTTGTTAAAGGAAGTTAAAGGGTCACTAAAGGATTTTTTTTTTAGCTTCCTTTACCCTAATGAAGTCCTGGTTTCATGTCCTCATTGTTCGTTTTTTAAAAACAAACACTGCCCTGTATTGGCTCTGTGACTCTGTCCTTCACAGAAGCATTAAACTAGATGAAAAACGAAACTGAAACTGCAGGCACATTATATGAGTGATTTTTATCTATTTTTAATCATTTTTTAAAAGGAATCAGTTAACTACTATGGGCCAGATTCATTAATAAGTTACACGGCTTATCTTTAGATAAGCCGCGTAACTTCTAACCTACGCCGCCGTATCTGTTTTCTGTATTCAGAAAACAAGATACGCTGGAATTGAGTTAAGATACGAGCGGCGTAATTGTATTACGCCGTCGTATCTTAACTGCAATTTTAAAATGTTCCCGCTGATTTACGTTGAAAATATGTAAATCAGCGAGATACGCCAATTCACTAACGTACGCCCGCCCGACGCAGTGACTCTACGCCGTTTCCGTAAGGGATTTCCCGGCGTAAAGATAAAGCACCAAAAAGCAGGCGCATCCTATGTTAAGTATGGACGTTGTGACCGCGTCGAATTTGAAAATGTTTACGTCGTTTGCGTAACTCGTCCGTGAATGGGGATTTACGTCAATCACCGTCATAATTTGGAGCATGCGCACTGGGATACCTCAATTGACGACGCATGCGCAGTACGTTCGGCGCGGGATCACACTTATTTTAAATGGCAGACGCCCCCTACCCCCTGAATTTGAATTACGACGGGCCATTTACTCTACGCCGCCGCAACTTTACAGGCAAGTGCTTTGTGACTAAAGCACTTGCGTGTAAAGTTGCGGCGGCGAAACGTAAATCACATACGTTATGCCGCCACAAAGATCCGCTCTCCATCCTGAATCTGGCCCTATGTCTCTATACCCTGTAAACAGTAATTTCAGCAATAATAATAAAAGACTTGAAATCCAGATCACCAGGTGAAAAAAAGGAAAAAAGCCCCAAAAAATAGGAAAACAAATGCAGCCATGACATCTAATGCCGCGTACACACGACCGTTTTTCGGGGGTTCTAAAAAATTATGTTTTTAAGGGTCTACAACACGTACGACGGCACTATAAAGGGGAAGTTCCATTCAGGTGACGCCACCCTTGGGGCTGCTTTTACTGATTTCGTGTTAGTAAAAGACGATTCTCACTTTTCAGTCTGTTACAGCGTGATAAATGTGCTTACTTCATTACGAACGGTAGTTTTACCAGAACGAGCGCTCCCGTCTCATAACTTGCTTCTGAGAATGCGCGTTTTTTTCACGTCGTTAAATCCCACACACGACCATTTTTTACAACCTTAAAAACGACATCGTTAAAAACTTTGTGAAAAAATAGAGCATGTTCGAAATTTTAAATGGCCATTTTTTAGATCGTGAAAAATGCTCTGGAGCCCACCTACGATCGTTTTTAATGACATGACGAAAAACGGTCGTGTGTACGCGGCATAAGAAATGATAAACTGCAATACAATACATTTGTGTTCTTGGGTTTGATACTGCTTTAATTAACAAAATAAAATACCTGTATTGTCTGTACAAAAATATCTTATTAGATTTAGCATTAATACTAGAACATTAGTCTTTCTTCCCAACTCATACATTAAATAGTAAAGTGTCCTAATTAAATCGTACGTCCTTGAAATCAGTTCCTTCTTTTTAATAGTCATAGATTTTGATGTATTAAAAGGTAATGTTCGCCGTCAGTACAGAGATTGTTAAAATTCACAAGTTTTGCCAGAACTTAATTAAGTTGGTGTGAATGCAATAACTTTCATATGCTATCCCTTGAATGTGAAATAAGCTTCTTTTGTAATGGTTATAACATCCGTAAAGCAAAAAAAAAAAAAAAAAAAGAACACCAAATGCATTGGTTTCCAAAATGGTGCAAAAAAAAAAAAAACTCCATTAACTTGATATTTTGCACTTGCTACCTGCATAATAAATGCAAATACTTGGACTGCAAAATCTGGTCCGGAACAAACCCTGCCAAGCTGGCTGGTAAAACCTGGACCGCATTCCATCTTAGTTCTCTGCAAAAGAACGCATGCGAGGTAAAACATAATGCCATCAATTACTTCATCTTTCATAATGTTACATAGTTCTGTGGTGGTGCGTTCCACCTTTCACTTTCACATGCAGTTTTATGCCAGTTTTATGCCTGCTAATGTACATATGCATTAAGGCAGCCTATTCATTTTTAACTGTTTGTTAATGCATAGCAATGGAGAAAAAAACAGACATGCAGCATTTTTTTTATGTAGTGCACAGCAAACCATGGTATGTGCATTGTGGTGCGCCGCCACCTAATCCATTGACACCTACTTTATTTGTGTGCTGGAATGCCATTCTAAATAAAAGGCACTGCAATGCATTGTACAAAGTGTCATGTGTTATCAAATATTGCAGTGTAATGCATATTTATCCCTTACCCCCGAAGGGGCCACTGAGAGTAGGCAGGTTGTGCAAATCTCTTGTTGTTGTACCTCCAGCAAAAAAAAAAAACAGGGTAATAGCCAACATACACATTACGGGGCATATATTCAGAAAGCTATTTACGCAGCGTATCAAGAGATAAGCTGCGTAAATATTAAGAATAGCCGACGTATCTTTTTTTGCTATTCTGAAATGAAGATACGCCTGCTTTCTTCTAAGATACGAGCGGCGTAAGTCGCTTACACCGTCGTATCTAAGTTGTATTATTACGTGGCCGCTAGGTGGCGCTATCGGCGGTATTCGCGTAATATATGCAAATGAGGGATTTGCGGCGATTCCCGAAAGTTCTTGCGGCGACGCGTCGTAGTTTACGTTGTTTGCGTAAGCGTTCGAGTGGCGTAAGGTTACCCCTGCTATAGGAGGCGTAGCCAATGTTAAGTATGGACGTCGGGACAGCGTCGAATTGTACGTCGGTTACATCGTTTACGTAAATCGTTCGGCAATGGGGCTTGACGTTAGTAACGTTCACGTCGTTTTCATTGAGGAAAAGCGATGTGATCTCACGCATGCACACTGGGAACGTCCACGGACGGGGCATGCGCCGTCCAAAAAAAACGTGAATTACGTGGGGTCATGATTCATTTACATGAATCATGCCCCCACTTCAGACATTTGAATTGCGCGGCCTTACGCCGCCACACATACGTTACGCCGCTGTAAATAATGGCGCAAGTTCTTTCTGAATAAAGAACTTGCGCAAATATTTACAGCGGCGTAACGTACACACTACATTTGAAACATTATGGGCCAGATTCAGATACAAAAATGTATCTTTCCGGCGGCGTAGTGTTTCCTCTTTACACTACGCCGCCGCAAATATTATGGGCAAGTGCCTTATTCAGAAAGCACTTGCTCCATAATATGCGGCGGCGTAGCGTAAAGTGCACGGCGTAAGGCCGCGCAATTCAAATTGCTAAAGTGGGGGCGTGATTCATGTAAATGAATCATGACCCCACGTAATTGACTTTTTTTTGGACGGCGCATGCGCCGTCCGTGGACAATCCCAGTGTGCATGCGCGAAATCACGTCGCTTTTTCTCAATGTAAACGACGTGAACGTAACTAACGTCGAGCCCCATTCACGAACGATTTACGCAAACGACGTAACCGACGTACAATTTGACGCGGTCCCGACGTCCATACTTAACATTGGCTGCGCCTGCTATAGCAGGGGTAACTTTACGTCGGTCTCACGCTTACGCAAACGACGTAAAATACGACGCGCCATCGCAAGTACGCTTGTGAATCTGCGTAAATAGCTTGTTTGCATAATTTACGCAAATCGCCACCTAGTGGCCAGCGTAAATATGCAACTTAAGATACGACGGTGTAAGCGAATTACGCCGCTCGTATCTTAGAAGAAAGCCGGCGTATCTTCTTTTCTGAATAGCAAAAAAAGATACACAGGTATTCTTAGTATTTACGCAGCGTATCTCTTGATACGCTGACGTAAATGCTTTCTGAATCTGGCCCTATCTCTGTAAAAATGATCCTCCAATACATCAATGGTATATAAACCTCTTATAGCCTCAAGGCTTAAAGTGGTACAGAGAGGTAGAATGGCAATGTGCATATGTAAACAAGGCAGATCCCCATTCTGACGGGACAACATGGAGATCTGCTGTTTCTAGTGAACAGGAATAGCGATCTCTGTGTTGTCCCAGTGAGCCCAGCCCCCACACAGTTAAAACACACCCAGGGAACACAAGTAGGAGATTTTGGAGCACTTCATGCTTCCTTCCGCAGACAAGCTCTATGGTGATGCTGACTTCATTTTCCAACAGGACTTGGCACCTGCCCACACTGCCAAAAGCACCAAAACCTAGACATAGAGGCCCAGATTCATAAAGCAATTACGCCTGTCTAACTGGTGTTAGACAGGAGTAATTTCGCGCGCCGTATCACTAGTTTGAATCCTCAAACCATGATACGGCGGCTTCGGGCTTCGATCCGAGAGGCTTACGTCTTCGTAAGCCTTCGGATCTACGCTGCGATATTTTTGCGGCCGCTGGGAGGAGTTTGCGTCGTTTTCATGCGTCGGGATATGCAAATGTGTTTTTACGGCGATCCACGAAGATACGAGCGGTCTTCGCAATCGCTTACGTCTGTTTTTTTTACGTACTGTTAGACCAGCTTTTTGCTGGTCTAACAGTGCGTAGCCCATGTTAAGTATGGCCGTTGTTCCCGCGTCGAATTTAAATTTTTTTTTTTTTTTTTCGTAACTCGTTCGGGAATAGAAATGTCCGTAAACGACGCTACTCAAACAACGAATGACGTAACGACGTGATTTCGCGCAATGCACGGCGGGAAATTTGCGAACGGAGCATGCGCAGTTCGATCGCCGCGGGAACGCGCCTATTTTAAATCCTTCACGCCCCCTACTCGTCTAGATGGATTGCGACGGGAGAAATACACTACGCCGCCATCGTTTACTGGACAAAATCTACCTGGATTCCACGTAGAGCCAGGTAAAAAACGGCGGCATAGTGTATTTCTGATACGCTACGAGAATCCAATTCTCTCTGAATCTGGGCCAGAGAATCTATGGGGCATTGACAAGAGAAAGATGGGAGACATGAGACCGAAAAATGCAGAAGAGCTGAAGGCTGCTATTGAAGCATCCTGGTCTTCTATAACACCTCAGCAGTGCCACAGGCTGATAGCTTCCATGCCACGGCGCATTGAGGCAGTCGTATGCATGCTTCTACTTTACAGAGGTCCAATATTGTTCTATGTACAATCTTTTTTTTATTGACTTCATGTAATATTCAAATTTTCTGAGATTGTGGATTTGGGGTTTTAATGAGCTGTAAGCCATATTCATCAAAGTTATGACAAATCACGGCTTGAACTATATTGCTTTGCATGTTATGAGCCTCATTGCATTAGTGAATTAAATTAACTTTTGCACGATTTTCAAATTTTTCGAGCTTCACCTGTAGGTATGATCGGGTAGATTCACGTACATTGGCGCATCTTTATGCCGCCGTAGCATATCTTATTTATGCTACGCCGGCGCCAAGCAGGGAGGCAAGTATGGAATACACAAAGAAAATGCTCCCAACGTTGCACCGGCATTGTGTATATTCGTCGTCGTAAGCCGACGTAAGTCAAAGTAGGTGGAAGTGGGCTGGAAGTGGGCGCGATACATTTAAATGAAGCGTGACCCCATGCAAATGATGGGCTGATCTTCAAACAAGTACTAAAAACGAACGACGCATGCGTCGTACCTTGGACGCACCCCAGTGCGCATTCTCACAGTCACGTCAAAATAACTGCCTAAGATATGTCGAATCACTGCCTACGACGTGAACGTAACCTACGCCCAGCCCTATTCACATACTACGTAAACGACGTACACAACGTTAATTTAGACGGCGTTCGATCCCTGGTCCATACCTTTGCATGAGTTGCGCCTCGTATATGAGGTATAACTTTAAGCCGGACGGAACCCTTGCGCAAACCGCATAAATCATGCGCCGGGCGCATCTACGTTCGTGAATCGGCGTATCTCCCTCATTAACATATTTGGATCGAAAATTCCATATGCATCCAGCGTAAATATGCGACCAAGATACGCCAGCGTAGGCAAGTTACGTCAGTCGGAAGAAGGCTATTTTTCGACATAAGTTAGTTTGTGGGTCGGCGCATAGATACGACGGCGCACATTTGTACTTGAGATACGTTGGCGTAAGTGCTACGTGAATCCGGCCCGATATGTTTCTGTTCTGTTACAGGGCACCAGAGACTATCCTTTTGTCAAGTTGACCTACACTTTAGCTTTAAGATCTCACAAATATGTTATTTCAATACCTTTCTGCATCACTAGGTGGTAGCAGAGCACTTATACAATTTTGCACATGTAAGGCTACATTCACGTAGGAGCGCGTATTTTTGTGCGGGCGTAACGTATCATATTTACGTTATGCCTCCGCAACTTTTACAGGCAAGTGCTGTATTCACAAAGCACTTGCTCTGTAAGTTGCGTCAGTGTAGCGTAAATGGGCTGGCATATCCGCGCGCAATTCAAATTGGGCAGGTTGGGGGCGTGTTGTATTTAAATTAACGGTGGCCCCACGTAAATGACGCGCCGAACTAACTGTGCATGCGCCGGCCAGTGCGCATGCTCCAAATCACGTCGCAAATAGTCAATGAAAACGACGTGAACGTAACTTACACCCAGCCCCATTCTGAATCGGCTTACGCAAACAACGTAAAATTTATAAATCAGCGTATCTAGCTAATTTATATATTCGACGCGTAAATCGACGGAAGCTCCACCTAGCGGCCAGCGTAAATATACAACTAAGATACAACGACGTATCTTAGCTCAATCTCGGCTTATCTTGTTTTCTGAATACAGAAAAAAGATACACCGACGCATCTAAGAATTTACATCGCGTATCTCGAGATACACCGCGTAACTTCTTACTGAATCTGGCCCGTACTTTAGCAACTTAAGCCTCTAAAGGATTTACCCCCTTAATGACCAGGCCATTTTTTTGCAATACGGCACTGCATCCTTTTAACTAACAATTGCGTCGGAGTGCAATGTTGTACCCCCAAAAAAATCTATGTCCCTTTTTCCCACCCACAAAAAAGGAAATTTTTTCTTTTGGTGGTATTTGATCACCTCTGCAGTTTTTATTTTTTGCACTATAAACAAAACAAATCGAAAATTTTGGGGGAAAATGTTTGTTTCTGCTATAATACACATCCAAACAAACAAACAAAAACGGATTTCTTCATCATTTTAGGCCAATATGTATTCTTCTACATATTTTTGGTAAACAAAATCCCAAAGAGTGTACATTGATTGGTTTGCGCAAAAGTTATAGCATCTACAAAATAGGGGATAGGTTTAGGGACTTTTAATTTTTTTATTGTCCCAAATCAACACAGACTGTGGAAACTTCGCACTGGACTTCAAGCATCTTGCAGTGTGTGCCTCTCCATTCTTCCTCCATACTCTGGGTCCTTGGTTTCCAAATGAGATGCAAAATTTGCTCTCATCAGAAATGAGGACTTTGGACCACTAAGCAACAGACCAGGTGTGTTTTTCTTTAGCCCAGGTAAGATGCTTCTGACGTTGTTTGTTGTTCAGGAGTAGCTTGACAAGAGGAATACGACATTTGAAGCCCATGTCCAGGATCTGTCTGTGTGTGGTGGCTCTTGATGCACTGACTCCAGCCTCAGTCCACTCCTTGTGAAAGTCCCCAACACTTTTGAATGGCCTTTTCCTGACAATCCTCTCCAGGCTGCGGTCATCCCTGCTGCTTGTGCACCAAGAACAAGAGAATAGCATGGCCCGTCATCTGTAATGATGCAAGTTGCCCCAGGTTTGGGCAACAGCTCAGTTCTTGAACTTGAATTTAGTGATGGCCAGCAAACTGTAGTAATAGCACGTTAGAACATTAGCAGCAAGGAGATTAGCAAAACAAGGAATGAGAAATAAAAATAAATATCTGTAGAAATCCAGGTCTGGGATCTGCACCATCTTCCTGTCTGGGCCCCAAATGTTAATGGACCACTCCTGGTCCCAGCATCCAGTCTTTTTGATGACAACTTTATCTTGTAGATGAACCTCCACAAGCTCCAGCTGTCTCTGACTTTGAGGAATGTCTAGAATACAGGGGAGTTCTGATTTCTGCAGGGTTTTGGACAATGAGGTATATTCCTATACTTTTTCATTGCACCAACCTTCATCAACCCATCTCTCAATCTCCTACATCAACTTCTCTGGGGACTTAAGGGTACTCATATCCAAATTCCAAGGCCTCCTGCCTCTCCATAAATCTCTGCAGCCTCAACAACCATGGGTACTTTCTCCAAAACCCCTTTCCCTGGGAGAGTACATGGATCTGAAACTTTTTAAAATAAAGACCGTGTATGCCTCACATTGTGCTAGAGCCCTGGCAAAAGTGTGTGGTGGGGACATCCCCACTCCGTGCATACTGTTGGCATTACACAGTTGCAGCCTCTTAGCACTCTCTAAAAGTATGTCTATGTGCTCCTTTTCTGCTGCTTCATGGTCTGGTCCAAGGGTGTCTTCAACCTCATTCTGCTCTACTTTGTCTCCCCAGAACCTATTGGACTGAGACTCATCTGAAGTGTGCCATTTTTCTATGTCCCCTTCACTGTGCTCTACATACAATCTTGGTTACCCGAGGTCAGCCCTTTCATTGGTGGCTTTCCCAAGTGGCTCCCCTTTCTCTGTAGCAACCTCCGGCTCTTCTGCAAAACAAGTTACAGGCAGCACAGCAGCTGCTGGCTTCTCCAGCATAGTCAAGTGCAGGCTGTTCCAGCCTTCCAGTGGCAAACCTCTGTCCACGGCTACAGGTGTAGACCATATCCTTATGTCCCAGCCCTGAAGATGCATTAACGTCTTTCTGCTTGACAGTGGTGGTAGAGGCATCCGAAATCTCATGCCTCACCCCAGTTGACCAAGGGAACTCCAATGCCTCAATAAAATAGCCATGCTCCAATCCCACTGAAGCATACTTGGTGGCAAACCACTGTCCCGCAGATCTAGGAACACTTTCCTGCAGTGCTCACATTGGCTCCAAGCCTAGATTACAGCAGTCAGTCAGCATTAGGGATGAACCAAACACCCCTGGGTTCGGTTCGCACCAGAACCTGCGAACAGACCAAAAGTTTGTGTGAACTTTAGAACCCTGTTAAAGTCTATGGGACTCGAACATTTGAAATCTAAAGTGCTAATTTTAAAGGCTAATACAGTATGCAAGTTACTGTCCTAAAAAGTGTTTGGGGACCCGGGTCCTGCCCCAGGGGACATGTATCAATGCAAAAAAAGTTTTAAAAAACTGCAGTTTTTTCAGGAGCAGTGATTTTAATAATGCTTAAAGTGAAACAATAAAATTGAAATATTCCTTTCAATTTCGTAGGGGGTGTATAGAATGCCTGTAAAGTAGCGCTTGTTTCCTGTGCTTAGAACTGTCCCTGCACAAAATGTAATTTCTGAAGGAAAAAAGTCATTTAAAATCACTCACCTTAGGGTCTGGTATGGATATTAAGGGGAACTCCACCCCAAATTTTGAAAAAAAAATGGCGTCAAATAAAAAAAAATGATGTGGGGTTCCCCCCAAATATCCATTCCAGACCCTTCAGGTCTGGTATGGATTTTAAGGGGAACTCCACCCCAAATTTTTTTAAAAAATTGCGTGGACCCCCACACATTTTGTTTTTATGAATTACTTTTCTCTGTATTGCCGGCAGCCGACAATTCATTATGGCCGCGAGTGATTTTAAATTACTTTTTTTCCTTCAGAAATGACACTTTGTGCAGGGACAGTTCTAAGCATGGGAAACATGCGCTACTTTACAAGCATACTATACACCCCCCCAGGTACGAAATTTAAAAAAAGAATATTTCACTTTTATTGTTTCACTTAAAGGAATTATTAAAATCACTGCTGCCAAAAAAACTGCAGTTTTTAAAACTTTTTTTTTGCAGGTCCCCAAACACTTTTTATTATTATAACTTGCATATTAGCCTTTAAAATTAGCACTTTAGATTTCAAATGTTCGAGTCCCATAGACTTTAACAGGGTTTTAAAGTTCACATGAACTTGCCGCGAACACCCCAAATAGTTCGCTGTTCGGCGAACAGGCAATGTTCGAGTCGAACATGAGTTCTACTCGAACTCGAAGCTCATCCCTAGTCAGCATCTACCGCACACAAGCCCAAGGTGCTCTGCCCCACACTGTACACAGGGACAGCCATCTACTATGTGCCAGGCACACACCTGTGTCCTTCAGCAGCTGTCTTTGACATTTAACCAGCCAGTCAGGACATTCCTGGGAGGTATAACTTCTTGCTACCATCACAGCCCAGTATCTAAAGAAATGGTAGTGCACCATCTTGCTACACCAGCTTCATGTGGATAGCTCTCTTAGCAAGTTACGCCCCTTACTGCATGTACCTTATAGCTCCACCCTTCTTCTCTGCTTGTTTTGGCAACAAAATCCACACTGACTGAGTAGATCCCTCCTCCACTGCGCGGTAACTCTTCACTGCCCAGCCAAAAATGCACTCCCAATTGGCAGCTATTTTTCTGGCAAAACTCTATTTCTATCCACTGTCAGACACTGTAGAAACCCTTTTCTGTAAACACAAAGCACAGGGATACCCCAGAAAATGAACCCCCACATGTATTATTTACCCCCCCTAATACAATGACCCAGGAACAGTTTCAAGCACAATGATACACAGGCTCAGTCTAGGGAATGTCTTGCAGATAACTTGAACAGGAGAGTGATAAAGGTACATGATACTCCAAAACAATATCAGAAATCAGTAGGAGGACAAATGTCTTAACACAAATCCTATGGTAGCAGGCGGCGCATTATAGTCCCAAACTCTGTTCCAGGAGCTGTCTGCCTCCCAGCGTCCACACCAAACTTATCAGTGAGGGAGACAAAAATATCCTTCTCCAGACCAGGACTCCCACAGCAATGCCCTACAGCAAGTCACTTTAGCCATCTTTTCCAGGCCCTCAGCTCAATGCCAGCTGAAGACTAAGGGTGGGTTCACACTGGGGCGATCCGACTCCTGAGGACGACTTCAGAGGCGACCTGCCAAACCACTTCTGTATAGAAGTCAATGGAGGTCGCCCCGAGTCGCCCCCAAAGTCGTACAGGGAGTATTTTCTAAGTCGGAGCAACTTGTGTCGCTCCTATTAGAACACTCCCATTGCATTCAAAGGGAGGCGACTCGTCAGGCGGCTGAGCCGCCTGAGGAGTCGCCCCAGTGTGAACCGGGTCTAAATTGCCACTTCTGTCTCATACAGCAGCAGCCTCAAGAGAAGGAGAGCCCTCCTATCTGAGGAAGAAACTGATCTGCAAGGCTTCCCAAACATTTATAACCTTTCCAGTCACCTTCTGGGTGCTCCCTTCCCAGGGATTGTCTGGGGTCTGATAAATATTCATCACTTACTGGTTGATCCTCCCATTCTATGTCCTAAAAATCTTCTTCCAGAGGCAGATAGGAAAACTAAACCACCAAGCTTAGGAAACCCTGACCAGGTTTAGAAAAAAAAAAAAAACAGCACTCTATTGAGTACATTGAATCCAAAAAAAAAAAATGTTGTCTAACTTTTGGCAGGGCACTACACAGTACTGTGGAAAATGTTTAGACAGGTATAAAAAATTACGTAAAGTGAGAATGCTTTAAATTATATATATATTAATTGTTTATCTTTACCAATTTAGAAAATGCAAAGTGAGCAAACAGAAATCTAAATCAAATCAATATTTATTGTGAATACCCTTTGGCTTTAACCACTTCTGGACTGCCCACTGTCGTTTTACGTTGCTATTTTGAAGAGGAATACTGTTGTTATTGCAGTAGCTAGCTACCATAACCCCAGTATCTTCTTCTTCAGTGGGCTGTCTGCCTCAAGATAAAAGTGATCTCTGTGGTGGATTAGCTGCAAGATCACTTTTATCGGTGCCACCGGCACAGTATTATTCTGTTTATTTTACCTTTTAAGTAATTGAAGTTTGGTTGAGCATATGCTTAATCCTATCAAAATTGTCAGTTCAGTTTTGGAGTGGAGCGAATTCTAACTGCTGTATAAATTTGATTTGCTTTTAAAAAAAAGGGAAATACATATATTGTCATATGTCACAAAACTGACCTTAAAGTCTAATGCCACACGATCATTTTTCGGCATGAAAAAAATAAAATGTTAAAAAAAAATGTAATTTAAAATGATCGTGTCTGGGCTTCACATAATTTTTCGGGTTCTGAAAAACAACAATTTTTTTTTTCCGAACATGCTGCATTTTTTAACAACGTTTTAAACATTGTCGTTTTTGGGGTTGTAAAAAATGATCATGTGTGGGCTAAAACAACATTAAAAACGCACGCATGCTCAGAAGCAAGATATGAGACGGGAGCACTCGTTCTGGTAAAACAACGTTCATAATGGAATAAGCACATTCATTACGCTGTAACAGACAGAAAAGCGCAAATCGTCTTTTAATAACACGGAATCAGCTAAAGCAGCCACAAGGGTGGCGTCATCCGCATGGAACTTCCCCTTTATAGTGCCGTCGTACGTGTTGTACGTCACCGCGCTTTTCTAGATCATTTTTAAAAAACAATGGTGTGTGGGCAAGGCCATTTTAATGATGAAGTTGGAAAAACTTTGTTTTTTCGACATGCCGAAAAACTTTGTTTTTTGTCATGCCGAAAAATGATCGTGTATACGCGGCATAAGAATTGGATTGGTTATAGTATGCGTTAAACCATTGATTCATTCTAAATTTAAAAGTGAATCTTGATTAAAATGACCAAATTTGTTTATGGTTAACAAATGGTCCATATATTGAAAAACGGTCGTTTTTTTAAAACGTCATTTAAATTGATCGTGTGTGGGCAAAACGTCGTTTTTTGTCTTAAAAAAAAACGACCAAAAAAAAATTCCAACATGCTTGAATTTTTTGTGTCGTTTTTCAAAACGTCGTTTTTTGTTTCACAAAAAGTCACCGTGTGTAGCAAAAACGTCTTTCAAAACGACGTTTTTCAACCCGCGCATGCCCAGAAGCTAGTTATGAAGCGAGCTTCAATGGAAAAGAGTGGTGAACGTAACCTCGCTTTTTGTGAAAAAACGATGGTGTGTATGCAAAATTGTCTTTGAAAAGTGACGTTTCAAAAACGTAGTTTTTTACTTCACAGAAAACGTCGTTTTTTTTCATCACAAAAAATGATCGTGTGTACGCGGCATAAGATCTGTTTGTTTTGAGAAGGAATCAAGTGCTAAAATCAACACCAGTTGTATACACAAGTCCCTGAAGCCACGGAAAGCCAATCACTGAAAAGTTACCAAGTCTAAAATTTACCAAGTTATCAATAAGTATTGAAATGTGGTATTTTGTAATAAGAGCTTGCGTAGAAATGTGAATATCATCTGTATCATCATTTATCTTTGATATTTAAAAGTATATCCATTTTTTATTTGTATTATCACAAAATATACCTGATATTATTTTACACTGTATTTTTAGTTATAAAAAAAAAATATATATATATATATATATATATATATATATATATATATATATATATATTAAGCATATCATTTGTGTCACTTGTCTTCAAATTAGCACAAATAAACTAACTTGAATTACTTGTTTATAGTTTTTTTAAATTTACATTTAAATCTCCCAAAACGAAATACAATACTGTTTTATTATTCCAGTAAAACACATTCTGATAATCATGTGCAAACAAAAATGCTTTTTTAATTTCCTTACTGTACATACATATTCTTTACAAAGTGAAGCCCTACTAGCTACATTCGGTAAGGAAAATGGTTACAAGTGCAGTCTATTTGCCTTTAGTGAATCATCCTCATAATGTTTTATATGTTCTATTCTTTTGTACCATTCTAATAAAGTTTATCAAGATAAAAGGTAAAACAAACCCAAAGAGAGACAACTGCCCATTGATCTTCGCAAGTAGATCTCTTAGCAACAGGATGTGTACATCCTACAGTTTGTAGCTGAAGCGTCATTCTAGAAAGCAAGACTTCTCACCCACGTTCAAATTCACTTGATGTATAGAAGCGGACGTCACCACAGGATACTCCAAAATTTGACTGCCGAAGGGCTTATTCTCAGTAGTGCATTTGTTGCTGCCTTTTTAAACAGAATAAGTAATGTTTTGTATATACTGTATCTTTTAATATATTCATATCTACAAAAATAAAAGGTAAAATGTTTTTTTATTTTTTTTATTTACATAAATATAAATTATTGCATGATAATATTTAATGACTATGATTTCTAGCCTGTAAGTGCAGCTCTAGGCTTTTTTTTTTTTACATCTTTACTGGGCTACTTTTAATTGCTTTGCTGAAAAGAATCTGATGTTTATAAAGCTGAAGATTTAGAAGTTGCTGAATCTAAGTTTACTGACACAGTTGAACAAGTCACATAAATGAATGATTCCTCTCTCATCTCTTCCTGGTCTGTACAGCTCTTAAATTGTTATTTTAAACTTAATTATTTTATATTAAAATAAAAAAAGATGTGCAGGGATAATGAAAATACTTAAAATTGGGACGAAAATACATTTGGACGAAAAAGAATGCACATGTCTAACTGATCGATTCCGTAACATCCCGGCTTGGACAGTATCTAGATGTATTCCTGCAGCCCTTGGTGTGCAAATTGCCGGCATACCTTAGGGACACCAAGCAGATCATTCAGATTCTGGATACCATCCCCTGTACTCCTAACACGATCTTGGTGACTGCTGACGTCGGGTCGCTTTACACGATCATAGATCATGAGGCGGCTCTGACTTCGGTGAGCTGGGCATTAGAGTCTGCTGACCTTAGTTATGATCATGTGCAATTTTTGTTGGACAGTCTTAAATTCTGTTTGTTAAGTAATTATTTTTGGTACAATAGGGAATTCTTTTTGCAACAATGCGGAGTTGCCATGGGAGCCTGTTTTGCTCCCAGTGTGGCCAACCTGTTTATGGCCCACTGGGAGCGTGACGTGGTATTCCAGGACAGGCCATCTCAGTTGCTGTGTTACCGTAGGTATATTGACGACCTTATTATGGTTTGGGAGGGTGATTTGCCTTCATTGCAGCAATTTATGGATAAACTTAATTCTAATACTAAGAATATAGTTTTGACTTGGACAGTCTCCCATGATAAGATCAATTTCCTTGACCTGGAGATTTTCAAGTCAGATAATTTGCTCCTTACCAGAAATTACTTTAAGACAGTGGACCGTAACGGGTACATCCCCTTAACCAGTTGCCATCATCGTTTATGGTTGTGCAATATCCCGCGAGGGCAGTTTGTGAGGCTTCGCCGGAATTGCACTCTTGAGTCGGATTATCTGGTTCAGTCACAAGAATTATCTACTCGTTTTATATCCAAAGGTTATTCTCGCCCCTTGATTATGCAAGAGATAGAGAAAGTAAGGGCCTTGGATAGGAGTGTCATCGTAGCAGACAAACCTCCCAATGTAGATAAAGAAAAAGCCAATTTCAAAATGGTGCTGGATTTTAAAATCCAGCACAAGAAATTTGAAAAAATAATGGCGAAACATTGGCCCATTCTGAAAGGTGATGGTGTTCTGGGACCAGCCCTCCCGGATCGCCCTCAGTTCATCTACAGAAAGGCTCCCTCTTTGAGGGATAGCCTTGCTCCTGGTGTTATTGACCCACCGGTGGTGGCACAGCCCAAGCTTTTTGATTTCTTAACAGGTTTCTATGCTTGTGGTCGCTGTGCAACCTGCAAGCATGTTAAACAGCAGGTTAAGAAAAGGAAGACTTTTTGTTTTAAGGTGACCCATGTGGAATATCCCATCAAGCAGTTGATTACGTGTGATACCATCGGCATAGTATATATGCTCGAATGTGAGTGCGGCTTGCAATATGTTGGTCGCACGTCACAAGCATTACATGTGAGAGTTGGGGAACACATTGGTAACATAAGGAGGGGGAGTAGAAATCACAGCGTATCCAAACATTTTAGGCAGTGTCATCAGAAAGACCCTAAAGGGTTAAAATTCTGGGGCATCGAGAAAGTGTCAAAACACTGGCGAGGGGGGCACTATATCCGCCAATTAAGTCGGCGTGAGTCCTTCTGGATATATGAAACCAAGGTATCCTCGCCAGCTGGCCTTAACGTTGAGTTTGACCTTAATTGTTTTATTTCCAACAGATGATCTTCTTTTTTATGGTATCTATATTTTGTATTGTATTTTATGGTATCTGTATTTTATAATAATTTTATAATATTTTTATGGTATATATTTTTATGATTTTTAGATTATTCAATATGGTCTAATATCTCCTTGAGACATTGTTTCTCCTCCTTGTTTTTGGAGTCACTATTAGTGATGGTCCTACAGGGTTAATAGATAAGGAGTTTCTATGTAAAATATTGTACTTGGTGTGCGATCACGGCTGACGTCAATATAAATATAAATGTTTTTAAGGGTTTTTAATATGTATTATAATATGTATTTATATATTTCCAATTGAGTATATTGTAGTCTGCATATTATTATGTCCTTGCTCTCCACCCGTTAGTCCTCGTTATGGCGCCGGGTGCACCTTTCTATTGCATCAGCAGTTGCTGCTTTGTAAGGAGGATTCGAGCATATAGGGCTTTGTTGTGCTGCCATGGTTGTCATGGCAGCCGCAGGCTATTTAAGTTTAGACAGCGGGACGTCTACACGCTGCTTTTCCATACCCCACGCTGATGAAGTCCCGCCCTTAGGGACGTAACGACGTACGAGGGGGAGGGGCCATGTGTGACGTCACCCGCGATCGCCAACCCAAGTGAGATCCATGCTGGTCTTTCTTACTGTTATGCTTTTGTTTGTTGCACTCATTCCAGAGTGCCTTTACAGTGAGTTTTTGTCTTTATTATTGCAATAAATTTACAGAGTTTGGCTTCAGAGAGCACTAGATCTCCTTTCTTTTCGTTTTATGCCCTGTTTGCCCTACTTTGCTCCGGAATCTGCCATTACTGAGGTTGAGCTGCTGCATCTGTTTGCTGTGCCTTTGAGAACAGGAGGTTCTCTGTCTCATGCTCTGTGACCTATTGTTGGCCGAAGTGTTAAGGTGAGAGGCCACTCCTGCTATTTGGTGGAAGTTTCTTCTGGAAATCTCTCTTTGGATTGTGCACCTGTTTTTTCAATTTTTGGATCATTTAAGCACTTGAGCACTCTTTATGGACTTTCTGATTCTTATTATATAATTTCTTATGTAATTGTTTTTTATATTTTATATTTTATTTAATTATTTCTTGTTTTGCGCTGCACTATCTTTATTGTTACATGTCTTGAGGTGTTTTATTTGAATTTACCTAAGTGCTGGCTTGCATTTTAGTTTTTAGTTTGTTGTGTGGGTTCCAGCGCTGAATAATTTCCTTTTTCACATGTCTAACTGCCACTATATATCTATATATTTTGGATGATCTGGTTACATGATAAACTGCACAGTTTCTCCAGTGCTGAGAGTTCAGGAAGGAGGAGATTTCCACTGCAGCCTACATACACACCCACATGTATGATGTCAATATCATGTGATCTGGCTAGCTCTGATCACCAAGTAAATATTCTCTCGCGCATAAAAGACATAACTGAGCATGTGCAGGTTGGCTACTCTGCCGGTGTTAGCTGGCTAAACCCAGATAGACAGTGCTGGAGGAAAGGATCGGTGCATAAAGGATAAAACAGCCTTTTTACACAATGCAGAGGATTAACCCCTTAAGTTCCACATTGAATATAACAAGAATACTATGCTGCATATACAGACTGATTTTACTGTTGTAACACTTTAACCACTTCCCACCCGCCCGATGAGTTTTTATGGCCACAATGTGGCTCTTAATTGCCGGAAAGGCCGTCTATATATGGCCTCCGGCCTCCAGCCACTGGGGGGCGCACGCTTGCTTCGTCACTCAGGTGCCGGTGCGCGTGCCTGGCAGCCACGATGTCCACCAGGCTCCCACAATGTCTGCCAGGCACCCACGATTGTTAGTCACAGAGACAGGGACATGGATCTCTGTGTGTAAACACATAGATCCACGTTGTGTCAGGGAGAGGAGACGGATGGTGTGTCCCTTGTATATAGGGATAACCATCAGTCACCTCCTTCAGTCAGTCCCCTCCCCCAGAGTAAGAATCACCTAGCAGGGCACACATTAACCCCTTCCTCGCCCCCCTAGTGTTAACCCCTTCCCTGCCAGTCACATTTATACAGTAAGTGCATATTTATAGCACTGTTTGCTGTATAAATGTGATTGTTCCCAAAAAATGTGTCAAACATGTCCGATGTGTCCGCCGTAATATCACAGTCCTGACAGAAATTACATATCGCCACCATTACTAGTAAAAAAAGAAATAATAATAATAATAATAAAATCATAATTATATCCCCTATTTTGTAGGTGCTATAACTTTTGCGCAAACCAATCAATATACGCTTATTGCAAATTTTATTTTTACCAAAAATATGTAGAAGAATATGTATCGGCCTAAACTGAGAAAATAACATTTATTTTTTTAATTGGATATTTATTATAGCAAAAAGTAAAAAATTTAGTTTTTTTTTTCAAAATTGTCGCTCTAGTTTTGTTTATATCGCAAAAAATAAAAACCGCAGAGATGATCAAATACCACCAAAAGAAAGCTCTATTAATGGGAATAAAAGGACGTACATTTTGTTTTGGGAGCCACGTCGCATCGACCGCGCAATTGTCATTCAAATCGTGACAGTGCTGAAAGCTGAAATTTCGCCTGGGCAGGAAGGGGGTATATGTGCCCAGTAAGGAAGTGGTTAAGCTAGAAAAGACTTTCATGCTTGCAATCCTCGTATATTGTATCCCATACATGGCAGCTATTACCACAACAAATAAATGATGGGAGGCCCTGCAGAACATTTAGCATCTGAGTCCCGAGTAGTTAATCTTCATGTGTTATTTGGGAAGAAAGTAAGATTATTTTCTAATCGGTGGAAAAAAAGCAACATTAAATTCAGCAGTGTGATGTTAAAACCATTGGTTGAAATGAAAGATTTATTTTTTGTTCTCCTGCCATTTGTCATTTTGAATCAAGCTAATTGCTCAATTCCAAGAACAGAAAAGGGATAATCATTTTAACACAGGAGTATAAATCAAATAGAAAATATACCACATGCTGCGACCATGTTGTTATAGTGAGGAATGTCAAGCGCTGCATAAACTGAACTACTTTCATATTGATGATGAATGAGTGCAAACATGCTGACAGTCCTGTACGCCAGTGATAAGCCGTCTTCAAAGAATCAAACCAATTTTTCAGATGTTGGATTTTAGTTATTGTCTGCTGTGGAATATAAAGCTTATTTATTCAAATTTTTCATGTTATTGTTTTTTTTTAGCTCTGCAGTATTTGTATGTATGTGGAGTGGATACTTGCAGCTGTGCTACGTGCTGCACAGTATGTTGGGTCCTGAAGTAAGAGCTCTCTCTCTCCCTTCTCTATACGGCTGAAATGTCTTCGTTGCTCAGAGAATTGGGTTCCTGAACCTTCTAATGGGCTTTTTTCAGCAAGCATTAAGAAGCTAAAGTATTTGTTCCTGAAGCTTCTTATGGTTCAGAATTTTGGATGGCGTGTCTTGCTCCTACAGGCCCTATCATCATGTGTTTTGTGACACAATGCCGTTTTTCTATTCAAACACCACGCCACCTTTTGCGATTAGGCACTGCGTCACTTTAATTGACAATTGCAAAGTGGCTCTCAAACAAAATTGGCGTCCTTTTTTTCACACAAATAGAGCTTTCTTTTGGTATTTGATCACCTACTTTTTGCTGTAACAAATATCCCCAAAAAATATATAAAAAACATTTTTTTCCTCAGTTTAGGCTGATACATATTCTTCTACATATTTTTGGTAAAAAAAATTGCAACAAGCGTTCATTGATTGGTTTGCGCAAAAGTTTAATAGCCAGATTCAGGTACCTTTACGCCGGCGTATCTCCAGATACGGCGTCGTAAGTACAAATGTGTGCCGTCGTACTTTTACGCGGATTCACAAAGCTAGCCATAAAACAATGCTTTAGCTGCCCAATGTAACTTGCCTACGGCGGCGTATCTTGGGCGCATAGTTACACTGGATGCATTAGGCGTTCCCATGTTAAATGTGCAAATGAGCAAGATACGCCGATTCGCGTACGCCCGACGCAGTAATCTACACCGTTTACGCAAGGCGTTTTTCTGGCATAAAGATAAACCACCAAAAAGGTGGCGCATCCCATGCAAAGGTATGGACGTCGGAACAGCCGTCGTTTTTACATTGTTTACGTAAGTCGTACGTGAATGGGGCTGGGTGTAAGTTACGTTCACGTCGTAGGCAGTGTTCTATCCGACGTGATTCTGAGCATGCGCACTGGGATACGTCAACAGACGGCGCATGCGCCGTTCATTTGGCCCATCATTTGCATGGGGTCACGGTTCATTAACATGTATCACGCCCACCTTCCACCTACTTTGAATTAGGCGGGCTTACGCCAGCCCATTTATGCTACGCCGCCGTAACTTAGGGAGCAAGTGCTTTGTAAATACAACACTTGCCTCTCTAAGTTGCAGCGGTGTAGCGTATATACGATACGCTACGCCCGCCTAACGATATGCCGCCCTACCTGAATCTGGCCCATAGCATCTACAAAATAGGGGGTAGTTTTATGGCATTTTTATAAATATTTTTTTTTTTACTAGTAATGGTGGCAATCAGCGATTTTTATCGTGACTGCCATTTTATGGCCGACACATCGGACACTTTTGACACATTTTTGGGACGTTGTCATTTTTACAGGGATCAGTGATATAAAAGTGCACTGATTACTGTGAAAATTACACTGGCAGTGAAGGGGTTAACCACTAGGTGGCGCTGAAGGGGTTAAGTCAGTACTAGGGAGTAATTCTTACTGTTAAGGGGCGTGGCTACACGTGACATGTCACTGATGACCGTTCCCGATCACGGGTAACAGTCTTCAGTGACAGTGTCACTAGAAAGAATAGGGGAATGCCTTGTTTACATCAAAGTTCTCGGGACCCACGAGCGTACTCACGAGGCACGCGGTGGGCACGCTGGGTGGCAAATTTAAAGGGACGTACAGGTTCGCCAATGTGCCTGCCCGTGTCTTTCTGTCGACGTACATCGGCGTGCGGTGGTCGGCAAGTGGTTGAAGATAGCTTTGGCTATACTGTACTTCTCCTTAAATGTGGACAAGTGGCTGTCTTAGGAAAGTTTAGTAAGTCTTAGTTTGTCATGGTCATACTCTAAAAGACGAGGCAGTAGCCAAAAAAAGCTAAACTGATAAAATGCAAATTTTGACCCTTCCTACAGATGTCACAAGTGTTCCCCTCCCTCCTCCATACCTCACTTTTTTCACATGATCCCTTGACACTTTAATAGCTCCGTTCATGGTGAGATGAAAGTGATCGTCTGCGGTGAAACAGACTATGACGTGAGCGGCTGTGACACGAGCGGCTATGTCTTGAGTGATGATAGCGCGAGGGTGACCTTAAGCGACTTCTGCGAGACCTTCTACTGGAAGCATGGCTTGATCTCCCTCTGTGCCGCGAACTTGCGTCTCTTGACCCGATAGGACTACCAAAAAAGTAGCGTAGGTGGTCAGGCTCTCTTTTTTGTCTCTTCTCTACTTACCATCGTCTGGACGGCCTCTTTACCTAGTGCTGATGGTGGTTTGCGAGGGCAGTGGCCTCCATGAGGAGATAGCAGAGAGACAGTCTGAAAAAAAGGAGAAAAGTAGAGGGAAAGCGAGACTGTTAAAATATGTGTCCCCCCCCCCCCCCATGAATTCTATCAATATATTTATTTAATAATACATTTTTTTCTTTCTTTTTTCTTTTTTTGAATTTATTTAGTTATTAAATTATTTAATTATATAAATATATTCCTTTATTTCTATTTAATTACTTTTTTTGGTCGTAAATAAAGCCTAGCCAGCTGGGCCAGCTGAGGAATAAACCTTCAGAAATCTTCACTCTGGCCAAGACAGAGCAGCAGAGCGGCAGCCTGAAGCACACAGCCAAAGGACTGTGTTTTTAAATTTGGCACCGCCATCGTGGCGCGAATTACGTGTTTGCTTATGCGCGGAAGCGTCCTGCTTGCCCGACGCCATCTTTTAAAAGGGCAGAGGGGACAGGCAGCATCATCATTGTGCGCAGACCGGCGTGGAGGACGCGGCGGTGAACCAAAAAGTATGGGGGTGCCAAAGGAATCACAGGGCTCAGTGAAAGCTGAACCAACCAAAAAAAGGTACCAATAAGAGCAGCAGAGCGGCTGAATAACCCTGATGGTAAACCAACACATACACAACGCAAAGACGTGGCAAACAACTTAGCTTTATACATGTGTAGTTTACATCAAATACAAGCCTGTGGGTAGGATGTGAGTGGTGGATGAGTGCATTAGTCCACAATACATACATGACAGCACATACTACTGGAGAGGAAAGAGAAGAAAAGTGGGGGCCACTGCGAGGATTGAAGCTTCTTTAAAGCTTGTTACAAATGTGCCAGTATATTTCCATGTGCCCCTGAGACCACCAGAACGGGGTTCCCACCATAAAGCTCATTTAGAGACTGTACAGGAGGGACTTCCAAACAGGAGAGGCATGAACCTGCTGGGGGGATGTGCAGTAAGAGGCATTACTTGCGCGTCCGCCCAATCCTTCAGATGAGGATAAAAAAGAGAATGATGCGGGGCGTCTCCCCTTCAAATTTATAGGTAACCAATCCTGTAAGGTTGTGGAGGCAGAGTCACAACCCAGTGTGTGCTTCCATGAATGCGTCAGGAAATAATATTTTTGGTTCATGTTTTTTTCTGAAAATATTTGCTTTTAGATGATAAATTCAACATTAAAACTGTAATTTAAAGTTTTTGAAATGCTATTATTCATTTTGCTATAAAGGTTACAAGACTGGCTATTTTAGAATAAATGCAATTGTAAAACTATAATTGTTACTCGTCACATTGTATTGGCATTAATGCGGAGTGAATCAAAGGTGACATGTCAATGCTGCTTTATGTGAGTCATGTTTTTTTTTTAATTATTCCTATCTTAAATAATAACAAATGAATATCTATTTGTATATGTGTGTGTGTGTATATATATTTATACATATATTGGTATGGGGGAAGTTTAGCTCTCATGGTAGCAGTGGCGGCCCGTCCATAGGGACGCACGGGCGCCGCCCCCCCTCCCACAGTCACACAAAAAAAAAACGTGCCCTTTAAGAACTTTTATTCAGCTAAAATGTCATTTTGACATTTTAACCGCAGTTCTGGCGGCCGTCTATAGAGGGCGCTGCAGCGCCACCCCCTCTCGCAAATAACACACATTCATGCATAAATGCACAAATGTATGTTATTGTTGATTGCCAGCTGCCTAATCTATTCATATAACCGTACATGGGTCGCCGGTTACCCGAATAGCGGCAGCCGGTTGGCTGAGGGGAACTGCCTATCAAAGCCAGCGGCTCTGATAGGCTTTTCCCGGACCGCCCTCCGGCTCTCGGAAGTCTATTCAGGGAAAGGGGCGACAATGGGCACAGAGAGCGGCAAAGGGCACAGCACAGTGACAACAATGGGCACAGAGGCGACAAAGGGCACAGCACAGTGACAACAATGGGCACAGAGGTGACAAAGGGCACAGCACAGTGACAACAATGGGCACAGTGGCAACAATTAAAGGGCACAGCACAGTGACAACAATGGGCACAGTGGCAACAATTAAAGGGCACAGCACAGTGACAACAATGGGCACAGTGGCAACAATTAAAGGGCACAGCACAGTGACATGCACAGTGGTGACAATGGGCACAGTGGTGACAATTAGCACAGTGGCTGCATTTGATGGCATGGCACAGTGGTGACAATTGATGGCACAGTGGCTGCATTTGATGGCATGGCACAGTGGTGAAAATTGATGGCACAGCGACTGCGTTTGATGGTATGGCACAGTGGTGACAATTGATAGCACAGCGACTGCGTTTGATGGCATGGCACAGTGGTGACTATTGATGGCACAGCGACTGAGTTTGATGGCATGGCACAGTGGTGACAATTGATGGCACAGTGGCTGCGTTTGATAGGCACAGTGAGGCTGCAATTTTTTTTTTCATATGCGCCCCCCCAAAAATTTTGAGCACCAGCCACCACTACATGGTAGAGGTGTTAAAGTGAGTTCATGTCAGACTGAAACTTTAGTTGAGGCTGCGGCAACCCACTTTTATTAAATAAAAGAGCTCAACACAAACGGATTGCCCATGCAGAGTTCATCTCCAGGAAATACAATTAGCAAAAAAATACTAAGCCACTGGCTCTTAAAAAGTGGACTTTACTTCCACCTTAACTTGTACCTACAGGTAAGCCTAAAATAGGGCTTACCTGTAGGTACCGTGAATATCTCCTAAACTTGCACTGTTTAGGAGATATTCACATAGAAGCATCCGGTGACCTCACCGGCACATGCGCTCTGAAGGGACGGCATACCCCTGCCATACCTTCAGATCTTTGTGCAGAAGTTGGAGCTCCCACATGCATGGGAGTGATGTCATCACTTCTCCAGCCATTTATAGAACTGGAGTCTGCAAACCTGGAAGGAAGACCGGGTGAAGGATGGAAGTGTGGGGGAGCCATAACAGCGCTGTGCTATAAAAGCGCTGTGCTGGAGGATTCCGTGTCCAGATAAGTCTGTCATAATGTGCTAGTATGCAATGCATACTAGTACAATATGACCTAAACTTGCAGGGGGACAATTTAAAAAAAAATCTGGGGTTTACTACTGCTTTAAGGCTCACTCAGCCTCGTTTTCAGTCCCCTGGACTCCGTCCCAGTTTCCTCAGCTCTCTAAGTCTCCCAGACTCTCTCAGCTGTCCCAACTTTCTCAGTACAACAGGCCTAGAATCTCTCCCCCATGGAGTGCTGTCTCTTGAGAAGATAGCTTCTGTCTCCAAACCGGAACCACCACCTGTCTTCAGGTTGGCGCTCACCTCTCTCCTAGCTGGAGCCCTGAGTTTCCAAGCCTTCATTATAAAGGCGGTGTCCTTCTAAGCACACAGTCTGCTGGTCTTCAACAAAACCTGGACACTGTGTTGGAGATTTCTTCCTTTCCAAGACTTGGAATATCCAAACTACAGAGCCAAATCTAGGAATACTACATTCCGGAGAAAGCTGAAAGCTGTCATTTTCCAACCAGTTTCCCAGTGGAAGGCATCGCACTGTCACAATATAAGTGCTTGCTGGTAATATACGAAATTCCAAAAATTAACTCACTTTAACACCTCTACCATGAGAGCTAAACTTCCCCCATACCAACACACACATATACAAATAGATTTTCATGTGTTCTTATTTAAGAATTATTTATAATTTTAAAATGACAAAACAGTTTTGGCAATGGGCCCTTACTCAAGCCAAAACACCTGTATGCACTAAGAGGCAAAATGCAGTGGAGAATGACATGGAAACAAACATATTGGGCCAGATTCAGGTACAGCGGCGTATCTTTGTGTGGGCGTAGCGTATCTTCTTTACGCTACGCCGCCGCAACTTAGAGAGGCAAGTGCAGTATTCACAAAGCACTTGCTCCGTATGTTGCGGCGGCGTATCGTAAATTGGCCGGGGTAAGCCCGCCTAATTCAAAGTAGGAAGGAGGTGGGCGTCATCTATTTAAATTAAGCGTGACCCCATGCGCACGCATGCTCAGAATCACGTCGCATATACTCCCTAAGAGACGTCAGCGCAATGCCTACGATGTGTGAACGTAACTTACGCACAGCCCTATTCATGTAGTACTACGTAAACGGCGTACGCGACGTAAAATTCGACGGGGTCGTTCCCTGACCTATACCTTTGCATTAGCTTCATCTGCTATAGCAGGGATAACTTTACGCCGAACGTAAGCCTTACGCAAATCGCGTATATGAAGCGGCCGTGAATCTGCGTATCTTACTCATTTGCATATTTATAATAAGAACGCCAAATGCGTCCAGCGTAACTATACGCCCACGATACGTATAAGTTACGTCGGAAAGGCTGAAGCCATGTTTTTCGGCGTATCTCGCTTTGTGAATCGGCGCAAAAATGCGATGGCGCACATTTGAAATTACGGCGGCGTATCTGGAGATACGCCGACGTAAATGCTTTATAAATCTCTCCCTATGTGTACTATTCGTGACTTTCGTGCAAATGCTCAGTACATTTTTTATACATAGACCCCATAATGCAATGCTGACAGTGATAAACCAGAGAACATGCTGAAATAAGCAGCAGAAAGTAGTCAGCTGGAAAGCAGATAATGCGATCTAAGTGCTTTAAGACCTACATATGGACATGCATGCTTACCAAAGGCCAGCAAGAATGCGCAAAGAGCATGGACATTAAAGGCAAAGCTGGGGATGAGAATATCTTCTTTCATTCAACGCATTTCATTTTCTCTACCACCTAAATTAAACATAGCCAAATGATGATTAGAGCTGTTGGTATTGGACCAACGCGGTATGAAATGTAACATAGGGCCAGATTCAGGTAGATGGGAGCATCTTTGCTCTGGAGTAACGTTTCTCATTTACGTTACTCTGGCGAAATTTTAGGAGCAAGTGCTGTTATTCATGAAGCACTTGCTCCTAAAGTTGCGGCAGCGTATCGTAAATGAGCCGGCGGAATTCAAATTGGGCGGGTACGGGGCGTGTATTATTTAAACTAAGCGCGATCCCGCGGCAAACGTACTGCGCATGCGTCGACTGTCAATGCATCCCAGTGCGCATGCTCCAAATTCTGTCAGTGAACGTCAATGACGTCAAATCCCCATTCATGGACGTTTTACCCAACGACGTGATTTTTTTTGTTTTTTCGACGCGATGACGACGGCTATACTTAACATAGGATACTCCACTAGGGGGCTGCTTTATCTTTACGCCGCGTATCGCTTACGGAAACATCGGAAAGTCACTGCGTTGCGCCCGAATACAATCGTGAATTGCCGATTCCCGCTGATTAACATATTTTTTTGGCGTAAATCAGCGGGAACGCCCCCCGGCGCCATTTTTAAATTAAAGTTGCGATGCGATGGCGAAATTCAATTGCGCCGATCGCATCGGAACTCCAACCCGGCATTTCTTGTTTTCTGGTTACAGAAATCAGAAACGCTGGCTTAAAGTGACAGTTAGGCTGGAGTATCACTGATACTCCAGCCTAACTCTACCTGAATCTGGCCCATAATGTTCCTTTTATTATAATTATGAACACAAAATACTTTAACTTTTTTAATAGATATGTTGTTGGCTTGCAATTATCTATAATCATATACAACCGATAATAGATGTTCACACAGGCAGTCCTAGAAAGCAATCACTAACAATACACTTGTTCTTTTTTTCTTAAGAACAATTTTACGGTCAAACCCCATTGTATTTTCAGCATATATTATTACTCTGAGAATCAATATATCTTGAGAATCACAAGATTGCTTACCCATCCACTGCCTAATTGTCATTTATATCTTTTGCGTCACTTGCCAGTTGCCACAATTATATTAGCTACATAAGTATTCTCCTTGGACTGATTTTCATTTTTATCATTCCACATGTACATTTACAATGATGGTCCAGACCAGGTTCAGACTACTAAACAGAGCCTGAGGTTGATGATTCAAGATAAAGTCATAGCACCCAAGAGCCACATCCCAGCTACATTGCTCCCACGCATTGCTTGTTATATATGTGTAGCCCATGTTTTTTTTTTCTCCTTTATTGAACTGTACTGGAATTGGGTGCAGATAAATAATTAAGCCATAGCCACAGACAAAATATGGCATCATACTTTTGATAGTTTTTTAACTTTTTTTTTTTTGCTTCCCATGTCATGAAACATATGTGTGATGCATTATTTATGTTATGTAGGTTGACACACAGTGTTGTATAATTTAGGCTTAGAAAGCAGTCACAGCCATAGAATATAGGGTCATGCTCATGTACACAGTGATATATTATTCAAAGTATTAAAGAACAATCTTTCGCACAGTGCTTTTTAATATAGAGGGATACAGTACAACTGAAATACAATTCAGTGAGTTAGAAGGATCCAGTCTGGGAGAGCTTATATTCTAAAATATTCCCTTAGAAATAGAGCTGCACAATTAATCGTTAAAAAATCATGATCTTGATTCGACCCCCCCGACGATATCCAATGCAGTTTGCCGATTCTTTCATATAACAAGTGGAGAGACTTAGCTAAAAAGAAAGAAAAGTCAAAAGAAAATATCCGCGCAGTCTGCAAAGTTTTTAACAGGAAACATTGGGGCTGATTTACCATGCACAAGCAGGAGTAAACCTGTTTTTGAGATTTACAAAAGAAACACGCTGCCAGTGCAGCGTGTTTCCTCATTTACTAAAGTGCCTAATGCGCCCAGGAGAGGGCGCACAGCACGCCAGTACAGAGCTGGCGTGCGGCATTTAGTAATGTAAACATCAGGGATTCGGGCGGGAGTTTATGAGGGGAGGGAGGGGGGTGATGCAGGGGAAGTGTAGTGACATGTGTTTGAACGTGTGTGGCGGGCCGATTTGAAAGGGAAAGTGACTTTTGGTACCCGATCCCCGTGCGCTTGCAAAGTACGCTAGAACCTCGGAAGGTTCATTTGCATCGGAGCTTTCCGCGCGCCTCTTCAGTACGCCGGGAAATTCTTGGTAAATACCAAGCGGCGTAGCAGTGTTTGCACTGCCTGGAGCGGCGCACGGCAAGCTCCGAGCTGTTCTCGGGCTGCGCCGACACTAAAGGGGAACTCCGCGCCAAATTTCAAATTTGAAACGGGCGCGGCTTCCCCCCCAGGGGCACAATAGGCTCTTCGGCTTGGTCCGGAACGTGAGGGGTTAACCCACGCCAAAATCGGCATGGGGTTCCCCCCCAGATCCGTACCAAGCCCTCATCCCAGGCATGCAGTCTGGCCGGACAGGAATGGGGGTGGGGACGAGCGAGCGCCCCCCCCCCTCCTGAGCCGTACCAGACCACATGCCCTCGACATGGGGGAGTGTGTGCTTTGGGGGAGGGGGCGCTGCCCCCCCACCCCAAAGCACTCTTGTCCCCATGTCGATCGGGACAAGAGCCTCTTCCCGACAACCCTAGCCATTGGTTGTCGGGGTATGCGGACGGGAGCCAATCAGAATCTGGGAGCCCCCTTTAATAAGGTGGCCCCCAGATTTCGGGCCCCCACCCTATGTGAATGAGTATGGGGTACATCGTACCCCTACCCATTCACCTGGTGAACGTGGTTTTAACTTTGAGGGTCTTCCGCCGCCGCCCCCTTCAAATTTTTCTGCCTGGACGGGGGTCGCACATCCCATCCAGGACTTGGACGTGGCGGGCTTCTCGTCGCTGTTTTCTGCCGCTGCCCCCTTCACCACGAAGCTCCGTGCTTGTTTGATGAGGGCAGCGGGCTTCCGACGTCTTCTACCGGGGCGAGGGTCGTACATCCCACCCCGGATTTCTTCGCCGGCTTCTGCCTGGCTCCTCCTGGGGCCAGGGCTTCTTTTGCCGTCTTCCGCCGGAGGGCACCACTCTCCGGGCTTCTCGTCGTTGTCTTCCGCCGCGGGGGCCAGGCCTTCTTCTTTGCCGCCCCCTTCGAATTTTTCTGCCTGGACGGGGGTCGCACATCCCATCCAGGACTTGGACGTGGCGGGCTTCTCGTCGCCGTCCTCTGTCTGCGCTGCCCCCTTCACCACGAAGCTCCGTGCTTGTTTGATGAGGGCAGCGGGCTTCCGACGTCTTCTACCACCGGAGCGAGGGTCGTACATCCAACTCCGGATTTCGTCGCCGGCTTCTGCCTGGCTCCTCCTGGGGCCAGGTCTTCTCGTCGCTGTCTTCCCGCCGCGGGGTTGACACTCGCGGGCTTCTTCTTCATTCGATGTTGACACGGCGAGGTGCGGCTCTGAAATGCCCTGTGAGCGGCGGGCAAGGACTTATATTTGGCATAGGTGCGTGGGCGTGGTTATGCCAACATGTGACCTAACCCATGTGACAGTGATGTGATTGTACATCACTGTCACATGGGTTAAGGTCACATGTTGGCATAACCACGCCCACGCCCTATAGCCAATATAAGTCCAAGTCCTGGATGGGATGTGCGACCCCGTCCAAGGCAGAAAAATTCGAAGGGGGCGGCGGCGGAAGAAGGCCTGGCCCCAGCGCGGGTGGTGCCCCCCGCGGGACGGAAGACAGCCACGAGAAGCCTGGAGAGTGGCGCCCTCCGGCGGAAGACGGCGAAAGAAGCCCTGGCCTCGGGAGGAGCCAGGCAGAAGCGGAGGAGCCCGAGGTTGGGCGACACCCCCGGTTGTTCTCCGCTGTTTTCGGCCCGCCCCCCCCCCGGATGTGAAAGAGCTTACTTTTGAGGTGGGGCCCCAGTCGAGCATGGTGGAGGCAGCATGGGTGGGTGTGTTTTCCCCCCCCGGCAGAAAACGGCTAGAAGACCGAGGAGCGGTTTCGCGCCCCCGTTGTTCTCCGCCATTTCCGCCGGCCCCCCCCCGGATGTAAAAAGAGCTTGATTTGGGGTAGGGGGGGCCTGGCCGAACATGGCGGAGAGCATCGGTGGGTGTCTCTCTCTCCCCGGCGGAAGGCGGCGGCGAAGACCGGTGCGGGGCTGGGCCCCCCCGGCAGAAAACGTCTGGAAGACCGAGGGGCTCCGCCACCCGTTGTTCTCTCTGCTTTTTTCGGCCGGCCCCCCCGGATGGAAAAGAGCTTATTTGGGGTGGGGGCCTGGCTGGACATGGCGGAGAGCATCGGTGGGTGTCCCCCCCGGCAGAAAACGGCGAAGCCCGGGGCCCAATGGCTGGTGGTGGGGGGTCCCGGCAGAAGACCCCCAGGCTTGACTAATAAATTATTTTTTTCTGTGTGGTTTATTTGTGTTTACACTTTTCCACCCGGTGAATGGGTAGGGGTACGATGTACCCCATACTCATTCACATAGGGTGGGGGGCCAGAATCTGGGGGCCCCCTTAATATAGGGGGCTCTCAGATTCTGATAAGCCCCCGCCCGCCATACCCCGACAACCAACGCCAGGGTTGTCGGGAAGAGGCTCTTGTCCCTATCGGACATGGGGACAAGAGTGCTTTTGGGGTGGGGGGGGGCAGCCCCCCTCCCCCACAGCACACACACCCCCATCGTCGGAGGGATGTGGTCTGGTACGGCTCAGGGGGGGGGGGGCGGCGCTCGCCGTCCCCACCCCCATTCCTGTCCGGCCAGACTGCGTGCCTGGAGAAGGGTTTGGTCTGGATCTGAGGGGGAACCCCACGCCGTTTTTGGTGCGGTGGTTTAACCCCTTGTGTTCCAATCACAATCTAAGAGCCTGTTGTGCACCTGAAGGGGGACCCCCACGCCGTTTTTTTTATAATTTGGGGTGGAGTTCCCCTTTATCCCCGGTCCTGTCAGGGGGGGGGGAATGCCTGCTCGGCTGTCCCTACAATGTATGAACAGCGATCTGTCATTTCCCCTACACAGTCCCACCCCCTTTACAGTTAGAACACACCCAGGTAACATATTCAACCCCTTCCGCGCCCCTAGTGTTAACCCCTTCCCTGCCATGTGTCATTTTTATAGTAAGCAATGCATTTCTATACCATTGCTCGCTAGAAAAATGCCAATCTCACAAAAATGTGTCTCCGCCACAATGTCGCAGTAGCCAGAAAAAACAATATATTAGCCACCATTACTAGTAACAAACAAAAAAATATTCCAAAAAAACCCAGAAGACCAACCCCTACTTAGAACTTTTGGCCCAAACCAATCAAACGCTTATTGTGATTTTTTTGCAAAGAAAAATATGTCGAAGAATACTTTATCGGCCTAAACTGAGGGCAAACATTTTTTGAATATATTTTGGGGGAGATTTATTATAGCAAACAGTAAAAAATATGTTTTTTTATTTACCAAATTGTCGCTATATTTTTGGGTCAAGCAAAAATAAAAAAAACGCAGAGGTCAGATATCCAAAACCCACAAAAAAAAAAAAAAAAACATTTTTTTTTGGGGGGGGGGGGGGAATGAGGACGCCAAAATTTGTTTGGGGGGCCACGTCGCACAACCACGCAATTGTCAGTCAAAATGACGCAGTGTTGAAATGCAAAAACTGCTGGCCCCGTCAGTGACCAGTAATATGCTCTGGGGCTCAAGTGGTTACAAATTAAGAATACACTAAAGTTAGCCCAATTTATGGCCATAATGTGAAAGATGATGTTCACACCACCGAGTAAATAGATACCCAACATGTTTACACTTTAATATTGCACACACTCATGGAAATGGCGCCAAACTTCAGTACTTGAAAATACCCATAGGCAACGCTTTTTTATGTGTTTCAGGTTACCAGTTTAGATTTTCACAGAGGAGGTCTAGTGCAAAAAGCATTGCTCTCGCTCTAACGATACATGATGATACCTCACATGTGGGGTTTAAACGGGTGGGGGTCAATATGTGGGCGGGCCTTACACATTTAAGGCCCGCCCACATATGGAAACATCCCTTCAAAACCCACATGTGAGGTATCATAGATCGTGCGTAACAGCAAGAGGAATATTTTTAGCACTAGACCTCATCTGTAAATCTAAACTGGTAAACGGAAACAATAAAAATGTTGCTTGTTCGCTTCTGACTGCGAGCTACTAGGGACAGGGGCGTTTAAATTATTATTATTTAGGTTGTTACGTAAAAATTCTATAAAGACCTCCCGTTCAGCTTGTAAAGCATCACTTCAGGGGGACCAAAAAAATTAAACACACCTCTAATGCTTACATCCGCCATTGCAGATTTTATTCTGGTACTGCATTTCGAGTGAACTGGGCATGCTCGAACACTTGAAAAATAAGCTGGTTGTCTGACCCTGAAAATGACATGCATCTTTCTGAGCATGCCTCAGAAAGCTGTTTTTTTTGGGCTTAGTAATTTAAGGACATCCTTAACAGGTGTAAGCAGTTACAAGTGCAACGCAAACTAGAGGCTGACATTTCTTCATGTGTTTTCCAATTGGTTCATTAGCACACATGTTATAAAAAGCGTGGGATACTGCACGGTGTCAGCTGCCCTCAGAGGGGGCAGATTTGCTGGCTGGAAGTAATGGCGGAGTGAAACAGAGATGTTTTGGAGCAAGTTTTGTATTTTTTGATGTTTTCTCTGCTACATAATTTTGCTAAATGTTTCTCTAGATGTTAAAGCGGAATTCCAGTCCCCCCAAAAAAATTTTTTTAATGACTGCTCTGTCATTTTTAAAACCTGAAAAATAACATTACTAACATGGCATATTTTATTGTTCCCTTTACTTTCTCTGAAAAATAATCTTTTACTCACAGATCTCGGATGCAGGCAGGTTCCATTTTGGCTGTGTGCTGTGTGAAAGCCGTTCTGCTGCGTTCATTTCCTGGACTTTTGTGATGCCTGAGTGGGTTGCCATAGCAATGTCAATATATGTAAAATACGGAGGGAGCTGGATCCATGGACAAAGACCGCTAGACAAGCGGGGGGGGGTGGGTTGGGTTGGTGCTGCTGCCGCCGAACGAGAAAAAAGAGAGTTTGTTAGGCGGGGGTTGCTGTTGCTTGATGTCACTGCCCGCCGAACAAGCACTTTGTACGCCGCCACCTGTCGGACCTCCTCTTCCACCGCTGGAGGTATATAGTAGCGGGTCCTGTCAAGCCGTCACCTCATTCCCCCCCCCCAAACAACGGCCGTGTGTGAGGAGGCGAGCTGCGGGGCTGTCAGAATGTTTCCTACCGCTCGCTCGCACTCTCCTCACCTTTCGCCTGTCATTGGCCATTCGCGCCATCGTCAAATATCGCGAGATCTCGGCAGTAGGTGAATCCAAAAAACCCTTGTAATCGCCTAGGCTATTAAGGGGCGAAAGTCACAAGAAGAAATAAATAAAAAAAGGTATTTCTTGACAGAAAGAAAAATAAATACCATGCCAATGTGAAAATGATTTCGTTTAGGAGATTTAATATAGATCAAGTGAAAAAAATGGGTGGAACTCCTCTTAATGACTAATGTTTTAATCCTGTGGGTCTATCCTGTTATTTCAAAAGCATGATTTATTTTCCAATGACTGTGAAATAAACGTTGGTCTTTTTTGTTTTTAGTGTTTTTATATATTTTTTGGTGTGTTTATTTGTAATTTTTTGTTTTGCTTTCCTTGTTTTGTGACCAATAAAATTACTTTCAAATTTTGAAGTTTGTTTTGTGATATTTTTTTCATGCTATGGATTTCAACAGCTGCAGCCTGAACTAGTTTGGGCCTAAACCATCAAGTGTGATTTGTCTCTAAGCTCTTTCCTGGTGTGTATGCATGAAATGTTTAGTCACCAGAAAAGAGAAGGACAAAGCGGTAAGTAATGTTTCCTAGAACTGATGTCCAGACTGACTTTTTAAAGCACATGTGCAAGATGTAGAAAAGCTGCAAACAGGGCCTGTTGGAGGGGGGAGGGGTTGTGTGTTTTTTTTTGGACAGGCTTGAAGTGCTGATTTACAGCGCTGTGCTTGAAACTAGCACAAGACAATCCTATTCTAATTGTGGTTGTTTGAGAGGGAAGCCAATTGAGTGTTAGAACCCCTGCTAGTGTTTTTAGGTTGGGCTTTATGTGTCCCTTTTCCTAAAATTGGCTTCACCTTCTGTCACACAGCTGAACAGGAAGTGAGGTAAAAACCCTACCAATGTCTTTTCTTCGGGCACAGGTCAATCTAACTAGTGTCACCATTAAGCAAATTGCACTGCAGTGTACACCCCAAATGATTAGTTATTTTGGGGTTTAGTAAAGGCAAAGCCGCTCTGCAGTAGAAGCGTAGGCAATGAAAATCAGAAGGGAAGCACTGATGGTTTTTACTTCCAATCCCGCCAAGTTTTGAGTTTTCTTACTTGCTTGAGAAAAAGGGGGGGGGGGGTGTGAATGAGGGAATAGTTGCTGAAGCTAGACCCAAAAAAATACCCGCCCAGTTGAGGTGTGGACTATCTCGGTACAAATAGGTCAGGGTAAGCAATGAGATGAATAAAAAATGAATTTATTAGGTAAAAATGTTGCATTAAAAACAATAGTGTACATCAGAAGATTGGTCGATTCTCTACTAGTTTCGCGGGATGTCCGCTTCTTCAGGAGAACCAATCTGGAGGACAATAATGCAATGAAAAAATAATATAGAATACAGAATACAGTTCAGCAGTAAGTTTAAAATTGAATAAACATAGAAGTTTTACCCAAAGTGTAACGAAGCAGGCGCGGAGCCCAGGTCTGCCCAATAGTGATCCCCCTGCAGCGAACGTGGGGGATGGTATGTGGATCTCTGAAAAATTGGGCATACATTGAGTTGGAGGAGGAAGGCCCAGGACATGGATAGTGGTTGTGTGTGGGTGGGTAAGGGAGGGAGGGGGGGAGTAGGAATGTAGGAAGGTAGAAGCAGGGGGATAAGGGGATGAGAGAGAGAGAGAGAGAGAGAAAGAGAGAGAAAAGAGGATGGAAAGAAGAAGGGAGGGAGAGGGGAGGGGGAAAAAAGGGGGGGAGAGGTGGAAGGGTAGGAAGAGGAAGGAAGGGAATGGGGGGGGAGAGACAGGAGGAGGGAGAGAACTAGGTGGGAGTACAGCCAGGTAGGGGAAGGGGGGGAGGAAAAGGAAAAAGGAAGGGAGGGGGGGAAAGAGAGAAAAAAGAACAGGGGTAGAAAGAAGGGGGATGGGTAGGGGGGAGAAGGAGTGAAGAAAAGCCAGAGGAGGAGGGGAAAAGAAAGGGGATGTGAACAGGTTAGACCTAGGAAGTGGTCGGGGATGAGGACTCACCACACCATTAGTATCTATCCACAGATGCCAGGGGGGCAAAGGCCACGGTGGTGGCAAAGGGTAGGTCCCCGATGGTGGGTGGGAAACAATTGGGCTGGCTGAGGACAGGGCAAGGAGCTGGTGAAGGCATAAGAGCGGGCAAGTAGGGGCAGCGTCCAGTGTAACTGGTGCGTGGCCAGTATAACTGTCACTCATGGAGGTATCCATGGACGTGGCAATGCACGGTTAGTGCATGGACGAATGTAGCTCCCGTATGGATCCCCGCTGTGCCGTCGGCAGCAGCCTAGCTAGGTCACTCACAGAAGCCAGCCTATGTGAAGATCCGCGCTGGCTCATCCAACGGGCGGCTGGAGCCCATTAAATGAGCATCCCCAACCCGGACAGGACACGTCTCGACGCCATTGGAACGGCGGCGTCTGACGTCACCAGGTCAGCTTCCCCCAGTACTGCGCAGATGCGGATACCGCAATACTGCGCATGTGCGGCCGAGCCAGGCCAATGGGCGGGGAGCCCCGAGCCTGGACGAGCAAGCGGGGATGAGCTGAGGCTCATCACCCGAGCCAGGGGAAGCACACGTCCCGAGCTAGGGGGGGGAGGGGGGCACCATGGGCAGGCGCATGCGACGTGAAACTGAAGGGCAATATATTTACAAAGAGGGAAACATAAAAATTGATTAACATAGTTAGAATGTACATTACACAATCATGTAGTAAGTGGGAAAGATAGTTCCCACAGTTGGAATTACTATGTAGTGGTAACTTAGTGGCATGGCAGATTACATTGACAACTGCAAGGTTCCAGGGAAGGCTACGGAAGAGGTAGTGGGGGGGGGTATGTTGTTCCCCCAGGTAATATAAATATACTGATAGGACTAAATAGCAGGATAAACGGTGGAGGTGAAATAAGGATAAAGGGGTGCATGAATGAACAGGGTAGATATATATGAAAAGAGGGTGACAGCAGGCGAGTAATGTAACATCGCAGGCCAACCTGGACTAGGATAAAAATGTAGCGGGGATAGAAAGCTAACAAACACTTGCAAGTGCTTTAACCTATGTGTGAAATTGGGGACACAGGGGTAATATAAGGGAAAAAAGGCATGAGAGCAGATGATGAGGTATGGGTGATCTGATCGGTGGCTACTCCACGGGTCTGATAAAGTGGGGTGGGCGTAGTGCCAAGGAGTGTAGTAATACTAGTTGCCGGGTACCCCTATGTCATATGAAATGAAATGGATGTCAAATTGCATATATGGTTGGGAGAAAAAGGTATTATTAAAGATGATAATATTGTTATGAGCACAGCCATGGGTCGGGTTGCCATAGAGCAAAGAGGGGCACCGGGATGGGTGCAGCTGCAGTGGGTAATAGGAAGTGTGGGTAACAGTTCTGCATTGACCTGGGATAATCTCGGTACGGATCCGGCAGATTTTTCTATTGTCATATTTGTCAACAAATCTGTTATTCTTTTGATGTCTTATTTGTATATATTGATATACATATGTATTATTCTGTATGTTAATAAGAGGATAGCTTCAGCCCTCACCCGACCCCTACTCAAGGCCTTTGATGAGACAACGGTATGGATATGTTCCAGACCGTCTAGGAATTCTGTGTTACCCACACTTCCTATTACCCACTGCAGCTGCACCCCATCCCGGTGCTTTCCAGCCTGGAGGACAGATGTGGGGTCTAATTGACCCCGCGCCTTGTACTTCTATAAAGAGAGGACCTGTCACACACTATACCCTATTACAATGGGATGTTTACATTCCTTGTAATAGGAAGAAAAGTGAAAAATAATACAAAAAAAGGGACAAACAAGTGCAAAAATTTAAATATTAGTTAAAAAATAAAATAAAAAAAGAATTTAAATGCTCCTGTCCCTAGTAGCTCGCACTCAGAAGCGAACACGCATGCAAGTCCCACCCACATATGTAAACATCCTTCAAACCCCACATGTGAGGTATCATACGTGCGTTAGAGTGAGAGCAATAATTTTAGCACTAGACCTCCTCTGTAACACAAAAGTGGTAACCTGAGAAAAAAAGTCAAGCGTTGCCTATGGAGATTTTTAAATAACGAAGTTTTAGCGCCATATTCCCATGAGTGTGCGCAATATGAAAGCGTGACTAGTTAGGTATCTATTTACTCGGTGTAACATCATCTTTTACCTTATCCCTAAAAATTGGGCTAGCTTTACTGCTTTCTTATTTTGTCATTCATGATTCATTCATGGTTTTTTTTTTGAAAAGTTTACAGAGCTCCCTATACCAGATGATCCAGCTTTCTTCCTGCTCCATTGTTCACAGATCCCAGTGTCAATTTATAAAAAATCAATATTATGTCACCTGATTAACGCTGCTAAAAGTGGAATTACCTTACATTGGAGAGATACTAGAACACCATCCATCGTGAGTTGGCTTAATAGAGTCCGAGAGATAGGAGCTATAGAAGATATGGTTCTCTCAGCTCGAAATAAAAGGGAACAGTATATTGAGACATGGACAGGATGGAATCTATTTGTCCTCTCCGAAGAGGGGAGGAGACTGTTCAACGAGGAAAATGTGGAGTGAGGGGCCCCCCTGGGTGAGATGTGTCACTGTGAATTGTAGCAATAACACGAAATGTTGACTCCACCTTTGGGTTACACCGGAAGGGGAGGATGAAAATATATATATATATATATATATATATGTATATTATGTATATGTTTTTTTTTTTCCTGGGGCGGGGGGGGGGGGTGGTTAAGGTGGGGGGAAGGAGGTATAAAATATGTTTTTTTTTTTTTTTTTTTTTTTTTGGTTTGGAGGGGGAGGGATGGGTGGGGTATATAAAGAAGGGGGAGTAAAGAGACTCAGGAGATGGAGATTAGGAGTCAAGGCAGGGCCCAGGGTCAGGAATAAGACAGACTAAGATGCTCTGTTTACTAGTACAGGGAAAGAGAGAAACAGATGAACTGATATTTTTATTGTTACTAGTATTGTTTGTATTTCTTTTGTGTCTATATTCATGGCGGTGTCATCTTGCCCTGCGAGGCAATACGAAGGTGACTATGTTCTTCATATTTACTTGTATTTTGTTATTGTTTTTGTTCTCTTTTGAACATCTCTCTTTGTTCCCTTGGATATAAAAACAAAAATAAAGGATATGAAAGAGTGAGAGCAATAATTTTAGCACTAGACCTCCTCTGTAACTCAAAAGTGGTAACCTGAGAAAAAAAGTCAAGCGTTGCCTATGGAGATTTTTAATAACGAAGTTTAGCGCCATTCCATGAGTGTGCGCAATATGAAAGCGTGACTAGTTAGGTATCTATTTACTCGGTGTAACATCATCTTTTACCTTATCCCTAAAAATTGGGCTAGCTTTACTGCTTTCTTATTTTGTCATTCATGAAACAGGTTTTTTTTTTGAAAGCCAAAAAAAAAAAAACGTTAGAAATTTTTTGGCGCAAATACTGTTGGAAATGTGTCCGAAAAAATGGCCGCCACTTTATTCCCTAGGGTGTTTGTTAATAAAATATATATAATGTTTGGGGGTCCTGAGTAATTTTCAAGGAAGAAAATATAATTGTTACATGAAGGAGAGAAGTGCCAGAATAGGCGCGGTATGGAAGTGGTTAAAGTGCAACAATAAAAGTGAAAAATTCCTTAAAATTTCCGTACCATGGGGGGGGGGGGGGGGGGGGGGCAATTAGGGGCCATCGGAATTATGGGGCCCTTACACAGCTTCAGGCATGGGCCCCCTGGAGCAGAGAACAGGGGGGGGGGGTGCCGCCTGATATTGAGAAAAGGGGGGGGGCTGCCGCAATTTGATAAGCGGGGGGTTCCTTTACTAAAAAATACATATAGAAAATATATTTTAAAAAGGGTGGTAGCCATCCGGGGGCCCTGGGGACCACTGGGCCCTTTAATAAAAATAAACCTCTGGGCCCTTTAATGAAAAATAAATTACAATATCTATATCTCTATATATATAATATAAAATAATAAAAAAGGGGGTTTGCCTTGGGAGCTCTGGGGCCCCTTATAAAAAAAAATAACTACCAAAAATCTAATAAAAAATAACATGACGTGGGAGCTGCGGGGCTCAACGTGAATGGCACTGCGCTGACAAGCCGTTCACCTCTGCAGCCAAGGGTTCGGATCCCGGTCTCGGCTACCATGTGAAATTGAGTTTGGTGGTGTCAGCCCGGCTCCCGGTGGGTGTGCTATGCAAGGTACGCCTGTGCTTAGTATGCCCACCCCCCAAAAAAAAACACCACACTTGTACGCACTTTGGCCATGAGGTCTCCTAAAATAAAGGGAGGCGAAAGACCTACAGGGCTGGTTGGGTGGGCTACACTCCCTCATAGGGGGAGTCCCTCTGTCCCATCGGGCTCCCAAGTGTAGCAGGTGGGGTGAGTGGGAGGCCCCCCTCACACCCACCATTGCCACCGGGGGCATGAGAAGGAAGTGGCGATTGCAAGTCCAGCTCCTCTCTCTCGACTTCACGCACAAAATACACTTTAAAAAAGAATTAAAAAGTAAAAAATAACAAACCTGGGGAAAATGTTTATACATTTTTCTAAGCAAAAAGGAGTTGTCATCTGGGGCCCTCTGGGAGCTTTCATAATTATATTATATATATGTATATATATGTTCAAAAAATAACCAAAAAATATATTAAATTGTTTTTTGTTTTTTGTTTTTTTAAAGGTGGGGGTTGTCACCTGGAGCCCTGGGGATCCGGGCCACTGGGGACCTCCAGACCCCTAAAACAAAACATTGGCCCTTTAATAACAAAAAAATGGGGGTTGCCACCCCGGGCTGGGGACCTCCGGACTGCTAAAAAATATAAAATTTCCAAAAATTGGCCCTTAAATAAAAAATCCTACAAAAACCAACTAAAAAATATATATACAAAAAAAAAAAAGAGGGGGGTTACCATCTGGGGCGCTGGGGGGCCTCCAGGCATCTGGGCACCTCCGGACCCCCGGGCCCCTTACAGGTGTACAGGGCCGCCATCAGGAATTTTGGGTCCCCTTACACAGCTTCAGGCATAGGCCCCCTGGAGCAGAGAACCAGGGGGGGGTGCTGCCGCATGAAATTGAGAAGCGGGGGGGGGGGGTGGTGCCGTAAATTGAGGAGCGGGGGGGCCCTTTACAAAAATTTAGACAGAAATGAGAAATAAAGAAAAATATATATAAAAAAGGTGGTTCCCATCCGGGCCCCTGGGGACCCCCGGGCGGTGTAATGCCTGTACCCCCCTAATGGCGGCCCTGCAGGTGTACTGCCTGTACCCCCCTGATGGCGGCCCTGGGTGTAATGTCAGCATGTGAAAAATGACATTCTGAAGGAAAAAAGCCATTTAAAACTGACTCGCGGCTATAATGAATTGTCGGCTCCCGGCAATTGCAGGAGAATTCATTCATTAAAAACACCAAAAAAAAAGCGTGGGGGTCCCCCCAAATTCTATAACCAGACCCTTTAGGTCTGGTATGGATATTAAGGGGAACCCCCGCCGTCAATTGTAAAAAAAAAATGACGTGGGGTTCCCCCCAAATATCCATAACCAGACCCTTCAGGTCTGGTGGGGAATTTAAGGGGAACTCCACCCCAGGCCACATGCCCTCAACATTGGGAGGGTGTTTTGGGGTGCCCCCCAAAACACCTTGTCCCCATGTTGATGAGGACAAGGGACAAGGGTCTCTTCCCCACAACCCTTGCCCGGTGGTTGTGGGGGTCTGCGGGCAGGAGGCTTATCGAAATCTGGAAGACCCCTTTAACAAAGGGGCCCCCCAGATCCCGGCCCCCCCCTGTGTGAAATGGTAATGGGGTACCTTGTACCTCTACAATTTCACGAGCAAAAAAATGTAAAGGGTTAAAAACGACAAGAGCCGGTTTTTGACAAGTCCTTTATTATCTTCTTTCTTCTTTCCTTCGGGTTTCTTCCTTCTTCTTCTTCCTCTGCTTCTGTCTTGGGTCTTCTATTCCCGCATCTTGCCCGGCGTGTTCTTCCATCTTTTTCTCCTTCCGCTGTCCTTCTCGTCCGCATCTTCTTCTTGTTCTTCTTCGCCGGAGCGGCCACTTCCAATTGAAATCCCCGCTGTCTGCCGGACCACGCCCCCCCCCCTCTGACGCCACGGGCAAGCTCTTAGGAGTGTGCTGCAAGTGCGTCAGAGGGGGGCGTGGTCACAAGTGAGAGGGCGGGCAATTCAATTTGAAGCTTGTGCGCGGCTTTTTCTTTGCCAGAGTCGCCGCTTCCAATTGAATTGCCCGCTTTCTGGAACATGTGACCACGCCCTCCTCTGACGCACAGGCACCACACGGGGACTTTCCTAAGAGCTTGTCCGTGGCGTCAGAGGGGGGCGTGGTCCGGCAGACAGCGGGGATTTCAATTGGAAGCGGCGCCTCCGGCGAAGAAGAAGGAGAAGAAGATGCGGACGAGAAGGACAGCGGAAGGAGAAGAAGATGGAAGAACACGCCGGGCAAGATGCGGGAATAGAAGACCCAAGACAGAAGCAGAGGAAGAAGAAGAAGGAAGAAGAAACCCGAAGGAAAGAAGAAAGAAGATAATAAAGGACTTGTCAAAAACCGGCTCTTGTCGTTTTTAACCCTTTACATTTTTTTTTCTCGTGAAATGGTAGAGGTACAGTGTACCCCATTACCATTTCACACAGGGGGGGGGGGGCTGGATCTGGGGGGCCCCTTTGTTAAAGGGGTCTTCCAGATTTCGATAAGCCTCCTGCCCGCAGACCCCCACAACCACCAGGCAAGGGTTGTGGGGAAGAGACCCTTGTCCTCATCAACATGGGGACAAGGTGTTTTGGGGGGTACCCCAAAACACCCTCCCAATGTTGAGGGCATGTGGCCTGGTGCGGTTCAGGAGAGGGGGGGGCCGCGCTCTGTCCCCCCCTCTTTTCTGCGGCCGGCCAGGTCAACGTGCTCGGATAAGGGGTCTGGTGTGGATTTTAGGGGGGACTCCACGCCATTTTTTTTTAAATTTGGAGTGGAGTTCCCCTTAAATTCCACACCAGACCTGAAGGGTCTGGTTATGGATATTTGGGGGGAACCCCACGTCATTTTTTTTTAATTGACGGCGGGGTTCCCCTTAATATCCATACCAGACCTAAAGGGTCTGGTTATTGAATTTGGGGGGACCCCCACGCTTTTTTTTTCCTTTTTTTAATGAATGAATTCTCCTGCAAATGCCGGGAGCCGACAATTCATTATAGCCGCGAGTCAGTTTTAAACGGCTTTTTTCCTTTGAAAAATGACATTTTGTGCAGAGACAGTTCTAACCACGGGAAACATGCGCTTTTTCACATGCTGACATTAGAGACCCCCATGGTACGAAATTTAAAGAAAAATTACACTTTTATTATTGCACTTTTAGCATTATTAAAATCACTGCTCCCGAAAAAACGGCCGATTTAAAAAATAAAAAAAGCATTGGTACATGTCCCCTGGGGCAGGACTGAGGTCCCCAAACACTTTTTAGGACAAAACTTGCAGATTAGCCTTTAAAATTCACAATTAAGATTTCCCCCCATAGACTTATACAGGGAGTTCGGCGGCGGCTTTACTTATCAATCACATCGCGCTGCTGCTGCCGTCGGTTCATGCGCCTAATTAGGGCTTCATCCAGCGCACTAATTAAGGCATGTACCGGCGCAGCGCAGATTCATTAGTAAATCAGCCCCATTGTAACTAATGCTTCCTTCTTAGATCAAAGGGATAAACATTTGTGCATGTAAAGAAAAAATGTGGGCAGTCTGCCAAGCTTTTAACAACATGAAACATTGTAACTGAGGCCGCGTACACACGACTAAATAAATCCGATCAAATCGGTCTGACAGACCGTTTTGATCGGATTTGTCTGCTGGGCTATTTTGGTTTGATCGTGTACACACTCGGCTATTCCCGTCGCGATACGGCGCCTGTGCACAGACCTACGAGCTGACTGCGCAGGCGCCGTATATATCCGAGTCCTATGGCTATGGTGCGTCACGCCCTCCGAAAAAAGCCGAAATAGGACTCGGATATATACGGCGCCTGCGCAGTCAGCTCCTAGGTCTGTGTGCAGGCGCCGTATCGCACCGGGAATAGCCGAGTCCTAAATCGGCTATTATCGGAAGGCGTGACGCGCTATAGCAGCACCATTCACCCGTGGTGGAAACAAGCGAAAATTATTCATTAAACAGTAAGTAGAGCTATTAAAAAAAAAAAAACAGCATACTGGCGCTGACGCCAGTATGCTGTATCGGATGGGACAGACTAGATTTAGGATGAACCACCGCTTTAAGTTAAAATCAATGGCCCAGATTCACAGAGCGATTACGCCTGCGCAACTGGTGTTGCGCGTGCGTAAGTCTAAATGTGCGCGTGCGTTTAGATGCGCGCGATTCAGAAAACGATTTACGCCAGAAATCTACTTTTTTTTGTCCGGCGTAATTTCGTTAGACAGACGTATCCGTCCGCGCAAAAATGCGCTAGACACACCATTGATTTGCTAGTCAAATATGCTAATGAGGGAGTTGCGGGGATCCACAAAAAAACGCAGTTGCTGCGCAGGCTACGCGATGTGCGCAACAGCAAAATGTCCTGTCTAAAGTTAGAGCACATAAAAGCTGGTCTAAATTTTGAAAAAACGTCTACATCTCACAGAAAGCAACACCGTTACTGAGGAGCAGACCACACACACGTGTTGCACTACAATTTGACTGCCAACATGCCAGGGGCATCGTCGCTCATAGCTGCACTAGTGAATTTAGATGACCAAAGAAGGAGGAGGGCACGGAGGATGGCACGGGAGAGGGTATACCGCACACGCATAGACCTCTTTGGCATGAGTGATTCTGAGGTGTATCGCATCTTCAGATTCCCCCCTCATGCCATCCTGGAATTAACCACAACCCTGCAGGAGGACATCACCAGCCCAACACAACGCTCACATGCAGTGCAGCCACTGGTCAAGGTCCTGGCAACACTCCATGTCCTTGCCAGTGGCTCTTTTCAGCGTACAAGTGGAGTGGTGGCTGGGATGTCACAATCCTCCATGAGCAGATGTGTGCACCAGTTTGTCCCAGCAATCCTCACACGCTTGGCCAACCAAATCATCAAACCCACCACTGAGGACCTGCGGCTGAAGGCAATGACAGATTTCTACAGAATTGCCAGATTCCCACGCACTGTGGGGGCCATTGATTGCACACATGTGGCACTCCTGCCCCCCCATGAGACAGAGCACATGTACCGCAATCGGAAGCATTGTCATTCCATCAACGTACAGGTGATAGTTGATGCCCAAGGCCTCATATGGCACGTCCGTGCCAAACACCCCGGATCCACCCATGACAGCTACATCTACAATCAATGCCACATCCGAATGGAATTCGATCAGAACGTGTATGGCAACACCTGGCTGGTTGGTGAGTGACATGGGAGTCAGGCATGACTATCCCCTCCCGTGATGCACACCTCACAAGTGGCACATGCATGACTAACATTCTCCTGTCTTTTCCCTTCCAGGTGACTCTGCATATGCACTGGGACCCCATCTCATGACTCCTATCCGGAACCCCCAAACCCCAGGGGAGGAAAGATACAATCAAGCACACATCAAAACCCGAGCAGTGGTGGAGCGCACCTTTGGCCTCCTGAAGTCACGTTTCCGATGCCTGGATAAGTCTGGGGGTACACTGTTGTATTCCCCAAACTTCGTGTGCCATATCATCGTTGCATGTTGCATGCTGCACAATCTCGCAGTGAGGAAGGGCCTGCAGGTTGAGCTACGTGATGACCTGACCCCCCAACCAGACAATCAACCCCTAACCGAGGATACCCCGTCTTCTGAGGGAAGAGCAGTCAGGAGACAGCTCACATTGGGCATCTTTGCACGTTAAACACACACATTAATCATGGCACAATGAGAATGCATGCATGCACACCACTGTGGTCCCTAGCACACACACCCCACATCCTCATCAAATTGGATGGGCACCAGTCCACCATGCAGGACTGGTGAGCAGTAACGCCACGTCAAGGCTCCAATTATGTCACTGTACATTCATACACCAATCACACGGACCTGAGGATCACTTCTCCCTGGTCCTGGGGAACCCTTCTCCACCAAAATTGAGGATGACACCCCTTTTCCAGCAGTAATGTCACCCCCACATTCAAACAGCATGCACAACCCAAAAAAAAAAAAAAATGTCAGCAAAAAAAAAAAAAAAAAATGCAAAAAATGTCAGCAAAAAAAAAAAAGGGGTAAAAAAAATTATTGCCCTCTGCGTGAGCCACGCCTGGGGCGCCCCCGGCCACGGACCCGGCCCCTCAGGGGAGACTCATGGGGGAGGGGCAAACCCGGGGAAGGAGGAGCAGCCCCTGATATCTGCCCACCTGGCGGCCTGCCCTCCAAGGCCACGGCAATTCTGTCCAGGGAAGCACCAAGTGTTGCCGTGTTGGCCTGGATAGCCTGGGTAAGGGCCCTCACATCCTGCCCAACGCCTGCTGCTGTAGTCTGCAGTTCATTTAGGCAGGTTGTGAAAGCCCGGGAGTGGGAGTCCAGGTTACCCAGCGTATCCTTCATGGAGGACAGGCTCTCCTCCACCCGCCCAAAAGTCTGGCAGAGCTGTCCCAGATGGCGGGTCTGGAGGGCCTGGTCCCTTCGCAGACTGGCGGGCAGGAGATTGGGCGCCCCCCTGGTGCTCTGGGATGACATCCTGCCTCCAGCTGATGGTTGTGGGCGGGGAGAAGGGGAGGCCCTTGTGAGGGGAGCCATGTTGGGGGAGGGGGGGGGGGCTCCCCCTTAGGGAGGGCAGGCTTCTGCCAGCCAGAGGGGAAGAGTCCGCACAAACCACTCGTCCAGTGCCTGACTCCTCCTCCTCATGATCGTCCTCCTCATGATTATCCTCCTCCTCATGATCGTCCTCCTCCTCATGATTGTCCTCCTCCTCATGATCGTCCTCCTCCTCTTGAACCTCCTCCGCGGACTGTGGCCTTGTTGGGGGGGCCTCATTAGGCTGCTGTCCTGGGGTTGGAGCGGTCAGGCCAGATGGCCCTGCACCCTCCTGCACATCTGTGGATGACACAAACCATTCACAGGTTGGAGGATCCACACACTTGCCACATATTCCCTTTCACCCCCTCCCCCCACACATGCTACACACCTGATAGAAAAAAAAAACCTTACCTGGCACCACGGGGACCGGACTTGTGTCAAAGCCTGGCAGGCCCTCCACTTCATGCCGGTGAAAGGTCAGGGCCACCACATGCTCCGTCGCTGTAAGCCTAATACGGCATGGTGGGCCCCCTCCTGTGCCCCTGGCATGGGCATGCATTGCGGGCAGTTTTTTTTTTCACCTGACGCCGGAGATCATTTATTTTTTTTGTCAATCCCAGACCGGGTCCGTGTCTCCCCCTCCCCCGATGAATTCACCTGCTCCGTGATCCTATCCAAAATCTCCCTCCTCCTGGCCGGGGTGGTGGTGGCACTCTGCGGGCCGTGGAGAAAACGCCCATACTCGCTAATGGCCCGGGCAAGAATTCTTTTTTCCCCCACAGTAAAATTCAGCTTTCTTTTTCTCTCTGTCATACTTCCAAACAAACTCACTACCAGTCACCAAAAATCAGTCACAAATACAAGCACAACCAATCAGGCAAGAACACACACAAAGAGAAAACGAACACCCAAAAAATCACACTAGCACTCAGCAAGAAACAGTCACAAAAAAAAAAAAAGAAAAAATAAAGCAAGAAAACAAACGCTCAGAAATATATCAATCAAACAAACAGTCTCTCAAACACTTATCAAAAAACACTTTCACAAATATACCAACAAGCACTTGATCACACAGAACACTAATCTGACAACTACAAGACACACTGCAACAAACAACAGGAACAAAAGCACTTGGTTAAATGGGAAGGGACACAAAGGGATGTACTTTTGCAATGCAAGTGCGTTTGTGTGTGTCTATTTATGCTGTCTGCGTAGTTCACAACGTTGCCCTAGTCCATTTCCAATTTCACTGATTGCGCCGCTCCCGAGTTGTGAGCATGCGCACAGCGGAGCTGACATGGTCTCCTTCACGCGCGCATGCGCGAGCCGGCCGGCCCTTCATTTGCTTGGGTTTACGGCTCATTTCAATGTAACATGCCCACGTCCCTCCCAATTTGTATTACTCCTACTTACGCCTCTGGAAAAAACCTTACGCTTGCGCAATTTCCTGCGCAAAAGCTACGTGAATCGGGGGATTACGCGGCTAGATGGCGCAAGTCTAACGTAATGGCGGTGCGCTACGCCGGACCGATAATGCGCCGATGTACGTGAATCTGGGCCAATATTTTTTGCTAGAAAATTACTTGGAACCCCCAAACATTATATATGTTTTAGCAGAGACCCTAGGGAATAAAATGGCAATTGCTGCAATATTTTATGTCACACTGTATTTGCCCAGTAGTCTTTCAAATGCAATTTTTGGGGGAAAAATACACTTCAATGAATAATAAAAAAAATGAAACAGTAAAGTTAGCCCAATTTTTTTGTTTTAATGTGAAAGATGATATTACGCCGCGAAAATTCTGAGAGAATCGTGATCTATCTTCTAAGCAAAAAAAATCATGATTCTCATTTTAGCCAGAATCGTGCAGCAAATACAAACAAACAAATAGTTATAAGAGTTCATTAAGGCCTCGTACACACGATGGAATTTTTCCGCTGCAACATTTCAGCCGAAAAATCCGCTCGTCTGTAGGGGCAAATGGACAGATTTGGACGGATTTCTCCGGCGGAAAAGTTTCAAAGCTTGCTTTGAAACTTTTCCGCCGGAGAGCTAGCCGTCGGATATGTCCGCTGGTCAGTACACTCACCAGCGGACATATCCTCCCGCGCAAGCGTCGTATGGATGCGACGCATGCGTGGAAGTTGTTTTCTTCCTGGTGCGGTGACGTGGCGGCGCCAACGTCACCGCCACGTCACCGCGCTGTCTTCCGGCGGGGATTTTGATCCGATGGTGTGTACAGCCATCGGACCAAAATAGCCCGGCGTACATATGCGCTGAAAACGGTCCGGGGACTGTTTGCATCGGATATGTCCGTCCGTGTGTACGAGGCCTCACTGTCTACACCTGTAAACAACTTCCTGTGTTAGATGGACAGCACTGTGCATTGTATTTGAACCTTGCAGTTTGCCCTCTGTCTTTCATTGTCCTGAAGTCCTGTGTTCAGTGGAATATAAGAAGCTATTATAACGATAGCTTTCATGTAATTATATTAACAATAAATGATTTTTCTAGGATGATACAGAATCTAATTTAATGCAGTTAAAGTGTTACTAAACCCAGGAGCCTGAATTCACCAAATATGGTCTCCCACAGTACACAGAACATGGAAATGCAATAGTTTTAGTATAAATATAAATTGCGAAATACCCTTTCTCATCATCAGTATATAGCAGTCTTGTGACTTCTATCAGTGTCTGGGTAAAGCTTGTAGGAGGAGTTTTCATACTGCTCTAGCTATCCTTTCAGGATACAGGAGCCCTGACCCCCTGTCTGGACAGTGCTGATTGGCCTTGTGCTGATCACATGCACTCTCCCAAGAAAATAACATCTCTCTAGCAATACACACCAAACTGAGCATGTGTCACGTACCTGGTTGGAGCCTGAGGTGCTAAGAGGGCTTCCCTTGCAGCTGAGTTCATGGCACCCCTGAAGGTGATGACAGGGAGTGTTATGCCCAAAGAAACAGGGCTTATCGTGGCGGCTGGATGAGCAGAATGCATTGCTGGGCAGGGGTCCCTCAGATGTACCAGATGAGACTTGGCCCAAGGAGCCAGGAGCAGGGTCAGGAGCCAGGCCAGTAGTCATACACAGAATATCAGCCAGGGGTAAGGCAGCAAGCAAGGTCAAGTGTAAGTCAGAGTCATACACTGATAATCAGGCAGCAGAGGAGTCCACCAGAGGAGCAAGCCAGAGATCATACATAGGTACAGCAGACAGGAGCGGAGTCAATGGAACGAGGGTCAAAGTTGGAAATGGAGACAAGACAGGTCAAAGGCAAGCCGGGTCGGTAACAGGAAAATCCAACAGTATCAAGAACAGGAACACTCAAAGGAGCTGAAGATCATCCAACAACTAGTGGCTGGTGCTACTGGCTTTAAATAGACCACTGGGCACCAGAATCTGTCAAGCATTGTGTGCAAGATGAATCTTTGTGTCCGTTCATGCCCGTGTGCGCATGTGTATTAGCACATAAATTAAAGTAAATTTCTATGCGCCCAACTACAATTCTGCTGGGCATTAGTAGATGTGCTAGTTCTTCTACGGGCTGTTCTCGGACAGCATGTACCGCTTGTCCCCTACCGTCTGTACTATCCGGAGATGAATTGGAGACACTGGAAAAAGGTGAGGATCAGAGAAGACGGGATTTTTGGCACGGTCTGATTTTTGACTGATGGTGTGTAGGCAAGACCGATGAAAGTCAGCTTCATCGGATATCCGACGAAAAAATCCATCGGATTAGATTACGATCATGTGTACAAGGCTTTAGGTTCCCCAGTCCAAGCATTCTTTACTTATATACAAACTGATTTTACTGTTGTGGGTTTAGTAACACTAAGTACTGAGTAAAACGACAATTTTCAAGGTACATTTATCATGCCTCCCTGTCCCCTAAACTAAAAGTACCCCACTCTTTCTTACCACATTTCTGTGTAGTGGTCCACCACAATGTATGCATCCAGCTAGTAAAATGTTGTTTGTGCTTTCGCAGTTGATCCACATAGGATGTAAACAACATAGTGGGCCAAAATCAGGAAGGTTAGAAGAGGGAGGTTTCAGTACTCTGACCCAATCAGACTCTGATGGATCCACATGTGCTGACAGGAGAGATAAGCGGGATGACCGTATCATACTGGTACTGCTTCCTCATTGTTCATTCATGTGCTGGAAGCAGGAACGTGGTTTGATCAAGCAGGAATGCTTATCTGTAATAGAGGAAAGTGAGATCACAATCTAGCTTTGCTCTCTAGGGCTAACAGGGACTGAACTATAACTCTGAATGATGTGCTTTATATTTCTGCCGTTTACCTTGAGTTCAGCTTTAAATACATTCCATAAAGTCATTTACATAAACCTTGTTTATTACATGTCTTAAGTAGCAGGAGTTAAAAAAACATCAGAAAATAAAGGAGCTACAAATGATATGTATAAATAAAAATAAATAAAATATGTATTAGGTTATGATGAATATTTAAACATACATTCAAGCTCAATTAAGTGGGGAGATATTGAGTATCCGTATTATGTTAGGAATAAAAGAGGGGAGATCGCATTGCATTATTAATTAAAGCGGAGTTCCACCCATTTAAATGTCGGCAGTTACAAAAAGTGTAGCTGCTAACTTTTAATAATCGGGCACTCGTCTGTCCGACGGTTCAGTGATGCGGGTGAACAAAGCCCCGCTCCTCTCCCCTCCTCTCTGCGGCACTGGCATTGTAACTGTGGGCGCCCGGCTGTAGCTTCACAGCGGGGCACGCACTGCGCATGAGCAACCCGAGATGCATGCTGTGAATGACCAGGCAATTTTCTGGGACCTGTGATGTAAACTTCCGTATGGCACCATTATCCCTCCCTTGGAATTTTCATTTAATATTGCTATTTTGGTTTATCTGTGTATTTCTAAGATCAGGCATTTTGCATTTCAATTTAATCGTTCAATATAAGCGTCACATCACCTGTTTTTTAGTGTTTTTTAGAATTGATCATTTTAATTAGTTATTAATGTTTTAAATTTTCAATGAGCGCCACATTACCACCTTTTAACCACTTAAGACCCGGACCAAAATGCAGGTAAATGACCTTGCCCCTTTTTGCGATTTGGCACTGCATCGCTTTAACTGACAATTGCGCGGTCATACAACGTGGCTCCCAAACAAAATTCGCGTCCTTTTCTTCCCACAAATAGAGCTTTCTTTTGGTGGTATTTGATCGCCTCTGCGATTTTTATTTTTTGCGCTATAAACAAAAATAGAGCGACATTTTTGAAAAAAAAAACAATATTTTTTACTTTTTGTTATAAGAAGAATCAAATAAACTGAATTTTAGTCAATCATTTAGGCCAACATTTATTTAGCCATATGTCTTTAGTAAAAAAAAAAAATCGCAATAAAAAAAAATTAGCTACCTAGCGGGAACAGCGACACTAATACAGCGATCAGAAAAATGATCGCTTAGTGACGCTGGCAATAGGGAGTGAAAGGGTTAACTAGGGTGGTGATCAAGGGGTTAAAACTTTATTAGGGGGGTATGGGGGCTACCCTGAACCTAACACTAACTGACTGTCACACTGCCTGTCACAATGACACTAAATACAGTAATCATACATGTATGATTACTGCATTCAGTGACACTGTGACAGGGGGGAGGGGGGGGGGCGATCGCAAGGGGTTAATGTGACTATGTGTAGTGTGTGTCAGTGTAGTGTTAGTGCAGACTTACTGTGCGATGTGATCTCTCCTCAGTGGTGGTTAAAAAAAACGCTGAGGGGAGAGATCACATCGCTTCCTCCTTCCTGTGTTTACACAGGAGGAGGAAGTGCAGGCGGGGGAGCGCGCAGATTGGCTGAGAGCGATCCGGAGGGGGCGGACAAAAACGAATAGCCGCCCCCTCATCCCGGATCGCTCGGCCAGCTACAGGGACCGCCGTATGTACAGGGGGGGGGTCTGATCCGACCCCCGAACCCCCTCAAGGCACCAACGTATATACAGGCATACCCCGGTTTTAAGTACGCAATTGGGTCTATTTACTAAAGCTGGAAAGCAAAAAATCAGGCTCACTTCTGCATAAAAGCCAATGAGCTTCCAGGTTTTGTTACCAGGCTTAATTCAACAAGCTGGGGTTAGAAGCTCATTGGCTTCTATTGAGACTTGAGCCTGATTTTTTGCTTTCCAGCTTTAGTAAATATACCCCATTGTGTACTTAAAAGTGGGGTATGCCTGTATACGTTGATGTGCCTGTCGGTGCCATTCTGCCAACGTAAATGTACATGCGGCGGTCCTTAACCAATTAACAATAAGTTATAGAATCATTCTCATTAGACATTAGACTAGCTCTGCACGCAGGCTGCATATATCATTCATCATGCATCACAGAGGAACTGACATGACTACACTGCAAATCTTTCTTGGACGATATATAGGCAGTATATCCAGTTTCTATCATTTTGGTGATGACTCTTATGCCGCGTACACACGATCACTTTTTGTGATGAAAAAAAACGATGTTTTCAAAAACGTCATTTAAAATGACCGTGTGTGGGCAAAACGTTGTTTTATGTCTTCAAAAAAAACGACCAAAAAAAAATTCGAACATGCTTGAATTTTTTGTGTCGTTTTTCAAAACGTCGTTTTTTGTGTCATAAAAAGTGATGGTGTGTGGGCAAAACGACGTTGAAAATTTTTAAAACATGCTCAGAAGCAAGTTATGAGACGGAGTTTCAATGGAACAGAGTGCCGTCGAACGTGGTGTACGTCACCACGCTTTGCTAGAGCATTTTGGAAAAACGATGGTGTGTATGCAACGTCATTTTGGAAAATGAAGTTTGAAAAACGTTGTTTTGTTTCATCACATAAAACGACGTTTTTTTTCATCACAAAAAGTGATCGTGTGTGCGGCATTACAGTCACAGTTCACATTTCACACATAACTTTGTGAATGAACATCTTCCGATTTTAAAAAGTGAATGAATTCTGTGAGTTATCACTATAATTAACACATTTATGTCTTAATTAGAGAAACTGCTTGTTGGTAATTTTTTTCCACAGTCTTGGCTGCTAAACATGACAGAATTAGGTCTACATGCCAGAATCTATCAGGCTGCACATGGGAGAATTGTTACTATTTGTATTTCCATAGCCATGCTGTATTGTCACAAATTATTAACATTTATGTCATATACCACTTCCTTGTCTATTTTTGGTTTCATCAGCCTGCAAGGACTAGACTTGTAAGGGGATTGCAAGCATAAAAAACTTTGGATTTTGAAACATATAAGTTTTACTCTTTAAAGAAGAAGTATTACAGAACTTAAAAATCCATGTTGAAAACCTTAGCGGATCAAGTGAAGGTAGCACTTGGTACCAGTCAGATTCGTGCTGTGGTTGGAAAATAGAAGCACATTTTATTCTGTTTTTGCTGACTGTCAGCTCAACCCAGGTTGAAGCCCAATTTATGGGTGTTCCCATAGGGCAGCACACTACTATATGTGACCTCCTCTGTGCACTAAATGCCACCTTATGTTGTGATCCATGCTGACTGATTCTTTTACTGATTATCAGTACTGTATGTCATAAAAGAAGCTCTAAAAGCAGAGGGACTGGCAGAAACACCAGGGATTTCACACATAGGAAGCAATACAAAGAGAACAGGATATTTTTTCATACAAGTACATGATACAGCAGCCACATATCAGGAATATGAAATGCTGGGGTAACAAACACTTTAAGTTGAAGATTGTTGCATTGTTGCAAAGTCCATTTACCTTCTCCTATGGTGTCTCTTCTGTATTGACCAGACCAGTGAGATGGTATTCCATTGCTACTTTTGCACCATTCCTATTAGGTAGAGTTACTTCCTGATGTGCTGACAAAAGACATGCTGACAGAAGGGGAAATGAGTAACAGAGAGATTAGCTCAGCAGTCCATTGCTTCCCCTTCACTGTCCAGTAACAGGCCGTGGGGAGGGATAAGGCCTAGTGGTATTTGTTAATGACTTGAGTCTTTGGTGTGATTTTAAAATTGCTCAGGGACAGTGGCTATTTGTCCCAGGGCCATCTTAACAGAGCACTGGCTTACAGAGGTTATTCTGAGTCTTAGCTAGGGTGCAAGCTAGAACCACTGGCTGTTAGTGACAATCAGTGGCACCCAGCACTAAGTAGATATGTGCACTGCCGAAAAATGTGTTTGTTTTCGTTTTACTCTGGGGGGTTTTCCGGGTCATTCGTTATGATGGCAATTCGCAAATTCGTAAGTTTGAAAATTCGTATATTCGAAAATCCGAAAATAAGAAAAAAGATTTGAAAATTTGAAAGAATAACTAACTAACTATTAAATTATAAGTATGGAAATTTCCTTTTAAATTTGACTGTTAGTGAACCTAACGAATACGAATTTATCTGAAGTTACGAATTATACAAAATAACGAATGTTGCATCTAAATGAATGGAACAAAACAAATTAATAATCAATAATCATAATTATGAAACGTTTTTATTATTATTATTTGGTATTTATTATTTTTAATTGTTTACATTCCATTCATTTAGATACACTATTTGTTATTTCGGATAATTTGTAACTTTGGATAGATTCATACTTGTCACGTTCACTAACAGCCACAGTTGAAAGGACTTTCCAATACATATAATTTAATAGTTAAGTTATTATTAGTTGAGTATTATTTCAGATTTTAGAATTTTTGGATTTTTTAATTTAGAATTTTCAAATTCACTAAATTTCATATTTTCACATTTTCAAATTAACAAATTTATGAATTTTCGAATGTTCAAATTTACGAATATTCATAAAAATGTGTTAAATGAGTTTTCTTTAATTCGGATATTTCCAAATTAACAAATTTGCCGAAATTTGTTATGAAACAAATTCGGAACTAAACTTATTGCACATATCTAGCACTAAGTCTGGGGACTGAAACAATCTGCTTGTGGACTTCCAGTATTGCAACATAAATCCTCCTGTAGTTGTTCTTACATTGTGTTTACATTGAAAACGATGTGACATCACAGCACTAACCTCCTAATGGGAGAGCTGAATCAGCCCTCACTTGCCCCTTCCAGTAGCAGTAGGTCACTCCTCTAGTGATCTATTGCTGGCTGATCAATCCACTATTAGATCTGATCGGTTGCTGCACAGTTTGTCTCTGCTCCAGACCCCCATAAAGAGGAAAATTTAAAACATAATAGTTTTAAAGTGTAAAAAATAGACACTTATTTCAGTGACAACTAAAAATGAATTTCTCGCATTGTGGAGAAACTGTCTCTCAATTCCAGGTGTGTTAACCTTTCCTATTAATTTGTGGAAATTTTTCCTGTGTCTCCTGTTGTGTTTTAAAAAAAAGGGGGTCTCGAGGGGGAAAAAAAAATACTGACAGGTGTTCTAATGTTTTTTTTACCGTGATCAAATTTAAAAAGAAAGCATTGGTGGTAATTTGCTTTATAAGTCCACTGATGATGCATGAAAAAAATGAGTTTCAAATTATTATTGTTTTTATAATTTAATTTATTACATCTACAGTCAAAAAATGCTTATATAAAAGTACAGTTGCTAAGTCATAGAACTCATTTTTTTCAGTGATGTTTTTAATGTTCAATCTCAAAAAAATTGTTTTTTTTTTTTTAATTCAGAGAACAAAAAGGATTTGCTGTATGATTGAGATTTCAAATGCTTATGTAACCTAAGCCAGCATTATTAAAGTCTCTGGTAAAGAGTCAAGTAATGCTCATACCATTGATCTTCAAAGAAAAAGGAATCCAGCTTTTCCAAATTGTACTGCTGCATACGATTCTCAAGTCTGCTTGTATACCTTTTACATTTCAATAATAATGATGAATAATCAGAAAGATTTGTCATATGTATTTTATCTTGCATTATGTTATATATATTTGTGCATTCACTGATTACAACAACACTAATAACCCTAATAATAAAATAATTGCCTGACGTATGTGAGGCATGTGTTTTTTAATATAAATCGTAAAGGTTTCCTGTTTGATGGATCATTGATGAAGGGAGTGATATAGTGACAAAAGGACAAGCAGATCTGAAAAGACTGCTGGAAAAAAATAAAAAACCTGCTAATCTTCTTCTTAATTTTCAGTTTCTATCTTATGTATATATTTTAAGTCCTTTTTGTATATTCAATAGAACTTTGTACAAGAATTGGTAATTGATCTTTAAGCTTTAAACATTCTTTCCCCTTAGACAGAGAGGGAGGCTTTACAATGAGTTAGAACCCTTAGATCATTAGCCTTTACCAGAGATCAAAAGACATTTTGAAGTCTCAGCCCATACCTGTGGTAAGCTATTTGATGATTGGTATTATGGGTAGCGCTACGATAAAGCCTACCTATTTGTAGAAAAAATTCCTTTGTATTATTGTGGAAGTTAATATATTAAAGACTGAAATCTACTGGGCTGCTGTACCCCGTGAGCAAAGGTAACACTATCTCTTTTGAACCCCTTTTATTCCTCCCACTGACACCAACAATAGGCCATATTTCCTCCCACTGACACCAACAATGGGCCATGTTTCCTCCCACTGACACCAACAATGGGCCATATTTTCTTTCCACTGACACCAACAATCAGGCACAATTCCCTCCACTGACACCAAAGACATTGGGACATCGGCGGCTGATGGTTCTTTTTTGGGAGGGGGTGGGAAACAACCACCCCCCCTCCTAGCGGCACCTAACCACCCCTCCCCGCTCGCTGTCTTACCCCATCTAGGTGATGTGTATCTGACAGCGGCTCCTGTGTCAAGTAATGCTCATGTCATTGATCTTCAAAAAAAACGCTTCCACCAAGGGCCTCCTCCCCTCCTCCTAGGCATTCAATAGGATCGCCTGTCCTTACAGCCAATTGGGTGACAGGTCTCAGAACCCACTTCATGATTATCCAGTAGAAGGATCAGTGTTACAATAGCGAATATTAATTCACTATTAAAAACACCTGGGTGAGCTTGAATCGCATTCTCTTCCCCCCTCCAAGTCCACCCTAATTTTAAGCCTATTAGAGCCTCTGGCTTTAATCAGGTGCTTCAAACCCCCCCCCCAATTGGAATCCATGCATCCGGCATCCGAAAGGGGTCAGATGCATGGATGGGGGCTCTGTATCCGTGCACCCCTAATGGATGGACCGCCCCTGAATTGGGACATTGTTTACTTCCACTGGGCACAAAGTCTGAGCGACAGTAAACTTGCCTTTTGTTTAGAAAGTTTGAAGACCCCTGGCTTATGATATCTGACTTTACCATATGAGCACATTGGTTTGTGTACATTTTTTCAAGAATAGGGACTGTAAATCAGTAATAACAGATAAATTGAAGTGGGATGGACCAATACACTACAGCAGTTCCTACATAAAACATGAACCCTAAACAGGTAAGCTGTGCTCCATGTATAAATGTTAAAGCATTTGTTACCCCAACACTTCATATTCCTGATATGTGTGCGCTGTACTTGTATAAGAAAGTATTATTTTCTCCTTGAATTGCTTCCTTTTTGTGAAATCCCTGGTGTACCTGTCAGTCCACTTGCTGTCCTATTTAAAACTGACCACACTAAGCAGGAGAGCACAATGTGGTCAGTTTTCTAGCTATGCTGAGAACTCAGCCTGCTCTCCTCTAATGATCAGACTTGTCCTGACACGCCTCCACTGCACAGCCATTTACTGGGAAGCTCAGTGTGCTGCTGCTTCTCTTCCCTCAGCTCGTATGCAGCTGAGAGCAAAGGGAAAGTTTATTTTACATCTACAGTATTCAAAAAATGTTGCCTTCCATTTGTATTTTAAACTGAATGTGTTGTCTTTACAAGGTGATCATTTACAAACACTTTAAAATGTATGTAAATATATAACTATTTTTAGGGCTCATGCAAACAGGATGTTTTTACAGCTGCTGTTAGGGGCGGCTGATGTTTTTTTTGACTGCCTCTAAAAGCCCCTCTATGTTAGCCTATGTGTCCAGGCACACATGAACTGTCAGAGGCATTTGGATTCATAAGTGTTTAGGTGCAATAGAAAAAAAAACACAGCCTGTCCTTCCAGGAGCAGTGAAAACGAGCTGTAAAAATGAAAAACGCCAAACGTTTAGCCCAGTCCACATGTTCTCTCACCTCTCCTGCAGCCATCACTGGCTAGCACAGGGAAGCTAATGACTGGACCGGACCTAAGGTTAGTCAGCTTAGGTGTTAAAAGGGAGAGGGAACATTTTAAGCTGTGGTTCACACTGGGCTGCGGGAGTGAAATTGCGCGATTCTGGCAGTCCCGATTTCGGCGCGATTTAGGAGACATCTGTGCAGGGTTCTGCACAGATGTCAATGTAAATCGCGTCCTGAAATCGCAAAAAGTAGTACAGGAACTACTTTTTGAAATCGGTGCTGTGCCGCAGATGCGGCGTCGCACCGATTAGGACGGTGTCATTGCCGGCAATTGCCGCCGATTTGAGATGCGGTTTCATATGTGGAATCGCATCTCAAATCGAACTAAATTGTACCCAGTTTGAACCTGGGCTTAAGACTAGTTATGTTCAACATTGAATTTTACTTTAGGCTGCAGATTAAGCCTAATTTCAGTTTAATTTTTTTTCCCAGGTCAGGACAGTAGGGACCCCCCCAGGAAGAGTTAATTCACTATATGGGCAATGTGTTGATTTCTAACAGAAGAGAATCTGTTGATTTCAGCAGACACTCTTGGCAAGTAAATCTCATGGGAAAAAGCTATTCATCCTTTGATAACGGTGGCATAAATAAGTTATTGAAACATGTGAGCACTGCTCTTTGCTATTTGTTCAGAAAAAGATAATTTGACTGTTAAGGCTCTTCTTAAATCTTAGAATTCCTTTGATGGTCAATTTATCTTTTTCTTACCAAAAGGTTCAGAAGGTTTCTTTACCCTTATTCTGCAAATCTTCACAAGCGATAAGCGAATCTGCCAGGATTTACACATGAAAATGGAAGAGCTGCTTCAAATTGCTTGCAAAGGCAATAAATATATATATGTAGTGCCTGGCTACTTTCATAGCAGGTGCTGCTGTAAATTTAGAGGGGGGTCAGAGAGTTAGTTTCCTCTGACCATGTTTATTTGGCTAAATTTAAGGGCTTCTGTTCCAGCCCTGGCTGTACTGTGTGCCCATGCTGTTGTCTGGGGGATCCTCCCTCTGGGGGATACTGAGCACGAGGCTGGTGTCAGGAGAGGCCTACTTTCTCATCAAACGCCACTTTGTATCTGAGAGGCTGGACGATGGTCACCTATCAGTTCCTGACATAACTAAAGCTGTTTGAAGGAGACCCGGGTGCTGAATCCAGTTGAGAAGGATTTTGGACCGAGATTATCTCCACCTTTAGGAGGGTCTGTGGCAGAGACTTTACCCTAAAGTTTCGGAGTGACACTGCGGCTGCTAGGCTGGTGCACTATACCCACTCTGGCTAGAGTGGCGAAGAAAGTTGTCATTGGAAGCAGGACTGTTTCCAGTAAAGTTAACCCTGAATCTGCCATTTTCCATTTCTTTTATCATTCACCTATTACTACTTTTACCGTTTTACCCAGCTGAGAAATAAAAGCACAGAAAAGACATTGAGAGTGTGGACATTAACTTTATTACAGCTCTCATCCAGTACCCTAGACGGTGGAGGTATAGATGTAACGTGCCGCCCAAATCAAACCAGTAGTTCCTTCAGGGGTAATGCTACATATATTTACCTCGACCTTACTGCTACCTCATTGAATACTTGGGCACTCAAAATTCCATGAGAGTGTGCTCCAGCCCATTGCAGTTTATTCTCATGGAATTTTCAGGACCCAGCTATCCCAGGAATAAGTATTGAGGCATAGGGGTTGGTTTACTAAAACTGGAGAGTGCAAAATCTGGTGCAGCTGTGCATGGAATCCAATCAGCTTCTAAATTCAGCTTGTTCAATTAAGCTTTGACAAAAATTCCTGGAAGCTGATTGGTTTCTATGCAGAGCTGCACCAGATTTTGCACTCTCCAGTTTTAGTAAATCAACCCCATAGTGTCATAACATATGCCTTCCTAAAGCTTTAAAAAGCTGGGGTCCATGAAATTTGCCTTGTAAAAATACACATGTAGCCTGTTATTACTGTAATGAATATAAACATGGACAGGCTGTAAAGAGACTGTAGGATATCAGTAGCATTAAAGTGGTTGTAAAGGTTTCCGTTTAAAAAAATAAATTAAATAACAAACATGTCATACTTACCCCCACTGTGCAGTTAGTTATGCACAGAATGGCCCCGATCCTCCTCTTCTGGGGTCCCTCGGCGGCACTCTCAGCTCCTTCCTGCAATAGATAACCCCCTCTGGGAAGCTCTCTCGTGAGGGGGTTACCTTGCAGGCACACTCCCGTGTCATACACTCGGCGGCCAAAGCCGCCGAGTGTATGACTCGGCCCTGGCCCCCGTGTCATTGGATTTGATTGACAGCAGTGGGAGCCAATGGCTGCGCTGCTATCAATCTATCCAATGAAGAGCTGAGAAGCCGTGGAGAGAGTGACATAGGATCACGCCCATGGGAATTCGGGGCTCAGGTAAGTAAAACGGGGGGCTGTACACTGCAAAGTGTTTTTTCATCTTAATTACAACCTCTTTAAGTTGTAACAAAGGACACAACATGGTAAAAAACATTCCCTCCTTCCACTTGCAAATTCTCCAAGACACAGAGCAGCTACCTATGGTATATTCAGTAAGGATTTACAGTATATCCACTTGAGGTTGGGTTCACATCTAAGCCGCATGTGGCTCATGGCAGGGGTACGGTGCATCCCAGTTCTCTGTTTCAGGGACGAATCAGGACCACATTTTAGGATGAATTTGCCCTGAAACAGATCCAAAGACGCACAGCACTCCTGTGCAAGCCACTTCGCAGCCGTCCCGGAGGTATGTAAACCGGCTTCATAGAGAGCCGGTCACAATCTTCTGTCATGTGTGCAGGGAAACCTTTTGTAAGCCAACTGACAACTATGTACAAAGACCAAGCAATGCATTATGGTTACAATGGCAAATTTCTACATTAGTCCTCTCTCCACAAAACAAAATACACTACAGTGCTACGCTGTGCTAAGCCCGTAGTGTTAATAATGTGATTAAGCAAATGATAAATAAATAAAAAACAACAAAAATAAAACCAACAATAGAAATCTTATTCATGGGGGTGTGGGAATTAATGTCAATAATATAGAGAATGGCAAACACTGTCGATGCTAGCGAGGCTGCCTTTGAGGGTGCGCTAGGGAAAAAATGCACCAGGGAGGCAAAAACTGCACCCCCCCCCCCCCAAAAAAAAAAAACACCAGCCGCCCCTGATTATAACAATGATAAACATATAAAAGTATTCAGCAGTGACAGGTACCTTTGGAAGGGATCTTATCATATATTGTACTGTATGCCTTTTTATATTACATGTTTTCTAGATTTCAAAGAAGTATCTTTTGTAAAGCAATTCACATATTTGATCATAATACAGATTCTGCTTGGTTTGTCATCCTTTCATACAAAACAACAAGTCGACTATTCTTACACTGAAATACAAATTACAAAAAAAATGTTCTTTGTGATAGAACCTGTCTGAGAAGAAAGTACCAGCACAACATTTCTGTACATCCCAACTAGAGCGATACAAGCAGTGCTAGGCAAACACGTCCATTTCAATCTGCCTCCACTTGATGACCTTATTTCTTTATCTTTCTAGTGTTGGTCTGACGCACTGAGTTCTATATCGTTCAGAGCGAGGTTACAGGATGGTGGCGATGTAGGTCTCTCATCACATTTCATTTTCATTCATTGTGTGTTATATTGGCCATCTCAGGCTGTACTGTGAAATTGGAACAGAATTCAGCCCGCCATGCTCAAGGGAAGAAATTAGAACTGAAGACTCTGTATATTCATGACTGCTGCAAAAAAAAAAATCCTGAACCAATCTGTATACTTGCTGAGCCAGATGTGTTAGAATTCCAATAGCACATTTAGAGATTTGAAGAAACAAAGGTTTTTTTTTTTTTTTTTTTCGTGCAAGACAAGAAACTAGTTAACAATTGCAGATAAAGAATACCATAGAAGAAAAATGTTTAATAACATATCAAAGTACTAAAGGACACTGCAAACATCTTTATTCAAATGTAAAATAGCATAACCAGATACATATGGTTAAGGGATCTGTTATATCATTTCAAGCTGAGAGGAAGCATGGGAGGAAAACTCATGGCTACTATGGTGCCTTTGGTGCTGTTTATTGGGAGGCCAGTCTTATGGCAATATTTTACTATGTACTATATACAGTATACAAAATAACTCAACACACAGCCTTTATCCACATCAATACCAGGCACTTTCGCCCCCTTCCTTCCCAGACCAATTTTCAGCTTTCAGCGCTCTCGCATTTTCAATGACAATTGCGTGGTCATGCTACACTGTACCCAAATGAAATTTTTATTAATATGTTCACACAAATAGAGCTTTCTTTTGGTGGTATTTATTCACGACTCCGTTTTTTTTTTTTTTTTAAAGCAAAAAAAAGCAAAAATTTAGAAAAAAATAATAATATTTTTTTGTTTGTTTTTTTAAATCCAATTTAGGCCAAAATGTATTCTACTACATGTTTTTGGTAAAAAAAAAAAATCAGTTAAGTGTATAATAATTGGTTTGTGTGATCACAGACATATGTACGCAAATGATCATGTACAGATGTGCGCAGGTGATCATGGACATATGTGTGCAAATGATCATTGGGACATGTGATTTTGGTGTTACATATATGGGGGGCAGGTGTTTTTACTATGTAGGGACATGTGTAGGGTTGCCACCTCATCCCTTTAAAACCGAACACTTATGAATTACACAGGTTCTGAGGCTAATTTAATGCAGGTAAGGCACCAATTGAGTTTAATTACCACCTTAGTCAGCCACAGAGCCTGTGTAATTATTATGTGTTCGGTTTTAAAGGGATGAGGTGGCAACCCTAGACATGTGTGGTGATATGTGTTTTGGGGACATGTGTGCTTTACACTATGTGTGGGACACTAGACTGGTGATCAGTGAGTAAAAAGCTTAAAAAAACAGCTCATACTCACTGATCACCAGCCAGATGCAGCGATCCACCCTCCTCTCCTCACCGGCGACTTCTGTGTGAGGAGAGGAGAGTCGATCACCTAGAAACCGGCTGTTTGTTTACATCACATGATGGCTGTGATTGGACACAGCCGTCATGTGATCAGGAAGGCCAATCACAGAGCCCTCCTGCCGATCTACGATGCGCCATGTCCGGGTGACACCAGTGCATCGGGATCTCACCGCTGCGCGGGAACGTGCACACGATCCCCCTCCTTCTGATGGACGTTCCTGAATGTCCACTCAGAAGGAGAGAGAGCCCACCCGGCCATATATGTGCAGTGGCCAGGTGGGAAGTAGTTAATGTCTTCACCGCTGGCAACAAAAGTGAGTATACCCCTAAGTGAAAATGTTCAAATTGGGACCAATTATCCATTTTCTGTCCCCGGTGTCATGTGACTCATTCCTGTTACAAGGTCTCAGGTGTGAATGGGGAGCAGGTGTGTTAAATTTGGTATTATCACTCTCACTCGTAATGGTCACTGGAAGTTCAACATGTCACCTCATGGCAAAGAACTCTGAGGATCTGAAAAAAATAATTGTTGCTCTAATATAGATGGCCTAGGCCAGTGATGGCGAACCTTGGCACCCCAGATGTTTTGGAACTACATTTCCCATGATGCTCCGCTACACTGCAGAGTGCATAAGCATCATGGGAAATGTAGTTCGAAAACATCTGGGGTGCCAAGGTTCGCCATCACTGGCCTAGGCTATAAGAAGTGTTTTTTATTAATTTGGGAAGAATGATGGCTAAAAATGTAAGACATTATTTAGGAAAGCCCTCACACTCACTTCACGGTCATTAATACATTTTTCTGATTTGCCATTCATACCTAAGCAAAACATTAAGGGATATGGCCAGTTGTATAAAGATAATAGAATATTATCATAATTAGAGTTGAGCGAACCCGAACTGTAAAGTTCATGTTCGGTACGGACTTTGGGTTTTTCCGAACTCGGACCCGAACCCGAATAATTGCTGAAAGTTGGGGATCGGGTTCGGAGTTCGGGAAAAAAAATGCGCGGGGGTCCCCCCAAATTCAATAACCAGACCCTTTAGGTCTGGTATGGATATTAAGGGGAACCCCCGCTGTCAATTTAAAAAAAAATGATGTGGGGTTCCCCCCAAATATCCATTACCAGACCCTTCAGGTCTGGTGTGAATTTTAAGGGGAACTCCACCCCAAATAAAAAAAAAATGGCGTGGAGTTCCCCCTAAAATCCACACCAGACCTCTTATCCGAGCACGTTGACCTGGCCAGCCGCAGAAAATAGGGGGGGACAGAGTGCGGCCCCCCCCTCTCCTGAACCACACCAGGCCACATGCCCTTAACACTGGGAGGGTGCTTTGGGGTGCCCCCCAAAGCACCTTGTCCCCATGTTGATGGGGACAAGGGTCTCATTCCCACAACCCTTGCCCGGTGGTTGAGGAGGTATGCGGGCAGGGGGCTTATCAGAATCTGGAAGACCCCTTTAACAGAGGGGACCCCCAGATCCTGGTCCCCCCCTGTGTGAAATGGTAATGGGGTAAACTGTACCCCTACCATTTCACAAAGAAAGTGTAAATAGTAGTTTTCAGGAAAAAAAAAACACACACCGTAGAACAAATTACTTTATTAATTAAACCAAAAAAAATCCAGCGGTGAAAATAGACGATTGATGCTGCTCCCTGCTCCAACGTTGTCTTCTATCCAGCACTGGGTGATCTCTCCAGCGACGGCCGGTTGGTCCAGCGATGAGAAGATCCATCCATTCAGAGTACAGCTCAGCGAATGACGCACTCTTTTTTGCGGCCGGCCAGGTCAACGTGTTCGGATAAGGGGTCTGGTGTGGATTTTAGGGGGAACTCCACGTCATTTTTTTTTTAATTGACGTCGGGGTTCCCCTTAATATCCATATCAGACCTAAAGGGTCTGGTTATTGAATTTGGGGGGACCTCCACACATTTTTTTTTCTTTTACTAAAAGTCTGTGTCCCATTGACTTCAATGGGGTTCGGAGTCCGGGTTTGGGTTGGGGTTCGGGTCCGAACCCAAACATCCAGGTGTCCGCTCAACTCTAATCATAATTAATAAGCATACCATCATTTTAATAAATTCCCATACATGGTACATTTTTCTTCTGATGGATTTTTTTTATAAAGTATTTAAAAAACAACTTTTCATTGGCCGTTAGACAAAATGCCTTTTTCTTCAAACCACTATGTATTATGTATAGATAGCCTTAGGTCAAACCCATATCTATCATATGCCGCCATTCTCTCATCACATAAAAACTATTATCTAAATCAACCAATGTCCCGATGGATTTCTCCTGATCCTCACTCTCCTTCACTGTCCTTGCTCGGTTTTCCTCTTCCACCAACCAATTTTCTGCAGTTCCAGTTGAAAACACCCATTGTCTACAGAGCCCAGGAGAGAGCTAAAGTGCAACTTGCTGATCTAATGGAGGAGAGTGAGACATCGCCATAGAGCAGAAATGTCTGTGGACATTACAGTAGTTGATTTTCAAAATATATTCACACGATCACTTTTTGTGATGAAACAAAACAACGTTTTTCAAACTTCATTTTCCAAAACGACGTTGCATACACACCATCGTTTTTCCAAAATGCTCTAGCAAAGCGTGGTGATGTACACCACGTTCGACGGCACTCTGTTCCATTGAAGCTCCGTCTCATAACTTGCCTCTGAGCATGCGCGGCTTTAAAAACGTCGTTTTCAACATCGTTTTGCCCACACACCATCACTTTTTATGACACAAAAAACAACGTTTTGAAAAACGACACAAAAAATTCAAGCAATTTTAAATGACGTTTTTGAAAACGTCGTTTTTTTATCACAAAAAGTGATCGTGTGTAGGCGGCATAAGTGTTTATTTATGGCATGCAAAATAATGTTGCTAACAAAGCCTGGAGCAGTTTTTTCAAACACTAATGTAATACTTCTAAAAGAAAATCAATCAGCGCAATAAAAACACAAAATAATATAATAGTAAGCAGCTGAACACTAGGAATCAATTAGATAAGTTCCTGGAAAGATATAAACAAAGAATAGTGCAGCGCTATATAAAAGTCCATCCAAAGATCCTCCTTGTGATATCCAATAGTGGTAAAATTCACACACATGCAGGTGATGAATCGTGGATAGAAGAAAAACACCTCCACCAGTAGTAAAAGTGGCCTCTCACCTCCCAGATCAGACCCTATAGCAAGATCAGAGTCAATAGCGCTTTCCCATAAGGGATAAATCCAGGGGATGAAGTTGCCAGCTGACAAGCATGAAGCCAAAACAGATACACTCTGGCCAGATGATGACTCATTCATATATAAAAAAGGAGATAACATAGTGTACTCTGTATGTGCACAAGGTTTAATAAAACAAATGTATAAAACTCACATTTTCAAGGCACTGATCCAGTGCCAGGGTAAACAGCGATAAAAAACATGTGTTGCTTGTGAAGCAGTGGCTGCGGGTGCCGTCACGTCCTTCCCTCCGAACGTTGCGTCCCTTGGGCAGGACTTCTTCAGCGGAATGTAGGTATGAACGGACAAACACCCAAGATATAGAGACCCGTGGTCATGGAGAAGCAATGGGAAGTCCCAAGCCGCGCCCATCAAGTCATGTCTACCTTGTGTGCATACAGAGTACACTATGTTATCTCCTTTTTTCATATAAATGAATCATCATCTGGCCGGAGTGTATCTGTTTTGGCTTCATGCTTGTCAGCTGGCAACTTCATCCCCTGGATTTATCCCTTATGGGAAAGCGCTATTGACCCTGATCTTGCTATAGGGTCTGATCTGGGAGGTGAGAGGCCACTTTTACTACTGGTGGAGGTGTTTTTCTTCTATCCACGATTCATCACCTGCATGTGTGTGAATTTTACCACTATTAGATTATAACAAGGAGGATCTTTGGATGGACTTTTATATAGCGCTGCACTATACTAATGTAATACTGTAGGCCTCAAGCCCAAAACCAGGCTCAGGACCCTTTGCCCCTGCTCATCCCGCACCTTTAAATAAAACTGTATACTTACCTTTTATCCAGGTGTCTATGGACTGGTCCGGTGACATCACCGATCCTTTTTAATGAAGTGGGTAAATCCTACATACTCCTGTGAGTGGCACCATAGAATGATTGACAACAAACATTACATGTGCCGCTCAAGGCTCCACCAGGTCCTTTTGCATGACAAATCGATAGGAGTGCCTACAAGAACAAAGCGCATCACAGATCGAAACATCTAATAAGGAAGGGAAGTCCTAAAAGTTGCACATCACAGCAAAACCCTATGAGAAGAAACTATATGACACCCTCAGCCTGGTCCCCCCATGTTCCTCATGATTAAGCTTCAGAGGTAAAACATGCTGGGGAGCTCGGGCTGAGGCTGTCATATACCTCGTCATGGGATTTTGCTGTGATGTGCTATTTTTAGGACTTTCCCTATCATATGAATAATGATTGTTCTCTGTAGCCATTATCTGGGACCCTAGGGATGTAGATGGCCTCTAACACCCTGGGATTGCTGGGATTGGGTTGAATTACCAGGGTATCATTCAAACCAGAAGACAAGCAGCATTGGTAAATTGATGGGTCTGCAGAGGGCAGCACCAGAGGGAGGGTAAGTATAGCAGCTTTTTTATTGTTAAAGGGGAACTATACTGCATCTAAACACCATAAACGAAAAACTCTATTTAATTAATTCATATTCAAAGCAAACCTACCCAGTCATCCATTATGTCTCTATGCTTTATTTTGCTGAGAAATAACTTCTCCTAGTTCTTTTGTTCATGGCCATCTTGAGTAAGGGCAGGTAATTTCAGTAGCATTTACTTCCTGGAATCCATCTGCCCTTAGTTCAGGTATGCAGACAGATGGGTGTGCTTCCCTGAGAAAACCCCTCCTTTAGACTCCTGGGATGTATGACATAATTTGCCTAGGCCTGGAAATCAAGAAGTAACTGAAGAAATGTTTAAAAAAAAGGTTAAAACAATAAATATAAATTTTTACAATTCAATAAAATAAATATATATATATATATATATAAAAAAAAAAGTAAATATGATATACCTTCCTTCCTTTAAATTTACTAATACTAGCAGAATAAGGAATAGTTTATATTGATTGAGAAAATAAAAGTTTGCTTTAAGAGCTGCCGTAGAGAGATTTTATTGTTTTTTGTCCAAGCTGGAGTTGAGCTTTAAATTTGCAATAGATTGCAAATGCACTTCATTAAACCTTGTGTACCACTGGGGAGATTCTATTCACTTTCTGTCCTGGAGATGCAAAAGGAAATAAGATCAAGTCCTTCTAAAATGAACAGAATTCCCATTGTAGAGAGTTGTCTCAGGAGAAAGTCTCCCAATGGGAGGCTTTTCCCTCATGTCTTGTTCTAAAGATTTTACAGTTTACCTTCACTATCTATATCTCCACACACTCTATCTCCGTGACAATGATCACTAGGACAGATGAAGAGGAAAAGTCTACCGTTCAAGGGACACAGACAGCAATAACAACCTAACAGAGGTTCTAACCCTTCCCCTATCCAAAACATAACATAGAAACAGAAAAGTGACAGCAGAAAAAAGTCAGAGCCAGAAACCGGTAAGGAGGCTGGGGGTAACTTGACTATAGCTACTCGCACCTATCTGCCTGCTGAGGAGTGAGACTCCTCGGAAATAGACTTTTCGTCTGATGTCGGAGATGACGACCTATTTGAGATAATGTCCCAGGAACTTAGATGGAGCAAACGAAAATGTGTCACCCCGATACCCAGTCTCCCAGAGATATTTCCCATGAACACTGGGGACACCACACCTCGGGTTGAAATCCCAGATACAACTACGGAGACTGTACTTAACAAAGGAATCCCACCCTCAATTGCTCAGCCCTTAGTTCGGAAGTCACCGGACTCCTGTGTAATGCCTGGGATGGGAAGTTCCTGGTCTTTGCCTAAGCTTGCCCGCTTACAGTGCGTACTCATAAAGAGGGTAGCTACCGAGTACGGCTTGGAATTCCCTTACGTACCTAAGGAACTCATGGTGGAAATTGAAGCTTGTCGTGAAGAGTGGTACGGGGAGGCTATTTGGGATTATTTGAAAGTGCCCAAGCCATTTAGGAACCTGGAACATTCTTTTGTCATGGCTGACCGATTTCAGGGGTGCAGACTTAACTGGAGTTACGTTCGGCACATCCACGCTGAACGGGTTGTTCTCCGTAGGCCGGGTAAAAATGATGTAATATATTTTATTACCACACTGGACAAGGAAGGAAACTCTTTAACCCTGCCAGACACTCGATTATACTTGTGACATTCAAATCAGTGGAACTGACTTTGCTTGTTTTTGCACTCTGATTCCTTCCTATAGTGGAAAGTATTGGATCAGAATGACTTTGTCTCTATTATCCGGATGTGTTGCCTTAAAAGGAAGGAAAAAACAGGACAGAGAACGTTTTTTTTTTTATCTCTGAAGGAAAGTTTTTTTTTTGCTACTGTATTTTGGGGGTAAGTCAGACAGAGTAGGGTTCCTGAGAAAGCCGTGTTCAACTATGGGTTTCTTTGTTTGTGTGATTGTTCCAGCCCCTGCTCAAAAGGACATTATGTGATGCCTCTGACACTAGGTGGCAGTGGTTTGCTGAACTACAGAAGGACTTTTATGATAACCTGGTATTCCAACTGATTTAAAACTTAAGAGAAGGAAAACTTCATCCTCCCAGGGATGCAGTTCTGCTTCTGCGTGTACATATGTTCTGATACTTTGAAAATAATGTCGTTGCTTTGCACATATTTTGGTTTGTGTGTTTTCTTTTAGGTTCCAGATCTGCTATCAAGATCATCGGAGAATGGGGTGGGAATAGATAGTTAAGAGATGGGTGGTAGTGTAATATATTTGATGTGTGATTTACAATAGACATGTGCGTTCCCGTTCGTAAAAAAAATGGATTTTCTTATGAATTTGTTACATTTGTTAGTATTCGTACATTCGTACCAATTTGAACATCCGAAAAGCTGAAAGACCCAAAATGCGAAAATTACGGAATTACGATTAAGCAAAATAACGAACAATCAAAAATATGAACGTATGATTGGACAATCTTACTAAAATATGAAACACCGAAAAAGCAAAAGAACAAAAAATTACATCTATAATGAACGATTTGCATTCCGTATTTTAAATCCTTTGTTCGTATTTTCATTCGTATGTTCGTATTTTTATTTTTGTGTCTTGTAAATCTGTTTCTTTGTCTGTTCGTAAATTTGTGTACTTGTATCGTTCTTTCGAATGGGCACTTGGCAGTGTAGTTAGTGAGTGATGTATCTTACTTAATATCTTAGCCAATCAGCTTATCTCTTTTGTGCTGAGTCACATTGGACAGTGTAAAGCCTCGTACACACGATTGGACTTCAAACAAACTTTTCCATGGATTTTTGTCCGAAGGGAGTTGGTCAGACTTTTGAAACCGAAAAAGTTTGTCCGATACAGCGTACACACGGTCGGATTTTTTGGAAAACGCTCATGTTGACGTTTTTTGGCAAAAAGTCCGACCGTGTGTAAGGGGGCATGAGAGAAAGTATATCTTAATATGGATTAGCCGTGTGTTGCTATGTATTTACGAAAGTACAAAATTCCGAATCCATTAAACGAAAATTATTATCTACCAAAATTACGAATTTTCGAATAAACGGAAATAAATTAGACAGAATTACGAATCATTCAGTATAAACGAAAATAAAACTGTTAGGAAAATATGAACGGATCCGAATATTAAAACTTGCGTCTTACGAAATACGAACGGGTCCGAATAGGAAAACTTGCGTCTTACGAAATTATGAATCTTTACGAATCTACGGAACGAGACGAAACGGAAAAAAAAATACGAAAATTTTTGTTGTGCACATGTCTAATTTACAATTGCTGTATCTGCAGATTTGTGCCATTCCTTTCATTGCATTTGTTCCTCTTTCTTTCCATTTTCCCTTCCCAGTTTTTTTTTTTTTGTTCAGGTACCACACCTTTAGGCCTGAAGGTTCTGTTTGTTTTTTCCTCAGACAATGAGGACAGTATCTTTTTCTAGAGGGGGGTGTATTTAGCGCCCATCCCAAATCTAGGGGGTGCTATTTCATATTTAAGGGAAGTCTGGGCCCATACTTTGGCCCAGACCTGTTTGATTAACACAAATTTGCTTCTGTTATGGCTATGGTACTACTTGGTAGTTTCCCATGGTGTATTGGGTGTCCTTTCTCTGCAGCGGTACAGTGGGAGTGGTGACCCTGCTGTGCATGCTGGGGAGGGATACTTATGGGGCAGAAGCCATTTTCTGGGGCCTTTCACCTCGTGGCCCTCATGGCGCGAGGTGTGAGTGTGTGTGAGCCCGACTTTGGAGCCACGTTGGCCCGGAGTTGGTTCGCTGTTTAGTAGGCTCAGCTATGCTGGCTGGGACCTGCAATCCTAAAATGGGATCCCAAGCTGTCTGTCCACAAGGGAGGAAGCTGTCTTGATGAAGGAAACCGGGGAAGGACCTGCCATGGAGGAGACCGGCAAAGTGCTGACGTCTCGGGTGATGCCTGGAGACCTAATTGAGGAGGGATCCACTACATTGAAAGCCCTGCAGTCTGACGTTTCCGTCTTAAAGGCTCTTCTACTGCACGGCTGGAGGTTCGAGACTTTAAAATCCTGTGGCAGAGGATTCCTGGATGCATCCAAGTACATTTAAAGGTCTGTGGCAGAGACCAATTACATTCAAAGGTCTGTGACAGAGACCAAGTACATTCCAAGAGGTCTGTGGCAGAGACCGTCTGGACATTAGTTCATGCATCATCCCGGTTGCTAGGCCATGTGAGAGGGGACTATCCGGGTGAGCAATTCCCACTCAATAGCTGAGAGTGGAGACTGATTGACTATTTTTGAGTGTTCTGTACCGTGTGCCTGAACCTGTCTTTGCTCTTCTCCTCCCTCTACTTTCTCAACTTCAAGTTACCCTGCAGTAAAAATAAAACCCAATTGTTGAAGGTTTCTGGACATTGCATTTTTATGGACTTTCCTACCCTGACAACGAAGCTACAAAGGTAATGTGCAAACCCAAAATCTAACCAGCAGCTTCTGTGGGGGTAGTGCTACATATATTAATCCAAAGTTGTGCAAATATATCACAAATAAGAACAATATAATCACCTAGTAGTGAATGTGAGGCACAAAATCTAGAGGCCTGAATGCCCTAAAAAAAGTCTACCATATAACTATTATTAAAAAGAAAGTTCCAGAATCCTGAAAAACTCTCAAGGACTGTTCATATATTAAATCCTCAGTTCATTGGTGACTTAAACTTTTTTTGTATAAGATTTCCTATCATCTGTGCCCAGTCTTGCCATACAGAGTTAATCCAGATCTGAGTAATCCTCTTTCAATGTTCAGTAAAATGTACAGCCTTCCAGATAAAAACCTGCCTAAATAAAAAGTCAGTTTTCTCTTTTCTTGCTTTGAGTGACAGGTTATTTACTTATCTAGCTTGGACGTGTTTATCATATGTTATGTTATGTTTATCATAACATGAGGTATAAAAACTGAGAAATTCACCCCTCCCCCACATAACACATCCTGGTAATATACTGTACAATGAACTTTGGATCACCTCATGTTATGATAAACAAAACATAACATATGATAAAATGTCCAAGCTAGATATGTAAATAACCTGTCACTGAAAGCAAAAACAGAGAAACGGACTTTATAATTTGGCAAGTTTTTATCTGGAATTCTGTTAATTTGCACTGAACATTACAAGAGGATTATTCAGCGCTGGATTAACTCTGTGTGGCAAGACTGGGCACAGATGATAGGAAATCTTATACTCTACATTGTGATATCAAAAATAAATAAAACATTTTTTGGGTTTACATCCATTTCATGAGAAAACATGCACCCAAGGAATGGTGATGAGTTGGGATAGGAAGGTTCCTCCACTGCCGTTTACCAGCTACATTCCTTGGGTGCATGGATTAATGCTAGAAAAGTGGCATTGCATCCCCCTGGCTTTCTTTTGTAGCTGAATGGAAGGGGGAAGAAGGAGCACTCCAGAGGTTGTTATCTTGAGCTTTGGCTTATTGACCTCTTGATGTTGCCATGTCTTTTTACACCACATATGTATATATTAATGCATGTGACCTGGAGTGGGGTGTGAATGTGTGCTGCTGTGCCCTGCAATGCTTTATTTAACCACTTCCCGCCCAGTCAATAGCAGATTGACTTCCGAGAAGTGGTTGTGAAATCCTGACTGGACGTCTATTGACGTCCTCAGGATTATATGCCGGCGCGCTGCGATCGGTGATGCAGGGTGTCAGTCTGACACCCTGCATCTCCGATCTCTGTAACGAGTTTCCGGCGGAGCCTCGTTACCACGTGATCAGCCGTGTCCAATCACGGCTGATCACGATGTAAACAGGAAGAGCCGTTGATGGCTCTTCCTCACTCGCGTCGGCTCTCCTGACAGGAGGGGTTCGCGCTGATTGTTTATCAGCGCAGCCCCCCCTCGGATGCCCACACTGGACCACCAGAAAGTGCCCACACTGGACCACCATCGAAGAAAAAAAAAAGGGCAATAAAAAATTAAATAAAAAAGCCAGTAAAAAAAAGTATTGGATCAGAATGACTTTGTCTCTATTATCCGGATGTGTTGCCTTAAAAGGAAGGAAAAAACAGGACAGAGAACGGGTTTTTTTTTTATCTCTGAAGGAAATTTTTTTTTTGCTACTGTATTTTGGGGGTAAGTCAGACAGAGTAGGGTTCCTGAGAACGCCGTGTTCAACTATGGGTTTCTTTGTTTGTGTGATTGTTCCAGCCCCTGCTCAAAAGGACATTATGTGATGCCTCTGACACTAGGTGGCAGTGGTTTGCTGAACTACGGAAGGACTTTTATGATAACCTGGTATTCCAACTGATTTAAAACTTAAGAGAAGGAAAACTTCATCCTCCCAGGGATGCAGTTCTGCTTCTGCGTGTACATATGTTCTGATACTTTGAAAATAATGTCGTTGCTATGCACATATTTTGGTTTGTGTGTTTTCTTTTAGGTTCCAGATCTGCTATCAAGATCATCTGCGAATGGGGTGGGAATAGATAGTTAAGAGATGGGTGGCAGTGTAATATATTTGATGTGTGATTTACAATAGACATGTGCGTTCCCGTTCGTAAAAAAAATGGATTTTCTTATGAATTTGTTACATTTGTTAGTATTCGTACATTCGTACCAATTTGAACATCCGAAAAGCTGAAAGACCCAAACTGCGAAAATTACGGAATTACGATTAAGCAAAATAACGAACAATCAAAAATATGAATTGGACAATCTTACTAAAATATGAAACACCGAAAAAGCAAAAGAACAAAAAATTACATCTATAATGAACGATTTAACAGTAAAAAAAGATGCCAGTCTGTGCCCACACATGGGCACTGACTGGCAACATAGATCCATCAGTGCCACCACTCAGTATCCATCAGTGCCACCCCACAGTGTCCATCAGTGCCACCCTCAGTGCCAATCCATGCCCAGTGCCCACCTATTAGTGCCCATCTGTGCCACCCATAAGTACCCATAAGTGTCACCCACGAGTGCCCATCAGTGCCGCCTATGAGTGCCCATCAGTGCCACCTATGAGTGCCCACCAGTGCCACCTATGAGTGCCCATCAGTGCCGCATACCAGCGCTGCCTATCAGTGCCCATCAGTGCCACCTCATCAGTGCCCACCAGTACTACCTGATCAGTGTCCATCAGTGCCACCTCATCGGTGCCCATCAGTGCCGCTATATCAGTGCCCGTAATTGAAAGAGAAAACGTACTTATTTACAAAAAAATTAACAGAAAAAAATAAAAACGTATTTGTTGCGCAAAAAATAAAAACTGCAGAGATGATCAAATACCACCAAAGGAAAGCTCTATTTGTGGGGAAAAAAGGACGCCAATTTTGTTCGGGTACAGTGTAGCATGACCGCGCAATTGTTATTCAAAGTGCGACAGCGCTGAAAGCTGAAAATTGGCTTGGGTGGGAAGGTGCGTAAGTGCCTGGTATGGAAGTGGTTAAACACTCTTTTTTAAACTTCTATGGCCTTCTCTGTACAGCAGTGAGTTGCAATATTTAGACACGTGTCATAATATGAGTTGCAATGTTTAGCCATGTGCAGTATATGTACATTTTCCCCCAGCACACACCAACGCAATGCTTTGGTGAGACACCTGGAGGTCTATTTATAAATATTTTCACAACTTTCTTCTAGGATTAGCACATTTATTAACAAGCTAAATCCAATTAGAAAAATGTGTGAGAACCTTCATTTATAAACTCCATGGCGTTCTGTGGGAAGCTGGGGTAGTGAGAGAATGCTTTTATTTGACTGAAAGGTGCTTAAAAGAGAAGTATGGTTTTTTTTTGTTTTTTTTTTATTCATACTTACCTAGGTGAATGCTGCATCTGTCCGAGCTATCGAATATCACCGATCGCTTGGTTCTCACAGCTTTGTGAGTAGAGAGCTGCTGACTGTCAGTCACCGCTCTCTGCCCTGCCCCCTCCTCACTCACTGGATCGCTGAGCTATGAAGGGGACGGGGGTGGGGGCAGGCGGCTCAGTCTCTCAGCAGCTTGCTGGGAGGCTGAGCGGGGTGTCGATCTAAGGATCTGGTGGATCCCGACTCCATGGTTGTGATGACATGAAGCCTGGACCAACTACTGTAATGTCAGCAGACAGCAGATTTCAGCCCACTCTCACAGGAGAGCAAAGCAAACTGCACTCCTGTGATCCATAGGAGATGTACAGCAAAACGAGCTCAGGCTTCTCCTTTAACCACTTAAGACCCGGACCAATATGCTGCCAAATGACCCAAGGGGTTTTTGCGATTCGGCACTGCGTCGCTTTAACAGACAATTGCGCGGTCGTGCGACGTGGCTCCCAAACAAAATTTGCGTCCTTTTCTTCCCACAAATAGAGCTTTCTTTTGGTGGTATTTGATCGCCTCTGCGATTTTTATTTTTTGCGCTATATACAAAAATAGAGCGACATTTTTGAAAAAAAATCAATATTTTTTACTTTTTGTTATAAGAAAAATCAATAAACTAAATTTTAGTCAAACATTTAGGCCAAAATGTATCTAGCGGGAACAGCGACACTAATACAGCGATCAGAAAAATGGTCGCTTAGTGATGCTGGCAATAGGGAGTGAAAGGGTTAACTAGGGCGGTGATCAAGGGGTTAAAACTTTATTAGGGGGGATACGGAGGCTACCCAGGACCTAACACTAACTGACTGTCACACTGCCTGTCACACTGACACTAAATACAGTTATCATACATGTATGATTACTGCATTCAGTGACACTGTGACAGGGGGAGGGGGGGGCGATCAGGGGGGTTAAATGTGATTATGTGTAGTGTGTGTCAGTGTAGTGTTAGTGCAGGACTTACTTGTGATGTGATCTCTCCTCAGCGGTGGTTGAAAAAAATGCAGAGGGAGAGATCACATCGCTTCCTCCTTCCTGTGTTTACACAGGAGGAGGAAGTGACAGGGCGGATCTCTTGTCGGATCGCTCCTACAGCCGCGCGGACAGCCGAACCCCCCAAGGCACGAACGTATATATATATATATATATATATATATATATATATATATATATTTCCTTACCTGGTGAAGCCAATTATACTCACCTGAGTCCCTCCGTCCAGGTCCATTGCTGATGCTGTTTCCTCCTATGGGAACTGCTCATTCAGCACCACTTACTACCCTTCATTGTCTGGTTCCCTTCACTCCCGTTAATCATTTCTCCTCAGAGGACCCCTCCTTTGGCTGACCAATGGAAATTGTACACGTCACACAGACAGTGATGTAGACATCCAAAAGGGCCCCTCCAGGAAGTAAACAGAAAGTAGAAGGACCCAGTGCTGGATGATCACGTGACTCCGGCTTAAGGTAAGTGAAAATGGGGATTCCGTTTTTTTCTTAACCCAGCATTTAGACAGAGGGGGTGGGAGGAGGGTTATTCTTATCCTGAACATTACATATAATGTGTTACCAATATACAGTACTTGTGTCTGGGTCATTCCTTGCTAAACATTATTAAAGAGGAACCCTCCCCTTGCTTTTTGTTTCCCATTTATTTCCTGTTATGTCAGGTTTTCTTCAGAGCGCATACTCACCTGCCCAGTGAGTCCAACATTGTCCTGATAAAATGTTCTGCTCTGTACCACACCCTGGGTCCCATGATGCCATCTTCCCCGGCTGTCACTTCTGGGTTCTTGCAGCCAGTCCCCAGTGACGTGCCGCCAGGTCCACCATCCAGCCACTTTGTGTCCATACTCCTAAAGCCTCCTGAGATACATGATTGGAACACTTCATTCTTGTCTAGAGGAGCATGGAGATGGAGCAGGCTGGATTCAAAAATAAATAAAAAAATAAAATAGTTTTTTTCTTGTTATTTTTTTTTTTAAATAAAATACCTTCCTTGTGAAAAGGGGGGGGGGGGTAAGGGCGGAACAGAACATTTTAATCTTTCTTTCATGGTGCCAATCAATGCACCATACATGTGGTATGCTACCATGATGTTGGAGCCAGGGAAACAGAAAATTATATCACATACTTACAGTATCCTGTCCTGGCACCAATTTACTAGCACATGTATGCTGCTGTTGGCGCCAGGGAAATTGTGATGGTCTGCTTTTTTTTTTTTATAAATATATAATGAGTGCAGTGCCAAAATATTCTACAAAAAAAATAAATAGAAACTCAAAAGTTCATGAATCAAGCAAGCGAGTAAAAATAAATAAATAAAAACGTGACCAACAAATACAGTGTGGGCCAGATTCAGGTAGGAGAGCAGATCTTTATTTTGGCGTAACGTATGTCATTTAAGTTACACCTCCGCAACTTTTTTATTCACAAAGCACTTGCCTGTAAAGTTGCGGTGACGTACCGTAAATGACCCGGCGGAATTCAAAATAGGCGGGTAGGGGGCGTGTATTATTTAAATAACGCGCGATCCCGCGCCAAACGTACTGCGCATGCGCCGGCCGTGAATTCATCCCAGTGCGCATGCTCCAAATCACGACGCCGATACCCAATGAAAACGACGTGAACGTCACTTACGCAAAGCCCTATTCGCGAACGTTTTACGTAAACGACGGGAAAAAATACACTGGCACGCCGTCCATACTTAACATTGGCTGCGCCTCATACAGCAGGGGTAACATTACGCCGGACCTACGCTAACGTAAACGGCATAAAAAAAATGCGTTGGTCGGGCGTACGTTCGGGAATCGGTGTAGAGGCTCATTTGCATATTTTAGACGGGAACGCCACCTAGCGTCCAGCCTAAATATGAAAATTAGATACGACGGCGTAAGAGACTTACGCAAGTCGGATCTAATGGAAATCTATGCGTAACTGATTCTATGAATCAGTCGCATAGATAGGAGGGCTCAGACGCAGAGATACGACGGCTTATCTGGAGATAAGCCCTCGTATCTCTTTCCTTAACCTGGCCCTATATGTGTAAACCATCATTTCTTAACTGTAATAAAGTGATAATCATGCTTCAACTTACTGTATATCTATAAAAGAAATTAATAATAAAATAATAATAAGTCCTAAAATGTATCTAAATGTGTGACTTGTTGGGACTTATTAATTTATACGTTGATGTGTGATTATCTCTTTAATACAGTTAGGAAATTGTATATTTATTGGTCACTTTTTTATTTATTTACCTTTTACTCACTTGGTTGGTTCATTCATTTCTGAGTTTCTATTTGTTATTCATTTGTACTGAAGTATATTTTTGCACTGCATTCACTATACAGTATATTCACTTTGTAAAGTTTCAGAATGCTTTTTGGTGCTAGGAGTCATTAGTTCCATAGTACTGACTTTTTCCTAATAAAATTTTGCTCTTAATACGTATGATCTATTTCAGGTGTCTGAGCCACGGATTTACTGGAAACAACTGAGAATGAGTCATGTTCAGGTTGGCTGTCGACAAGCAGAAGCCCAGACATGATGAAGCGAGTGCAACAAATGCTGGCACGAGATTGGTGACTGACTACGATTAATGGTGGAGGAATTAGGCATTAGCAAGAACACAGTGCGCACATCGGCCATGAAGATTTGGGCAAGCAGAAGATCCGCTCCCGGTTTGTGCCGCACAAACTAACGGATGAACATAAGGCAAAACGGATGGATGCCTCTGGAGATTTCTTTACCATGTGTGAGCAGGATCCATCCTTTCTGTGAACCATCGTCACAGGGGATGAGACCTGGTGCTACCAGTTTGATACAGAATCTAAGCGATCAATGGGATGGCGTTCACCATCTTCCCCACAACCCAAAAAGAATTGTCGACGAAAGTCCAAGGTCAAGACAATATTAATCATCTTCTTCAACAACGATGGCGGCAATCCAAGAATGTGTGCCCGTGGTTCTGCGATGAATTCCTAAAGAGGCAGTTTCCAGAAGCTTTATGAAGGTTGCCAAAAGTGTTATTGCCCATTATTCTGAAGGCCAATGAAGGTAATTTAAAGCAAAAGTGACCAGGTGCGCTTCTCAATTAGTAATTAGTGAGCCACATCTGAGACGTCTGTGCACATGGGCTGGCTGGTGAGGTCCGCGCCCATGTTTGTTATACTAACCGCTGGTTTTTATCATCCTAAATGTAAATGCAACTATATTTTAATAAATCCGATTGTTTTAAATACTACACTATGAATTGCCTACCTCTTCTTTCACATGATAAACGAGGTCAGGGGCAGATCCAGGGGGGCAACGGGGCAATTGAGAATGCGGGTAAGAGTGGGCGGCTCCGCGGGTGACAGCGCGGGTTGCTCCACGAGTCCACGCGCGGGCAGCTCCGTGAGTCCGTGGGCATGCAGCTCCATGGGTGAGATAGCGGGTGCTTGGACGGTGAGTGGGTGGGCGAGAGAGGTGGGTTACTCTGGGCGGCTCGGTGTGTGAGTGCTGCTGGCCAATCAGGGAGCCGACAGGCACGGGAGCAGAAATATGACGTAATCTCCCGGCGCCCGCCCTGCATCCTTGCAGTTCCACCCTCACTGTGCAGGCAGCCATGCTCTGACTTTCGGACAGAGCACCTTAGCAGGAAATTTACACAGCAGGTGACAATCTGCAACGTGTGGCAGGCAACATGGCAAGTGACAATCTGCAATGTGTGGCAGGCGACGTGGCAAGTGACAATCCACAATGTAAACAAACTGGCGTCATTTGATGACGCCAGTTCCTCCTTCCTCTCTCTGTACCGATCGGTACAGTGTGAGAGGAGAGCGCGGATGGCAGCAGCGCTGTGGGATGGATCTGTGACTATTGCAGTCACAGATCCATCCATCCCTGCTCAGCCATCCCTGCATTAACCCCTTCCTTCCCTGTGCATTACTCTGCAATACCCCCTGCACAATACTCTTCCTTCCCTGCGCAATAATCAGCAATACCCCCTACGCAATACTCGGCATACCCCCCTGCGCAATTCTCTGCATACCCCCTGCGCAATACTCTGAAAACCCACTGCGCAATACTCTGCATACCCCCCTGCGCAATACTCTGCAATACTCTGCATACCCTGTGCAATACTCTGCAGTACCCCCGCGTAATACTCTGCAGTACCCCCGCGCAATACTCTGCAGTACCCCCGCGCAATACTCTGCAGTACCCCCCTGCGCAATAATCTGCAATACTCTGCATACCCTGCGCAATACTCTGCATACCCTGCACAATACTCTGCAATACCCCTATGCAATACTCTGCTGTACCCCCGCACAATACTCTGCAGTACCCCCGCACACTACTCTGAACAATACTCTGCAGTACCCCCTGCACAATACTCTGAACAATACTCTGCAATACTTTCGCGCAATACTCCCGTGCAATACTCCCTACGCAATACTCCCTGCGCAATACTCCCTGCCCAATACTCTTCGATTGTTTTTTTTGTTCAGGCTTTCCATCCTAGAGGTGAGATGTGGGGTCTTATTGACCCCATATCTCACTGTAAAGAGGACCTGTCATGCTATATTCCTATTACAAGGGATGTTTACATTCCTTGTAATAGGAATAAAAGTAATCAAATCATTTATTTTTGGGGAAAAACGTGTCAAACTAAACTAAATAAAGTAAAATGAACAATAAAAAAATAAAAATAAAATTACAGTGCCCCTGTACCCGTGTGCTCGTATACAGACGTGACCGCACATATAAGTCCCGCCCACATATGAAAACGGTGTTCAAACCACACATGTGAGGTATCGCTGCGAACGTTAGGGCGAGAGCAATCATTTTGGCCCTAGACCTCCTCTCCAACTAAAAACATGTAACCAATAAAAACATTTAAAGCGTCGCCTATGGGGATTTTTAAGTAGCAAAGTTTGGCGCCATTCCACAAGCGTGTGCAATTTTGAAGGGTGACATGTTGGGTATCTATTTACTCTGCATATCTTCATCTTTCATATTATGTAAAAACATTGGGCTAACTTTACTGTTTTTTTTTTTTTACTGTTTTATTTCCAAAAAAAACGCGTTCGAAAAATTGCTGTACAAATACGATAAGATAAAAAGTTGCCAAGACCGACATTGTATTCTCTAGGGTCTTTGCTAAAAAAGCATATATAATGTTTTGGGGTTCTATGTAATTTTCTAGCAAATAAATGATGATTTTTCCATGTAAAAGAGAAATGTCAGAATTGGTCTGGGTGTTCCAGAACACCTGATGGTGCTCCCTGCATGTTGGGCCTCTGTATGTGGCCACGCTGTGTAAAAGTCTCACACATGTGGTATCGCCATACTTGGGAGGAATAGCAGAATGTGTTTTGGGGTGTAATTTGTGGTATGCATATGCTGTGTGTGAGAAATAACCCGCTAATATGAACATTTTGTGGAAAAAAAATAAAAATAAAAAAATCTTGATTTTGCAAAGAATTGTGAGAAAAAATGACAACTTCAAAAAACTCACATTGCCTCTTTCTAAATACCTTGGAATGTCTTCTTTCCAAAAAGGGGTCATTTGGGGGATATTTGTACTTTTCTGGTATGTTAGGGTCTCAAGAAATGAGAGATGCTGTCAGTACATCAGGTGTGATCAAATTGATCAATTTTCAGTAATTGGTACCATAGCTTGTAGACCCTATAACTTTCACCCAGACTAAATAATATCCATTTTTTTTTGTTTTGTTTTGTTACCAAAGATATGTAGCAGTATACATTTTAGGCCAAATTTATGAAGAAAAATTACTTTTTTGCAAAAGATTTCAATAGAAATGAAGAAAAATTAATTTTTTTACAAAATTTTTGTTCTTTTTTCATTTATAGCGAAAAAAATAAAAAACGCAGAGGTGATGAAATACCACCAAAAGTAAGCTCTATTTGTGGGAAAAAAAGGACAAAAATTTCATTTGGTTACAGTGTTGTATGACTGAGTTATTGTCATTTAAACTGTGAGAGCACCGAAAGCTGAAAATTGGTCTGGTTATTAAGGTGGTTTAAGTGCCCAGTGGTCAAGTGGTTAAAATCGCCCCCGAACTCGCACTGAAATGCAGGTTTGAAATCGTGAGTTCAGCCGATTTCAAACCCGCGTTCAGTGTGAATGTACCCTTAGGCCTGATTCACACTTATGCAGGTTGCATTTTGCACATTACAGGCACATTTTGCATTTTTCAATTCACGTTCATTGAAGTCTATTGAACCAAAAAACAGAAAAAAGTCTCTCGTCCTTTCCATAAAATGCACAGATGTGAACTACATCCATAGGGAACCTTGTTAAATTGACTGTAGTGCAAAACTGAAAACGCAATAAAAAATGCATGTAGGTCTAAACCAGGCCTGCTTACTTTGCACTTTGAGATTTGTTAGCAGTGTTGGTCACTTATTTTTATCACATTTTTGAGCTTATTAGCGTAGGATCCCTACCTCCTTTCAAATAAAGTTAATGGGGGTTATTTACTAAAGGCTAATCCACTTTGCACTACAAGTGCAAACTACAGGTGCAAAGTGCACTTGAAATTGCACTGAAAGTGCACTTGGAAGTGCAGTCACTGTAGATCTGAGGGGGACATGCAAGGAAAATAAAAAACAGCATTTGAGCTTGCACATGATTGGATGATAAAATCAGCAGAGCTTCCCCTCATTTCAGATTTACTCCTCAGATTTACAGCGACTGCACTTCCAAGAGCACTTTCAGTGCAATTTCAAGTGCACTTTGCACTTGTAGTTTGCACTTGTAGTGCAAAGTGGATTTGCCTTTCATAATTGATAGGGTTGTCCCGATATCGATACTAGTATCGGTATCGGGACCGATACTGAGCATTTGCGCGAGTACTTGTACTCGCACAAATGCTCCTGATGCTTCCCCCGATACTTCCCCCCCGAGATCGGGTGGAGAGGGGGCGGAGAGTGGGTGGAGCAGAGCAGTCCTTGGGTATGGAGGAGAGGAGACCTGCTGCCACCTAGTCCCCAAAGAGAAAGCCAAGCCCCCCCCCCCCCCGCTGCTGCCGACATCTAGTTGATTAGCGCTCGGGGAACATAACAGCTTTCATTTGAATAGCTGTGTGTTCCCTGCCACGCCTCGTCATGTATAGCCCCTCCCCCTTGTCCGGGCACTTTGATAGACAGATCACCCGTCCCAGGATTGGACGGGTGATCTGTCTATCAAAGTGCCTGAGCAAGGGGGAGGGGCTATACATGACGAGGCGTGGCGGGGATCACACAGCTATTCAAATGAAAGCTGTTATGTTCCCTGAGCGCTAATCAAGTAGACGGCAGCAGTGGGGGGGGGGGGGGGGCTTGGCTTTCTCTTTGGGGACACTAGGCTGCATTTAGGGACATGGCTGCATTTAGGGACAAGGCTGCATTTTCGGACATGGCTGCATTTAGGGACAAGGCTGCATTTGGGGACATGGCTGCTTTTTGGGGACATGGCTGCATTTAGGGACATGGATGCATTTGGGGACACAAGGCTGCATTTGGGGACACAAGGCTGCATTTTAAAAAAAAGTATCGGTATCGGCGAGTACATGAAAAAAAGTATCAGTACTTGTACTCGGTCCTAAAAAAGTGGTATCGGGACAACCCTAATAAATAACCCCCAATGTGTTTGTTTTTTCTGATACCATTCACTAAACTTTTTAGACACACCTTGTAAGAATATCCACAACATTTGTAAAATGGAATTTTAATATGAGTGTAAATGTATATTTAATAAAAATTTAAAAAACCTTTTACAAATTGGTATTGTTTTGGCACTGTAAAAAAAAAATCCCATATTTGTTTAGTATTGATCTTTAGAAGAACTTATCATAGTTTTTCTATAGTCTTACACTAGTCTCAAACTAGTACAGTCTTTTGGGTAATACTTCTAAATTGCAAAATAAACAAGAACAAAAAAAAAAAAACTGCAGAATGAAATTCTAGTATTGTAGATGGAGAATAGGGAATCATGCAGAGAATAGTCTGCAGGTCTCAGACTGGTGTTCATATACAAAGCGTCCAGCAGGTGTCAGTGTGGCGCTCGCACAGCTCCTGGAATGTGGCTGGCACAGTAGACTGGTGTACAGAACACTCAGCTGTCGGGCTGCCTGCGAGTCTGTGTGCTGGGTCTGCCTTATCTCCTCTACAATAATTTGCCTTACATTGTACTCCAAGGGTTGTCATAATGAACACGTCCTTCTCTGGGAGCACACATATGGATTATTAAGGGATAAGCTTCAAACTCTTCTGCATTTTGGGATGAAATGAGCAGAAAGTTCCATCACAACTGAGTGGTCCAGGTGGGAGTTATGGACAGGTAAGTCTACTTTCTCTATGTAGGTTGCTCACATTGTTTAAGTGTATATATTATTTTATTGTAGAAAATAGATATATTTTTAATAGTTTTCAGAAGTTGGCTCACATTTATTGACCTCTGGAAACTGGAGCTGCTTCCAATAGCAACCGCATCCCATGTTTTGGGAATGTTTCCCATAACTGGACCTAACTGGAGCTTCTGAACAATTGTCCAGAACCCAGGAAACCATTATCATCACCATTAGTCCCAGTTATCACTTGTGTGTCATTTTTCTTTGTGTTCAATTTAATAAATCAGTCCCCAAAAAATGTTCAGTTCTTTGGGGTGTTTATTTATATAGTGTGTTCAATTTACATCAGTCCCTGTTTTCAAGAAGCTTACAATCTAAGCTCCCTATATCACAAACTAGAGCCAATAATCCTAATATCATAACCTTGTTATGTGGTAGGAAGCCCACGCATGCACAGGGAGAACATGCAAACTCCATGCAGGTAGTGTCATAGTTGGGATGCAAACCGAGGTCCCAGTGCTGTAAGGCAGATGTGCTAACCACTGAGCCACTGTGCTGCTTGTTCTGTGAGCTCTGAGATTGCTCTGTGCATTGCACAGGTGTGCTTATTGAGGAGAGGGGGAATCCCTAGGCACTCTTTGAGGTTTTACCAGTGTCTCAGGATTGCACTATTAAGGGCATCATTCTACTATTATTTACTGGACTATACAATATTATTAAACTACCCCTGGCTATGCCTAGAATGGGAAGCTACTATCCCTGGATGAACCCACTGAAGTGTGTGCTGTCACTTCTGTCCCATAATCATAGTTGTAGTTGGGCTTGCAAAGCCGCTCTGTCAGTAAGTGGTGGAGAGATTATGTACCTACTTTTTTATGTATGATCCTGATGTGCAGTTGGATCAGTAGGATTCTCAATGTATATATATCTATATCTATATATATATATCTATATATATCTATATATATATATATATATAGATAGATATATATATAGGTATATATACTGTATATATATATATATAGAGAGAGAGAGAGAGAGAGAGAGAGAGAGAGAGAGAGAGAGAGAGAGAGAGAGAGAGAGAGAGATAGATAGATAGATAGATAATTAGATAGATAGATCTATCGATCTATATAGTACAATTCTACACTACAAGTGTTCCAATGGTTCTGAATCATCTTGCTGCATTCTGGATCCTAAAAAAATAAAAATATATATAAAAAAAAAACATTCCGTATGCTGGCACACATGAAAGATCTGATTTTTTTTGTTGCATTGGAATGCATCTGGGTCTATATCTGTTTAGTCAGAGTGTAAGTGAATCTGAAGCTACCACACATATTACAATCTCTGTACAGTCTCCAGCAACTGTGAAGTGTGAGCATCTTACTCAGTCCTTCTCAATCTTTTTAACCTTTGACATAAGTTACCCATCTCAGGGAACCCCTGCTAATATTTACTACTTCTATAGCCCACTGTACATTATTGGGATGGTCAGAGGGAAGGATGCTCCTTATATTGGTGTTTAGTGATAAGGTTGCTCTTTAAATTGATGGTCAGTGATAAAATTGCTCCTTACATTGGTGGTCAGTGAAAAGAATGCTCCATACATTGGTGGTCAGTAATAAGAATGCTCCTTACATTGATGGTCAGTAATAAGAATGCTCCATACATTGGTGGTCAGTAAAAAAGAATGCTCCATACATTGGTGGACAGTGATAAGAATGCTCCATACATTGGTGGACAGTGATAATAATGCTCCATACATTGGTGGACAGTGATAATAATGCTCCATACATTGGTGGATAAGGCTGTTCTTTATATTGGTGGTCAGTAATAAGAATGTTCCTTACATTGGTGGTCAGTGATAAGAATGTTCCTTAGATTGGTGGTCAGTGAAAACAATGCTCCATACATTGGTGAACAGTGTGAAGAATATTCCTTAAATGGTTGTCAGTGATAAGAATGCGCCATACTTTGGCGGTCAGTGATAAGAACGCTCCATACTTTTGTGGACAGTGATACGGTTGTTTCCCACTTTGGTGATCAGTGGGAAGAATGCAATCTATATTGGTGGTCAATGGGAAGAATGCACCTTATATTGGTGGTCAGTGGGAAGAATGCACCTTATATTGGTGGTCAGTGGGAAGAATGGGTTAGTAAAATGTTAAAACAGCGCTATTATCTATAAATATGCAATAAAACATTTTCATCAATAGTATAAATATAGCCAAATTAATAAAAAATAGACATTTAAAATTGCCATTTCATAACAAGTAAATTGTGCAAGTGCTAAATGAAGTGGGAAGAAAAGACCTTAAATTGGTGGTCAGTGATGAGAATTCTCCTTATATCGGTGTTGAGTGGAAAGAATGCTGCTTATGTTGGTCATCAGTGAGAAGAATACTCCTTATCTTGGTGATCAGCGGAATGAATGCTGCTTATACTGGTGGTCTGTGGGAAGAATAAACCTTATATTGGTGGGCATTTATAATATTACATATATAATATTACATCCTTACATTGGTGGTCAGTAATAAGAATGCTCTTTACATTGGTGGTTAGTATCAAGAATACTACTTACATTGGTGGTCAATAATAATAATGCTACATACATTGGCGGTCAGTAATAAGAATGCTCTTTACATTGGTGGTCAGTAATATGAACGCTCTTTACATCGGTGGTCAGTAGGGATGAGCCGAACACCCCTCGGTTTGGTTCGCAGCAGAACAGGCAAAAAAATTGTTCGAACACGCAAACACCAATAAAGTCTATGGGACACGAACCAAAAAAATCAAAAGTGCTTATCTTAAAGGCTAATATGCAAGTTATTGTCATACAACGCTTTTGGGGACCTGGGTCCTGCCCCAGGGGACATGCATCAATGCAAAAAAAAAGGTTTTAAAAATAGATTTTTTTTTCGGGAGCAGTGATTTTAATAATGCTTAAACTGAAACAATAAAATTTAAATATTCCTTTAAACTTCGTACCTGGGTGTGTCTATAGTATGCCTGTAAAGTAGCGCATGTTTCCCGTACTTAAAAAAGTCCCTGCACAAAATTACATTTCTAAAGGAAAAAAAAACATTTAAAACTACTCGCGGCTATAATGAATTGTCGGGTCATGGCAATACAGGTAAAAGTCATTAAAAAAAAAAGACATGGGTTCCCCCCTTAGTCCATTACCAGGCCCTTTGGGTCTGGTATGAATATTAAGGGGAACTCAGAACCAACATTTTTTTTAAATGCGAGGGGGTCCCCCCTAAATTCCATATCAGGCCCTTCAGGTGATTTAGTAACGGGGTACATTGTACCCCTACCATTTCACAAAAAAAGTCCTTTATGAAAAATAAAAAATAAAAATAAATTCCAACAATGTAATCCATTCTTGAGCGATAGGGAGAAAAAAAAAGCCGACTTGATCTCGCCAAAATGAACGATACCGCTTCCATAGGAGGTAACCGGCCGAATGACGCATGACCCGTTTGACAGTAGCTGAGGACGGGGCCAACCATCATATGCGCAGGTGACCCCGACCCCTCTGACACAAGGGGAAACGCTGGGGTTACCCAGTGATGGGTACGGGTGACCCCGCCCCCCTCTGATGCAACAGGAAACCTGCGCTGCATCAGAGGGGGTGGGGTCACCCGTACACATCACTGGGTAACCCCGGTGTTTTCCCTTGAGTCAGAGGGGGTGGGGTCACGTGACAGGTGACCCCGCCCTCAGCTTTATTAGTCGGGTCGGGTGCCTCCCATGGAGGCAGGATCGCGTGGAGATCGAGAATGGATTACATCACTGGTGATTGAGAATGGATTACATCGCTGGAATCTTTTTTTTTTTTAATAAAGGATTTGTCCTAAGCCGTCTCCTGTGGTTTTTAACATGTTGACATTTTTCTTGTGAAATGGTAGGGGTACATTGTACCCCTTACCAATTCACATGGGGGCTGGGCTCTGGAGGTCCCCTTTGTTAAAGGGGGCTTCCAGATTTCAATGAGCCCCCTGCCCGCAGACGCCCACAACCACCGGGCAATGGTTGTGGGGATGAGGCCCTTGTCCCCATCAACATGCTAATGTCGCTGTAAATGTAGATCTGAAATGAGGGGAAGATTTACAGCGACTGCACTTCCAAGTGCACTTTCAGTGGAATTTCAAGTGCACTTTGCACTTGTAGTTTGCACTTGTAGTGCAAAGTGGATTTGCCTTTAGTAAATAACACCCTTTGAGTTCTGCTTCCAACAAGCATTTGTTAAGTGATTGGAGACGAAGGATCTAAAGGACTATTTGCATTTTGAATTAAATCTTATGGCGCAGATTTGTAAATTTTTTCATGTATTGTATATTACTTATAGTTGCAGTTTATGTATTTTAGAAGCTTTTTTCTATCAGAGAAATCAATAGGAGTTGTGCTAATGCTGGTGCTTGACTGGTGCTTGTAAAGGAACGGTTATCGATATGCTCACATACACTTGCCTATTAAATTAATGTGATATTACATTTTAAATTATTATCTATGCTATTTGTACTCCTAATGACAGTCACAGTACTTACATTTTGTTTGCTGCTTTTCAGCGTTATAAAGTATTTTCTTCGCCTTCCATTGTTAGGGTGGCTCCCTACCATTGCAGGCTGGTATGGAGCCATCTTTGCATGCACACTCACTCCTGGAACTGCAGCTGTAGGTATACTGCCTGGGCACACACGCAAGCAGCCCATAACCTGTACCCAGCACAGCTTCTCCAGTGTATGACTGTAGCTGGGTCTAAGAGGATGGTGCATAGGGTTAAGGATGATGGGACATGTAGTCCCAAACAAAGTGAGCTTGTGACCTGCTAAGAATGCGATTCCTGGCTAGAAGTTCAGTGAAGAGCTGCTAAGTGAGCTGTATGCTGCAATAGTGATAACATCTGTTTGTAAGTATATTTATACATTTATAATAAAGGAGTGAGTGAGTGAATAACTTATATAGCGATACAAATGCAAACTGAATCGCCTCAAGGCGCTTGGCATCCATTTTCTTACTATTTAGCCTTCAGAAAAGATGGGTCTTGAGTTTTTTTCTGAAGGCCTGGTGAGTCTCTTCCATTCAGATACAAGTTGGTAATGAGTTCCACAGTCGAGGTCCTTGGACTGCAAATCTTTGTTCTCCTTTGCTCTTGTAGTGGGCCTTGGGGATTTGTAGTAGCTTTTGGTTAGCTGATTGGAGAACGCGATTGGGGTTGTGACATTTTGTTTTCCCACATAGATATTGGGGGGCGATACCTTGTACACATTTGTGTGTCAAGCAGAGGGCCTTCAATGTGATTTGGTCCTTGACGGGCAGCCAATGGAGGGACCTCAGGGAGGGGGAAATTGATTCCCAGGGTTTTTTCCCTGTTACCAGTTGCGCTGCCGTATTCTGGACGACTTGTAGACGGGCAATCTGATATTTTGGGAGACCTAGGTACAGGGAGTTAGCATAGTCGAGCTTGGAGTTTATACAGTAGGTGACTGGGATATTGTGTCAATCTCGCTCCCTTTCTCGGCGAGATTGACCACCTACGAGCCCCATCGCGGGAGCCAGCGCCGAGCTGGCTTGCCGCGATGGAGACAAAGCCGTCATAGAAGCGACGGGGATCCGACTTGGATTCCCGCCAATTCTACACGTGGGCGGAGTTTGTTATGAATCCTGAAGGAGAAATCCCCTCCGGATTTTTAAAGAAAAATCCGGCATGGGTTCCCCCCTCAGGAGCATAACGGGCCCTTAGGTCTGTTATGGGTTGTAAGGAGACCCCCTACGCCGAAAAAACGGCGTGGGGGTCCCCCCACAATCCATAACAGACCCGTATCCAAAGCACGCCGGCCGGCCGGTCAGGAAGGGAGTGGGGGCGAGCGAGCGCCCCCCCCTCCTGAGCCGTACCGGGCAGCATGCCCTCAACATGGGGGGGTTGGGTGCTCTGGGGCAGGGGGCGCACTGCGGCCCCCCACCCCAGAGCACCCTGTCCCCATGTTGATGAGGACAGGGCCCCTTCCCGACAACCCTGGCCATTGGTTGTCGGGGTATGCGGGCGGGAGGCTTATCGGAATCTGGAAGCCCCCTTTAATAAGGGGGCCCCCAGATACCGGCCCCCCACCCTAAGTGAATGAGTATGGGGTACATTGTACCCCTACCCATTCACCTGCAAATAAAAAGTGTAAACACAAATAAACCACACAGGGTATTGAAATATTTTATTAGTTGGCCGCCGGGGGGGGGGTGTGTATGATCGCTTTTATAAAAGCGCCCCCCTCCGGCGGGCTTCTGTGGGGGGTGGGTGCCGCCGTCTGGTTCTCTTCCGCCGCCGGGGGGGGCGCTTTGATAAAAGCGCCCACCACCCGGCGGGCTTCTTTCGACGTCTTCGGCGGCTGGGGGGTCTTCTCCCACTCTCCGGGGTCTTCTCCTGCTCTCCGAGGGTCTTCTCCGCTCTCCGGGGGTCTTCTTCTTCTTCAGGACTCGCCGCCGCTAACTTTGTGTGTTAGCTCAATTACTAGCGGCGGCGAGTCCCCTCCTCTGTGACGTCGTCTTCTTCTTCTTCTTCTCCAGATGTTGACGCGACGCTTCCTTCCGCTGTTATGGCTGGCGCGCGGCTCGCAGCGAGTTATATAGGCCGGTCTTGTGACGTCGCAGTCCCATCATGCTCCGGTAGGTACCACGTGGTACCTACCGGAGCATGATGGGACTGCGACGTCACAAGACAGGCCTATATAACTCGCTGCGAGCCGCGCGCCAGCCATAACAGCGGAAGGAAGCGTCGCGTCAACATCTGGAGAAGAAGAAGAAGAAGACGTCACAGAGGAGGGGACTCGCCGCCGCTAGTAATTGAGCTAACACACAAAGTTAGCGGCGGCGAGTCCTGAAGAAGAAGAAGACCCCCGGAGAGCGGAGAAGACCCCCGGAGAGCGGAGAAGACCCCCGGAGAGCAGGAGAAGACCCCGGAGAGTGGGAGAAGACCCCCCAGCCGCCGAAGACGTCGAAAGAAGCCCGCCGGGTGGTGGGCGCTTTTATCAAAGCGCCCCCCCCGGCGGCGGAAGAGAACTAGACGGCGGCACCCACCCCCCACAGAAGCCCGCCGGAGGGGGGCGCTTTTATAAAAGCGATCATACACACACCCCCCCCGGCGGCCAACTAATAAAATATTTCAATACCCTGTGTGGTTTATTTGTGTTTACACTTTTTATTTGCAGGTGAATGGGTAGGGGTACAATGTACCCCATACTCATTCACTTAGGGTGGGGGGCCGGTATCTGGGGGCCCCCTTATTAAAGGGGGCTTCCAGATTCCGATAAGCCTTCCGCCCGCATACCCCGACAACCAACGGCCAGGGTTGTCGGGAAGGGGCCCTGTCCTCATCAACATGGGGACAGGGTGCTCTGGGGTGGGGGGCCGCAGTGCGCCCCCTGCCCCAGAGCACCCAACCCCCCCATGTTGAGGGCATGCTGCCCGGTACGGCTCAGGAGGGGGGGGGGGGCTCGCTCGCCCCCACTCCCTTCCTGACCGGCCGGCCGGCGTGCTTTGGATACGGGTCTGTTATGGATTGTGGGGGGACCCCCACGCCGTTTTTTCGGCGTAGGGGGTCTCCTTACAACCCATAACAGACCTAAGGGCCCGTTATGCTCCTGAGGGGGGAACCAATGCCGGATTTTTCTTTAAAAATCCGGCGGGGATTTCTCCTTCAGGATTCATAACAAACTCCGCCCACGTGTAGAATTGGCGGGAATCCAAGTCGGATCCCCGTCGCTTCTATGACGCACTCGCTGGAATGTGCTTTTACTATTCCAGCGAGTGCGAGATATCGGCAGCCTGTCGCCGAGATTCAGCGCGATGCTGGCGTGTTAAAAACACATTCTCGGCGGCAGGCACTGTAAGTGTCCCCCCCATTACTGTGGTGTCTTTTTCCCAGATGAAGGGCACGAGTCTTCTTAGTAGACGCAGGAGATGGTGGGACCCGCTGACTACTGACCCAATTTGAGCATCCATTGTCAAAAATGACTCCTAGACTTTGGTGCTGGGGTAATGGTCTGTCCAAATATGGGGGTGACCAGAAGAAGTTGTGTTTTTTCGAATATTTTATTAGAGTAGTCCCCTTCTAGATAAGGTTGCTAGAGGAGTTAGTTAGTGTAAATTTGGTCTTTTTGGCTCTTTTGTAGTGTATGATTCGTTTTAGCTGTTCTTGGTCTCTCAGGCTGCAGGCTAAACTACTTTTCCCTGTCTTCTAGTAGGTTCTAGAATGTAGTGGACTAGAAGAGATATACACTGAACATGAATATTTATGGAACTCTAGCCAATCCCTGGAGAGGTGTGGCTAGAAGGTGGAAAAAGAGAGCCCATAAATAGATACATCGTCTGAGACCTGAAGCAGAAGGGTTCCTGTCCTGGAGGAGGATATCCCATTCTGCAAGGGCTGCTGCGCTTCTGGGCAAGTCAGCTAAAAGCCTGTAGAGAATTTGCCAAGGTCCCAGCTATACTAAAGCTCTATTGCAGAGAACTTTCATTGAGGTCCCAGCTCAGGAGGTTCTGGTAGGTTTCCTGGGAGCAGTTTAAAGCCAAATACAGGGGGTGCACTTAGGATCCGGCTTGGAGATTTACAGTACATTCGTTGGCCAGTACTGCACAGCAGGTTTCTAATTATCTGGAGACACAGTGAATAGAGGACTGGAAGTGAAATCCTAGTGACTGTCTGTTGGTGAACCCCTTGAGTGACTGTGTTAATGCTGATAAAGTGGGATTTGCCCTGCTGGAAGTCTCAGAAGTGCTTGACCGCTGAGTCTCTGCCAAAGATGGGGGGGGGGGGGATAGTAGACAGAATAAGTAGGACTTACATACATAGGTTGGTCAAATTTTACATGTTGGTAGAGTAACTCTGCCTCTATAATAACTATTTTTCTTCTTTTTCATTTCACTGCCTTACTTCATGAACATACTTTAGGTCGTAACACAGGAAGGAGTTGACCAGCTGAGAGTAGATGATGCAGGATGTGTGCTATTGAGATCAGCTGGCCAACACCTTCCTGCGTCGTGACCAAAAGTATGTTCAGGAAGTAGGGCATAAGTAATGGAGCAGTGTTTTTAAACATCCATAGTGCTATTCTGGTACATAGGGGGAAGCTGGAATTTAGAGAAAAAAAGAAAAGATGAACAAAGGTGAACTTTAGCCTTTAAGAAATACTTTAAGAGAAGCCAACCCATCTACTCTACTAAAAAGGTGTTTTTATTGCTACCCCCGTCCCTATTAGTATAATTACCCAGGCCTTCCCATCTTTCTAGTCCCCTGTAACAGAAGGTGAGGGATACTCTTCTAAATGAAGACACCATACCGGACACCACAATACCCATAGTTCAGATTGCATTAAAAGCAAGTTGTAAGCAGTCTGATGCCTTATAAGTTGGAATCTCATGACTTACACTGTAGGACATTTCTTCACGCCTTACTGTTTAAACAGCAGTGTTTATGCTAATTTTATGATCTTGTTCTTTTACATAAAGTTCTAAGAACTGTAACTGTACATCTGTTCTTTTCTAGCATGAGGTGCCGTCAAATCTTTTTATACAATTAGTAGTGAAAAGCACTTGTGTGTCAAGAAAATCCAAGGCCAGCATGTGAGAAAATCACATTAACTGATTGTATTAAAAAAAAAAACATGAAAACGGAAACCAATCCTATCCTGTTCTATGAACATTTTAAATGCAGTTTTAGGTAACTAAGCCTGAAGTTTGTCAGTGTGCTCTGGAACTGGTACCTGGGTTGGCAGCCTTTGAACTGGTAAGGGAGACTTGTGTTATTTCCAGAGGTCCCAGGACTGAGCTTTACAAGCACAGCTCATATTTGATTGGTTATTTTTTGTTGGATTTAGATTCAGATGCTGGCATGAAAACTAAGGTAGGCTTTGGTGTTTTATGGTTTATGTATTTATATGGCAATGCTCCTTAAAACCCAGTAACATAGATTTACTATAAACTTCCTTTAACAGACCAAGTTGTCACGCAAAAGGACAGTTAGAGGATTAAGCCAAACCATTTATCATTTACAATGATGCTTACAATAATCAGCTTTTATTCATTTATATGTAAAACCTTTATCCCAAAAGAAAAAGGTTGCTGTAACTACTAAACTAACTACTAAAATGTTAGCTGGAGTTTTGTTTAAAAGCATTGTACACTTTCAAATGTTTATTTTTTTTATTTTAACAAGGTATTAGTGTAGTTACATTCTGTGTGTTATTGTTTGCCTTACCTTGTAATGATAGGCTTAGAGTGGGTTCACACATATCCGGCACGACTCCAGGGGGTGGCTCTGCAAGTCGTCCTGAGGACGACTTCAGAGGCGATTTGCAAGACGACTTCTGTATAGAAGTCAATGCCAGTCGCCTCGAGCCGCCCCCGAAGTCGTACAGGGAGTACATTTCTAAGTCGGAGCTCCGATTAGAACGCTCCCATTGCATTACATGGGAAGCGACTCTGATTAGAACGCTCCCATTGCATTACATGGGAAGGGACCCGTCAGGCGGCTGAGCCTCCTGACACATTGCCTGTGTGTGAACCGACTCTTACAAATTGTGCTTGCTGTTTGTAGTGTCATGGCTTTCTGCGGCTAGCCTGTCCCTATTTGCCAAGGGAACAAGGCAACTTCCTGTTGTCTGTGTTGACACACAGCAGCCAATGACTTGCTGTGTGTTGCATGACAAATGTTAGCATGGAAATGTTATGAGGCACTGCATGGTGAGCTCTCTATTGATTGCTCTGCCTGTTTGTGTCAGTGTCAGATCAAATTTTTGTTTAGCTGTCACCTACACAAGCTCTGGACTGAGAGTCCCAGGGATTGCAGGTTTAGCCAAGTGCTGGACTAAAAACATAGAGGAGGAGACATTGTTTCCTTACAGTTAGTTACTTTACTCTTCACTGATATGCTGAACATATCATGCCCTCCAGCCAACAGGAGGAGAACTACGCAGGAGAGCCTGTGGACTTCTTTACAGGGCGCTAGAGGTCATGGGTGTTTAAGTTCAGGACATCCATGACATAGGTCCCATAGATGCTCACAGTACCATTCCCATGAAACTCTGAAAAGGAAGCGTTGGAGGGAGATGGCTTTTAAAAAAGATGAGGTGAGGTATTCACTTCTTGGCACCAGGGAACTCGTGGTAAGCACATCGGCTTGTGTGCCCACAGCACAGCAGTGATCTGAGCCAGCGAGAACCAGAGCTCAAGGCTGGAAAGCAGCGGCAGAGAGAAAGAGACCATGTGGGACAGCGGGGATCGCATCGACACCCTCACACCTTTAATCGCTGGAACCGGCTGCGCTGTACACTGTCAATCCACTATGGATAGCTTTTCAGAGATATTTGAAAGAAGGTGAGGTGGTAATATGTCACCTTCTCACCTCCTGTTTTAAATGCTGCTAGATGCTAGGATATGTTTTATAGCAGAAAATAAAAAATAATGTTCCATCTTTTTCCGTTTATATGGCAAAAAATAAAAAGGCCAGTGGTGATCAAATACCACCAAAAGAAAGCTTTATTTGTGTGAAAAAAATGACAAACATTTCATTTGCGCACAGTGTTGTATGACCGTGCATTTGCCAGTTAAACTAGCACAGTGCTGAATAGTAAAAAATGCTCTGGTCAGGAAATGGGTAAAATCTTCTGGAGGTCAAGTGGTTACAGAAAAGAATGCATTATATCATATTTATTTTGTATCAGTTAACAATACTCCCAAAGTACACAGCTAAAAATCCTACACATGGGCTAGACTCACACCATTGGTATTCCTGAGGGTGAGCGCAGGGGTACACTAAGGGGTAGACTGGAAGGAAAATAAGTGTATTTGGGTCAATTAGGTACATTTAAAAAAATATATAAGGATCTCCATGCATGTGATGCGATTATATGGATAAGCTTTTTCCACTCTCAAAATAAACTGGAATACTATCATCCCTGGACATTGTTCTGTTCTTAAAATGCCAACCAATACAACTTCAGATTCAGGATAGATGATGATTGTACTTGTATATCTGATATGAATAAAGAATATACATATATAGTAGGGCTGTGCAAATTAACTTTTAATTGATCGATTAATCTTTAATTTTTTTGATCGATCAAAATCTTTTTGATCGATTAAAATTCTTTTGATTTGTACTCACCTCTCCGCCGGCTTCTGGGCCTTCAGGGAGTTCCGTCGGATATCCGGTGACATCACGGACACCGGCGGGGCTTGCCGTGTCCATCTGAAGGGCTCCCTTGCTGTGCCTTCATATCTGCATGCCGGCGGGACATTACTATCTGCAACACCCAAGGGCTGTTACACTTCCCTCTATCACTTCCCTCCATCAACCTGGGATTCTACAGCCACCCACTGGGAGTTGTGATAGTTCCCTTCACAGGACATCTACATGCCGACGGACTGATGTTAACCCCTCCTCATCTGAATTCAGCAGTAGTATCGTTGTACACATTTTTATACCAGTATCATACTTAGCTACATGTTATTATGACTGTTTTTGGTATTTTTTTTATATTACTCGCACCATTTTTACAGTTTATGTAGCTACATCGATTTTATCTCCAGTGCAATATTTATTTGGTTACCTACTTGAAGACTATAAAAGTTTTAATGCTATTCCCATCGAGCGCTGCCTGTGTGTTTTTGTATCCTGCTATCCATTTTTCCAGTGGTTGGTAGCTGCACTAGGAATCTGTATGTTCGTAGTAATTAATCTAAATTAGTCGATTAATCGATTAAAAAAAAAAAAGATTAATCGAACACAATTTTTTTTATCAGTAACAGCCCTAATGTATAGATAAGTCATCACATCCAATAGGGATGACTTTACCCTTATTTGGGTCAATACATAAAATGGCAATCATACCCTAATTCACTGCATCAAGTATGGCATTCATTATTTACAAACCAAACCAACCGCAATTACAATATGATAAGAAAAATCTCCTCACCTTATATTCAAAGTCGGTGGGGAACGGCTTCTTAGGCCTCGTACACACGACCGAGGAACTCGTCGGAAAAGACACATTGTTAGGCTTGTGGAGAAACTTGACAAGCTGTCTTTGCGTACACACTGTCAAGACCAAATCTCCTTGTTTTCAAACTCGGTGACGTACAACACATACAACGGCAGGGGAAGTTCGTTCCACTGGCACAACCCTTGGGGCTGCTTTTGCTAATCTCATGTTACTGAGTGTTAGGTAAAAGTTTGGTAAGAGACGATTTGCACTTTTCAGTCTGTTACAGCGTGACAAATGTGCTATTTCCATTACAAACGCTACTTTTACCGAAGATGCGCGGGTTCCTAAGCATACACACCAACGTGTTTCTCGTTGGAAAACTAGCCCGACGAGGAACACGCCGAATCCCGTCGAGGAAAAAAAGAACTTGCTCTCTTTTTTCCTTGTCGAGTTCCTCGACAGTTTACTCGATGAAAAGCATACACATGACCATTTTCCTCAGCAAAAAAGCTCTGCCACCAAGTTTCTTGATGGATTCTGTCGAGGAAACCGGTCGTGTGTACGCGGCCTGAGAGCAAAGGCGTAAAACATGGAACATCTCACTGCCCTTAAAGGGGTTGTCAAGATGACTTTAAGCTAGTGCATTGTTGGTTCACTTACCTTTTCCTTCGATTTCCCTTCTAAATGTTTTTTTTCTTTGTCTGAATTTCTCACTTCCTGTTTCTCCTCAGTAAGCTGTTCTGGCTGGGGGTTGGCTGGGGGTTGGCTGGAACACAGCGTCTTTCCGCAGGGATGTAGTCCCAAGGGAGGGGACGAGCACTCTTACTATCCCCCACCCAGAACGGCTCAGATGATGGGGGCAAGCTTACTGAGGAGGAACGGGAAGTGAGAAATTCAGACAAATAAAAAAACATTTAGAAGGGAAATTGAAGGAAAAGGTAAGTGAACCAACAATGCTCTAGCTTAAAGGAACCTATTTAGAAAATAAAAAACAAAACTTTACAACCCGTTTAATTCCTAATCACACCATCGCTCTTTCCAAATGTGAATGTCTAGGGCAGTGATGTATTGGAACTACATTTCACATGATGCTCATCTACACTGTAGAGTGCATGAGCATCATAGAAATGTAGTTCCAAAACATCTGGGGTGCCAAGGTTCTCCATCACTGGTCTAGGGGTTACATTTAAGGTGCCGCTTTAGGGGCGGTGCAAAGTTGAATCATATGCTGGATTAGAGTCTCCGTAATTTGACATACACACCTTTTACCAATGTCAATCAATTGCCACAGTCACTACAAAGCTGAATTATGGTGTCATAAACCCCTGAAGGTTTAGTTCACAAATTAAAATGGAATATGTAGACTGCAAGGCAATGGCACCTTTAGGCCATTGGCTTCAACCTGTATAAGAGCAGTGTGAACAGCAAGCTTTTGCAAAACATTGGTCTTTAGGTCTCTTTTAGACTATCAGTGGGGGGGGGGGGCAGCAAAAATGCACGATCAAGCTGCGTTTTCGCCGTTCGACAGCCATCCTCTTAAGATGCAATAGGCAGCAGACGTGGCTGTTTACATGCCAGTTGACCCAACATGTAGCAATAAGTGGGTGGCAAGCCCACCAAACGCTACAGATTTAATTCAATGGGGAAGCGCCGCAAAAGTCTTGCAAACACGTGCAATGCATGTGGTTGCAGTACGTTTTTCGGACTAAATAAAATGAAAACAGGCAGTGAGGAGTGTGATCCGAGCGCAGATCGGGCTTCAGAGGCAACTAAGATTTCGACGCATGTCTAATCCTACTCTAAAAGCGTCCTTTCATTCCAGTTTGTAATTGCTGAACTGGTCCGAATGTCAGTGTTGATTGCCACTTTTAAACAAGCTGCTAGCAGGCTTCATAACTACGTTTAGCAACTTGTTTAAAGTGACAGTCAGAATTTACATTACGATCTGTATGCAACATTTTCAAGCAGGAGCTGAAGGGTGCTTTAAAGATTTTGAGAAAGCTGATCAAAGCTTTGCAATACTGTACCTTGCTGAAAGTTTCATTAAAGCTCTGCTGTTGCACAAGCTGAAGCTCATGGGAAACACACCATATTGTGGACTAGGGGCGTGACCTACACGACATATTGGAAGTGACCTGGGCGCTCCACCATCAGCCGGCTCCATACCACGAAGTGATTGCGGTGCCTGCAAGGAGACACGCGCTCGATCTTTGGATGGCAGAATGGTCATAAGCATTCGATTTGGTCACTTTTTGTTTCATTGACTGCTATATTGTGTACATAGTTAGATATAAGGGGTTCTTTGTGTATTAGGAATTTGTTTCTTGAACAGGATTATGCTATGTGCATTCTTTTGTATTTATGACGCTTTCTTGGAGCCCATACATCATTTGACCTCCTGGGTTGGTGAGGGCGCAGTACTTACTGGTTGAGGAACATTTCTCTTAAAGGGTTTGTAAAGGAAAACATTTTTTTTATCTTAATAGCTGTCTTTACCTTAATGCAGTGCTGTTTTCATGTCCTCATTGTTCATTTTTGCTCTCAAGTTGCTGTAATTCTTTTCAGATCTCCACACTTCCTGGTTGTCTGTTTCCTGATGACCACAGTGCTGGGAGCTTTCTCTCTGTGGTCACTAATCAAGGAGGTGTGATTACTGTGTGTCTAGTTTCTAGTTTTGTTTTCCAAACCATCACTGCCCTGTATTGGCTCTGTGGCTCTGTAAGGCAGAGAGGCAGGAAACATAATGCAAAAACGAAACTAGAAACTACAGGTACATTATATGATTGATTTTAATCTATTGTTAATCATTTTTAAAAGGAATCAGTTAAAGTGGAAGTTCACCCTCACAAAAATGTCTGACATCACATGGAGTGCAGCCATCCTACCGACAGAATGCCGGTGTTTTATTTTATTTTTTCTCATCACATACCTCGTATCACGATTTTCACCCCCTGGCTCTCCAGCGGGGATGGGCGTTCCCAATCACTTCCTGTGATTGACAGGCTTCCGACCGGCGCATACTGCGCATCACAGGTTGCCGACAGAACCCGAACGTCGGTGCGCAGGTGCCGTATAGAGCCGCACGGACGTTCGGGTTTTTTCGGCAACCTGTGACGCGCAGTATGCGCCGGTCGGAAGCCTGTCAATCACAGGCAGTGCTTGGGAATGCCCAGTCCAGTGGGAGAGCCGGGGGGTGATACGAGGTATGTGCTGAGAAAAAAAAACACCGGCATTCTGTCGGTAGGATGGCTGCACTCCATGTGATGTCAGAAATTTTTTTGAGGGTGAACTTCCACTTGAACTATTATGTCTCTATACCCTGTAAACAGTCATTTCAGCAAACTCCTTTAGCCCTGGTTCACACTGGGATGCAGGAGTGAAATCGCGCGATTTCAGCTGAACTCGCGTGATTTCACTCCCTCTGGCAGTCCCGATTTCGGTGCGATTTAGGAGACATCTGTGCAGGGTTCTGCACAGATGTCAATGTAAATCACGTCCTGAAATCGCAAAAGTAGTACAGGACCTATTTTTTTAAATCGGTGCAGCGCCGCAGATGCGGCGTCGCACCGATTAGGACGGTGTCATTGCCGGCAATTGCCGCCGATTTGAGATGCGATTTCACATGTGAAATCGCATCTCAAATCGAACTAAATCGTACCCAGTGTGAATCTGGGCTAAAGGCTTATTCATTAGAGCATTCTGGTGAGTTTAACCCCCGGGTGAGTGTGCTTCACGTGGTGAAATTCAGAAGTTTGGTGCACACTGTGACAACTGTTGATGATCACCTATGATGTTTTGAACTGTTTTGTTTCCTCTATCATCACTGCACATAAAGATGTGGCTCTGATGTGGTGTTGGCCACACGCTCCTTTTATTTAATATTAGCGCTGTTATAGTATCCGATCAAGGCAGTAATTGGACTGTTTTCTTTTATACTATTGTTTACATATTGTGGACTTGTTGGACTGCTTTGATTTCCTGGTGTAGGAATGATATGTGAGAGGAGTGATTCATCCCATTGTCTGCCCAAATCTGAAACATTGCTTAAAAAAAAAAAAAAAAAAAAAGATTATAGGGTGAGTGAGATTCTAAAATTAGGATGTTATAACTAGTGTTGAGCGGAATACGCCATATTCGATTTCGCGATATTGCGCGAATATATAGAAGAATATTCGCGAATATTCGCTAATATCGAATATTCGTGATATTTTATCCAAAAAAAATGTTGCAAAATTTCGCTAATGCGAAATTTCGCTTATGCGAAAATTATTGCGAAATTCTCATAAACGGAGATAATTTCCTGTATTACTAAACTAATATGCACTAAACACTAACTCTACACTAACTCTACTTAAAAGAAAGGAGAATAAGGGGGCAAAAGAAGGGCGGAGAAGATAATCGCGCAATATTCCTATTGCGCGATTATCTTCTCCGCCCTTCTTTTGCATCAGAGCCAATCAGAATAACTCGAATATTCGGCAAAAGGAATATTGCGCGATATTCCTTTTGCCGAATATTCGAGTTATTCTGATTGGCTCTGATGCAAAAGAAGGGCGGAGAAGATAATCGCGCAATATTCCTTTTGCCGAATATTCAAGTTATTCTGATTGGCTCTGATGCAAAAGAAGGGCGGAGAAGATAATCGCGCAATATTCCGTTTGTCGAATATTTGAGTTATTCTGATTGGCTCTGATGCAAAAGAAGGGCCGAGTAGCTGATGCGATTCTTTTATTTTGCCGAAAATTCGCAATGCAAATTTTCGGCAACATAAAAGGATCGCCTCAGCTACTCGGCCCAGGGTCTCTAATCATACCAGCAATGCTTTTAGACGTCGATGGAGATCACTAGGATGTGATCTGTTTTAAAAATAAATTTGAAAAAATACGAATATTCGCCGCAATATTCGAGTTATTCGCGAATACTCGAATATGCAATATTCGCAATGCGAATATTCGTGAGCAACACTAGTTATAACCAAGAAACAGTGGCGCTGCCAGTAGTACCGTGTCTGCTGAGGAACCTTCATTCTTCATTTACCCCAGCTGTGAGGCTGCTAGAAAGAAATCCATCCGAGTAGAATCTGAAATGTTTATCTATCAGTGAATCTCCGGTGTTTGCAGTTGGGCAGATCAATGGATTAACAGTAACATTTCCAGGCAAGGCAGCGGAATTTGTGGCATTTTAATATTTATCCCGGGTTTCCACATGATTTTCTTCTGCTTCATACTGAAGTCCATTCATAATGTCTGTTAAACATTCATTTTAGTTCTCAGTAAGCTTTCTGTACATTTGTTAGCCTTTCACTGCTGTAATTCTCATTTAAACAAGCTTTCCATAGCTCACATGCACTGATAGATTACAGATTTAGGAAATTCAGTACAGATCCCCAAACCATACATTCTGCTGTAGCTCCCTCTAGTGTGTGCTACTAGAAGTGAGTGTAGGGATAAACCTGAGTCACTGAATCTGACTCAGGGTTATTAGAGACCAGGGCTGGATGATTTATCCTGCCAGCTCTCTCTGGTGCCTCCCCTTGGTATCTGGAAAGTTGGAGAACATTCAGGAACTTGTGGGTGGAGGTGAGGAGGAGCTACCTTAACCACTTGACCACGGGCCCATTGTAAAAAGACGTCCTCTTTTTAAAGATGGATATCTCGGTAACGGCAGCAGCTGCTGCCACAACCGAGATATCCATCTCTTCAGTGAGCAGTTCTGTCAATGATAACGGCAGTCTCAGCAGCAGATTCGCCGCAAGATCGCCGGTACCAGTGGCGGGAGAGGGCCCCCCCTCCCGCCGCTCTCCCGCGCCCTCCGCCGCTTACCGGGGCCGTCGGTAGCAGTGGAGGCGATCGGGTCCTCTTGCTGGCTGTGTGGGGATGTGAGTGAGGGCAACATCACCCCCACCCGTCCCCATAGCTCTGCTGGGCGGAAGTGACGTCAAAACGTGAGTCCTGCCCAAGGTCTTACAGAAACATTTTTTTTTTTGTCATTTGAAAAAATGACAGTTTCAATTTTTTTTTCTTTTTTTGCATTTAAGTCTAAATATTAGATCTGAGTTCTTTTTGACCCCAGATCTCAAATTTAAGAGGACCTGTCATGCTTTTTTCTATTACAAGGGATGTTTACATTCCTTGTAATAGGAATAAAAGTGATCATTTTTTTTTATTTCAGAGTAAAAAACTATAAACTAAATAAAAGTTAAAGCGCCCCGTCCCGACGAGCTCGTGCACAGAAGGGAACGCATACACGAGTAGCGCCCACATATGAAAACGGTGTTCAAACCACACAAGTGAGGTATCGCCGCGATCGTTAGAGCGAGAGCAATAATTCTAGCCCTAGTCCTTGTCCTCTGTAACTCAAAAAATGCAACCTGTATTTTTTAACCGTCACCTATTCAGATTTTTAAGGGTAAAAGTTTGACGCCATGCCACGAGCGGGCGCAATTTTTAAGCGTGACATGATGGGTATCATTTTACTCAGCGTAACATTATCTTTCACAATATATAAAAAAATTGGGCAAAATTTATTGTTGTCTTATTTTTTAATTCAAAAAAGTGTTTTTTTTCCAAAAAAAGTGCGCTTGTAAGACCGCTGCACAAATACGGTGTGACAAAAAGTATTGCAATGACTGCCATTTTATTCTCTAGGGTGTTAGAAAAAAATATATATAATGTTTGGGGGTTTTAAGTAATTTTCTAGCAAAAAAAAACAGCTTTAGTCTCGTAAACACTGAATCTGAAAAACAAGCCCGGTGGTAAAGTGGTTAAATATGCATGGGCTCTCAACCAATCCCCAGGAGTGGGCCTGGCAGGGTACTGGGATAACCCATAAATAGACATGGACCATGCCAGCAGAGGAGTCAGGTGGAAGATGGAGAAGTAGTGCTGAGGAGAGGCTGTTGGTGGCACTTTCACCTCAGACTTAAAGGGTTTGTAAAGGATTTTATTTTAATCTTAATAGCTTCCTTTACCTTAATGCAGTGCTGTTTTCATGTCCTCATTGTTAGTTTTTGCTCTCAAGTCGCTGTAATTCTTCTCTGATCTCCACATTTCCTGGTTGTCTGTTTCCTGATAACCACAGTACTGGGAGCTTTCTCTCTGTGGTCACTAATCAAGGAGGTGTGATTACTGTGTGTCTAAAACCCCTCAGCACCAATCAGTTTCGTTTTTCAAACCATCACTGCCCTGTATTGGCTCGGTGGCTCTGTACAGCAGAGAAGCAGGAAACATGCAAAAACGAAACTAGAAACTACAGGTACATTATATGATTGATTTATATCTATTTTTAATCGTTTTTAAAGGGAATCAGTTAACTTTTATGTCTCTATACCCTGTAAACTGTCATTTCAGCAAAAAAAATGTTTTATTTACAATTCCTTTAAGCTCCTGAGGCTGGCCTGAAAGGATCCCACCACAGGAGGCAATTGGAGGGATTCATGCCAGAGAGGCAGCCGGAGAGAGCAAGGAGAGACAGTGAGTAGATCAGCATGGTGCAGGGATAGACAAAGAGAGACTGTCAGTTTTAGCAGATCTCTTGCCCTGGGGAAATCTCCATGTGCGTGTGTCAGTTGGGCAGAACTGGGGCAGAGAGCCCGTCAAGGGGACTGAGTAGGAAACCAGGAGCACTGGTTTCAGCTAGGTGGGCTAGCATTCTGCAAGCAATTGGGATCTGTGGCAACAGGAAGGCAGAAGGACTTGTGTTTGTTGTTCACTCCATTTATGCTACTGTGTCAAAAAGGGCTGGGAGTCCCTGCCTGTAATGGGCCTTTGCTGAACTAGCTAAAATTGTTAGTTCTCTTAGAAATGCATCAGCAGGAGCTGTACATGAAGGAACCAAGTTTGTGCAGGAGGATGGAAGAAGAGAATTCCCTGTGAATAGGATGTTGTCCCTTGTCCTGTGTTCTGGCTATTTTTTTAAGTTGGGCATTCCTCAATTCCCTACCCCATCCAAGTTATCATCAGCTATTAAAAACAACATAAGCAAGCCAAGGACTGATTTTCTGTGTTTGAGATTATTAAGGAAATGCTTTGTGAATGTCTGGTGCTACACTATAGAAGCAGAGGACTTGTAGAATTAAAGTGAAGTTCCACCCAAAAATTAGGTACTGCAGGCCAATGTTCAGGTTTTCTCTGCTCTTGCGCCCCGTATTTCAGGCCAAATGAGGTACTGCAGGCCTATTTTCAGCTCTGCTCGGCTTCTGCGCCCCCGTACCTCAGGCCAAATGATGTACTGCAGGCCTATTTAGCTAGAATCCTGCTCGTCTTGCAAGTCAACACTCGCAAACCAAGTCAGAATTAAAAAAAAAAAAGTTGCTCGCAAATCAAAACGCTCTCAAACCAAGTTACTCTTAAACCGAGGTTCCACTGTACGTGGAATGCATTTAGCTGATTTTAACTGAATGTGCAAAATGAATCCAAATGACATCATAGAAGAAGATGGTAGTACGTGACCTGGTATGTAAAGCCTTATACACACGTTCGGACTTCCATTTGACTTATCCATGAATTTTTGTTCGAAGGGTGTTGGCCGTGAACTTGTTCTTAACAAACAAACAATGTGTAGCGCTTGATGAAATAATTGTGATAGTTAATAAACACAAAAATGACCAACGGTAGTATTCAAAAGAAGTGACTATGGTTGTATATAAAAGTTTATAATAAGTCCAAACAGGTCTAATAAAGACGTGACTGGGTGTAGATTGATCCTGAAGATCTGCCACTGGTGATAATAGTAAAAGGCTTACCAGATGAAGATGACCTAACTAAGTTTACACCCATTATGTCAAAAACGCTTAGTGTGACACCAGGGATGGCTTCTAGGTGGACTCCAATGTTGAGGTAGAGTAGATACGTCAGACCAGATAGGAGACCAGATAAGATGATAACCGCATCCAGAAAAGTCATCCAGTGAAGACAGATGACTCAGGAGGCTGGCCAGCCCACTGACAACCGGATCAACCTACTGTATCTAACAGTATGCGTTAAAACAAATACATGCGTAAGCCACAGAGCCTCACCACGGCACCCTGTTATCTGTGGTCCTATCTCTAGCTTATGAAAGACTCCACAATGGAAGCACATGCATTCTGATGTACAGATGGAGGTTATTTAGGCATCGGGGGTATTTGCGGGAGTACAAGTAGTGTTGCTCACGAATATTCGCATTGCGAATATTCGCTACGAATATTGCATATTCCAGTATTCGCGAATAACTCGAATATTGCGGCGAATATTCGCTATGGCGAATATTCGTATTTTTTCAAATTTATTTTTAAAACAGATCCCATCCTAGTGATCTCCATCAACGTCTAAAAGCATTGCTGGTATGATTAGAGAGAGACCCTGGGCCGAGTAGCTTATGCGATTCTTTTATGTTGCCGAAAATTCGCATTGCATCAGAGCCAATCAGAATAACTCGAATATTCGGCAAAAGGAATATTGCGCGATATTCCTTTTTCCGAATATTCAAGTTATTCTGATTGGCTCTGATGCAAAAGAAGGGCGGAGAAGATAATCGCGCAATATTCCTTTTGCCGAATATTCAAGTTATTCTTAATGGCTCTGATGCGCCCTTCTTTTGCATCAGAGCCAATCAGAATAACTCGAATATTCGGCAAACGGAATATTGCGCGATTATCTTCTCCGCCCTTCTTTTGCATCAGAGCCAATCAGAATAACTTGAATATTCGGCAAAAGGAATATTGCGCGATATTCCTTTTGCCGAATATTCGAGTTATTCTGACTGGCTCTGATGCAAAAGAAGGGCGGAGAAGATAATCGTGCAATAGGAATATTGCGCGATTATCTTCTCCGCCCTTCTTTTGCCCCCTTATTCTCCTTTCTTTTAAGTAGAGTTAGTGTAGAGTTAGTGTTTAGTGCATATTAGTTTAGTAATACAGGAAATGATCTCCGTTTATGAGAATTTCGCAATCATTTTCGCATTAGCAAAATTTCGCAAAATTTTTTTTGGATAAAATAACACGAATATTCGATATTAGCGAATATTCGGGAATATTCTTCTATATATTCGCGCAATATCGCGAAATCGAATATGGCGTATTCCGCTCAACACTAAGTACAAGTACTCCCGAAAAAACTCGGTATCGGTCCCGATACCGATACTGGTATCGGTATCGGGACAACCCTAATTAACACCTTGCAGGATGGGGAAGCCCCACTGCAAGGGTCATTTTTGGCTATTGCCCAGAGTTGGAATTGACAGCAGTTAGATTTATACAAAATGGTACATTCTGTAAATAGTTTGGAGCGATACTTGATAACGTTTTCATATTTTCTGGTTCATCTGTTGTGTAAGCCAAGCCTGGCAACAATATCCTTTCTTCTACATATCATGAAATGTTTCGATGTTTCTGCCCCATTTCTTTTACTCTCCCATCTAAAAATAGTGGGTGATAAATTGCAGCATATGCTTATGGTAACTATATCTTGGAAAGAAAGTCACTTCTAGCCTCTTGCTGGCAGGAGATTAATTGCACAGGTGAATTCTGCAGCTCAACCTGTAATTTATTCTCACATGTAAAATGCACAGGAAGACAGTTTTTCTCCCAATATCCTCCTGCTGATACCTGAAGATGTTTAAACTTAACACATTTGCCAGGTGCATAAATGTCATTATTATGCTATTAACCTTTCAGCTGTCCTTCCATGCTGCGAATGTGTACAGAAGCTCTAACGTTGTTTGCAAAACCTATTTTGGATGAGCACAAAAACATGAAGCATCCTACAGAGGTAAAATAAAAGGAAAAAATAAAAGGTACATAAGGAGTATTTAACCGCTTCCATACTGGCCAATGCTGGCATTCCTCTTCTATGTAAAAACCATAGTTTTTTTGCTAAAAAATTACACAGAACCCCCAAACATTGCATATATTTTTTTTAGCAGAGACCCTAGGGCAGGGGTGCCAAACTCAATTTCATTGTGGGCCGCATCAGCAATATTATTGCCCTCAAAAGGGCCTGTTGTATCTGTGAGGCCGCGTACACACGAGGAGACATGTCCGTTGAAACATGTCCGACGGACCGTTTTCATTGGACATGTCTGAAGGGATCTTTTGGTCTGATGTGTGTACACACCATCAGACCAAAATCCCTGCGGACAGAGAACGCGGTGACGTATAACGCACCGACTTGCTCAAACAAGGAAGTTCAATGCTTCCACGCATGCGTCGAATCAATTTGACGCATGCGCGGGATTTCGGTCCGATGGTTGGGTGTACTAACCATCGGACATGTCCGATGGACAGGTTTCCAGCGGACAAGTTTCTAAGCATGTTTTGAAACTTTTGTCCGCTGGAAACCTGTCTGCTAGGCCGTACACACGATCGAACATGTCCGCTGAAAAAATGCTTTATGGATGGGTTTACTTCCGCTTTAAGTAGTAGTACAAATCTGCAAAATGCAAAAAGCACTAAAAATGCATAGGTGTGAATCCAGCCTTAGCCTTCAGAAATCAGCACTGTAACCCTCTTATACCCTCTTATACCTTGGAATACCTGGGAGCTCAATTCACAAATAGTTATTTTCCTCTTAAAATATGAGATAATGCATAGCTGTTTTCAAACATTTGTTTTCAATTAACAAAAATAACGCTACTATAAAAAGCATGTAATTTTATCAAAATGTGAGGTATTTTACTCATGAAAACCATTCTATCTCATACCTCATGGTGAACTAGTGTCCTCATTGGAAGATTTCTCCTCTATTCGTTTTCTGGGGACAACCAATTTTTTTTTATTTTCTTTAATTTTCAAAAACAGTAAACAGGACATATAAAGAGGGTTAATCTCCCTTGTAGGGACATAGACATAAATAAAAACCTGACTGGGAGTCTAGTCCATCTCCACTCTATACAAAACTAAAAGTAAACTATTTTGCTTTTAGTGATACTTTTAGTAAATCAGCCCTGATGATTGTGTGTTTTTCAATATTTAGGTTTCTATGAATTACTGTTGAGAAACTGATCCAAAAAGGTAGAGACTACTCCATATTGGAGTACATTACTTAAATACCTCATGCCTGGACCACTACTTAATTAACTCATGCATTTATTTATGTATTTCCTTCAGCGGATTGACTTTAATGCAATTTTATGAGTTATTTATCTCATGTTTTTGGTTTGAGGTAAATAACTTATAATGTGATAGTGAATTGACATTTTCATTATCTCATGAGATATTCTGTACGGAATTGAGCCCTGGGTTGGATCTTACCCATGTACAAGATTTTGTTTCCCCTGGACAAGCTTCAGCCAACCAAGCCTCCGTTTTCGAATGAGGGTCTTGGGCCTACTGGTGGGGAAGATGTCTAAATACCCTCTTAGTACAAATGACTTGATTATCAGAGGAAGCTCAGCTCCCAACTCAGGGAGATTCAGTTGTCCTTTCATTGCTGGATCCCTTGTCTGCGAGGTCAGTCAACCAACTTCAGTGTGTTTATATGGACACATGCCAATGACTTTGGTTAAATATGTGACTTTGTTCTCCATGACTGTACTCTTCACTCTTTCTCTTCCTACTTATCCAACCGCATCTTTAGCGTTACTTACAACTCTACTTTCTCCTCTCCTCTTTCTTTCTCGTTTGGGGTCCCCCAAGGTTTTGTTCTTGGACCCCTTCCTGTGTCAGCCTCCCGTGGCTTCCAATACACCACCACGCTGACGACACACAAATCTATTTCTCTACCCCTCAGCTCACTCCCTCCGTATTCTCACATATCACTAATTTACTAACAGATATATCAGTCTGGATGTCTCACCACTTCCTCAAACTTAATCTATCAAAAACCAAACTTATAATTCTTCCTCCCCATGTGCCCCTTCCCCTGATCTTTCTGTCAAAACTGATGGCACAACTATAAGCCCATCCCTGCATGCCAAGGTTCTAAGTTTAGTCCTGGACTCTGAACTCTCCTTTAAGCTCCACGTCCAATCACTGTCCAAATCTTTCTGCCTCAACCTCCGTATCTCCAAAATACGCCCATTTCTAACCAATGACACAACAAAGCTCTTAATTCACTCCCTGGTCATTTCTCACCATGACTACTGCAACTCCCTCCTCATTGGCTTACCTCTACAAAGTCTATTCCCCTTTCAATCCATCATTAATGCTGCTGTCAGACTCATCCACCTTACCAATCACTCAGTGTCTGCTACTCCTCTCTGTCAATCCCTCCACTGGTTTCCACTCACCCAACAAATTAAATTCAAAATACTAACAACTACTTTCAAAGCTATCCACAACTTGCCCCCCCCATTACATCACTAGCCTACTCTCTAAATACCAACCTATTCGTTCTCTTTATTCCTCTTAAGACCTCTTGCTCTCTAGCTCACTCGTCTCCTCCTCCCATGCTCTCCTCCAGGACTTTTCTAGAGCCTCTCCAATTCTATGGAATGCCTTACCCCAATCTGTCCGATTATCTCCTACTCTATTAGCTTTTAGATAATCCCTGAAAAACCTTCTCTTTAGAGAATCCTATCCTACCCACACTTAACAACTGTATTTTCTTATTTTCTCCATAAGCTCATCCACCACAGTTATTATATTTTGTTACACTTAACCCTCGCTTCTAGATTGTAAGCTCTAAGGCCACGTACACACGATCAAATTTATCTGCTGAAAGCGGTCCGACGGACCGTTTCAGCAGACAAATTCGATCGTGTGTACGGGCGGACAGACAGGTTTTTCCAGCAGACAGATTTTAAAGCATGCTTTAAAATCTGTCTGCTGGGAACTCGTCCATCCGACATGTCTGCTGGTTAGTACACTAACCACCAGACATATCTGTCCGCACATGCGTTGAATGGATTCGACGCATGCGCGGAAGTGTTTTACTTCCTGGTGACGGTGACGTGGCGGCGTCAACGTCACCGCCACGTCACCGCGCTGTCTGCCTGTGGGGATTTTGGTTTGATCGTGTGTACACAATTAAATCAATATATCCCAGGAGACAAATCCGATCAAAATGGTCTGTCAGACCGATTTGATCGGATTTATTTGGTCGTGTGTAAGGAGCAGGGCCCTCTGATCCCTCCGATATTGATTTGTATTGTAACTATACTGTCTACCCTCATGTTGTAAAGCGCTGCGCAAATTGTTGACACTATATAAATCCTGTATAATAATAATAATAATAATAATAATCATATATAGGCACTGACATCACCAGCATCCCACGCTTTGTTTATATGTGCTGTAGGGAAAGGGAATGACTCAGCCCATGCTGATTGAAATTATAAAAAGCCTGACTTGGAGGTTCGGATTGAGATGTGTTTAGAGAATGCCCTAACTCATATCTAAAAGTAACCAATCAGCATCTAACTTCAGCTTATTTTGTTAAGCTTTTTAAATGAAAGCTAAAAACTGATTGTTTTTCATTGACAGCTGATTCAAATTCTGGATACTCCAGTCTTAGTAAATATCCCTCATAGTATGTTATTCCTGACATTCACTGTAGTTAATTCCTTCTCTCTCTCCAACCTCCCTATTGGTCAGTGAAGCCACACTTCACATTAAAGAACTAATCAGAAGGTTCTTGCAATGTTTTTTTATAAAGGAGTTGTAAAGGAAAACATTTTTTTTGCTGAAATTACTGTTTACAGGGTATAGAGACATAAGGGCTCATTTCCACTGGCGTTTTTACAGCCATATTTCTGAGCGTTTTTTGCAGCTTAAAAATGCCTGTCCATGTTAGTCTATGGCCTCATGCCCACCATGACGTTTTTGAGCTGTAGATGGCTGAGACGTTTTTAACCACCGCATGTACATTTACGTCGGCAGAATAGCACCGACAGGCACATCAACGTATATATACGTTGGTGCCTTGGGGGGGGATCGGGGGTCTGATCGGACCACCCCCATACATGCGGCGGTCCGCGCGGCTGCAGAAGCGATCCGACAAGAGGGGGCGGCTATTCGTTTTTGTCCGCCCCCTCCGGATCGCTCCCAGCCAATGCGCGCGCTCCCCCTGCAGTGCACTTCCTCCTCCTGTGTAAACACAGGAAGGAGGAAGCGACGTGATCTCTCCCTCGGCGTTTTTTTCAACCACCGCTGAGGAGAGATCACAACACAAGTAAGTCTGCACAACACTACACTGCACCTACACTACACAAAAAACACATTTAACCCCCGCGATCGCCCCCCTCCCCCCTGTCACAGTGTCACTAAATACAGTAATCATACATGTATGATTACTGTATTTAGTGTCAGTGTGACAGGCAGTGTAAAAGTCAGTTAGTGTTAGGTTCAGGGTAGCCCTGTTCACCCCCTAATAAAGTTTGAACCCCTTGATCACTGCCCTAGTTAACCCTTTCACTCCCTATTGCCAGTGTCACTAAGCGATCATTTTTCTGATCGCTGTATTAGTGTCGCTGTTCCCGCTAGGTAGCTAATTTTTTTTTTATTGTGATTTTTTTTTTACTAAAGACATGTGGCTAAATACATTTTGGCCTAAATGTTTGACTAAAATTTAGTTTATTGACTTTTCTTATAACAAAAAGTAAAAAATATTGTTTTTTTTTCAAAAATGTTGCTCTATTTTTGTATATAGCACAAAAAAAAAAATCGCAGAGGCGATCAAATACCACCAAAAGAAAGCTCTATTTGTGGGAAGAAAAGGACGCAAAGTTTGTTTGGGAGCCACGTCGCACGACCGCGCAATTGTCTGTTAAAGCGACGGAGTGCCGAATCGCAAAAACCCCTTTGGTCATTTGGCAGCATATTGGTCCGGGTCTTAAGAGGTTAAGCTGCAAAAAAAAGCGGGAAAAAAAAAACCGCGCAAAAACTCTCAAAAACGCGTCCGCGGTGTTTTTAAAGATCCAGCTATATAAATAAACATGGACAGGCGTTTTTAAGCTGTAAAAAATGCTCAGAAAAATGGCTGTAAAAACGCCAGTGGAAATGAAGCCTAATAGTTAACTGATTCCTTTAATCAAGCATATTATGTGCCTGCAGTTTCAGTTTCGTTTTTCATCTAGTTTCATGTTTCTGTGAAGAACAGAGACACAGAGCCAATACGGGGCAGTGTTTGTTTTTAAAATGATGGTTCTGAGGGGTTTTAGACACACAGTAATCTCACCTCTTTAGATTAGAGACCACAGAGAGAAGCTCCCAGTACTTTTTTCGTAAGGAAACAGACAGCCAGGAAGTGTGCAGAACAGAGAAGGATTACAGCAAAAACGAACAATGAGGACATGAAACCAGGACTGCACTAGGGTAAAGGAAGCTATTTAGCTAAAAAAAAAAAAAATTATTCCTTTAGTGACCCTTTAATAAAGTGCAAGGCAATTTCTCTCTAAGATATAAACAAACAAAACAGTCTTGCGTGAACTCATCCTTTGCAGTATTTTCCCTTACAGTTAAGTCTTTGAACAAATGATGGCAATTAAGTCAATAGAACTGCGACGTGTTTCAGTAATAGTGTTCGGCAAACATTTCCACCAAACAGATTGTTGCCCTTCATGCACCTTGCTGTAGGAGCCTGCTAAATGGACTGAAGAAAGCTTCATCAAAACTTGAACCATTCCTGCTAGATAATCATCTAATCAACACAAGATAAATACCTGTTGAAAATCAATGATGCCGTAACTGAGAGCAAGGGCAGATGTATAATAACAAGGAATAAATCACATGAGGATGTATAAGTTAAAGGGACCTGGTACTTTGTAAAACTACAGTACAGTAAAACCTTGGTTTGAGAGTAACTTGGTTTGAGAGCGTTTTGCAAGACAAGCAAAATGTTTTAATACATTTTGCCTTGATATACAAGCGATGTCTTGATATACGAGTAGCGTCATGTCACAACTGAGTATAAAAAAGAAGAAAGGAGGCTCTAAGTGTAGCAATATGGTTACATTTAACCACTTAAGGACCGCCGCATGTACATTTACGTCGGCAGAATGGCACCGACAGGCACATCAACGTATATATACGTTGGTGCCTTGGGGGGGATCGGGGGTCCAATCGGACCCCCCCCCCCCCCGTACATGCGGCGGTCCGCGCGGCTGCAGGAGCGATCCGACAAGAGGGGGCGGCTATTAATTTTTGTCCGCCCCCTCCGGATCGCCCCCAGCCAATGCGCGCGCGCCCGTCCTGTCACTTCCTCCTCCTGTGTAAACACAGGAAGGAGGAAGCGATGTGATCTCTCCCTCTGCGTTTTTTTCTACCACCGCTAAGGAGAGATTACAACACAAGTAAGTCCTGCACCAACACTACACTAACACACTTACACACAGACACATAAACATATTTAACCCCCGCGATCGCCCCCCCCCCGATGATTACTGTATTTAGTGTCAGTGTGACAGGCAGTGTGACAGTCAGTTAGTGTTAGGTCCAGGGTAGCCCCCGTACCCCCCTAATAAAGTTTTAACCCCTTGATCACCGCCCTAGTTAACCCTTTCACTCCCTATTGCCATCATTTTTCTGATCGCTGTATTAGTGTCGCTGTTCCCGCTAGGTAGCTAATTTTTTTTTTATTGCGATTTTTTTTTACTAAAGACACGTGGCTAAATACATTTTGGCCTAAATGTTTGACTAAAATTTAGTTTATTGATTTTTCTTATAACAAAAAGTAAAAAATATTGATTTTTTTTCAAAAATGTCGCTCTATTTTTGTATATAGCGCAAAAAAATAAAAATCGCAGAGGCGATCAAATACCACCAAAAGAAAGCTCTATTTGTGGGAAGAAAAGGACGCAAATTTTGTTTGGGAGCCACGTCGCACGACCGCGCAATTGTCTGTTAAAGCGACGCACAACCGAATCGCAAAAACCCCTTGGGTCATTTGGCAGCATATTGGTCCGGGTCTTAAGTGGTTAATGAAGGTACAACATTTAGCAACTTATTGCTACACTTAGAGGTGTCTCTCTTATCTTTTATACCCTGTAAAAAATAATGCTTTGAGCATGTTTCTGGAACGAATTATGCTCGAAAACCAAGGTTTTACTGTATATAAAAACAAGTTTATCAGTTTGTAAAACTATGCCAGCTGGTTGCCTGGTTTTGCAGATGCACGGGTCACACACAAAACTGTCAGAAAGCATTTGATAAATGAGAGGCAGCCTGGATTTGTACTAATTGTGTGTCGGATTCTGTCAGAAGTCAGTGTGTAGGTCTACTATATTAAACATATTTGACAGAGACTGATGGACTTCTGATTATGGCAGCAGTTATGGAGCCCAGAGCTCATTTGAGGCTCCTGAGATGAGGAGCAGTAGGCTGAAAGACCCTTTTGTGTGCCCTAGGATGCTCTGCAGAGCATCAGCAGGTACCCAAAGATGGCAGACTGAATGTTCCAGCTCCACACACTGCTCCATCAGGCATTATGTTGAAGCATTGTAGATTAGTGCTTCCCACCCTTTCTCATAAGATATGACCTGTCACGTGAATGGAGAAAGGATGAAGGGGAGTTTCACTTTCACCTCCAGTAGGGCTGACATTAGGTCTGAACTGTAAATGGTATTTAAACAGTTCTGCAAGTTTCACTCTGCCTATTTTCTCCACAGTACCCCGCAGTAAAGTGCTTCAAGCCCTGCACAGTGATTCCTAGCTGCCTTCTTCTCACAATGCCCCCTGCCAGCCACAGCAGCCCCGTCTCACCCATCTGCTTCTTTTCAGAGCCCCTCAGCTGCCCACAGTGCCATGATAGCCTTCTGCTGAACCCTAAGCCTCCTCTAGTGCTCCCAAATCTCCCCTATCCCAGAATCCTCCACAGATTTCTGCAGCACCAGCCCCCATAAGTCCCCAAAGCCTGCCCAGGGCTCCCCACAAAGTCCCACAGTTCCCAACGGTATCACTTAAGCCTCATACACATAGTTGGACTTCCATCAGACTTTTCTGTGGATTTTTGTCCGAAGGGGTGTTGGTCGTGAACTTGGTATGCATACAAACAGCAGAACATTTTGAATGAATGAATGAAAAACTTATAGAGCGCGGCACATGCGAACTGAATCGCCTCTGGGCGCTTGTTGTTCCTGTCTCCTTTGATATCAAAAGAGATGAGTCTTGATCTTTCTCCTGAAGGCTAAGTGATTCGCCTCCAACCGAATGCTGGCTGGTAAAGCGTTCCATAGTCTGGGACCTTGGACGGCGAATCTTCTTTCTCCTTTGGACTTGTAGTTGGCTTTTGGGATCTGTAGTAGGTTCTGATTGGTGGATCGCAAGATGCGATTGGGATTGTGAGCTTTTATTTTATCGCATAGATATTGGGGGGCATTCCCATGGACACATCTATGCGTTAGACAGAGAGCTTTAAAAGCAATCCTGTCTTTAACTGGTAGCCAGTGAAGGGATCTCAGTGAAGGTGAGATTGATTCCCAGGGTTTTTTTCCAGTCACAAGTCTGGCGGCCGTATTTTGAACGACTTGCAGACGAGCGATTTGGTACTTGGGGAGTCCGAGGTAAAGGGCATTTGCATAGTCCAATCTGGAGTTGACAATTGCTCCCACCACGACCGCTAAGTCTTCTTTGGGGATGAAGGGGGTAAGTCTGCGTAGTAGGCGCAACAGATGGTGAGATCCGCTGACTACTGATCCTATTTGTGCGTCCATTGTCATAAAGGAGTCAAAGATGACCCCGAGACTTTTGACTTTGGCGCTAGGGGTGATGATTTTGCCCAGAATGGGCGGGGGTGTCCAGGTTGTTGCAGGTTGATTCCTTTGCTTGGCGTGAAACAGAAGAAGTTCTGTTTTCGCTCCATTGAGTTTAAGATAACTCTTTGTCATCCAGTCCTCTATCAAAGAGAGGCATGTCTCTAGATTGAGGTGGTGATCCTTTCTGTTGCAAATGCGGAAATAAAGTTGCGTGTCGTCTGCGTATGAGTGATACAGCAGGTTTTGGCTGTTGATAATCTCAAAAAGAGGACGAAGATAAATGTTAAACAGCACTGGTGACAGAGGCGATCCTTGAGGGACTCCGCATGTTACTGTGCGTTTCTCAGATGTGAAGGGTCCTAATTTCACTGTTTGCGATCGGTTTTCCAAAAAAGAGGAGAACCAAGATAAATCGCCTTCTGCGACTCTGGCTACTTCAGCAAGTCGCGTCAGTAACAGTTTGTGATCTACGGTGTCGAAAGCTGCACTAAGGTCCAACAGAACTAGAAGACAAGATTCTCCTTCGTCTGCGGCCTCGAGAACATCGTCCCATACTTTGAGCAGCGCGGTTTCAGTCCCGTGTCCGGGACGGAACCCTGATTGCAATGGGTCAAGTAGCTTGTGGGTATCCAGATGCTGTTGCAGCTGTTGTACCACTACTTTCTCCATTACCTTTGAGAGTACATTGAGGCTTGTTATGGGACGGCGGTGGAGTGGGTCCTTGGGGTCCAGGGAGGGTTTCTTAAGGATGGGTTGGATTATACCCTCTTTCAACTGTGAGGGTACTATGCCCTCCAAGAAAGACTGGTTGATAAGCTGCGTGATGGGAGGAGCCAAGATGTAGGCGCATTCCTTTAGCAGTTTTGTGGGGATAATGTCATTTGGCGCTGTGCCGTTACGCAAAGTGTCAATAACATTCTTGGTGGCCTCGATGGAGATGGGTTCCAGGGTGAACTTACCTGATATAAGAGAATTACTATGGGTGTTATGTGAGAGGCTGCAGGGGGGGCTAAGGGGGGGATTGTTTTGCTGAATGCTTTCACGGATTGCCTCAATTTTATTAATGAAGCAATCCGATAGTTCATTGCAAAATTCTTGTGTGTCTGTATTGGGGGCTTCAATACATCCTGGTTTCATGGTCTGAGTGACATTCACCAAATCACATGTTTTTTTCAGCTCTTTACCGCCAACCTTTGGGCAACTTCTGCTATTGTTGTCTGATGTTTAGCATTGGTTCTGAGCGTGCGTGTTTGTACTTTGGATTTTAGTCAGATGGACTTGTGTACACATGATCGGATGATCCGACGTAACACATTTGTTGTTGGAAAGTTTGAGAGCATGCACAGCGAACATTTGTCCATGGAAATTCCGACAACAATTATCCGATGGTGTATATAGATAAGCAGATTGTCCGATAAAACACGTCCGTCAGACCGTTGTTGTCGGAAAGTCTGATCGTGTGTATGGGCCTTTATGCTGCTACAGAGCCCAGCCCTCTAAGAAACGCTCATAGTGCCTCTAGCCCTTGACAGCGTCCCCCAGCTACCAAGAGAGTCCCTAAGCTTTTCCAAAGCCCCCACAGGGCCCCCAGTCCACTGTAATGTCCCTGTTTTTTTTCCTTCCACTAGCACCAATGTCACTGCATTTTTTCCCTACTGACCACTAATGCTGGTGCAATTGTTCCTTTTACTGACCACTCTAGTGTAAATGTATGTAAAAGTACTAAAAGCTAGCCCAACCTATTGTAGTACAACTCTGCGCTTAGGATGATGTCCCAAATCTAAGTATAAGAATATTCACAACAGAGTATAAAATACAGTGTATGAAGCAGCTGCTTAAAATACAAACGTAACAATTGATAAAATACAGATCTGACTCGCACAGAGTCTAGTCCCAATCCTGCAGCAGCGCTGCAAACCTTAAAGTGGATGTAAACCCCCCCCAAAAAATTTTTTTTTTGATGTCACAATGTAGAGTATAGGATTTCCTATCATCTGTGCCCAGTCTTGCCACACAGAGTTAATCCAGCGCTGAGAAATCCTCTTGTAATGTTCAGTGAGAATTAACCGAATTCCAGATAAAAACTTGCCAAATTATAAACTCTGTTTTCTCTCGTCTTGCTTTGAGTGACAGGTTATTTACATATCTAGCTTGGACATGTTTATCATAACATGAGGTGATCCAAAGTTCATTGTATATTACCAGGATGTGTTATGTGGGGGAGGGGTGGATTTCTCACTTTTTATACTCTGAATCACCTCATGTTATGATTAACATAACATATGATAAACATGTCCAAGCTAGATATGTAAATAACCTGAGAGCGAAGTCCGAAAGGGACGAAACGTAAGAGCGTGGCTATCCAGCACCAATACCGAGAGGGACATGTGCGTTCCATGGGATACGAATCAGGAAGCCGCTGGAGGAAGTGTTTCAAAGTGGTCTTCATGGTCCAGCAACCAGTGAGATTTTACACACACATTTTTACTGGTTATTTATTATTCATGGTACGCATGTATTTGCAAGGGGGTATCTATTTGGGGTTGTAATAAACTTATCAAACGATACTGCTCTATATGGATTTTTCTTTTTCCTATATACTTGCGGATATTACATCTAAATACCAGGAGAGTGATAAGCCATAGACAGTGATTAAGGAGATCTATTGATATGCTGTTTTGAATTTACTATCTGGTGAGTGTTTCCCCAAAGGGGACCCCATATCCCCCCACGTGGTGAATACTTTTGTTGATTGGAGCACATATACTACAAGCATTTCTGATCTGGTTAACACTGACTGTGAATACAACAAACTTAAGGTTTGCAGCGCTACTGCAGGATTGAGACTAGACTGTGCGAGTCAGATCTGTATTTTCTGCTTTTATCAACTCTAGTGAAAAATACCTGAATTTGGCCTGATTTCAGCTTCATTTACAACTCCAATTCCATAAATGTTGGGTTGTTGTGTAAAATCTACATAAAAACAAAATTCAGTGATTTGCCAATCTCATGACCCCATATTTTATTCACAATACAAAATAGAAAACATATCAAATGTCCAAACTGAGAAAATGTACCATTAGAAATATAAAAAATTGAAATTGATGGCAGCAACACATCTCAAAAAAGTTGGGACAGGGCAACAAAAAGCGGGCAAAGCAAGTGGTACTAGCAAGGAAAAGCTGGAAGAACATTTTGCAACTAATTAGGTTAATTGACAACATGCCAGTAACATGATTGGGTATAAAGAGCATCAGAGTCAGAATTCCTCAAAAGAAAAAGATGGGCAGAGGTTCACCAATCTTTGAAAAGGCTATGTCTAAAATGTGTTAAGCAATTTCATAATAATGTTCCACAGCGTAAAACTGCAGATTTTTAAATATGTCATCATCTACAGTACATGACATCATCAAAAGATTCAGAAATACCCTGTGCAGAAGTGACAAGGCCAAAAACGCAATATTTGAACATGATCCAGAAGATGAAAATCTACAGTAAAGCCAAATAAAGTTTTCTGTGGATTTTCATCTGAAGGGATATCAGTTGGCCAGATCTCCCTGAAAATATGAACAGAAAAAAGGATTTTCATCATTTTGTACTTTCCTAAATATATCGCGGGATTCGCGGCACTTTCAACACGCTGCTCATCCATATTAACTATTATTAAGCCCCATACACTTGGTCAGACTGTTCTCAGGAAATTTGTTCATTTTTAAACTGCATCAGAAAACCATTTTTGGGTTCAAAAGTCTGGCCAACTGATCTCCCTTCAGATGAAAATCCACAGAAATTTTTATTTGGCTTTACTGTACTAGTGTACTCACTACTCAGCACAAAAGAGAAGCTGCTTTCAGTCACTGAGGCTGGCCATACATGTTCAATTTTCTTGTACAATTTTCTTTTAGATTTACCAAAAACCATATAATATGAGGTCAAACTAAACAACACTTTCAATTGTATGCAATCAGGCAGGCCCTTGCACTACATAGGTGAAGGTAAATCTAAAGAAAATTGTACAGAAAATTGCACAGAAAATTGTATCATGTATGGACAGCCTAAGAGTCGGTTCACACTGGGGCGACTTGGGATCCGACTTGAAGTCATCTCAAGTCGTCCCAAGTCGTGCTGTCCAGAAAAGCAATGTAAGTGAATGGGAGCGGTGTTAATACACACTACTCATGTCGCTCCGACTTCAGAAGAGGGGTTCCTGTACTACTTCAATCAGACTTCTAGGCGATTTGTACCCATTGATTTCAATGGAAGTCGCTTCCAAGTCTGATCACTGTTTTAATTGAAGCGACTTTTCAGCAAGATAACATACATTTCTCAGGCAAACCCCTCCCTCCCCTTCCCTCTCCCAGAGCTGATTGTTGTTTTATTGGCCACTGGAATGTCTCCTGACCTGAAAAGGACTTCAAGTCGTGTTGTAAATCGCCCCAGATCGCCCTGTGGTTCATGCTCAAGTCGTGTTGAAGTTGCTTCTGAAAGTTGTGCTGGAAGTCGTGTCGCCCCAGTGTGAACCGACTCTTACTCTCTGGCCATTCAAAAAAACGATAAACAAAAGATTTGCATTTGAATCTGTTTTCTTTTGTTATTTTCATATGTTGATATGACACCTATAACAAAAGATTTGCCTTCAGTATTTTGAATACACAATACGAACAGAAAAAGGAATTCATTCAATATACATAATGATATTATTTTGTAATAGATGTCATTGAACAATGAACATACAACTGACACTAACAAAAGACAAGCATTCAAGATACACAGAATGCAAATTGATGAAAATTCACAATAATTATTGTCTAACAAGAAACGAACATGAATTAAACAGAATAACGAACCATCCCGCATGTACGAAAATATAACGCTAACAGAAATACGAAACGATCGGAATACGGAAAAATCGCGTCGTACGACAAACAAACGGAAACTAACGGAAACGAACCGACGGGACCATACGAAACGGAACAACATTTTTTCTGTGCACATGTCTAGAACTAACCCTTTAAAGAAACATTGTCATTGCAGTGTTGGAGGCATCAATCAAATCTTCACAATCTGACACTTTGACAGTTTTGGGAGTGTTGGATGCCTGCATCTCCCCACTGCCTACTGTGTCCCACCTAACTACTATATCATAAGTGTGTGCCTGCAGAGCTCCAGGGACCAGCTAATGCTATAGAATAATGACTGTGCAATTTTATCTAGAGTAAAGCAAAGTTTGGTCAGCAAGATGGATGTGGTGTCTGCATAAAGCTAAGACCTTGGGGTTGGGGGATACTGTAAATTACGTACTGTTTACATACAAAGATTTCCAACTTTTTAGGAAAGTGTGTTTTCTATTCCAGCATGACCATGCTCCTGTGTACAAAGCCAGGTCCATACTGACATGCTTTTTCTGAGTTTGGTGTAGAGGAACTCAAATGGCCTGTACAGAGCCCTGACCTCAAACCCACTGTGAACATCTTTAGTATGAATTGTAATGGCAATTGCACAACATGTCTTCTCATCCAACACCAATACTTGACCTCACAAATGCTCTTTGGCACAAATTCCCAATTACACACTAAAATATTGTAGAAAGGTTTGTTAGAATAGTGGAGACTGTTATAGATGTAAAAAGGGCCGCCATCAGGAATTATGGGGCCCCTTACGCAGCTTCAGGCATGGGCCCCCAAGAGCAGAGAACCGGGGGGGGGGGGGGTGCTGCCGCCTGAAATTGAGAAAAGCGGGGGGGGGGGTTGCACCACGAATTGAGAGGCGGGGGGGCTCTTTACATAAAAAATAAGAAATAAAGAAAAATATATATAAAAAAAAGAGGGTAGCCATCCGGGCCCTTTAATAAAAAGAAAAAAAGAGAGATTTTTTTTTTAAAAGGGTGGTTGCCATCTGGGGCCCTGGGGACGTCTGGGCCCTTTAACTATTTTTTTTTAAAGAAATTACAAAAAAGGGGGGTTTCCATCCGGGAGTTCTGGGCCACTAAAAAAAAAGAAAAACAATTAAATAAAATTATGTTAAAAAATATATTTTTTTTATCAAAAATAAAGAAAAAAGGGGGGTTGCCATCTGGGGCCATGGGGGCCTCCGGGCCCCTGGGGACCTCCAGACCCCTAAAAAAAATTGGCCCTTTAATAAAAAATAAAATAAATTAAAATATGTTAAAAAATATATTTAATCATATAAAAAAAATGCCTCCTCCTCCCAAAACAACAGTCACTTCCTGTCTAGTCTTTTGTTCTTCTTTCAGGAAAAACATATCTGCATTACCAGTATTTGGTCACTCGATGGCTCCAAATACTCAAACATAGCAATGTCCATAGACGTTTTATTAAAGTATGCAAACACACATCGGATATGGAAGAATATCAGCGCTACATAAGCGTTTATTGATCAGTTTGCGTAAAAATGATAGCGTCTACAAAATAGGGGATAGTTTTATGTCATTTTTGTTAATAATTAATTTTTTTACTAGTAATGTCGGCGATCAGCGATTTTTATCGTAACTGCGACATTATGGCCACATCGGACACTTTTAACACATTTTTGGGACCATTGTCACTTTTACAGCGATCAAAAATGCACTGATTACTGTGAAAATGACACTGGCAGTGAAGGGGTTAACCACTAGGTGGCGATGTAGGGGTTAAGTATGCCCTAGTGAGTGATTCTTACTGTAGGGGGGATGGGCTACACGTGACAAGACAGTGATCACCGCTTCCGATTACAGGAAGCGGTTATCACTATCATTGTCACCAGGCAAAGCGGGGAGATCAGCATCAGCATCTCCCCGTTCTTCCTTACCGTAAGACGATCGCGGGTATCCCTGCGGCGATCGAGTGGCTGGAAGCCGTGGTCGGGGCTCACAAAGCTTGCGATGGGCGGGCGCGTCCACAATGCCGTGCTTTTAAAGTGGATGTATATATATACATCCTTCTGCCTGTTCGTGCCATGCTGCCGACGTATATAGTCGTGCGCTGGTCGGCAAGCAGTTAAAGCGGAGGTTCGGTCTTTGTTTTTGTTTTTTTAAAGCCAGCAGCTTCAAATACGGCAGCTGCTGGATTCTTACCTGTCCAGCGCGCCCGCGATGTCAGCTGCCGAGGCTGAGCAATCGCTCGGTCCTCGGCTGCTCCCGCCACCATCCTCGGCGAGGGAATCAGGAAGTGAAGCCTTCCGGATTCACTGCCCCATTCCCTACTACGCATGTTCGAGGATCGCGGCGCGCCGTTACTGGTCCCCCCTCTGTCCTGGGAACTCTGTTTCCCAGAAGACAGCGGGGGGGGCGACATCACAGGCTGGATTCCCAGCGGGGTTCCGAACCGGGAAGTGGTGCAAATTCCTGTCTCAGACAGGTATCTGCACCCCCTGAAAGATGCCAAATGTGACAACGGAGGGATTCAAAAAGCGGAGGTTCACTTTTGGGTGAACCTCCGCTTTAATATGTTGATAAAGATCAATTATATATGCCAGCTGCAGACATCCAATAAAATGATTGCTATGTATCCTATTGAGCAAGACATTTTCTCCCACTATCCATTAACAAAGCAACCAACAGAGCAATAATTCAATTTCACTGGTTAAAAGTTTGAGAAACAGTCTATTATCCTTTCCTCATGGGGGAAACCATTCAAGCAAAGATACGCAGTATCATCAAGCAAAAAGGCAATAAAGCTATATTAAATGTAATTATCTGTTATCAGTCATCAGTTACTCCAGCTTCAACATTCTATACTACATTGAACAACACATTTATTTTGCTTTTAGAAGCTGCCTTCACTGATGTATGACATGAGCAGATATCATACAGACAGGCGAGCATCTCTAGTTAAAGGAATTAAAGATAAGTCAGTCTGGCTGTACAATAATTGCTGAGAATGACATAGAGACTCTGCCGCTAATACTTATTTGCTCTAATCGTCCTGGACCAGACATTGTTACCTGCAATAAGAATTCTTAAGTCGAAGATATTCTTGCCTTGCTTAAATTGAATCTGTTATGTGTGAAGCAAAAGTCACAGAATGCTAATGGATGTAGAAGTCTTCAACTCTACAGAAGAATGTTGCACACAACTGGAAGAAGCTCTTGACATTGCTGTATGCTTGAACACGGCATGTAATTATTCAGAATGGCTGCCCCTACCTGGACAGGCCTTCCCCACAGCCAGAGTGTCAATGAGAATGCTGAGAAGGAACAAGTCTCTGCCACCGACTTGGATCTAGTAAATTAGTAAAGGCCTCTGCCACAGGTCCGATAGCTGAGAGCAATATATATTTATTATTATTATTAAAAAAAAAGAGAGGGGAATTTACAGGCTCCGAGAATAAGCCATGGCTTATAATCCCAACAGCACTTAAAGTGTATCTAAACCTAAAAGCAAGGAGGGGGCAAACATCTACTCATTGCCTGCAGCTGATATTTTCCCCAGTGCTTAATTATCATGTCCATGTATGGATATGGGTATCTTAGTATTGGATTAGGACTTGCATACAGTACGTCTCTAATAGATAGGCACATGTGGAAAAAAATGAACCTCATACCTCCCAATGAGGGACACCTACTAGCAAAAGTATGTAGGCATAGGACATGCCCCCTGACACACCCATTTAAAAGGAGAAATAACCCAGCAAAAAGGTTAATTAAATCCACAAGGAGTTTATTTTACCACTTCTATTCATTTATATTGGCTTTTAAAATTTACAAATGCAGCAATTTAAAAATTGAATAAAAGGTTTAGCACTGGGAAACACTTTTTGAAAGAGTGCATTTTATATACAACTATATAGATCAGACCAAAATGAGGGACAAATGAGGAGGAACAAGGGACAGAGAGAATTACTCCAAATCAGGGACAGTCCCTTGAAATCAGGGACAGTTGGGAGCTATGTGTCTGTATTAGACCCCTCTTCAGCTGAGTAGGTCAGACCTGGAAAAAGATGTATAGTTTCTTTTGTTGCCACAAACTTTTCCCTATATTGCTCTGTAAACTGCTCTTTAAATAAAGTAATGGAGTAAAAAAAAGATAACCTCTATGGGCCAGATTCAGGTAGATGAGAGTATCTTTCCTCTGGAGTAACGCTTCTCATTTACGTTACTCTGAAGACCCTTTCAGCGCAAGTCCTGTAATTCACATAGCAGTTGCGCGTAAACTTGCGCCAGAGTAACGATAATGCGCTGGCGTAACCCGACGCAAGTGGAAGTGGGTGTGATCATATGTAAATGATGGGCGGAGCCCAGCGCAGAGGCTTACGTTCAGCGCATCATCCACGGAGCATGCGCAGTGAGTGCGGCTCCACTCGCCCCCTTGTGCGCATGCTCACAACTTCCGTCGGCACCACTTCCTGGGAAACGTCAGCGCAATGCGTTCCGCTGGGCGCTTAAAAGCGCTGGCGGAAACGCCATTCCGGCGCAAAAGTAGTTCCATTTCCCCCCACCCCAGGGAAGATACTTTTGCCCTGTAATGGCTGCTCCCGCTGCCCCCAAAGAGAGGAGGAACCTAAATTATAATGCCCAGGAGGTCACAGTGATAATATCGGCTATGGAGGCATTTAATGATTTTCTCCATGGTAAAAAAAGCAGGAAGACCAGCCGGGAGAGAAAGCAGGCCATCCTGGACACCATAGCTGCCAGGGTCAATGTGCTGGGGTACTCCACCCGGAGTGCTTCAGACATTCGTAAAAAAATCAATGACCTGCGGCGCAAGGTGAGGGGCAAGGTGTCCACCATTAGGAGCCATGAGAGGGGCACAGGTGGTGGTCCCCCATGTCCTGTCACCCTGACCGCGGAGGAGGAGGTGGTCGCCCGCTGCCTGGACAGGGAGCAGTTGGAGGGGGTCCCAGGCTATGATTCCGTAGAGGAAGGCTCCAGGACAGGTAAGTGATTTTTACCCCCTTTTTGGTGTGTTGCATGTGGGGCGGGGGTGGGTACATGTGCCAAGTGTGTGGGACCACCAACATGTGTCTGCTTTGTGTCATCCACAGATGACGGTGCTGGGCCATCTCGTGCCGGCCAGTCCACCCCAACCCCCCAACGGGATGCTGCTGACGAGGCCCTGGGTGCTGGAGACACCGAGGTGGAGGAGGAGAGTGCCCACACCACTTCAGCAGAGGTGGTTGTGGAGGAGCCTGTCCCTGAACAGGAGTTCATTTTAATGTTGGAGGAGTCCTCCTCCTCTGCAGGGCCCTCTGTGATCCCCTCCCCCATCCTAGGTAGCCCCTCAAGGGCGACTCCATCCCCACGGGGACAACCTTCCTCTGCCCCCAGGAAGGCCACCCGGAAGACCAGGGGGGTGTGTGATTTGGTCGAAGACCAGGTGCTTTTGGACCACGCGAAACAGACCCAGCAAATGGGGGAGATGGCTGGCCACCTAGACAGGGTCGCAGACAGCCTGGGCTCTATGTCACAGCTGCCCAGTCGCGTGCAGGGCGTTGTGACCAGCCTGGGGGAGGTGCAGGCTGATATCCGGCACTTGACAGCAGCTGTTCGAGACAACACTGCTGCCATTCGGGAAGAGGGGAGGCAGCGGCAACGTGACCAGCGGCATCAGATCACCCGCCAGCTGAGGATGCAGGCCCAAACAAATTTGTATCTGAGCCGTATCGCTGTGGCATTGGAGGGCATGCAGCCAACAGCTCCCAGGAGTGGCCCACCCGGGGATCAGCCTCCTCCTGATGCCCCCCCACCACCACCACCACCCACTCCCTCCAGGCAGATGAGGAGCCCGAGAGTGCCCCCAAGGAGGAGCCCCCGTCATCCCAGATGAGGGTTTTTTGTTTTTTTGTTTGTTATATATTTTTGTTTATACTCAGGACATGAGTTTATTTATTTTATTTATTATTATTGTTTATACTCAGGACATGAGTTTTTGTTAATTTTTTTGGTTCTCAGGTTATGAGATTTTATTTTTATTTTTTGATACTGCACACGTTGCAGTGTGAATGGTGTGTGAATGTGAGAGGGTGGCACTCCTGAAAGTAAGGGGTGTCACCCTCGGCCGTGGTGGTGAAGTTAACCCCACGGCTGAATGAATGACGTGTGAAAGGTGTGTGAATGGACAGTGACATCATTGGGGCCTTGACGCGGCGTTACTGCTCCCAACTCCTACATGCTGGACTTGGGCTAATCCAATGCGATGTGCATGTGATGTGTGTGATCTAGGGACATCAGTGGTGTACACGCGTGCACTGTCTGTGTTAGTAATGTTTTGGTTTAGTGTCCAAAGATGCCTACGGCGAGGACCCTCCTGACTGCTCTTCCATCAGCAGACTGGGTGTCCTCTGGCAGGTGGGGACTGTGTGGGTCGGGGGTCAGGTCATCACGTATGTCAATCTCTAGGCCTTTTTTCATAGCAAAGTTATGTAGTATGCAACATGCACCGATGATCTGACACACAAAGGTAGGGGAATACAATAGGGTCCCCCCGGACTTATCCAGGCAGCGGAAACGGGACTTCAGGAGCCCAAATGTTTGCTCCACCACTCCACGGGTTTTGATGTGTGCTTCATTGTATTTTCTCTCTCCTCTGGTTTGGGGGTTCCGGAAAGGAGTCATTAGATGGGGTCCCAGTGCATATGCAGAGTCACCTGTAAGGTAAAAGACAGGAGAATGTTAGTCATGCATGTGCGACTTCTGTTGTGCATCACGGGAGGGGATAGTCATGCCTGACTCCCATGTCACTCACCAACCAGCCAGCTGTCCCCATACATGTTCTGTTCGAATTCTGCTGGGATGGGACTCTGACGGTATATGAAGCTGTCATGGCTGGACCCGGGGTGTTTGGCACGGACGTGCCATATGAGGCGTTGGGCATCGGCTATCACCTGTACGTTGATGGAGTGCCAATGCTTCCGATTGCGGTATATGTGCTCTGTGGCACTGGGGGGCTGTAGGGCCACATGTGTGCAATCAATGGCCCCGATGGTGCGTGGGAATCTGGCAATGTTGTAGAAATCTGTCATTGCCTTCAGCCGCAGCTCCTCAGTGGTGGGTCTGATGAACTGGTTGGACATGCGTCTGAGGATTGCAGGGACAACCTGGTGCACACATCTGCTTATGGAGGACTGTGACATCCCAGCCACCACTCCACTTGTACGCTGGAATGATCCACTGGCAAGGAAATGAAGTGTTGCCAGGACCTTCACCAGTGGCTGCACTGCTTGTGAGCGGTGTGTCTTGCTGGTGATGTCACCCTGCAGGGTTGTGGTTAGTTCAAGTATTGCATCTGGGCTGAATCTGAAGAGGCGATACACCTCCTCATCCCCCATGCCAAAGAGGTTCATACGAGTGCGGTATATCCTCTCACGTGCCCGCCTCCTCCGTAGCGAGGGACCCAGTACTAGTCTTAGGACCACGAGTGCCCCTGGCATGTTGGCACACAGAGGTGTTGTCCTTGCTAGTGTTGTTGTTCAGCTTGCTAGTTTCGTCGGTAACGCTGCTGTAGCTGCTCTCCTGCTGACCTGTGACCGTCTGGAGTAAAGATAAAGCAGCCTTTTGTAGAAATAACTTTGCGCCGGACGGACCAGATACGCGCGGCGCATGTAGCCAGCGTATGGTGCTAATCCGATCGTGAATTGGGAAAAATCCCTCATTTGCATATTTGCAGGGGAAATCAATAGGCGCGACTGATGCGCCCAGCGAAAATAAGCGCTGACGATACTCTGGCGTCGGAACGTTCCGCCGGTCGCAAATGACCCGTTATTGGGCGCATCTAGTTTGGTGGGTACGGGCACATAGAAAAGACGGCGCATCATCACAGTTACGCGGCGCATATCCAAATACTCCAGCGCAAGTGTTCGTGAATCTGGCCCTATGTTGTCAGATACTGGACCGATCTTATATAAGGGCTCTTTTACACGGGGCGGATCAGTAATGATCCGCCCCGTGCACCTCTGTTTGCTCAGCGGGGATCGCTTTGTTGATCTCCGCTAAGCTGCCGGATGACAAGGCGGTCCCCGCACACGTTCTGTGTCCCTTGTACATAGGGACATAGCATCGGTCACCTCCCCCAGTCACCCCCCTCCCCCCACAGTTAGAACACACATTTAATCCCTTCCATGCCCCCCTAGTGTTAACCCCTTCACTGCCAGTAACATTTATACAGTAATCGGTGGATTTTTATAGCACTGATCGCTGTATTAATGTGAATGGTCCCAAAAATGTGTCAAAAGTGTCCGATGTGTCCGCCATAACGTCGCAGTCCCAATAAAAATCGCAGATCGCCGCCATTACTAGTAAAAAAATTAATAATAAAAATTAATAATAATTCTGTCCCCTATTTTGTAAGCGATATAACTTTTGCGCAAACCAGTCGCTTATTGCGATTTTTTATTTTTTTTTACCAAAAATATGTAGAATAATACGTATCGGCCTAAACTGAGAAAAAGATTTTTTTTTTTTTTTTTTAAATTGGCTATTTATTATAGTAACAAGTAAAAAATAATATTTTTTTTCAAAATTGTCGCTCTGTTTTTGTTTATAGCGCAAAAAATTAAAACCGCAGAGATGATTAAATACCCCCAAAAGAAAGCTCTATTTGTGGGGAAAAAAGGACGCCAATTTTGTTTGGGAGCCATGTCGCACGACCGCGCAATTGTCAGTTAAAGCGACGCAGTGCCAGAAGCTGAAATTTCACCTGGTCAGGAAGGGCTATAAGTGCCCAGTAAGGAAGTGGTTAATAGGGTTTGCATGTTCATTAGAACTTTTTGCATGTACGCATGTTCTGGTGCGAACCGAACCAGGGGGGATGGGGAGTTTGCCCCTTCCCTACCCCCCAGTAGGAAAATAGCAATAAAAACCAACCAGAGGCTATAACTCATTCTTGCTCTTTCCAAAACAAGATACATTTTAGGTTGCGCTTGGCTTTTTGCAGTAGTGCATTAGCCTGGTAATGATTTGATATTGAATGATTATACCTTTTGTCAATTAAACACACAATCACACACACACAAATATATACATACACATACATACACAAATACAGTTTCCTAAAAAGAAAAAAACATAGGGCCAGATTCACGTATTCCAGAGCATCTTTGCTCTGGAGTAACGCTTCTGATTTGCGTTGCGCTGCCGAAATTTTAGGAGCAAGTGCTGTCATTCACGAAGCACTTGCTCCTAAAGTTGCGGCAGCGCATCACAAATGAGCCGGCGGAATTCAAATGTAGCGGGTACGGGGCGTGTAGTATGCTAACTACGCGCGATCCCGCCGCCAACGTACTGCGCATGCGTCGAGTGTCAAAACATCCCCGTGCGCATGCTCCAAAATCTGTGAATGAACGTCAATGACGTCACATTCCCATTCATGACCGTTTTACGCAAGCAACGTTTTTTTTTTTTTTTCCCGACGCGATGACGACGCCTATACCTAACATAGGATACTCCAACCCCATGTAGGTATATCTATGCGCCGCGTATCCCGTCCGGAAACGTCGTATCGTCATTGCGTCGCGCCGGATTTCGATCGTGAATTGCCGATTTCCGCTCATTAACATATTTTTTGAGCGTAAATCGGCGGGAACGCCCCCGGCGCCATTTTTAAGTTGAAGTAACGATGCGATGGCGAAACTCAGTTACGCTGCTCGCATCGGAACTTCAACCCGGCGTTTCTTGTTTTCTGGTTACAGAAAACAGAAACGCCGGCTCAAAGCCACAGTTAGGCTGGCGGATCACTCGATCCGCCAGCGTAACCTTTCCTGAATCTGGCCCATAGACTGTGAATTGTGACACCAGGCTAATCACTGCACATAAGCTGTGTAGAAAGATACAAACTTATCACACCAGATTCAGTGAAATTATTCTTTAATGGTGCCTCATAGACATGTGCATTCGTTTTCGTTAGAATGCATTTTCGTCTGAAAATCTGTTTTTTTCATTATCGTTTTAACAAAATCGAAAGATCCAACATAAAGAATGCAAGAAACGAAAACCGAAAGATCCAACATAAAAAATGCTTTATTTTCATTTTCGTTGCCGTAAAAATTCGATATAGAAAGATTCGACATTATAGGGAAAAGATTTGACATCATAGGCCGCGTACACACAATCAAATCTATATGCTGGAAACGGTCGGCCCGACCGTCCCAGCAGACGGATTCGATCGTGTGTACGGGCGAGCCGACGGATTTGGCCAGCCGACAGATTTGAAAGCATGCTTTCAAATCTGTCAGCTGGGAACCCGTCCGCCCGACATGTCTGCTGGTTAGTACGCTAACCAGCAGACATGTCTTCTTGCACACGCATGAAATGGTTTCAACGCATGCGCGGAAGTGTTTTACTTCCTAGTGCGGGGACGTGGCGGCGTCAACGTCACCGACACGTCAGCGCGCTGTCTGCTGGCTGGGATTTTGGTTTGTTCGTGTGTACACGCGATTAAACCAAAATGGCAGCAGACAGATTTGTTCAAATCTATTTGGTCGTGTGTACGCAGCCATAGAGAAAATATTCGACATTATAGAGAAAAGATTCGACACTATAGATATAATAGATTCGACATTACAGAGAATAGATTTCGATTTATGAGAAAATAGATTCGACGTTATTACTAGTCATACAACATTAGAATTCTTGTAGGCAGAATGTTCGAACGGAAATGTACGATTCGACGTAAAGATTCGAGATTCCGTCAAATATTCTTTGACCATTCGACAGAAACCCAGTATTATTGGATTTTCGGACGAAAGTTTTTCCCCAACGAAAAACAAAATAAATCAAAACGATTTTCAGGAGTAACTAAATAAATTTATTTTCCAAACGAAAACGAAAAAACGAAACAAAATATTCCAGTCTGCACATGTCTAGTGCCTCATGGTTGTCGGTCAGGATAATTTTTATGTCATACATCTTGTTAAAAAAGAACTAAACTGTTTCCGAGCACCACAAACTGAAAACACTATTTCAATATGTTTTTAATATTCTAAGCAAAATCACCCATCCATCCATGTCTCCATGCTTTATATTGCTGAGAAAAACAACACCCTAGCATTTCTAGCTGCAGCCATCTTGAGGAACGGCAGATGATTCTTGTGGCATTTACTTCCTGGAATCTATCTGCCCTTAGCTCAGGCATGCAGGCAGGAGGGCAAGCTTAGCTGAGGAAGCCCATTCTCCCTCCTCCAGATAAAAGAAAAAATGCCCATAAAGACTCCTGGTGTTCTATGACATAGTTTTGGCCTAGACCAGAAACCAGAGAGCAACTGAACTATTGGGAAAAAAGGGTTAAAACCATTAAATATAATCTACCTTCATATCCATTTACTAATGTTTGCAGCATAAGGTTTAAAACACAGTTCATGTTGATTGACAGACTTTAGCTCTGCTTTAACCTTTTGAAATCATACATATATGGAGACCTTAGATTGTTGGTCCAGAGCTGCATACTTAAAGGGGTTGTAAAGGATTTTTTTTTCATAATAAGCATCCTTTACCTGCAGACATTTCTCTTTTCACTTCCTCATTGTTCGTTTTTGCTCAGAAGTTGCTCTATTTCTTCTCTGTTCTGTTCACTTCCTGCTTGTCTGATTGTACTGACCACCTTGAAGGGAGACTTTACTGCGGTGGTCAGTGACGTGCTTGCCCCCTCCTGGAAACTACATCTGTGCGGTAGGACGCTCTCTACGTGTTAGAGACTTCAAGAAGGTGTGAATTACTGGGTGTGCAGCAATGCATACTGGGAAATTTAGTTCTTACATGAACGAGCGCCGCAAACCAGGAAGTGAATGAGAGAACAGAAACTAGAACGCCGGAGGTGATATAGATGAAGGAATTTAATAGGTATTTACTCGTTTGTTAACAGAATCATTTCACTATTCTGTCTGTCTACCTTGCAGACAATAATTTCAGGCAAAAAAAATGTTTTCCTTTACAACTCCCTTAAGCTCAGAATGTAAAGATAACAAAATAAATCCATTCCCAGGTTTTTCCAAACACCTTCTGAAGAAAAGAAAAAAAAAATAGAAAAATCATGTACCATTTGAAAAAGGCAAAACAAACAATAGTTATTTTTGACAATGCAGTATAAACTTATTTGAAAAATTCCCATCCATGTTAAAGTGGAGTTTCACCCAAAAATGGAACTTCCACTTTTTGGAACCCCCCCCCCCCTCCTACTCTGTGCCCCCACTGGCTTCTGGGGGACACACAGCTCCAAGAACCCAGCAGGGACCAATGAAGACGTGCAGCGCTACTACCGCATGCACAGTAGGGATCCAAGCAGTGAAGCCACAACTCTTCGTTTCTTGATTCCCTCACTGAGGATGGCGGCGGGGGCAGCCGGGAGCCAAGCGTTTGCTCAGCCTCGGCTGCTGACATTGTGGGCACCATGGACAGGTAAGTGTCCATATATTAAAAGTCCTCCGCTTTTAGTTCTGCCTGTCTGCAGGGCAATCTCTTTCCACAACTTCCTAGATTTCTTGCATACTTTGCAGCTTCTCCTATGCTGTTTACTTTCAACTTGTAAGGACTACATATCCCAGGGTACCTCGCTACCTGCAAGCAGAGATCCCTGTACTGACTCCGCCTCCTGAAACCTCTCCTTTCAACAACTCTAATGTACAGAAAGCAGGCTCTGTGAAATATGTGCCACGGCAGTGCCTACTCATGGAGGTAGTGATTGTGTCAAAGAATCCAAGGAAGTAAATGTGTAAGGATCTTTACAAAGTAAGTTTACAAACTTCAAGATTGTTCAGATTAATACGCGTAGGCTAGAAATAACTGAAATATGTGGAATATATGAATTTATATTATGTCATAGATAGTCTTTAATACAACACATGTTATTCTAGTTATTATGTATTTGAAATCGAGGAACAATATCCTTTTGTTATTGTGATACGTATTATAATAACAATGCAGGCAAATGCTTTACAGGAAAGCCTTGAATGAATGATTGCTTTTTTGTTTTAACCACTTGCTTACTGGGCACTTACACCCCCCTCCTGCCCAGGTGAAATTTCAGCTTCCGGCACTGCGTCGCTTTAACTGACAATTGCGCGGTCGTGCGACGTGGCTCCCAAACAAAATTTACGTCCTTTTTTCCCCACAAGTAGAGCTTTCTTTTGGTGGTATTTGATCGCCTGTGCGATTTTTATTTTTTGCGCTATAAACAAAAAAGAGCGACAATTTTGAAGAAAAATACAATATTTTTTACTTGTTGCTATAATAAATATCCCAATTAAAAAAAAAAACACATTTTTTTTTCTCAGTTTAGGGCGATACGTATTCTTCTACATATTTTTGGTAAAAAAAAAAAAAATCGCAATAAGCGACTGGTTTGCGCAAAAGTTATAGCGCTTACAAAATAGGGGAGAGAATTATTATTTTTTATTATTTTTTTTTTTACTAGAAATGGCGGCGATCTGCGATTTTTATTGTTACTGCGACGTTATGGCGGACACATCGGACACTTTTGACACATTTTTGGCGCCATTCACATTTATACTGCGATCAGTGCTATAAATATGCACTAATTACAGTATAAATGTGACTGGCATTGAAGGGGTTAACACTAGGGGGTGAGGAAGGGGTTAAATGTGTATGCTAGGTGTGTTCTAACTGTAGGGGGAGGGGGGGGTGACTGGGGGGGTGACCGATCTGTGTCCCTATGTAGGAAGGAACACAGATCGGGCTCCTCCCTTCCAGAGACAGGACATTGTCTCTGTGTCAGCCGGCAATGAGAGATGATCTATGAGAGATCATCTCTCATTCGCCCACAGATCGCATTGCAAACGGCCGCTCTGATTGGCCGTTTGCCGCGATCTGTGATTGGCCGTGTCCAAGGGACACGGACAACACAGGGCTTCCCCGCAGCGCGCTGTACAGCGCGCGCTGGGAACGCCAGAAAGACATGCCGTCAAATGACGGCATGTTGGATATTGAGGTCCGCGCTGTTGCCGTCATCCGACGGTAGCGCGGGCCTCAAGTGGTTAATGAAGACTTGTTTCCATACAATGCTCTCAATCAAGACAGTCTATTTCAATGGCTAATGATTGTATTTTAAACTGAGCCTTGTTTCAGAAAATGAGCAATAAAAGGTTCTCTTAGAACCTGAAATTGTAGCACTGACGCAGATTCTAAAGGCACGGCCTTTTTACCAATTTCTGTTTTTCATAGACTTCCAAGGGTTTTGTTAATTCTTAATTGTAAGACACATACGATATAAAAGAACATACAAACAGGAAGTGCGACGTAGCTCCCAAACAAAATTGAGGTCCTTTTTTTCCCACAAATAGGGCTTTCTTTTGGTGGTATTTGATCACCTCTGCGGTCTTTATTTTTTTTGCGCTATAAACAAAAATAGAACGACAATTTTGAAAAAAAAACAATATTTTAAACTTTTTGCTATAATAAATATCTCCAAAAAATATAGAAAAAAATGTCTTTCTCAGTTGAGGCCAATATGTATTCTTCTGCATATTTTTGGTAAAAATCATAATAAGCGAACATTGATTGGTTTGCGCAAAAGTTATAGCGTCTACAAAATAGGGGATAGTTTTATGTTATTTTTATTATAATTTTTTTTTATTAGTAATATCGGTGATCAGCAATTTTTATCATGACTGCGACTTTATGGTAGACACATTGGGCACTTTTGACACCACTTTGGATCCATTGTCATTTTTACAGCGATTAGCTGTAAAAATTCAATGATTACTGTAAAAATTACACTGGCAGTGGAGGGGTTAACTTGTAGAGGGCGCTGAAGGGGCTAAGTGTGACCTAGGGAGTGTTTCTAACTGTAGGGGGGATGGGCTGTGTGTAACAGGGAACATTTGATCAGTGACAGCGTCACTAGGCAGAACAGGGAGATGCATGTTTACACTTGCCTGTTCCCGTTCTGCAGCTCTGTGACCCAAGAGGTTAACTAAACTGTTTGAATCACAAACTCACATTAAGGCCTCATTCACATTGCTGCAGCATAGTCGTAAAAAAAATATTAAACATTGAGGCAAAGAACACTGCAATGTATATATATATATATATATATATATATATATACAGTATCTCACAAAAGTGAGTACACCCCTCACATTTCTGTAAATATATATCTTTTCATGTGACTACACTGAAGAAATTACACTTTGCTACAATGTAGTGAGTGTACAGCTTGTCTAACAGTGTAAATTTGCTGTCCCCTCAAAATAACTCAGCATACAGACATTAATGTCTAAACCGCTGGCAACAAAAGTGAGGACACCCCTAAGTGACTCCACGATGACTCGTTAGTGTTACAAGGGTGTGCATGGGGGCATACGTGTTAAATTTGGTGTTATCGCTCTCTCTCTCTCATACTGAATTTTAACATGGCACCTCATGGCAAAGAACTCTCTGAGGATCTGAAAAAAAGAATTGTTGCTCTACATAAAGATGGCCTAGGCTATAAGAAGATTGCCAAGACCCTGAAACTGAGCAGCAGCACGGTGGCCAAGACCATACAGTGATTTAACAGGACAAGTTCCACTCAGAACAGGCCTCGCCATGGTCGACTAAAGAAGTTGAGTGCACGTGCTCAGTGTGATACACAGAGGTTGTCTTTGGGAAATAGACATATGAGTGCTGCCAGCATTGTTGCAGAGGTTGAAGGGGTGTGGGGTCAGCCTGTCAGTGCTCAGACCATACGCCGCACACTGCATCAAATTGGTCTGCATGGCTTTTGTTCCAGAAGGAAGCCTCTTCTAAAGATGATGCACATGAAAACCTGCAAACAGTTTGCTGAAGACAAGCAAACTAAGGACATGGATTACTGGAACCATGTCCTGTGGTCTGATGAGACCAAGATAAACTTATTTGGTTCAGATGGTGTTAGGCGTGTGTGACGGCAACTAGGTGAGGAGTACAAAGACAAATGTGTCTTGCCTACAGTCAAGCATGGTGGTGGGAGTGTCATGGTATGGGGCTATATGAGTGCTGCCGAAACTAGGGAGCTACAGTTCACTGAGGGAACCATGAATGCCAACATGTACTGTGACATACTGAAGCAGAGCCCCTCCCTTCAGAGACTGGGCCGCAGCGCAGTATTCCAACATGATAACGACCCCAAACACACCTCCAAGATGACCACTGCCTTGCTAAAGAAGCCTGAGGGTAAAGGTGATTTACTGGCCAAGCATGTCTCCAGACCTAAACCCTATTGAGCATCTGTGGTGCATCCTCAAATGAAAGGTGGAGGAGTGCAAGGTCTCTAACATCCACCAGCTCTGTGATGTCATCATGGAGGAGTGAAAGAGGACTCCAGTGGCAACCTGTGAAGCTCTGGTGAACTCCATACCCAAGAGGGTTAGGGCAGTACTGTAAAATAATAATAAACCAATTTGGACATTTTCACTTAGAGGTTTACTCACGTTTGTTGGCAGCAGTTTAATCATTAGGGATGAGCCCCGCATTCGATTCAAACGTATGTTTGACTCGAACATCATCTGTTCATCTGTTCGTACGTTCGTCGAAATTCGAACAAAAAGGGTCGTTCGCGCCAAATTCGAGTAACGCGTCACGGCCCATAATTCACTGCGGCATTGCGCGCTGATGATTGGCCAAGCATGCACTATGACCCGCATGCTTGGCCAATCACAGCGCGGAAAAATAACAGAGAGCCACAATTGGCCAAAGCCAGGGTGGCTTTGGCCAATTATGGCTCAGGGGGTTTAATACACGCCCCACACTATAAAAGGCTTCCTGCAAGGCGGCCTTGTGTAGTGTGTTGCAGCGTTGTTAAAGAGATCAGTCCTAGAGAGAGAGAGAGAGAGAGAGACAGTGGCCCAGATTCATAAAGCAATTACGCCTGTCTAACTGGTGTTAGACAGGAGTAATTTCAAATTTTGCGCGCCGTATCACTAGTTTGAATCCTCAAACCATGATACGGCGGCTTCGGGCTTCGATCCGAGAGGCTTACGTCTTCGTAAGCCTTCGGATCTACGCTGCGATATTTTTGGCGGCCGCTGGGAGGAGTATGCGTCGGGATATGCAAATGTGTTTTTACGGCGATCCACGAAGATACGAGCGGTCTTCGCAATCGCTTACGTCTGGGTTTTTTTACGTACTGTTAGACCAGCTTTTTGCTGGTCTAACGGTGCGTAGCCCATGTTAAGTATGGCCGTCGTTCCCGCGTCAAATTTAATTTTTTTTTTTTTTTTTTTACGTAACTCGTTCGGGAATAGAAATGTCCGTAAACGACGCTACTCAAAACAACGAATGACGTAACAACGTGATTTCGCGCAATGCACGGCAGGAAATTTGCGAACGGAGCATGCGCAGTTCGATCGCCGCGGGAACGCGCCTATTTTAAATCCTTCACGCCCCCTACTCGCGTAGATGGATTGCGACGGGAGAAATACACTACGCCGCCGTCGTTTACTGGACAAAATCTACCTGGATTCCACGTAGAGCCAGGTAAAAAACGGCGGCGTAGTGTATTTCGGAAACGCTACGATAATCTAATTCTCTGTGAATCTGCCCCAGTGTCTTTATTACTAGATAGATAGATAGAGCAGGCAGGCTAGTCAGTTTAGTTAAATTTACAGTGTGTAGAGGATATACAGTGCAGAAAATAAGTATTTGAACACCCTGCTATTTTGCAAGTTCTCCCATTTGGAAATCATGGAGGGGTCTGAAATTGTCATCGTAGGTGCATGTCCACTGTGAGAGACATAATCAAAAAAAAAATCCAGAAATCACAATGTATGATTTTTTTAACTATTTATTTGTATGATACAGCTGCAAATAAGTATTTGAACACCTGAGAAAATCAATGTTAATATTTGGTACAGTAGCCTTTGTTTGCAATTACAAAGGTCAAACGTTTCTTGTATTTTTTCACCAGGTTTGCACACACTGGAGGAGGGATTTTGGCCCACTCCTCCACACAGATCTTCTCTAGATCAGTCAGGTTTCTGGGCTGTCGCTGAGAAACAGAGTTTGAGCTCCCTCCAAAGATTCTCTATTGGGTTTAGGTCTGGAGACTGGCTAGGCCACGCCAGAACCTTGATAAGCTTCTTACAGAGCCACTCCTTGGTTATCCTGGCTGTGTGCTTCGGGTCATTGTCATGTTGGAAGACCCAGCCTCGACCCATCTTCAAAGCTCTAACTGAGGGAAGGAGGTTGTTGCCCAAAATCTCGCAATACATGGCCCCAGTCATCCTCTCCTTAATACAGTGCAGTCGCCCTGTCCCATGTGCAGAAAAACACCCCCAAAGCATGATGCTACCACCCCCATGCTTCACGGTAGGGATGGTGTTCTTGGGATGGTACTCATCATTCTTCTTCCTCCAAACACGGTTAGTGGAATTATGACCAAAAAGTTCTATTTTGGTCTCATCTGACCACATGACTTTCTCCCATGACTCCTCTGGATCATCCAAATGGTCATTGGAAAACTTAAGACGGGCCTTGACATGTGCTGGTTTAAGCAGGGGAACCTTCTGTGCCATGCATGATTTCAAACCATGACGTCTTAGTGTATTACCAACAGTAACCTTGGAAACGGTGGTCCCAGCTGTTTTCAGGTCATTGACCAGCTCCTCCCGTGTAGTCCTGGGCTGATTTCTCACCTTTCTTAGGATCATTGAGACCCCATGAGGTGAGATTTTGCATGGAGCCCCAGTCCGAGGGAGATTGACAGTCATGTTTAGCTTCTTCCATTTTCTAATGATTGCTCCAACAGTGGACCTTTTTTCACCAAGCTGCTTGGCAATTTCCCCGTAGCCCTTTCCAGTCTTGTGGAGGTGTACAATATTGTCTCTAGTGTCTTTGGACAGCTCTTTGGTCTTGGCCATGTTAGTAGTTGGATTCTTACTGATTGTATGGGGTGGACAGGTGTCTTTATGCAGCTAATGACCTCAAACAGGTGCATCTAATTTAGGATAATAAATGGAGTGGAGGTGGACATTTTAAAGGCAGACTAACAGGTCTTTGAGGGTCAGAATTCTAGCTGATAGACAGGTGTTCAAATACTTCTTTGCAGCTGTATCATACAAATAAATAGTTAAAAAATCATAAATTGTGATTTCTGGAAAATTTTTTTTGGATTATGTCTCTCACAGTGGACATGCACCTACGATGACAATTTCAGACCCCTCCATGATTTCCAAGTGGGAGAACTTGCAAAATAGCAGGGTGTTCAAATACTTATTTTCTGCACTGTATATATACATCCCAGGAGTTGTGCATATATTTATACACTGTATAGCTTAGCTAGATCAGTTCTTCCTAATTTACTGGCAGGCAGGTGATTGTGCTATTAAAAGACATTATCACAGGTATAGACACCCAGCAGGTACAATATTTAAAGGAATTTTTCTTATTTAAGCTTCATTAAAATCACAAATCACTGCTCCTGGAGTCCCCGCCCTGGACTGGGGGTATATGTCAGCCTGAGCTGGCCGATGGTTCACTTGCATGATCCCATTACTTGGAAGGGAACACAAGCCTATCTTTATCCATCTATATCTCAGGTAACTAATGGGGTTTATTTATATTTTCATCATTAATTTGGGTGGGGTGCATCTATTGTGGGACGACAATTCATTTGGCTAGCATGCATATTCACACCTATTACTTCTCCATATGTAGTCCCTTTGCACTTAGATGACCTTCACATTTACTCATTAACATTCATTCATATTTTTTCTTTATATCCCTTTTAGCACACTATGCACTTTAAGTGCACACATATTACACCTGGACTATGCTGTGGCCATCTAGCCTTCGTTGGTCTATGGGGGGTCTTCCTGCTTCAACCCTGGGGGGGGGGGAGACACCGTACCTGAGATTCCCACAGGTTCCCATGCAGAGGTTGGGCCCAGCCTTGGGACAGAACTGTAAGTCATCGACCTGTCACCAATTCTTGGGAAGATTAATCCCCCCCCTTTTTTGAGGGTACTATTAATTATTGGTATTTCTTTATATATATATATATATATATATATATATATATATATATGTATATATATATATACTGTCATATTACACTCCTGATGAGTGGCTGCAACGCCATGAAACATGTTGAGTGCTATTTGCTATTTGATACCAAGATTATTTGACTCTATTATGTGTATATGCATATATTTTTTATGTATTTATATCTATCATGTCAACTCATTAATTGTATTGTATGCTGTGAGCAGTATAGTTTACGTGTAAGTCATGTGACTACCAAACTATTTGATACAATGTCAGCCATGACTAAGCACTAACATAGTGTGAAACGCGTCGGCTGTCCTTTCCTGTGGCTGTGTTTGTTTTGTATGCCCATTGTTTATTAATAAAGACAACTTTTTGGAAGTTTCCCTGGAGTGCGGCTGTCCATCCCCTTTCCTATTTTCTACCATTGCTTTGTGCATTGCCAGCACCTTGGTGTTCCGAGAGGTTCCTTAATTGCTTACAAGACCCACCTGGAGCGGTGACTCCCTTTCCCTATTTGATACAATGACCTTTCAAGAGTTTGAATGCATTTTAGACTATAATAATAAATAAACTCATTTATATATACATGTATGTATTATTTTTATTCTATTTCATATGGCGGGCCTCAGTTTAAGTCCCAATTCCTCTCCTTTCCTGTAATTTGGTAAAAGGTTGTGAAGGGTTCCCCATTCTACCAAAACTTAAAAAAAAGTTTGGTTATCAATACACTTTAAGGGGCAGATTCACAAAGACGTAATATTCCGCTGCGTAATCGAAATACGGTACGCTGCCGTATTTCACCAGACTCTACACCGAATTCAGGTAGTTTTTTTGCGCGTACGCTATTGTGTCGTATTTTTTTTCCGCCGCGCAATCGAAATACGTGATTAGGGGGCGTGAAGCATTTAAATTAAGCGCGTCCCCGCGACGATCGAACTGCGCATGCTCTGTTCAGGAATTTCCCGCCGTGCATTGCGCGAAATCACGTCGTGACGTCATTCGTTGTTTGAGTAGCGGCGTTTACGAACATTCCTATTCCCGGACGACTTACGTTAAAAATAATAAAAGACATCGGAAAACGTTGAAATTCGACGCGGGAACGACGGCCATACTTAACATGGGCTGTCTAATATTAGACCAGCAAAAAGCAGGTATAGTGAAACGGAAAAAAAAGATGACTAAAGGTGCCGTAAGAGATTGCGTTGAAAGTGCGAAATTTTGTGGATTGCAGGCAAAAGCTCATTAGCATACCCTGACGGTGAAAAACAACAGGAAGTCCGCCCAGTGGCCGCAATTTTCTGGCAGCGTAGATCTGAAGGCGTACTAACACGTAATACAGTCGAAATGAAGCCCGCAGGTGTCTTTTCATGGTTTGAGGATTTCGACTAGCGTAAAAACGCCCGTAAGTCGAAATTACTCCAGTCTAACAACATTTACACAGGCGTAATCGCTTTGTGAATCTAGGCCTAAAGTTCTATAATAGGAGGACAGTCCACACATAAGACAGCTATTTCAGTCTTTTTGATGCTGTCCCTGGATACGACTCATTTTTTATAACCTAATTGTGATGTAGTTTGGGATTTAGAAACAAGATCCATTCCTATTGTAATGCATATTTTAATAACAATACAGATAATTGTGTTCCCGAAAAGATTTGGAGGCACAAGTGTCTTTGTATTCAAGTGAATACTTTTTTTTTTCTAGATGGTGTATCCAGCCAGCAAGATGGTCTATTTCAATAGCTAATGAGCTATTTTAAACTATATGGATCATTTAGGACATGGGAAAATGGTATGCTTACTTTTAATCTACATTTCGAAATGGAAACGCATACAGAAGAAAATGTCTTCTTTTCTGGTTGTATGTTCCATGTTGCCCTTCTGTTAAGATTTATAAACCCCTGGTAGTATGACTCCTTCAGATTGCTTTTATACATGCCGGCAATCCCATCTTTGCCCTTTGGAGTTTCTATTCACTATTATACATAAACCGACCGTAAAACTAGGCAATTTAAACTGAGAATTTTAAGAAAAATTTAGAGCTTGCCTTCTTTTAAAACCTCATGGTTAAATGATTAGTAGATCCACAGATATGTGCAGCTGAATTTTTAAGAAAATCTCCCATTTATTTATGAGTATAAAGCAGTGGTCGCCAACCATTTGGACCTCACAGACCTCTATTTTAAACTCCGGTGGATCACTAACATGAATTAAAAAAAGTTTCAAACATCTATAGATTAATGATCATAGAAGTTCCATTTTGCTTGGTTGTTTTTTCTCACTCATTGTGGGTTTATTTTATTTGAATCTAAAACCAAAGTTAGAAATGACAGTGAGAGCCGGTTCACACTACCGCGATCTGGGGGGCACTTGTGTTGTCCCAAGGCACGCCACATGTCAAATTATATGTTAGTCAATGAGAGTCGTCTTAATGTACACAAAGAAAAAACAAGGATGCGCCAATCTAAGTGCAGTATAAAACGGCTTTTAATAAAATAGACAAGTACACAGCCAAATGGCTACTCACAATAGATATGAGGTTACAGGCATATCAGGTGGATGTGGTCCGTGGTCACTGGTGTCCGATTTGTCCGTGTCCTAGTAGAGGTCTGCACAAGACGGGGGAGCTGTAGATGGAGCAGCTTATAGGGGAGGACAGCAATCCGTGCAGAGAGCCATACGGGACAGCATGCATCTCAGGGTGGACTGCAAGCAGGGATCGTCGCACCGGAAGTGACGTGGCGGGGCCTACGGGAAAAGACCAATCGGATTACGCGTTTCACAGATCCGTTGTTTCATCGATGGATCTGATAAAACAGCGGAGCTGTGAAACGCGTAATCCGATTGGTGCAGAGAGCACTGACAGACAGAGGGGGAGGTGGGCTGAAAGAGAAGGGGTCTGACTGACAGAGAGGGAGACAGAGGTGGGCTGACTGATATAATGGGAGAGGGGCTGACAGTGACAGATGGAGCCCTCAGGAGACACAGCACGCCAGGCAGAGAAGCGGTACTCACATGTGCAGCGTGCAGCTTGATCATTCACAGACCAACCCCGATTCCACATTCGCCGCCGGAGCCAATCACAGACGCCCATGTCGGCCACACGGCCAATTAGAGGGCGCTTGTTGATTGGCTTGTGTCAGTCCACCCCTGCAAGTGCCGCTATATCGAGCCGGCCCTGGGGGGCTTTTTCCATAGCCCATAACACAGCACTGAGCTGGGAAAGTTGCTGGCAGTGGTGGGGCGTTGACAGCGGCGGCAGGGGGCGGTGCCTGATGCACATTCGGTCTATAAGACACAGACACATTTTCCACCATATTTTTGGGGAAAAAAGTGTGTCTTATAGTCCGAAAAATACGGTAATTAATTAAAAAAAACAGATGACAATTTGCTTTAACGAAACGTAACAATCGGACGAGACCCCGACAACAAATGCTCCCCTGGAGGCCTAGATGAAAATAACAATAAATAATGTTGTCAGTGCGATTATCATAGTTTGTGGAATGTGAATTTGATGCAACAAGGCGACAGTGATGCGGTGTTGGTGAAACAAAGACGAATCAGAATATAATGAAACAGTATAACAAACATGAAAATTGCAAATAATGTCCACGTTTCTCCATTACCCACCATATTTTTTTGCAGACCACTGATGGTCCGCAGACCATAGGTTGCCGGCTGCTGATATTAAGCTTCCTTTCACTTTCCTTCCCTCTTTTACAGAACTGTAAAGTGGCTGGGCAGTGCAGCTAGTGATAAAATGTACACATATATCATTATCTCCACTTCATCTTTTGGTCCTGCATCTTCTTGCTAGAAGAAATGCACAGGCATGCACAAATGTTGGTCCATTAAGGGATATCTATGGTCACAGCATACACTTTCATTCTACAACATCAGGATTGTAATAACAATATAAACATTAGTTATTTTTGACAGTCCAATATAAGCTTACTTGACAAATCTCCTTTCAGGTTGTGAGCGCTGCCTGTCTGCTGGCCGTCACTTTCCTAAAACTTCCTGGATTGCCTGCATGCTTTGCAGCTCCTCTGTAGTTCAGAAAGCAGGCTCTGTGAATTCTGCGACACAACAGTGGTTATTTACAGGGCAGAGTGAATATGTATCCCAGAATTTAAGGAAGTAAATGTGTGGGGATTTTCACAAAGTATGTTTACAAACTTCAAATTCATTCCGATTAACTGGAATAGGCTAGAAATAATTGAAATACAATGTGGCAATGAATACATGATTTAGCATTTTGACCATAGATACACTTTAAGTTGAGGTGGTGATACTTTCTGATAGTGTTGAAGCTTGAAAAAATGAAACCAATGATCTTTTTTAATTGTCCCCAAGGTGGACAGTCTTCCTATTAATTACCAATGTAAGGGGGTCCTTCTCCTGACCACTAATCTATGCCTTGTACACACGATCGGATTTTCCGTCGGGAAAAACTCCAACGGATTTTTCCAATGGAATTCCATTCAAGCTGTCGTGCATACACACTGTCACACTAAATTCCGTCTGTGAAAAACGCGGTGCAGTACAACACTACGACGAGCCGAGAAAACTGAAGTTCAATGCTTCCGAGCATGTGTCGAATTGATTCTGAGCATGCATGTTTTTTTTTCTCCGTCGGAGTTCCCTACAGACGAATGGTAATTCCGATAGAATTTTTTTCCGTCGGACATGTTCTTCTTCTAAATTCCGATGAAAAAAAGTCCGATGGGGCACACACATGGTTGGAATATCCGATGAAAAAATTCCATCGGAAATTCTGATCGTGTGTACAAGGCATAAGAGTCTACACTTACCACCAGGGCTTTTTTTCAGCTGGAAAATGGTGAAACTCACTTCCACCACCTCTGGCTCAGGCTCTCTGCCTACCACTATCACCTGTAACACAGAAGTCACCTACAGTGGAGGTACTAGAGCCGGCTGGGTGCTACAGCTTAATACAGCAACACAAGTAAGATATGTTGACAATTGTGGAGCTTTTAAGGAATGGGGGGGGGGGGGTTGCATGGAGAGGCCAGAGCTGAAGATGGCTGAAAGTGAGATGTGGATGGAGGGTGCAGAGGTAAGTGGCTGTGGAAGAAGGCTGAACTCTGCACTCTCTTTTTAGTGCACCCCTGAACTCTGCACTCTGTATGTAATGCACTCCTGGTGTTTAATGCTCCTTTAGACCCTCCCACTGTTAGTGAAATTTAAAATGTAATGAGGTTACCACCAAGGTAAGAAGGCATTTTTCCCCTGATCGCCAATGTATGGGCCACAATACCGACTACTAATGTAAGTGGGCATTCTTTATTGACCACCAGTGTAAGAGGTAATTGATGACCAATAAAAGGGGCCACTGCACTGATCAACAATGTGCAAATGCAATTCTTCACTTACCACCAATAAGGTCATTTCTTCACGGAACTCTAATGTAAAAGTGTGCTACAATTTTCCCTGTTTGTTTTTTGGCTTATTTGCTCCATGCCTCTGATGCACACAGTGATCCAGTGAAACCCATATGCACACCCCTCTTCTGTTGCCTCATGTACTCATGCAGTGGGGGTTTTGGCATTTCATCTACTGTCTGGTTTTCCCAGTCAATGTGCCCACAATGATCTGGTTTTCGTATGTGGATCTTAATTTGATATGCGATCTAGTGGATAATGAAGGAGGTGTCCTGTAGGCCTAACCAATGTCATGTCCTAGGATAACAATGCTGTACAGTACACTACAGTGTGTGAGTGTTGTCACCCTAGGACAGGAAGTGTTAATGGCAGGATCACTAGGTAGAAATAAAAGAAAAAGCAGAAAAAGAAAACAAATTTCACCTCCATACCTATGGACCAGTATTAAAAGGTACATGATTTTAGGTACATTTTAGGTTGGATCTGACATGCATGCCCCGTACACACGACTGTGTTTTCTGACGGGAAAACTCAGAGGAGAGCTTTTGGCCTGGAATCCCGGCCGTGTGTATGCCCCCTCACAGTTTTTCAGATGGGAAAACTGGCAAACCCGCCTGCAAAAAAAAAAGAACCAGCTCTCCTTTTTCCCCGTCGGGATTCCCGACTGACTTTTTCCCGTCGGAAACCCTGAGCGTTTGTACGGGGCATAAGGCTCTGCCCCACAGGTTTCTCAAGTGATTCAAAGGAACACCCTTCCTCTGTATTACATAATGTAACTTCAGTTCTCTAAATTTTTCATACTTGTAATTTACCCCCAACAACTTGTAGTTAGAAGCCTTGGTTGGCTGTAGTGGTGGTGGAGAGTGTGTGTGGAGATTCCAAACAGAATAGAGAGCTTGCAGTCCTAGTTTGAGCATCAATAGACTACACAGCCTCTTGTCTGAGCAATCTTTGCCTGGGGAACTACAGAAAGCAGTTCTGAGAATGATAAGCTTTGTTATGCGTTGCTTTGCTTTAAAGTTGTGCTGGGTGTGGCCATTTTTATGATGAGATTTCTTGCTTCACCTGGTTGCACCATCTTTTTTATGATCAGTGATATTTCTTTAAAACCTCTGTGGGCGACTATTTTATTCCAGGGACTAAACATTACAGCTATGTATTACCCTTTGTCTTAGTGGGTGATTAGATTTATTGACCCTGGAGATGATTTGTGAATTCTGCAAACACCAACACAGGGGCCAGCTATATTTGTCATTCTGATTCAATTGTGCGCTCTGAAACAGCCAGTACATTTATCCTCCAAATGATGCAAAAGGAACTTGCCTTGCTACCACCTGCTATTTCCTCTTAGCTTTTACTGACACAGATTATTGATTTGATGGATGCTACTTGTTAACTTTGTATCTTCCTAGAGAGTTACATTATGGATATCACAACGGAAGGTTTTACTGTCGATCCAAGGTTTTCTTAAAGGAGAGTCACAATAAACACTAAATAGACTAATTTAATAAAAGATACGGTACAAATATTTTGTTTCCCTAGTTTATCCCTACTAAAGTATTTGAAACTAAGCTGGTTCCAGGGAATTACAATGTACTTTTATATGGTATATCCATCCAGTATATATCAATATAAAGACTGCTATAGTTATTTTAAACAATGATGTATGTAGTTACCTATGATTTACCCTTATATATTATTCCCATCAACCTCTGCACACCAGCTGGAATTTTAAATCAGAATCACATGGGAACATCTGCTTTAGCTGATGATTTTGGAAAAGAGTAGTCAGGGATGACTGACAAATGCTAAAATCTGCAGTCTCTACTATCTGTAATCGATTATATTCGCCAGCACACCCTGGATCGTCCAATTACGTCCAAAAATTTATAATTGGAAGATCCAGGATGTGCTGGCGAATATGTTCGATTGATGTCTCTAGGACCCAACTGGTAATCATTGCAGCACCCACCATTTTTTTTAAACCATTTTACCAGGAACGTGTGCGATTGGAATATTGATTAGACTCTACTATGTTTAATGCTGGTTGTCTTATAACTTGCTGCTGTTTTTGGCCATTGACTATATAATTGCCAATAAATAAATAATAAACTTCCTAAAATGTACTTTTAAAATCAATAAACATTATCCAAGGGAATCACATGGGAACATCTGCTTTAGCTGACGATTTTGGAAAAGAGTAGTCAGGGATGACTGACAAATGCTAAAATCTGCAGTCTCTACTATCTGTAATCGATTATATTCGCCAGCACACCCTGGATCGTCCAATTACATCCAAAAATTTATAATTGGAAGATCCAGGTTGTGCTGGCGAATATGTTCGATTGATGTCTCTAGGACCCAACTGGTAATCATTGCAGCACCCACCATTTTTTTTAAACCATTTTACCAGGAACGTGTGCGATTGGAATATTGATTAGACTCTACTATGTTTAATGCTGGTTGTCTTATAACTTGATGCTGTTTTTGGCCATTGACTATATAATTGCCAATAAATAAATAATAAACTTCCTAAAATGTACTTTTAAAATAAATAAACATTATCCAAGTGGGCACATAGCTATACTAATTGTGAGAAAAACAATCAGCGCCACAATACTAATAAATTACTCCTATAATGACGTGAGGAAAAAAAACACAACAAAAATAACCCACTAAGGCCCTGTACACACGAGGAGACATGTCCGATGAAAGCGGTCCGCGGACCGTTTTCATTGGACATGTCTCCGGGGATCTTTTGGTCTGATGTGTGTACAGACCATCAGACCAAAATCCCCGCGGACAGAGAACGCGGTGACATAGAAGTCACCGACGTCCTCAACCCAGGAAGTAAATTGCTTCCACGCATGCGTCGAATCACATGCGCGGGATTTCGTCCGCTGGTTAGACGTACTAACCAGCGGACATGTCCAACGAACAGGTTTCCAGCGGACAAGTTTCTAAGCATGCTTAGAAACTTTTGTCCGCTGGAAACCTGTCCGCTAGGCCGTACACACGATCGGACATGTCCGCGGAAACTGCTCTGTGGACCAGTTTTAGCGAACATGTCTCCTCGTGTGTACGCGGCCTAAGTGTCTACACAGCTGCTGAACACTTATAATAATACACCACACCTACTACAATATTAATTTTGTGAAAATAGTGCAGCGCTGCGTATCTATAAATCTTATATAAACAAATAATTAAACAATTTATGAAAAAAGAAAATAAATAAATTATAAAAAAACAGTTCATATGTAGGTTTCCAAAGCTGTCACCGCTGTGGAAAATCCTATTTAAATGGATCCAATATTCAGTGCACACCACCACGGCAAAGCACTGTGAGTCTAGATCTGCGGTGGATGAGCTGGTGATTTGATACAAGCTGTTTTTATTGTTATTTCTTGTAAGTGTAACTTTTTAGGGGGGCTTTTTTAATAAATTCAAAAGCAGAGAACACTATGGTACTTGTGTTTTTTGTTTCATGTCCTTAACCCCTGGATATATAAGTGGAAATGATTATTAAAAAGCGAATGATGCAATTAAGTGTGTGTATGATCTTACCGGCCCGTGGGAGGATTAACCTCCCTGGCGGTATGATTCTTTAAGATTTTAGGTGCTAAAAGCGGTACCATTATTTGCAAGGGAATTTGGCGTTTTATACTGTAGGCTTGTAATTCTTAGGAATAACTCACTTAAATCTATTCAAACAAGAGTCTAATAGGCATCCCGGGTATGATTTTTTTTTTTTTTTTTAATTAAAAATTATAATATAATAAATAATTATAAAAAATGATCACAAATGATAATATAATTATAGTAAAAATTATTCAATAATGTAATCAAATCAAAATCACTGAAATTTGCTCAGTTGCAGAATTTTTGCTGTCATTTTTTTTTTTTTTTTATGACGAATTTCCCCATAAATCGCTATCGCTAAATTCTGCAAGTGATTCTGATTTATTATCGCTGTTTTTTAGCTGCTCTAAAACAATTTTTGCCATAAAGGGACACTTTTGGTTGCTATGGGCAATCTACAGTTTGCAGGGAGAAAGAAAAGTTTTTATTATACAAAATGACATGTAGTGTACAGGGCAGACCACTAGGGACATGGGGTGTGTGTATTTTTTACATACAGTACTGTAATCTATAAGATTACAGTGTACTGTATGTATAGTGTTTGTTTACTTTTTTAAATTTGGCGCCGTTCCCCCCCCTACGTCGCGACGCTCGCAGGGAAGGGAATCGGAGGTACACACAGCATCAGGCGGACATCCGCCCGCCGTGTACTGCGGGGATTCATCGCTGGATCGCAGAGAAAAGGTAAGTAAACTTTTTCTGCATCCAGCGAGGTAAGCGCGTGTGTGGCACGGGGTTACCGATATTAGCTTAAAAATCTCACCCCGTGCCACACACGTGAAGACCGCCAGGGAGGCTAGTCTGACCGGGGGAAAAAAAAAATGCACCCCGAGCGTGACTCGGGGTTACCGCTTCTGGCACTGAATGTTAACCCCGAGTCACGCTCGGGAATACCGCCAGGGAGGTTAACAGATCCCCGGACACAAAACTACAAGAAAGAAACTTATTCATACCAAATACAAAATGATCACCTTATGACCAAAATCTACCTAAAAAAAAAAGGAAAATGGTAGAGCAAATATATATATATATATAGTGGGGAAAGAGTAACCCACAAATTATATAATAGGATATAGAGTATATTCTAGCAAAATGTGTTGATTACTCCTACCCTATCCTTTAAGATCTTGTTAAACAATCTTCATCCCTCCCCAAAGGGGGATGATCGGTAGTATGAATGTTCTTGACAGTTAGGTGGCATACACACGACCAAGTTTCTCGGCAGAATCCAGCAAGAACCTCGATGGGAAACGTATTCTGCCGAGGAAACCGGTCGTGTGTACACTTTTCGCCGAGCAACCCGTCAAGGAACTCGTCGAGCCAAAAAGAGAGCAGGTTCTCTATTTCCTCATTGTTCAATGGGAAAATTTGGCTCAACGAGCTTTTTGACTGCCGAACTAGGAACTCGACGGGCGGAACGATGAGTTTCGCCCGACGAGTTTCTCGGTCGTGTGTACGCGCCCTTCTTCTAGATTAGGGGTCTTAAACTGGCAGCCCTCCAGTTGTTGCAGAACTACAAGTCCCGTGAGGCATTTCAAGGCTGACATTTACAAGCATGACTCCCACAGGCAGAGGCATGATGGGACGTGTAGTTCCACAACAGCTGAAGGGCTGCCAGTTTGAGACCCCTGTTCTAGATTTTTTTTACCCAAGTTTTTTTAACTGTATTAAGTAAAGCATTATATCAACTTTTAATATATGTGAAGTATTTTGTGTCCAACAACAGAGTGGTGGGAGTCACTATGTTACATATATTTTGGCAGATACTCTAGCTTGTATTTTAAATGTGTATTTATTATTATTATTATTATTATTATTAATATTATTATACAGGATTTATATAGCACCAACAGTTTACGCAGAGCTTTACTCTATTAAACGTAGACAATACAGTTATAATACAATAAAATACAAGAGGATAAGGAGGACCCTTCTCAGAAGAGATTACAATCTATTAGGGTGGGGCAGGTGGTACAAAAGGTGCAACTGTGGGGAATTAGCTGATGGAAGTGGTAAAAAATTAGTTGGAGACGTGATAGGCTTCCCTGAAGAGATGAGTTTTCAGGGATCACCTGAAGGTAGCTATCAGACTGGTATTGCCTAACCACCGAGACACAACGGGTGTCTTGGAGCACCAGAAGTGATCATTATGCCACATGGAAATTTCCCAGCATGTTTACTGGTGAGCATTTATTAGTTCCCTTTTTTTCCCTGTAAAAAAGTCAGAATAGTTACAGAGGTGCCAAGTTTTTAATGAATATATACCCAGTTAGAATGGTTGCAGTATGTACAACACTTAAAAGGGGAGATCACAAAGATCCACGCTCTCTCCTCCTGTGAGCATATTTACAGCATTAGGCGGCGTACACACGACCGATTTTCTCGGCAGAATTCATCAAGAAGCTTGATGGGAGACGTATTTTGCCGAGGAAACCGGTCGTGTGTACACTTTTCGCCGAGCAACCCGCCGAGGAACTCGTCGAGCCAAAAAGAGAGCAGGTTCTCTATTTCCTCGTTGTTCAATGGGAAAACTTGGCTCGACAAGCTTTTTGACTGCCGAACTAGGAACTCGACGGGCAGAACGATGAGTTTCGCCCAACGAGTTTCTCGGTCGTGTGTACTCCGCCTAAAGACTGGTAGTGCTATCATGGGCGTCCGCTGAACTTTTTCCAGGGGGGGGCATAATTTTACGGTCACCTATGCTCCGCTTCTTTGACAATGTCATGAAGGGCAGGGGCTTAGTCATTATCCCATAAAGCCTTCTCCCTTAACTTGTACTCACAGTCCCCACTTGTAAGGTCACGGTGGTCTTCCTTCTCCCAAGTCCTGTTTCCACATGTCCCTTTGAAAATACATTACAGGCAGCAAAGCAAACACGAGGGTGCACATACAGGAAGCAGCCAGAGGTGGCAGTAAAGAGCTCTGTAACTCAGTGACACTGATCTTGCAACAGCTGTGGAGCCAACTCGCACAAACACAGAGAGTCAGCACAGCTAGAGATGCAAGCATGGCAGACCCTTGCCGATTCCAGGGGGGGTCACTGGCCCCCCCTTACTCCTATGAGCGGACGCCCATGAGTGCTATGCATTGCAACAGAGTCCTCATTGTTTGACTGGCTAAAGCAAAACTAGAGTTTGGCAGCTAAAAACTGTTGAAATGCATATCTGTGTACTGTTTATTTACCAAAGGATTTGTAATTCCTTTAAGGCCTCGTACACACGATCAAATCTGTCTGCTGGAAACGGTCTGCTAGACCGTCCCAGCAGACAGATTCAATCGTGTGTACGGCCGAGCCGACGGATTTGGCCACCCGACAGATTTCAAAGCATGCTTTGAAATCTATCGGGTGGGAATCCGTCCGCCCGACATGTCTGCTGGTTAGTACACTTAGGCGGCGTACAGACGATCGGACATATCCGATGAAAACGGTCCACGGACCATTTCCATCGGATATGTCCGATCGGGAGTTTGATCCGATGGCGTGTACACACCATCGGATCAAAATCCCCGCCGCCGGACGGCGCGGTGACGCGGCGGTGACGTTGACGCCGCCGCGTCACCGCCACGTCACCGCACCAGGAAGTAAAACACTTCCGCGCATGCGCCGAATCCATTCGGCAGCGGCGCGGCGGCGGTGGGGGCCGACATGTCTGCTGGTAAGTGTACTAACCAGCAGACATGTCGGGCGGACAGATTCCACCGGATAGATTTCAAAGCTTGCTTTGAAATCTGTCGGGTGGACAAATCTGTCCGCTAGCCCATACACACGAGCGGAGATGTCTGCTGAAACGGTCCATCGGACCGTTTTCAGCGGACATATCCCCTCGTGTGTACGCCGCCTTACCAGCAGACATGTCGTCCCGCACACGCGAGCAAACCAAAATCCTATCAGACAGATTTGTTCAAATCGGTCGGTCCGACCGATTTGAACAAATAGATTGCCTCGTATGTACGAGGCCTAAGCCATTCTTCAGATTTAATTACCCCTTCAACACACTATAGCCAGGTCCATAACCTTACTTCTTCAATTCAGATAAAGCAAACAATCTCCATCATGGACCTGCCCTGGCCTGTGGGAAAAGCCCTTTGCCTTCTATCAGTAAATCCTCTCTGTTATATTGCTATTACTGTAGATTACAGTGTTGCCACTATCTTTTCCAGTCTGAGCCTGGTTGTATAGGGGAGTGTGAGCAGTAAGTCAGTACAGTATGTATGGCTCTGATATAAAGATTGAGGTAATATGGAAGAATAGATTTAGGGTCCAATCACGCTGTTCTGGTGTTCTAATGCACACATTATATACTCTGGTGTGATGGGGTGCCATTGATTTGAAATGGCATCCCAACGCACCTATTGTACCTGTGTTGAAGTACACCATGCATTATGGTACGCCACATTGGTAGCCAATTTGCTTGAATAGGCTTCCATAACGCAACACACCAGAACAGCAACGTTTAAATAGGTGCTTAAGGATTTTTAATGACTATATGGTATAAATGGATTAAATGCAGGTCTTTATAGTGGATGTAAACCCGCTCTCATCCTTTCTAAACTACTCTGCCATAGTGCTGATCTATAAGGATATACACGCCTCCTGCATGTATCCTTATCTGTCAAATGTCTCCACTCTGTCTGTTATAAGAACTGAAAAACTGCAGATTCTGTGGGTGGATCTGTTATCTAGAGCTCGGTGGGTGGAGTCGTAATGCAGGGGTCAAGTCCTGGGGAAAAAAGTGTGGGAACTCCCACCCAAGATCCACTCCCCCACCAAAAAAAAAAGATACACTCATATGCATAATTCCTTAACCGCATGTTTTTTTTTTTTGATCCACTGTACCTTAGTAATTCTTTATGTTACTGGACGCTTCCTGTATATGGATTCATTGGGTAGTGTGCGGGTATTCCGTCACTTCCTCGATGCCGCAATGACTCCTGGGAGCTTTTGTCATTGTTCCCAGGAGACATTGCGGATGTCTGCCGCGAGTTATCGCGGGATGTAGAAAGAACTGCTTTAGTCCTGCAAAGGGAACTGTGTTCCTGCTGTAAAAAAATTGCAGGGACTCCGTTCCCACGCTTTCCCGCAGGACTTGAGCCCTGTCGTGATGTCAGTACACTCCCCGCTCATCTCTATACTCTCCTTACACTAAATTCTGCTATGATCACTAACATCCAGTCAAAATCAGGAAAAGTAACCACATGACTTCAGAAAAGGAGTGGGGGTGGGAATTAAAAAATAATGCCTGTCTCAGGCTAGTGCATGAGATATGTAAATAACCTGTCATTCACAGCAAGGGGGAGGAACGGACAAAAGTTTTCTCCTGTTTGTCCATTTATCTCACTGAAAAAAGAAAAGAGGATTGCTCAGAGCTGGATAAACTCTTTGTGGCAATACTGGGCACAGATGATAGGAAATCTTATGCCGCGTACGCACGACCATTTTTCGGGTTCTAAAAAAAAGTTTTTTCAGGCTCTAGAAAAAACAACGTTTTTTTCAACCCGATCATTAAAACAGCCTTGCTTACACACGATCGTGACAAAAAAGCGCGGTGACGTACAACATATACGACGACACTCTAAAGGGAAAAGTTCCATTCGGAAGACTCCACCCTTTGGGCTGCTTTAGCTGGTTTTGTGTTCGTAAAAGACAATTCACGCTTTTCAGTCTGTTACAGCGTGATGAATGTGGGTTTTTCACGTCGTTAAAAAGCACAAACACGACCGTGTTTTACAACCTGAAAAAGGACAACTTTAAAAACGTAGTGACAAATATAGAGAATGTTCGGAAAAAAATTGCCCATTTTTCAGAACCTGAAAAATGCTCTGAATCCCACACACGGTCGTTTTTATTGACATAAAAAAAAAACTTAATTTTTTAGAACCTGAAAAACGGTCGTGTGTACGCGGCATTATACTCTACATTGTGACAGTTAAATAAATAAAATAAAAATCAGGTTTACACCCACTTTAATATCTGCCTTCAGTTCTAATTTGAAGATTTTTATAACACTTTAGTTTTACTTACCCACAGGGATTTGATCATTTAGAAAGAACAATACACCTCTTGAACTGCTGCACTTATTAGGTTACATTCACTATTCAGGGCACGTAGGGCAATCTCACTATGCCTGCCTGTGATGGTTATTTCCACTTATCTCTGCACAAATTTATTCCTAGATATGAATAGCAAACCAGAGGAAACTTTCCAAATCCCTGGTGACACAGTTATCACACACCATACAAAAGATTCTTTAGAACATGGACGATCAATTCCTATATATATATATATATATATATATATATATATATATATATATATATATATATATATATATATATATATATATATATATATATATATATCCTCGTATCAAGGTGGCTATACCAGAATATACAGTGGGGATTGAAAGTTTGGGCACCCCAGATAAACATTTGTATTAATGTGCATAACGAAGCCAAGGAAAGTTGGAAAAATCTCCAAAAGGCATCAAATTACATATTAGACATATATCTTATAATATGTCCAAAAAAAATTAGATTTTATTTCCATCGTTTACACTTTCAAAATTACAGAAAACAAAAAAATGTCGTCTGCAAAAGTTTGGGCACCCTGCAGAATTTATAGCATGCACTGCCCCCTTTGCAAAGCTGAGACCTGCCAGTGTCATGGATTGTTCTCAATCATCGTCTGGGAAGACCAGGTGATGTCAATCTCAAAGGTTTTAAATGCCCAGACTCATCTGACCTTGCCCCAACAATCAGCACCATGGGTTCTTCTAAGCAGTTGTCTGGAAAACTGAAACTGAAAATAGTTGACGCTCACAAAGCTGGAGAGGCTATAAGAAGATAGCAAAGCGTTTTCAGATGTCAATATCCTCTGTTCGGAATGTAATTAAGAAATGGCAGTCATCAGGAACGGTGGAAGTTAAATCAAGATCTGGAAGACCAAGAAAAATATCAGACAGAACAGCTCGCAGGATTGTGATAAAAGCAATTCAAAACCCACGTTTGACTGCATGATCCCTCCAGAAAGATCTGGCAGACACTGGAGTTGTGGTACACTATTCCACTATAAAGAGATACTTGTTCAAATATGGTCTTCATGGAAGAGTCATCAGAAGAAAACCTCTTCTACATCCTCACCACAAGTTTGAACTGTGCAAATGAACATATAGACAAGCCTGATGCATTTTGGAAACAAGCTCTGTGGACCGATGAGGTTAAAATATAACTTTTTGGCCGGAATGAGCAAAGGTACGTTTGGAGAAGAAAGGGCACAGAATTAAATGAAAAGAACCTCTGTCCAACTGTTAAGCATGGGGGTGGATCAATCATGCTTTGGGGTTGTATTGCAGCCAGTGGCACAGGGAACATTTCACGAGTAGAAGGAAAAATGGATTCAATAAAATTTCAGCAAAGTTTGGATGGTAACTTGATGCCATCTGTGAAAAAGCTGAAGTTAAAGAGAGGATGGCTTCTACAAATGGATAATGATCCTAAACACACCTCAAAATCTACGGGGGATTGCATCAAGAGGCATAAACTGAAGATTTTGCCATGGCCTTCACAATCTCCTGACCTCAACATAATTGAAAATCTATGGATAGACCTAAAAAGAGCAGTGCGTGACATACAGCCCAGAAATCTCAAAGAACTGGAAGACTTTTGTACGGAAGAATGGGCAAAGATACCTCAAACAAGAATTGAAAGACTCTTGGCTGGCTACAAAAAGCGTTTACACTATGATACTTGCCAAAGGAGGCTGTACAAGATATTAACTCTGCAGGGTGCCCAAACTTTTGCAGATGCCATTTTTTTGTTTTCTGTCATCTTGAAAAAGTAAATGATGGAAATAAAATCTAACTTTTTTCGACATATAATAAGAATGAATGTCTAATATGTAATTTGATGCCTTTTGGAGATTTTTCCATCTTTCCTTGGCTTCGTTATGCACATTAATACAAATTTTTACCTGGGGTGCCCAAACTTCCGATCCCCACTGAACCTTTGGAAAGTAACATTTCACCACATTCCCTAAAGTCTAGGGAAAATTCCCTTGCAAAATGAGCAGGCTATTTACCTTTAGTAAATCAACCCCCATATGTTATATATGCTGCATAGAACTAGTAATCATTACATTTAAAGGGGTTGTAAAGGAAAAAGAGAGCCTCTTGAGGGGGGAGGAGGCGAGCAGGAGTGTCAGGATGCCCACTAACACACAGCTCCTTTCTCTATCTGCAAAGTAGAGAGTGTCCTGACTTGCCTGCCCCTCCCCCCTCAAGAGGCTTTCTCCACACCAGTGAGAAAGCCTTGCATTACTGTGTGTAGTTACAGACAGAAGAACAAGTGAGGATTTCTCAGAAGAAATAAGGACATTTAAAAGCAAAATTGGAAGGATGAGGTAAGTGAAGGAGGACTGCACTGAGTTAAAGGAAGCTATTTAGGGAAAAACATTTTTTCCTTTACAACCCCTTTTTTAATAGGGGCCAAAGTTATGTGCTGACTGCACTGGTCTTGGTCCAGCCTTCTAAGGTTTTATTATTCTGTGCTACGTACACTGACGTACAGCACTGCACACAGCAGAACTTCTGCTTCACATTCACCGTTGTAGGAACAGCACATACAGTAACTCATGCATAAATCTGAATTGGGCACGGTTCATTTCATCAGCTCTATTGCCAATTGTAGCTACAAATGGATAAGACGTGAACACTGCTAAACCTTATTTCACATGGATTACTTTCTATGCGGAGAAAAAGCCTATTTCTTCAGTTTATATGGACTGGATGAAAATACGATCAGGGTCCTAGATGTGGTTTAACCTCAGTGCTCCCAATTTTTCTAAGAATAAATTTTATCTATCTTATTTTGAGTGTGATAGTTCCTAGAATAAATATAAATAATAATAATAAAAAATACAGAATTGCCAGAGCCGTGACCAAACTTTTTACTGTGTATTCAAGTTTTTTTTCATGCTCTAATGTAGAGAACAAATGTGTTGTGTTTTAGAATGTATGTCCTGTGTTAAAGCGGAACCAAAGCCTGCAATACTGTTTCTGTAATAAAGATCTGACACTCCCCCTCCAGGGCCCTTAGAACACTACTGAACATTTTATTGTTTTATGGGAGGAAGGCCATCCTACTTAAGTGGAAATCACCTGCCCCGCCGGGGCTAGCGTTCTGGAAGGGCCTGGTGAACTCAATGATGCCCCTGTACAAAGCAACTTATATATCCAGAGGGTGCGAGAAAAAGTTCAATAAGGTCTGGCGGGCTTGGTTTGACGCGGACATCACTGCAGGATAGATTGTAAGGCTGAATAGGGGGTTACATTCCTGAAATAGTTACCTTGCACGTGACACCGATGGGTGAGCCTCTGCTGCGGCGGTGGTGGGGGAGCCATGCTGACTCCTGTTGAGACCGGTCACAGGGTGGGGTGAGATACACTGTATGGACGGGGAGTGTGTCATATTTACTGAACTGTATACCTTGTTTATGTTCATAACTGTCTATGGTACTGATCCCAAGTACAGGACTCTCCTTTTGCTTGTGCAAACACAAGATATGGTGGTGGACTGAGTTATAGGGTTACGGGAGGGAGGGGGGGAGGGAGAGGTTGGGGGGGCGTGTTTTGTTAGACAGTTACCTATGTTAGGTAAGAAGTCAATGTTATGACCATGTTGGTCGCGAGGGGCATGGTGTTGTGCCATGGCACTCTCTTTTGTTTGTATCTGTATGTCTTGTTGAAAAATCTCAATAAAAATAATTTTCAAAAAAAAAAGATCTGACACTCATACAGTGTCTTAAAAAAGTATTCATACCCTTTGAAATTTCCACATTTTGTCATGTTACAACCAAAAATGTAAATGGATTTTATTGGGATTTTATGTGATAGACCAACACAAAGTGGCACATACTTGTGAAGTGGAAGGAAAATGATAAATGGTTTTCATTTTTTTTTACAAATAAAAATGTGAAAAGTGTGGCGTGTATTTGTATTTAGCCACCTTGAGTCAATACTTTGAAGAACCACCTTTTGCTGCAATTACAGTATTTTTGGGGATGCCTCTACCAGCTTTGCACATCTAGAGAGTGACATTTTTGCCCATTCTTTTTGGCAAAATAGCTCAAGCTGTCAGATTGTATGGAGAGTGTCTGTGAACAGCAATTTTCAAGCCTTTCCACAAATTCTCAATTGGATTTAGGTCTGGACTTTGACTGGCCATTCTAACACATGAATATGCTTTGATCTAAACCATTCCATTGTAGCTCTGGCTGTATGTTTAAGATTGTTGTTCTGCTGGAAGGTGAACCTCTGCCACAGTGTCAAGTCTTTGCAGACTGTAATAGGGTTTCTTCTAAGATTGCCCTGTATTTGGCTCCATCCGTCTTTCCATCAACTTTGACCAGCTTCTCTCTCCCTGCTGAAGAAAAGCATCCCCACAACATGATGCTGCCATCACCATGTTTCACAGTGGGGATGGTGTGTTCAGCGTGATGTGCAATGCTCGTTTTCTGCCACACATTGGGCCAGATTCAGGTAGAGTTGCGCTGGAGTATTTCGATATGCGCCGCGTAACTGTGAATATGCGCAGTCGTTTCTATGTGGCCGTACCCACCAAACTAGATGCGACAGAAAACGGGCCATTTCCGATCGGCTTAACTTTCCGACGCCAGAGTCTCGTCAGCGCATAATTTCGCTTGGCGCATCAGTCGCGCCTATTGATTTCCCCTGCAAATATGCAAATGAGGGAGATTTCCCGATTCGCGAACGGATTAGCACCATACGCTGGCTACATGCGCTGCACGTATTTCGTCCGTCCGGCGCAAAGTTATTTCTACAAATAGCTGCTTTATTTTTACTCCAGACGGCCTCAGGTCAGCAGGAGAGCAGCTACAGCAGCAGCGTTACCGACGAAACTAGCAAGCTGAACAACCACACTTGCAAGGACAACCCCTCTGTGTGCCAACATGCCAGGGGCAGTCGCGGTCCTAGCACTAGTACTGGGTCCCCCGGTACGAAGGAGGCGGGAACGTGAGAGGATATACCGCACGCGCATGAGCCTCTTTGGCATGGGGGATGAGGAGGTGTATCGCCTCTTCAGATTCAGCCCTGATGCAATACTTGAACTAACCACAACCCTGCAGGATGACATCACCAGCAAGACTGGTGAAGGTCCTGGCAACACTTCATTTCCTTGCCAGTGGATCATTCCAGCGTACAAGTGGAGTGGTGGCTGGGATGTCACAGTCCTCCATGAGCAGATGTGTGCACCAGGTTGTCCCTGCAATCTTCAGATGCATGTCCAACCAGTTCATCAGACCCACCACTGAGGAGCTGCGGCTGAAGGCAATGACAGATTTCTACAGCATTGCCAGATTCCCACGCACTGTGGGGGCCATTGATTGCACACATGTGGCCCTTCAGCCCCCCAGTGCCACAGAGCACATATACCGCAATCGGAAGCATTGGCACTCCATCAACGTACAGGTGATAGCCGATGCCCAACGCCTCATATGGCACGTCCGTGCCAAACACCCCGGGTCCAGCCATGACAGCTTCATATACAATCAGAGCCCCATCCCAGCGGAATTCGAGCAGAACATGTATGGGGACAGCTGGCTGGTTGGGGAGTGACATGGGTGGCAGGCATGAATATCCCCTCCCATGATGCACACCTCACAAGTGGCACATGCAAGACTAACATTCTCCTGTCTTTTCCCTTCCAGGTGACTCTGCATATGCACTGGGACCCCATCTAATGACTTCTTTCCGGAACCCACAAACCAGAGGAGAGAGAAAATACAATGAAGCACACATCAAAACCCGTGCAGTGGTGGAGCAAACATTTGGGCTCCTGAAGTCCCGTTTCCGCTGCCTGGATAAGTCCGGGGGGACACTATTGTATTCCCCTACCTTCGTGTGTCAGATCATCGGTGCATGTTGCATTCTGCACAACTTTGCTATGAGAAAAGGCCTGCAGATTGACATACGTGATGACCTGACCCCCCAACCAGACAGCCCCCCCCCTGCCAGAGGAGACCCATTCAGCTGATGGAAGAGCAGTCAGGAGGGTCCTCGCCGTAGGCATCTTTGGACAATAAACCAAAACATTAATCACACAGACAATGCACGCATGCACACCACTGATGTCCCTAGATCACACACACCACATCCACATCACATTGGATTAGCCCAAGTCCAGCATGTAGGACTTGGGAGCAGCAACGCCAGCGTCAAGGACCCAATGATGTCGCTGTCCATTCATGCACCTTTCACACGTCATTCATACAGCCGTGGGGTTAACTTCACCACCACGGCCGAGGGTGACACCCCTTACTGGCAGAAGTGCCACCCCCTCACATTCACACACCATTCACACTGCAACATGTGCAGTATCAAAAAAAAAAAATCTCATATCCAGAGCATAATCACAAATAAAATAACTCATAACCTGAGCATTAAGAATAAAATAAAAATCTCATAACCTGAGCATTAAGAAGAAATAAAATACAAAACTCATGTCCTGAGCATCAATCAAAAAAACAAAAAAAAAATCATCTGGGATGCCGGGGGCTTCTTCTGGCGGCCCCTCTCTGGCTCCTCAGCTGCCTGGATGGAGTGGGTGGGGGTGGGGGGGCATCTGGAGGTGGCTGATCCCCGGGTGGGCCACTCCTGGCAGCTGTGGCCTGCATGCCCTCCAAGGCCATGGCTATCCGGCCGAGGTAAGAGTTGGTCTGGGCCTGCATCCTGAGCTGCCGGGTGACCTGGTAAAGCTGGGCCCGCCGACTCTGCCTCCCCTGGTCCCGGATGGCAGCACTGTTTGCCTGGATGGCAGCACTGTTTGCCTGGATGGCAGCAGTGTTTGCCTGGACGGCTGCAGTGAGGTCCCTTATCTCACCCTGCACCTCCCCCAGACTGGTCACCACTGCAGTGCAGTTGCAGCTCACATCCTGCACTGCAGAAGAAATCTGGGCCACGGAGCACAGGCTGTCAGCCACTCTGTCCAGGTGCCCAACTATGTCCCCCATTTGCTGGGTCTGCCTGGCGTGATCCCTCGCCACCTGGTCCTGGACCAGATCAGAGCCCCCCCTGGTCTTATGGGTGGCCTTCCTGGGGCTAGTAGATGGTTGTCCCCAGGGGGATGGAGTCGCCCTTGAGGGGCTTCCTATGATGGGGGAGGGGATCTGAGAGGGCCCTGCAGAAGAGGAGGACTCGTCCAAATATAAAATAATGTCCTGCTCTGCCCCAACAGGCTCCTCCTCAACGACCTCTGCAGGTGAGGTGTGGGCACTCTCCTCCTCCACCTCGGTGTCTTCACCACCCAGGGGCACGGGCACTGGATGCTGTTGGGGGGATGGGGTGGACTGGCCGCCGACAGATGATGGCCCAGCTCCGTCATCTGTGGATGACACAAAGCAGACACATGTTGGTGGTCCCACACACTTGGCACATGTACCCTCCCCCCCACATGCAATACACCAAATAGGGGATAAAAAACACTTACCTGTCCTGGAGCCTTCCTCCATAGAATCATAGCCTGGTACCCCCTCCAACTGCTCCCTCTCCAGGCAGCGGGCGACCACCTCCTCCTCTGTGTTCAGGCTGACCGCACATGGGGGTCCACCACCCGTGCCACTCTCATGCCTCCTAATGGTGGCCACCTTGCCCCGAACCTTGCGCCGTAGATCGTTGATCTTCTTGGCAATATCGCCAGCAGTCCGGGTGGAGTACCCCAAAATATTAACCCTGGCAGCAATGCTTGCCAGGATGGCCTGCTTCCTCTCCCGGGTGGTCTTTTTCGGCTTTTCCTGCCATGGAGGACATCGTTGTGGGTCTCCATAGCAGAGATGACCACAGAGACCTCTTGGGCATTAAAATTGAGGTTCCTCCTCTCTTTGGGGGTAGCGGGAGCAGCCATAACAGAGCAAAAGTAAATTCCCTGGGGTGGGGGAAACGGAAATACTTTTGCGCCGGAATGGCGCTTCCGCTGGCGCTTTTATACGCGCAACGGAACACATTGCGCTGGCGTTTCCCGTGAAGTGGTGCCGACGGAAGTTGTGAGCATGCGCACAGGGGGCCGAATGAAGCCTCACTTACTGCGCATGCTCCGTGGATGATGCGCTGAACGTACGCCTCTGCGCTGGGCTCCGCCCATTATTTACATATGATCACACCCACTTCCACTTGCGTCGGGTTACGCCAGCGCAAGTTTAGGAGCAAGTGCTATGTGAATAACAGTACTTGCGCCGAAAGTGTCGGCGGAGTAACGTAAATGAGAAACGTTACTCCAAAGTAAAGAAGCGCCCATCTACCTGAATCTGGCCCATAGCGTTTTGCTTTTAGGCCAAAAGGTTTAATTTATGTCTCATATGACCAGAGCACCTTCTTCCACATTTGCTGTGTCCCCCACATGGCTTCTTGCAAACTGCAAATGGGACTTCTTATAGCTTTCTTTCAACAATGGCTTTCTTCCTGCCGCTCTTCCATAAAGGCTAGATTTGTGGAGTGCACAACTAATAGTTGTCCTGTATACAGATTCTCCCACCTGAGCTGTGGTTCTTTGCAGCTCCTCCAGAGTTACCATGGGCATCTTGGCTGCTTCTCTGATTAATGCTTTCCTTGCTCGGCTTGTCAGTTTAGGTGGACGGCCATGTCTTGGAAGGTTTTACAGCTGTACCATACGCTTTCCATTTTACAATGATGGATTGAACAATGCTCACTGAGATGTCCAAAGCTTGGGATGTTTTTTAACAATCTAAGGCCCCGTACACACGGCAGAGAAACTCGACGGGCGGAACACATCGTTCCGCCCCGTCGAGGTTCTCTGCCGGCCGTCAGATTCGGCGACCCGCCCGTCGGGAAAGGCAACCAGCCATTCATCCCGACGGGCCGTCGAGCAAATAGAGAACCTGTTCTCTATTTGCTCGACGGGTTTCCCGACGGGCGGGGCTCGCCGAGAGCGTACACACGGCCGAGGTTCTAGGCAGAATGCGGCTCCCAGCAAGGTTCTCGCTGGTTTCTGCCGAGAACCTCGGCCGTGTGTACGGGGCTTAACCCTGCTTTAAACTTCTCCACAACTTTATCCCTGACCTGTCTGGTGTGTTCCTTGGCCTTCATGATGCAGGTTGTTCACTAAGGTTCTCTAACAAACCTCTAAGGGCTTCACAAAACAGCTGTAGTTATCCCCTTCGCGCCGAGCGTACGCATATGCGTCCTCGGCTTTCAGGAGTTATACCGGGATGATGCCTGCAGCTGCAGGCATCATCCCGGTACCGTTGTGTCAAGCGGGCGATTGGCTAGCCTGACATAACAACCGATGCGGCTAAAAGCCGCTCGGTTGTTATGCCGAAGGAGCGGAAGGGGACATGCCCCCCCTCCCGCCGCCTCTCGCCGCTCTGACCGGGCCTTCCGTCCTACCGGGAGACCCGATTCTCGATCCGACGCCTCCTGTGTCCCGGTGCAAAGTATAAACGCGGAAGCGACGTCATGACGTCACTTCCGGGTTTCTCGGCTGCCAATGGCGCCGAATTTAAAAAAGTACACAGTGTACAGAATCGCCGTTTTCGGCGATCTGAATACTTTGAAGTGTAAAGGAGGGACTGGGGGTCTTTTAGACCCCCGATCCCTCCATAAAGAGTACCTGTCACCACCTATTACTGTCACAAGGGATGTTTACATTCCTTGTGACAGCAATAAAAGTAATCAAAATGTAAAAAAAAAAAACACACAATTTATTATTATTAAAATAGACAAGAAAAAAAATAAAACATTTTAAAGCGCGCCCCTCCCCGCGAGCTTGCGCAACAAAGAAAAAGCATACAGAAGTCGCGCCCGCATATGAAAACAGTGTTCAAATCACACATGTGAGGTATCGCCGCGATTGTGAGAGCGAGAGCAATAATTCTAGCACTAATAAAACAGTTTTAATAAAAGTTTAGTCGCCATTCCACGAGTGCGTGCAATTATAAAGCGTGACATGCTTGGTATCTATTTACTCGGCGCAACTTTATCTTTCACATTATGCAAAAATTGGGCTAACTTTACTTTTTAATTTTTTTAAAATTCATGAACGTTAATTTTTCCCAAAAAGTTGCGTTTATAACACCACCGCACAAATACTGTGTGACATAAAATATTGCAACAATCGCCATTTTATTCTCTAGATTCTCTGCTAAAAAAATATATATAATGCTTGGGGGTTCTAGGTAATTTTCTAGCAAAAAATACGGATTTTAACTTGTAAACACCAAATGTCATAAATAGGCATAGGCATGAAAGGGTTAAACTGAGATTCAATTACACACAGGTGGACTCTATTTTATAATTATGTGACTTCTGAAGGTAATTGGTTCGACTAGGTTTTAGCCCAGGTTCACACTGGGTACGATTTAGTTCGATTTGAGATCCCAAATCGGCGGCAATTGCCGGAAATGACACCGTCCTAATTGGTGCGACGCCGCATCTGCGGCGCTGCACCGATTTCAAAAAGTAGTTCCTGTACTACTTTTTGCGATTTCAGGACGCGATTTACATTGAGATCTGTGCAGAAACCTGCACAGATATCTCCTAAATCGCGCCGAAATCGGGACTGCCAGAGGGAGTGAAATCACGCGAGTTCAGCTGAAATCGTGCGATTTCACTCCCGCAGCCCAGTGTGAACCAGGGCTTAGATTAAAGAGTCAAGGGGGCTGACTACAAAGGCACCCCACACATTTCACATATTTATTTGTAAAAAAAATGAAAACAATGGGGCAGATTCACAGAGAATTCGATTATCGTAGCGTTTCCGAAATACACTACGCCGCCGTATTTTACCTGGCTCTACGTGGAATCCAGGTAGATTTTGTCCAGTAAACGACGGCGGCGTAGTGTATTTCTCCCGTCGCAATCCAGCTACGCGAGTAGGGGGCGTGAAGGATTTAAAATAGGCGCGTTCCCGCGGCGATCGAACTGCGCATGCTCCGTTCGCAAATTTCCCGCCGTGCATTGCGCGAAATCACGTCGTTACGTCATTCGTTGTTTGAGTAGCGTCGTTTACGGACATTTCTATTCCCGAACGAGTTACGTAAAAAAATTAATTAAATTTGACGCGGGAACGACGGCCATACTTAAAATGGGCTAAGCACCGTTAGACCAGCAAAAAGCTGGTCTAACAGTACGTAAAAAAAAACAGACGTAAGCGATTGCGAAGACGGCTCGTATCTTCGTGGATCGCCGTAAAAACACATTTGCATATCCCGACGCATCAAAACTACGCAAACTCCTCCCAGCGGCCGCCAAAAATATCGCAGCATAGATCCGAAGGCTTACGAAGACGTAAGCCTCTCGGATCGAAGCCCGAAGCCGCCGTATCATGGTTTGAGGATTCAAACTAGTGATACGGCGCGCAAAATTTGAAATTACTCCTGTCTAACCCCAGTTAGACAGGCGTAATTGCTTTATGAATCTGGGCCAATGTATCCCTTTCCTTCCACTTCACAATTATGTGCCACTTTGTGTTGGTCTATCACATAAAATCCCAATAAAATACATTTACGTTTTTGGTTGTAACATTAAAAAAATTGGAACATTTCAAGGGGGTACTTTTTCAAGGTACTGTATTTTATTTTCTTATTAGCAGCCAACTTGGGATTTACTGTGTAAAGGTATCTCTTTAAAAGCTTGGTAAAATGTATCTAAACAGACATTTAGCCACCATTCACAAATTCACACTACTGTAGCGTGTTGTGCATATGCACATATTTGCACAATTTTCATGTTTTTCAATGGGCTGCCTTACACATGACAAACACAATAAAGAAGCTCAAACACAAAATGTATTCTCGCTGGAGAAAAAAACACTTGAGAGGGAACATGATAGTGATTTACAAATACCTCAATGGTTAACCCAGCATTGGAAAAAAGCTATTCAATCTCAGGGGGTGTAAGAGCCACACAATGAGATTGGAGGAGAAGTAGTATAACCTTAACCACTTAACCACTTAAGACCCGGACCAATACGCTGGTAAATGATGACCCAAGGTGTTTTTGCGATTCGGCACTGCGTCGCTTTAACAGACAATTGCGCGGTCGTGCGACGTGGCTCCCAAACAAAATGTGCGTCTTTTTCTTCCCACAAATAGACCTTTCTTTTGGTGGTATTTGATCACCTCTGCGATTTTTATTTTTTGCGCTATATACAAAAATAGAGCGACATTTTTGAAAAAAAACACTATTTTTTACTTTTTGTTAAAAAAAAATCAAATAAACTAAATTTTAGTCAAACATTTAGGCCAAAATTTATTTAGCCACATGTCTTTAGTAAAAAAAAATCGCAATAAAAAAAAATAGCTACCTAGCGGGAACAGCGACACTAATACAGCGATCAGAAAAATGATCGCTTAGTGATGCTGGCAATAGGGAGTGAAAGGGTTAACTAGGGCGGTGATCAGGGGGTTAAAACTTTATTAGGGGGGGTGGGGGGGCTACCCTGGACCTAACACTAACTGTTTTTTACACTGCCTGTCACACTGACACTAAATGCAGTGATTAGATCACTGCATTCAGTGACACTGTGACAGGGGGGGTGGGGGGGGCGATCACAAGGGGTTAATGTGCCTATGTGAGTGTGTGTCAGTGTTGTGTTGGTGCACACTTACTTGTGATGTCTTCTCTCATCAGCAGCGGTGGGAAACACCGCTGCGATGAGAGATTACATCATTTCCTCCTTCCTGTGTAAACACAGGAGGAGGAAGTGACAGGAGCTGGGAGCGCGCGCATTGGCTGGGAGCGATCGCAGGGGGGCGGGTAAACGCCGGCATCCGCCCGCTCATCCCGGATCGCTCCCGGAGCCAGGGGGACCCCCGCACGCCGCGGAGGGGGTCCCGATGGGACCCCCGAACCGCACTTAGGCGGGGACGTAAATTTACGCCCTTGTGCCCGTACGTGCCATTCTGTGGCCGTATATGTGCGTGCGGGGGTCCTTAAGTGGTTAAGGACTGCCTCCTGCACATATATGTCGGCAGAATGGCACGGCTGGGCACAAGCACGTACAGGTACGTCGCCTTTTCGAGCCCAGCCCGCGGCCCGGTCCAAAGCTCCATGACCACGGCCACGGGATCTGTTCGCCGCCAGTGTCCCGCGATCGGTCACAGGAGCTGAAGAACGGGGAGAGGTGTGTGTAAACACACCTTCCCCATTCTTCACAGTGGCAGTGTCATTGATCGTCTGTTCCCTGATATAGGGAAAGACGATCAATGACATCACACGTCCAGCCCCGCCCTCCTACAGTTAAAAACACATATGAGGTCACACTTAACCCCTACAGCACCCCCTAGTGGTTAACTCCTAAACTGCAATCGTCATTTTCACAGTAATCAATGCATTTTTAGAGGCACTTTTTTTGCTGTAAAAAATGACAATGGTCCCTAAAATGTGTCAAAATTGTCCGATGTGCCCGCTATAATGTAACTGTAAGGGGGCGGGGCTGGACGTGTGACATCAGTGATCGTCTTTCCCTATATCAGGGAACAGACAATCACTGACACTACCACAATGAAGAACACGGAAGGTGTGTTTACACACACTTGTCCCCGTTCTTCAGCTCCGGTGACCGATCGCGGAGCTTTGGATCGGGTCACGAGCGCGACGTGTTTTGCACATTTCGTAAACGCAACTAAATCAAATGATTTTGCAAATTTTTATGCACTACATGTGTAAATGAATGCTTAATATTTAATGCAATATTTTTTCCTTTATTTTTTTTCTGGTCATCCTGCCAGTAACAAAATAGTTTTACTCACTTACAGCACTCTGTTTACAGAGGAGCAGCGTTGTCACCCTAAGCTGCTCTTCTGATTTGGAATACAAATGTCTGCCTCTCCCCATCATTTCTATTTTATAAAAGGGTATTGCTCTGTTATTCACAGAAGATAGCTGAGAAAACTGATATCATTGTTTAAAAAATTAATTCAGACTACAGGAGTTCCAAGAATGCAACATTTCTAATAAGATCAAAAGGTATGTTTCTGTACTTGCAGAAAATGTTCTTAGCTCTGCAAATGTAAAACCAATGCAGCCACCACATCTAGTGACTGGTAAGCAGGGCTGATCCTGGGCAGGTGCACGGGGTGCAGCGCACCCAGGTGCCACAGAGGTGGGAGGGGCTGAAGCACCAGAGTGCTACCCTTCTGCCTCCTCCTCTTGTCTGTGTCCAGAGGCAGCTCTCTCTGCAAGCAACTGATAGGAGCGGATCAGAGGAGGAGAGACTGTGCCGCCACAGCCGATACTGTGTTTCCTGCCCAAGTCTATCCTCCCTCCTGTCAGAGGAGGAGAGCAAAGCAGCCAGAGACCATAGCAGAAGTCTCTGAGCATCTCCTGTATTATATCTGCAGTCTCTGAGCATCTTCTGTACTATGTCTGCAGTCTCTGACCATCTACTGTACTATGTCTGCAGTCTCTGACCATCTCCTGTACTATGTCTGCAGTCTCTGATCATCTCCTGTACCATGTCTGCAGTCTCTGACCATCTCCTGTACTATGTCTGCATTCTCTGACCATCTCCTGTACCATGTCTGCAGTCTCTGACCATCTCCTGTACTATGTCTGCATTCTCTGACCATCTCCTGTACCATGTCTGCAGTCTCAGACCATCTCCTGTACTATGTCTGCAGTCTCTGACCATCTCCTGTACCATGTCCACAGTCTCAGACCATCTCCTGTACTATGTCTGCAGTCTCTGACCATCTCCTGTACTATGTTTGCAGTCTCTGACCATGTGGGGGTTCCAGAAATATTTCTGCACCCAGGCATCTGTGACACTAGGTTCGGCCCTGCTAGAAAGATACATTATATTACTTTTTTGTTCTTGGGTTTAGTTATACTTTGTGTAACAAAAGTTTCAATGTCCTTGTCAAGCATTACACAGGACACATAATATGAGCCGTTGCCCTTAACAAAGTCAACAGCAAAGTTCACATGTCACAGTCAACATCACAACATCACAAACAGCCATCATTTGCACCAGACATAAAGCAATGTATTTTAAAACATACACACTTATTGCATCGGACTCAATACTGCAATAAGAGTCGTCTTTAAAGTTCTCTTTTTTTGTCAACTTTGGTTTAAAATGCAAAAAATTTGCATTTATATTGAAAAATATTGTAGATAACTTATATATTGCATGAATTCAGTGTGGTAATAAGGCTTCATTTAGAGTTTCAAGTGTCAGAGAGGTCTCCTCATTGTCAGGAAAATATGCAAATCACAAACAAATGAATAATGGTCCACATGCCTAATGTACGCAGGATTTAATCGGAAAACATATAGATCAAAAATCTATTTTTACCTGTTTTCCACATCGGAAAAGGCTACTTTAGTTGATATAATTATACTTAAAAATGAATACAATATCTACTTTAAGATTAAGTTTAAGTGCAGATCATAGCAATTTTTTTTTTTTTTACATCTCTAGCAATCTTTACCCCAATCGGCGTTCTTTACTTTTTTCATTATTGTTCTGCCTTCCTGATATCAGAAACCAAATCCCAGATCTGATCTAGGTATTAGTTCCTATAGGCTGCAGTGGTGATCAGCGGCAGGTGCTCAATAAGGGGCGCAGGGGACTCACCCCCCTAAACTCCATGCGCCGGCCCCTAATTTCTATTAAGTTTTTTTTTAGATACATTATTAGTGCCAGAGGCTCTAATTGACATAAAAAAGCGTGGGATCTGCTCCCCATGCCCACCCGCTTGTGACATTAGCGAGTCAACATTCTCCTTTGTCTTCTTGCTTCTCCTAGGACAGCTAAGTCTCCTAAGCCGGTCCTAAGACTGGATTGGTCAGGGGGGGAGGAAGCGACCTAATTGGCTGGGAGGAGAAGCTGGGGAAGCCGCCCTAGTTCTGGATGGGGTAAGTACAGGGCTGGCTGGCGGGCAGGAGGGGTGGAGGGTTTGTTTTTGCCCCCCCAAAAAAATGGAGCACCAGCCGCCACTGGTGGTGATACAGTAATTATATGGCAGCAATACTGTCACAACCAGGACCACCGTGCCTCAGAGTGTGTAGTGGAAAAATAACACTTCCGTGACATCATTGCCCCTGCAATGATTCATCTTATTAGGCTGTTTAAAAAAAATAAAAATAACCAAGAGATCAATTTGATGTGACCTGATTTTAGAAGACAATTTTATAATACAAGCAAAATGTTATTTTAGAACTGAGGTTTTTATTTAGTGTACCAAGATTTTCTCTTTTGAGCTGTGTCTTTATTCTGGTGCTTTGGTTCCACCTTAAAGGGTTTGTAAAGGATTTTTTTTTTATCTTAATGGCTTCCTTTACCTTAATGCAGTGCTGTTTTCATGTCCTCATTGTTCGTTTTCGCTCTCAAGTTGCTATAATCTTTCACCTCCACACTTTCTGGTTGTCTTTTTCCTTATAACGACAGTACTGGGAGCTTTCTCTCTGTGGTCACTAATCAAGGAGGTGTGATCACTGTGTGTCTAAAATCCCTCAGAACCAATCAGTTTAGTTTTACAAACCATCAAGCCCTGTATTGGCTCTGTGGCTCTGAACATCACAGAAGCAGGAAACAGCATGCAAAAACGAAACTAGAACTGCTGGTACATTATATGATTGATTTGTATCTATTTTTAATCATTTTTAAAAGGAATCAGTTAACTATTATGTCTCTATACCCTGTAAACACTCATTTCAGAAAAAAAAATGTTTCCTTTAAAACTCCTTTAAGGCCCCTTTCACACTGAGGAGTATTTCAGGTGTTTTTGCACTAAAGATAGAGCATAAATAACGCCTGAAATACTCCTGCTCCAGCATTCTCAATGTGAAAGCTCTGCAGAGATACATTGCCGGCGGTATTAACCCCTTTTTGGCCCCTAGTGGGGGTTAATACCACACCGAATACCGATGACATCCCCTGAAAGTCATTCTCTTAGCACCTCTGACTTTTAGACCGCAGGCTTTGTGAAATGTGTGACACTGCAGTGCCTACTCACAGGACATGAATAAAACGTGTGGGGATCTTCACAAAAATAAATTTACAAACTTCAAGGCTCTTTAGATTGATAGCCGTAGGCTAGAAATAATTGAAATATAATTAATTAGAAATTAATATATGACTTTACATTTTCACCATAGATGAACTTTAATACATATTCCATAACCCCCCTTCCCCCCAAATGGTATGCTCAGGTGTAGCCAAACCAACAAAATTGTACCCCTTTTTAACACTCCCTGCAACAAATGGGCACCATGAACATAATGCAGCATGTGGAGCGCAGCATTTTATGGGGACACTAGGAGATGACTAGTGTTGCTCACGAATATTCGCATTGCGAATATTCGCTACGAATATTGCATATTCGAGTATTCGCGAATAACTCGAATATCGCGGCCAATATTCGCTATTTCGAATATTCGTATTTTTTCAAATTTCGCAATCAATTTCGCAATCAATTTCGCATTCGCACTAGCGAAATTTCGCATTAGCGAAATTTTGCATTTTTTTTTTTTTTATAAAATATAGCGAATATTCGTAAATATCGAATATTTGTGATATTTTATCCAAAAAAAATAGCGAAATTTCGCAATCATTTTCGCTTTCGCATATGTGAAATTTCGCATATGCGAAATTTCGCTATTTTTTTTTTATAAAATGTAGCGAATATTCGTAAATATCGAATATTCGAATATTTATCCAAAAAAATAGCGAAATTTCGCATTGGCAAAATTGGCGAAATTTCGCAATTTTTTTTTTTCATAAAATATCACGAATATTCGATATTAACGAATATTCGCGAATATTCTTCGAAATATTCGCGAAATATCACAAAATCGAATATGGCGTATTCCGCTCATCACTAGAGATGACTAAAATGTTTACAGGTGAAGATTGAGCACACAGAGTTCCTCACCTCCTCCCCAGGTATCTCACTTTACCAAGCCTACAAACACTTTGAACTAAGCATCCCAGAATCATTCATAGCCACAGGAAGATCATTAAAGTGGAGTTTCCATTAAAAAAATAAAATAAATACTTTATAGTGTAGCTTAGACCTAAAAAAGAAAAAAAAAATGTTTTACTCACCTTGAAATGCCTGTTGCTATGCGGTCCCACGAAATCTGCCTTCCTATTCACAGAGGATCCTGACGTCAGCTCCCTCGGCTCCTCTCATCGCCAATGCTCCTGGGAAATGATGACACATGATGCCGTGCTCCTCCCCTGTGCAAGAATCGCATGCACTTTCCCCGGCCTCTAGTCGTTGTCATGGCAACTCAAGTGGTTGACAGCGCGGCTTGAGATTGGAGCGGGACGGGCGCCGCTTTCTGATTCGTCTCCATAGAAATCCAGGAAGTAATTGCTTGTGGGCTTCACAATGCCCACAAGCAAAATACCTCCAGCATCCGGCTGGAGGTAAACCACTGGGCCTTCAGAAGAAAAATCAAAACCCACCTCTTCTGAGGCTTACTCAAAGAAGGGATACTAAGTGCCCAGAGGCAATTGAGTTTGCATGTGTTGTGCTATATAAGTTTCTCACTCACTCACTCACAACCATCAGCACACCGGAATATAAAGTGTTTGTTTGTAAGAAGTCTGGGGAACGGCGGTGCATTTAGCAATAGTAAGTGACCCTATATGTACAGATAAAATGATTAGAGAACTGACATACTTAAAAAAAATGCAAAATGTAGTGGAAACCCGCTTTAAGCTTGAGACTCATATTTGCTTTTCTCTCTGCTCACTATCTGATATCTTCAACCGGCGGGCTTCCAGGTCTCAATCACCAGCTGCTGTCATTGGCCAGGCAGGAATGACGTATACGCAGGAGCTCGGTCAGGTTAGGCATTGATAAGTTTGTACAATAAGCTCACAGTACAAGGGCAGACAGGCTGGTAAGTAACTGGTAAGCACAGGTCTGATCATTGAAGGGATGGTAGGCTGTTCTCCCAGCACAGCCAAAAAACTAACCATGCTGGGATAGATGTGCTTCTACGCCTAGTGTGGTTAGTCCTAAACAGGAAAGCAGGGGACTGGCGGGATCACCAAATCTTTCACACAAAGAAAGCAATGCAAAGAGAACAGAATGCTTTTTAACACAGGTACAACTCAGGAATATGAAATGTCATGCTGCGTATACACGACCGCTTTTCGGGTTGTAAAAAATTAAGTTTTTTTTTGTAATGCCAATAAAACGATCGTGTGTAGGCTCCAGAGCATTTTTCACAATGAAAAAAATGGGCATTAAAAACGTAGAACATGCTCTAATTTTTCACAACGTTTTTAACATCGTAAAAAATGTCCGTGTGTGGGCTTTAACGACGTGAAAAACCTGCGCATGCTCAGAAGCAAGTTATGAGACGGGAGCGCTTGTTCTGGTAAAACTACCATTCGTAATGGAGTAAGCACATTCATCACGCTGTAACAGACTGAAAAGCGCGAATCGTCTTTTACTAGCTTGAAATCAGCAAAAGCAGCCCAAAGGGTGGCACAATCCGAATGGAACTTCCCCTTTATAGTGCCGTCGTACGCGTTGTAAGTCACCGCGCTTTGCTAGAGCATTTTTTTTTTTCACGATTGTGTTTAGGCAAGGCCGTTTTAATGATCGGGTTGAAAAAAACTTCATTTTTTCTAGACCATTAAAAATTTCATTTTTTACAACCCGAAAAACGGTCGTGTGTACGCGGCATCAGGATAACATGTTTTTTAAATATTGACTTTCTCTGTGCAAATTCATCCCTATGAAGTTTCTCAGTCATTTTTCATATTCTGTATAAATATTAGTTCTTGAGACTTGCTGGATGTATTATTCATTTGCTAGAGGGAAGGTGTTAAGTGCTTTAACACATACAAGATGCTTCAGTAGAAATTTAAAAAAAGGGAGTGCCAGTAAATATGCAGACGTGGTTGTAATAAGATAGATACTACGAAACTGAAGTGAAGTGATATAGTCAGAAACTAAGAAAAGTTCACAGATGCTATTGCCTCAGTGAGCTTGTATTAACCCTTTTATTGCCACACTGTATTATACATGCCCTTGGTCACCTAGGGCAGTGATGGCGAACCTTGGTACCCCAGATGTTTTGGAACTACATTTCCCATGATGCTCAGCTACACTGCAGAGTGCATGAGCAACATGGGAAATGTAGTTCCAAAACGTCTGGGGTGCCAAGGTTTGCCGTCACTGCCCTAGGGGATGGTACAGACATGATGTACATAATATGTTCTTAGCTGGTAAAGGTTGTATATAAAACATCCCACTACCATTATTTAATTATATATATATATATATATATATATATATATATGCATTCTACTTGCAAATGGACCAAAAAAAAGGGGGTTTACATGGAAAATCCCTTCATCATTATTTAACTAAAGGCAACACTTTTTTTAGTTTTGGATAGAGAGGAGAGGAATTAGAACCCCTATTCATTTTTATTGCTGTCTGTGCCCCCATTAAGGAAATTCCCCCCTTATTTGTCCTGTTTACCATTACCATTAAAAGTAAAAGTAAAAGAAAACCCCAATTTTTGGGTTGTCCCCAGAAAAGGGGAAATCTTCCAATATGGATCTTAGTTCTGGTGACCTAGGGGTCCCCAAGAAATTCCTTTAATTTGCAGGGATTGCCTCTCACTTTAACCTATGAGACAGGAAGTGAAAGGAATTCTCCCCAATGAGACACAGATGGCAGAAAAAAAATTGACAGAGGTTATAACCATCCCTTGCTCTATCAAAAATGAAAACAAATAAGTTTTGCCTATAGATCTACTTTAAATATAGACTAAGGCCCAGATTCAGATACAATTAGATTCGCGTAGAGTATCAGAAATACACTACGCCGCCGTATTTTACCTGGCTCTACGTGGAATCCCGGTAGATTTTGTCCAGTAAACGACGGCGGCGTAGTGTATTTCTCCCGGCGCAAGCCATCTACGCGAGTAGGGGGCGTGAAGCATTTAAAATAGGCGCGTTCCCGCGGCGATCGAACTGCGCATGCTCCGTTCAGAAATTTCCCGCCGTGCATTGCGCGAAATCACGTCGTTACGTCATTTTTTCTTGAGTAGCGTCGTTTACGGACATTCCTATTCCCGAACGAGTTACGTAAAAAAAAAAAAAAAATAATTTAATTTGACGCGGGAACGACGGCCATACTTAACATGGGCTACGCACCGTTAGACCAGCAAAAAGCTGGTCTAACAGTACGTAGAAAAAAATAGACGAAAGCGATTGCGAAGACCGCTCGTATCTTCGTGGATCGCCGTAAAAACTCATTTGCATATCCCGACGCTGAAAACGACGCGGACTCCTCCCAGCGGCCGCAAAAATATTGCAGCGTAGATCCGAAGGCTTACGAAGACGTAAGCCTCTCGGATCGAAGCCCGAAGCCGCCGTATCATGGTTTGAGGATTCAAACTAGTGATACGGCGCGCAAAATTTTAAATTACTCCTGTCTAACACCAGTTAGACAGGCGTAATTGCTCTGTGAATCTGGGCCTTTATCTGTGCAAATGCATCCAGGTGAAGTTTCGCAGCCGTATTTTGTATGCTGTGCAAATATTAGTTCCATGTATTGAGACTTGCTACATGTATTATTCATCTGCTACAGGGGAAGTGTTAAGTGCTTTAACACATACTCCAGAAATGCATTGCCTTCAGCAACAAAGGGTTGACCAGTAAATAGGTGTATTAGTGAAGTGATGCTACATTCTGCAGTTGTATGTGAGTCATTATGGTTGTTTTTGGACTTCTTCATGTGGTTTGGCTTTTAGCCACCATTTACACATGAGCACTTTGCAGTGTGTTTTCCTACATCTGTACATGCAACATGCAGAATCTCATTGTTTGTAATTGTGCCTGTTCACATTTTATGCTCGACACCCTACACTCAAACAAGTACACAATCTTTGTTTTTAGTATAATCAGAGGTAACAGCAATTTCTGTGATACTAAACAGGCGGAGTGATCTCCTTTCTGACACTTTCTGCATAGATCTGGCAGTAGAGGAGGTGGAGTAGATATGTGCATTCCCGTTCGTACGAATGTTATTTTCGTACAAAAATTTTCATTTTCGTACCCGCGGGATAATGTGTACATACGAAAACGGTAAAGCACCAAAATATGAAAATGACGGGATAACGGATGAGCCGCATAACGAACGACAATCCGACGGGAAAAAACGACAAAACAAAAACGGCAAAATAACGAAAATGAAATCTGTATCAAAAGATTTGCATTGTGTATTTTGTTTGAATCTGTTTTGTGTTCGTTTTCAGTTGTATGTTCATTGTTCAATGACATCTATAACAAAAGAATTTCATTATGTATATTGAATGAATTCCTTTTTCTGTTCGTATTGTGTATTCAAAATACTGAAGGCAAATCTTTTGTTATAGGTGTCATATCAACATACGAAAATAACAAAAGAAAACGGATTCAAATGCAAATCTTTTGTTTATCGTTTTTTTTGAATGGCCAGAGAGTTAGGCTGGCCATAGATGATACAATATTCTGTGCAATTTTCTGTACAATTTTCTTTAGATTTACCTTCAACTATGTAGTGCAAGGGCCTGCCTGATTGCATACAATTGAAAGTGTTGTTTAGTTTGACCTCATATTATATGGTTTTTGGTAAATCTAAAAGAAAATTGTACAAGAAAATTGAACATGTATGGCCAGCCTCAGTGACTGAAAGCAGCTTCTCTTTTGTGCTGAGTAGTGAGTACTCTAGTACAGTAAAGCCAAATAAACTTTTCTGTGGATTTTCATCTGAAGGGAGATCAGTTGGCCAGACTTTTGAACCCAAAAATGGTTTTCTGATGCAGTTTAAAAACGAACAAATTTTCTGAGAACGATCTGGCCAACTGATCTCCCTTCAGATGAAAATCCACAGAAACATTTATTTGGCTTTACTGTAGATTTTCATCTGAAGGGAGATCAGTTGGCCAGAACTCCCTGAAAATATGAACAGAAAAAAGGATTTTCATCATTTTGTACTTTCCTAAATATATCGCGGGATTCGCGGCACTTTCAACATGCGGCTCATCCATATTAACTATTGTTAAGCCCCATACACTTGGTCAGACTGTTTTAACAACAAACATAAAAAGGATCGTTTTCCGATTGTTCTCAGAAAATTTGTTTGTTTTTAAACTGCATCAGAAAACCATTTTTGGGTTCAAAAGTCTGGCCAACTGATCTCCCTTCAGATGAAAATCCACAGAAATTTTTATTTGGCTTTACTGTACTAGTGTACTCACTACTCAGCACAAAAGGGAAGCTTCTTTCAGTCACTGAGGCTGGCCATACATGTTCAATTTTCTTGTACAATTTTCTTTTAGATTTACCAAAAAACATATAATATGAGGTCAAACTAAACAACATTTTCAATTGTATGCAATCAGGCAGGCCCTTGCACTACATAGTTGAAGGTAAATCTAAAGAAAATTGTACACAAAATTGCACAGAAAATTGTATCATGTATGGCCAGCCTAACTCTCTGGCCATTCAAAAAAACGAAACAAAAGATTTGCATTTGAATCCGTTTTCTTTTGTTATTTTCGTATGTTGATATGACACCTATAACAAAAGATTTGCCTTCAGTATTTTGAATACACAATACGAACAGAAAAATTAATTCATTCAATATACACAATGAAATTATTTTGTTACAGATGTCATTGAACAATGAACATACAACTGACACTAACAAAAGAAAAGCATTCAAGATACACAGAATGCAAATTGACGAAAATTCACGATAATTATTGTCTAACAAGAAACGAACATGAATTAAACAGAATAATGAACCATCCCGCATGTACGAAAATATAACGGTAACGGAAATACGAAACGATCGGAATACGGAAAAATCGCGTCGTACGACAAACGAACGGGAACGAACGGGAAAACGGGTGTCTTACGAAAAACGAACGGAAACGAACCGACGGGACCATACGAAACGGAACAAAAAAAAAAAACGAAAACATTTTCTGTGCACATGTCTAAGGTAAAGTGAATGTTGGTGAGCCGGACTGCTGAAGGAACCACAAGCCGCTGTCAGCAAATGTACAGTAACCTCTGACCCATGAGGTGAGACCTTTGCCACAACAGGGATGGGCTGCTAGCACTGGCAAGAGAGCACCAAAGTGCTTAACCACTTCATTACTGGGCACTTAAACCCCCTTCGTACCCAGACCAATTTTCAGCTTTCAGCGCTGACGCTTTTTGAATAACAATTGCGCGGTCATACAACACTGTACCCAAATTATATTTTTACCATTTTTTCCCCACAAATAGAGCTTTCTTTTGGTGGTATTTGATCATCTCTGCGATTTTTATTTTTTGCGCTATAAACAAAAAAAGACAGAAAATTTTGAAAAAAAACACAATATTTTTTACTTTTTGTTATAATAATATCCCAATTTAAAAAAAATATATATCTTTTTTCCTCAGTTTAAGCTGATACATATTCTTCTACATATTTTTGTTAAAAAAAATCGCAATAAGCGTTTATTGATTGGTTTGCACAAAAGTTATAGCGCCTACAAAATAGGGGATAGATTTATGATTTATTTTTTATTTTTCACTAGTAATGGCGGAGATCTGCGATTTTCTTTTTGTCAGGCCTGTGATATTGCGGCGGACATATCGGACACTTTTGACACAATTTCGGGACCATTCACATTTATACAGCGATCAGTGCTATAAAAATGCACTAATTACTGTATAAATGTGACTGGCAGGGAAGGGGTTAACACTAGGGGGTGAGGAAGGGGTTAAATGTATTCCCTGGGTGTGTTCTAACTGTGTGGGGGGAGGGGGGTGACTGGGGTAGGTGACTGACGCTGTGTCCCTATGTACAAGGGACACAGATCGGTCTTTCCTCTCCCTGACAGCACGTGGAGCTCTGTGTTTACACACAGAGCTTCATGTCCCTGCTGTCACCTGCTGGGACCGCCGATCGCTGGGACCGCCGCCAGGCACATGCATCTGCTTCCCAGCGATGCAACGGCACAGTGTTTACTACGGGTAATGTAAACAAAAGCCATCCAAAGACGTCCGCCTGGCACCTCAGGTCGGCGCTGCAGATGTCTTTTGACGATAGCGCCGACTTGAAGTGGTTAAAGCTGCAGGGATGTGTGCGGAGTCCGCTGGACAGCAGCATAAGACAAAAAGCCACGTGGCCGAATGATGGCATGGTGGACCTCCGGAGTATTGAGCCTTAATCCACATGTATGGGATGTCCTCTGACACACTTTGTGAAGTAGGTGTACACATTTCAGGACACCACCACTTTGTCATCCTACTACATGAAAAAAAAATGGCTTTTTAAAAGTGTAAGGGCTGTTGAATAAATGTATAGTAAATATGGCAAGTGTGCTTAATTATATTTATCCATGACCCTTTAAGGCCTCAATCACACATGCGCTGAGGCTCATAATGTCAGGTTCTGGATCACAACCTGAAGCCTTTGTGGTGTCTGGCTGTATTTCTCCTCACTGTGCCACCTGAGATGTTGGACAGCTCCCTGTCTGATTTTGTGGACAAACTTGTTTTGTGTTTTGTTTCTGGTGAACCTTGAACCGTTTGCTTCTTGATTTAAGCCATGTCTCTTACCTTCCTGTTTGCCAGATTATTGTGCTCCTCTCCAGCCAGTATCTTGCTCCTTTCGCTCCTGCTGCCATCCATATCTTCATTACCACTCGTTACCGACCTTTGGATTGTTCCTAAACTATGCTTCCACTTGATTTGAGTCTGTAACTACTTGCTACAAGAAGCTCAACAGATCACTTAACGTCGCCGGATCCCGGGTCTGCTGTGGCTCTACCCAGCCCAGTGCACTGCAGGTTAGCATCACTATCCTAATGCTTCTCTGGGACCAGGACTGGTCCCCCCTAACAACACCTACACCCACTATTTTTGCACATTTGTACCCCAATATGTGCCACTATTGGGTTCCTGCTCCCGGGACCCCTACATCCACTGTTACCTCCCTTGTTACCAGACAAGTAGGTCCCTCCACACATGTGTCCCTTTTGGCCACCGTCAGGGATCCTGTCTGGTTCCGCCCGCTGTACCCCTGTGGCGGGCCTTTGTAGATCTTCTCCTGATGAAGCGGCACAACCCGCAAAACTAGATGAGATACTGTCATAACCCTCAACCCATCGTAATGTCTTCCCATTCTAGGGACTTCTGTTTTGGTGCTGTTGGATGGTTGTCACATTTTTATTTTTGTAATTGTCTTGTTTGTGTGTTGAATAAAATATACCTATTGTTTTAATCTTAATCCCTATTTTGTATCCTTGTATCGGTACCGCAATAGTCTTAACTGGCCCTTTTCCCCCCTTCTTGGTTCTTTGGTTCGGGGACCTTAGACTCAAGTACTTTATATCTAGATCGCTTAACATATAAAGGTGTGAGGTCCCGCCATTTAGCCTGTTTTTTCCATTTTTATATCAACGTGGAGAGTTGATGATATACATGTTTTTCACATACCTATGTGAGTATTTTAATCCCTGTGTACAGTTTTAATAAATATTGAAGCAGAGAGCACTATGGTTTTTCTTTGTCATTTTATGGCCATACACAATTGATTGAGATCCCAGGAGGAGGTCAGTGTGGTCCAGGGATGCCAGGAGGAGGATATTTTTCCCGTGGCATTCTATGAGACATACTATAAGGCATTTGGGACTCTGTTAGGGCGTCATTTTCTTGAGGTGAGCAGGCATTTCAGCTAGTGGTCACTGAAGTCACTGGATAATATGAATCAATAATTCCATGAACTATCACCTAGAGTTGCACAATGGTGAAACTTTCACATTGTTGGTACTTTAGTTGTTGTTTTTGTTTCACTACACTCGTTTTTTTTTATTAGTTTTGATTTGAGAGTCACATGTGGATACACTCTGAGAGGTGTTGGCAGCAATCACGATAAGCCACGATAGTTGTAGGCTATTCACATTTTATTTGTATAATACTGTGTTGCACTGAGTATATGCAATTTGCACTTAGTTTTAATATTGTGTTGATTATCCCTTTCATGCCTAAGCCTATTTCTGACATTTGTTGCTTACAAGTTAAAATCTATATTTTTTTCTAGAGAACCCCCAAACTTTATATATATATATTTTAGCAGAGAATCTAGAGAATAAAATGGCGATTGTTGCAATATTTTATGTCACACGGCAGTCCAGGTCAGCAGCTAGTATGGGTATTTGAACTGTCCTTGCATTTTAGGGTCTCAAAAAATGAGGCAGGCAGTACATGAGGACTAATCAATTTCATATATACAGTCGTGCTTAAAAGTTTGCCTACCCTGGCAGAATTTGTGAAATTTTGGCATTAATATTAAAAATATTACTGATCATGCCAAAAACCTGTCTTTTATTTAAGGCTAGCAATCACATGAAGCCATTTATTAACACATAGTTTTTTGGACCCTTTTTAAATCATAATGATAATATAAATAACCCAAATGGCTCTGATAAAAAGTTTACATACCCTGGGACGTTTGGCCTTGGTACAGACACATAAGGTGGCACACACAGGTGAAAATTGCAATTATAGGGTTAATTCCCCACATCTGTGGCTTTTTATATCACAATTTGTGTCTGTGTAAAATAGTCAATGATTTTGTTAGCTCTCACATGGATGCACTAAGCAGGCTAGACACTGAGCTATGAGGAGGTAGAACAGAACAGTCAAAAGACCTGCGTAACAAGCTAATAAAACTTTTAAAAGATGGAAAAGGATATAAGAAGATATACAAACCTTGAATATGCCAATCAGTACTGTTTAATCATGTATTAAAAAGTGGAAAATTAGAGGCTCTTTTGATACCTGGAAGACTGATGGAGACACTAGTTGTCTCAAGTTTATGCAGAATGGGAGATTGCGCCTGTTGAGGGACCTTGGAGAGGAATATGGCAAATTTTCAATGGATACAAATTTTTTGTACTGTTCATCTACAGGGGATTAGAAAGGCAGAACATCTTTGATAAATACTATCATACAGGAGACAAATTATAAACTTTTGTCTAGGTGGTACAGGATCCCTAAAATGTTGGCCATCGCATACCCCTCAGATTCAGATAGATTCAACAAGGCTCTCATATACACATCTGGTGGGAATGCCCTGAGATAAGGCCATTTGGAGCTGAGCTCAGGAATTTTATCTCTACAATAACGGCTTTGATCAGGGACCACCTGGTGCAATGCCTCTTATATGGTACTAAAAGTTCCATTAGGGGAAGAAGAGTATAGTTCCACATCTGTTGGATGCAGCTAAATGGCTAATTTCGGTCTATTGGAAAAAGCCACAAGCACCTACTATAGAAAACTGTGTGAAACAGGTCAACAAAATTATGGAAGATGAGAAATGGGTCTGTACCAATAGTAATAAATTGGAAAAGTTTCATGCCAAATGGGAACCAAGGATTAATTTTAATACAGCAAATAGGAGTTTATGGTTTCCTATCCCATGAAAGGGAGGTGACAGTCCTTTTTTTCTGAATGTGCAACTTTGCCTATTGGGTATTCAGGAATCTCATTATGTTGCAGTACTAAAAATTCAGGGATCCCATCCGCCCCTCTTTTTTTTATTCATTTATTATTCCTTTTGCTCTCTTATTGTTTTTTTTATTTTTTATGAATAAGTGATTGTATTGGTGGATTTGTATGAGGTAGTCTTTTAATGTGTGTTGGTTATATGTTTGTCAACCGACTGTAAAAAAAAAGCTTCAAATAAAGACTATAGAAAAATAAATATATTCTCCCTGCTAAAATGTACTTTTGTTTTTATTTGTGTCCTAGTTGGAGTTTGGCTTTAAAGTCCAGTAGAAACTCGTATGTAAAATGCTGTCAATAGATTTCAGGTGCATCAAATGATTACTAAATTCATTTAGTTCATAAAGCAGACAGAGCAATAGAAACAAAAAGACTGTCACCTGCCATTGTGCTGCAGAGAAGAACTACTGCTGTCAGACTAAAAGTAATGGCCACTCTGCTGTGGTCTGAAATACCCTTGTGAGTTAAAGCGGAGCTCCATTCAAAATGGGAAGTTCCGCTTTTAGGACTTGTCCCCCGCTTCTCTTGAACAATTGGCACTTTTGAGGAGCGGGGGCGGGGGAGTAGGTACCCTATTTTGACCGGTACCTGCTTCCCACTTCTGTTCTCAGTGTAGCGGCTCTCAGAAATGGAAGTTCTCCTCCCTCCCCCTGCAGTATTCTAGGACAGACAGGTCCCAGAAGACTGCATCCACCATTAACGATGTGCAGCGTGACTCGCGCATGCACAGTGGGCACCTGGCTGTGAAGCCGCAAGCTGTCACAGTTGGGTGCGCATATTGAAGATGCCGGGGACCGAAGACAGAAGGTGAAACCAACTGAGGTGAGCACAGCGCTGGATCGTGGGACAGGTGAGTGGCTGTTTTTTAAAAGTCAGCAGCTACAATTTTTGTAGCTTCTGACTTTTATTTTTTTCACAGGTGGCTGGAACTCCTCTTTAAGCTCTCCACTTAACAACACAATCATCACTCCCTGTTGATTCAAGAATGCTAGTTTGACTGCCGGGCCCCTGCAAAGAGGCTGCTACTTCCAGATAGCTTAACTTTCCATAGCCATCAGTTGCAAATATCAACAATTATACAGTGCTCTCCAAGGGCCATTTAAATTTACATTAGCACTGTATTTTTAGAATGCTTATATCATTATGTAACAAAGCATGTAAGGAAATTGTTTATGGTATGCTTCCCTGATTTTCAGAAAGTGTATAAAGAGACTGAGTCACCCTATATTATTTGTCTTCATTAATACTAGGAAATGTGAGATTGTTCAGATGCAGGAGGGATGGTGATGATGAATAAAGTCTGGTGTTCAGCAAGGTAAATGGGACACAACAGACAGTGGCAAGGTATATACTGTACTTAAAGAAGACATATACCCAGTGAAGTGATCAGCCTCAGATAATACACAGAGATGTAAGAAATCTCCTTACATAAGTTTTACATGTATATCTGCTGTATTCACCCTTCTAGACTCTTTAGAAAGTGCACAATGTGTTACAAATGTGTTTCCTCCTTCAGCAGTGGGAGGGGGTATCTGTGCAAACACTGTGTGTGAGCTGGTTGGAGGAAAGGCACACCCCCCCCTCCACACCCCCCTCCAGGGGGAACAAAGAAACATGCAGAGCCGTGCTGTGAATAGACAAGCTCTCTGCTTATCTGTCTATAAGTTACCTCCCCAACACAAATTTCAAGCTGCTTTTATCTGCTGTGTCAGAGTACTTGTCAGAAGTTATTATGCTGATAAAAAAAAGAACGTAGTAACAGAAAGACATGACGCTTATGGCTTTGGAGAGAGATAAGTAAACACTACAGATATATGTGCCCAGGTTAGATTTCATGAATGTGGTTTACAGCTACTTTAATGGTGTACAAGGTTTCTATATGAATTACAGAATGCATTGTGGGTACAGAAGAGAGTGGTATGCAATAGAGAATATACCATACAGCACAGGGTGCATGCTGGGTCAGTGACGCCACAAAGGGGCCGTGCCACCAGGTGATGTCGCCAGTTGGCCACGTTCCTTACCTATATAAGAACTGCCAAATGGTGGAGCCTGCAGTCAGTCGGTGGTTAGCCTTTGTCGCTGGTAGAGATTTTTTGTTTATTTTTTTGGGGTCCATGGGATATGGCAGGTGTCGTGATCCATGATGGATCTACATCGGGGGACATTGTTTTTTCGTGTCAGTGTTTTTATTTCTTTGACACTTTTTTGGGTGAATGGTTAGGTGTACCCCCTACTCATTTACACAGGGGGGCGGGATCTGGGGGGCCCCTTGTGAAAGGGGGCTCCTAGATTCCGATAAGACCCCTGTCCGCAGTCCCCCACAACCCAGGGTTCTGGACGGCCCTTGTCCCCATCATGGGGAAAGGGTGCTTTGGGGTGAGGATGCAGAGCCTGGTGTTGTTCAGGAGAGGGGTGTTCACTCACCCCCCCTTTTGCTGGCCTGCATGCTCGGATAAGGGTCTGGTATGGATTTTGGGGGATACCACAACATTTTGTTTTTACATTTTGGCGTGGTGTTCCCCTTAACATCCATACCAGGTTGGGGGGGGGGGGTACTGCATGCTGCTTTTCCCCATGCAGGGAAGTCTGTTGACAGCTGATGACTCACTCAATCAAAAAGAATTACAGCCGGCTTCCCGGGTCTGCTCCATAATAACAAAAACAGTAAAAAAAATGAAGAAATCATCTCTCGTAAGGGGGCAGGCGTCTGAATGGGCCCATCTTGCCGGGGAGCCTCGGGTGTGGCAGGCCGTCAAATGGAGGGTGAATCAAAGAATAGTAGTAAGGCCAAAACGATGATGACCTCTATTCAAAAGACCCACAAGAAGAAATGTGTGACCGTCTGAGGCCATGACCGTCATGTGGAGAGTCAATGGTGATCTTTGGCAGCATATAGAAGTTCCCAATTTATGAACTAGAATTACACTGGTAAGACCTAAATGTAGGTGGGTTGGTGGTGTTTTAAAGAGATCTTATAGTTGTTCAGTAAAATGAGTGGGAGACTGATTGGAGGACTAATTGCCGGCCAAACATTGAAAATATTGATTGGATTCAATGAAATGCAGTCACTGTTCAGATATTCAGGCAGCCCCTGGTATGAAATATACAATTTATAGCACAGTGTACATAATGGAGTGCTATACAGTACAGAACTTGTAGTGTACATTCACAATGCAAGTTCTGTCACATGACATATAAAATAAGGTTGCCATTAGTCCCCATTTCCTGGAAACCATCCCTGTTGCAGTGGTCTATGCCCAGAAAATGGGCTTCCCTGGCAGGTTTTTGCTTTCGCCCATGGAAGAAGGCAGCAGTTCATTATTGGCACCACTAGCAGAGCACCCTGCATGTGCGCAGGCATCCATGCTGCGGCATGCACACACAGACTACTCCAGCCATGCTGTTTTAGAATTGTAGTGGCTTGCAGAATGCGTTGGAGCACTCTAAATTTTATACTACCCCACACAGGGCCGGACTTACCATTGGGCTTGACTGGGCTAAAGCCCATGGGCCCCGCCCAAAAGGGGGCCCCGCCCAATAGGGAGCCCCTCTTTTTTTATTTATTTTTATAAAAAAATATGTTTTTTATATATTTATATATATATATATATATATATATTTATATATATATATATATATATATATATATATATATATATATATATATATATATATATATATATATATATATATATATATATATATATATATTATTATTATTATTATTATTAAAGGGCCCAGATGTCTCCAGGGCCCCTGGATGGCAAGCCCCCCTTTTTTATAAAACAATTTACATTTTTTTTATATATATATATATATATTTTTTTTTTTTTATTAAAGGGCTCAGAGGTCCCCAGGGCCCCATGTGGCAACCCCCCCTTTTTTTTATAAATGTTTATTTTTTTATTTTTGTTTATATTTTTTTATTGTTTATTAAAAGGCCCAGAGGTCCCCAGACCCCCCGGATGGCAACCTCCCTTTTTTATGTATTTTTTATAAATGTTTATTTTTTTTTATTTTTTTAGGGGTCTGGAGGTCCCCAGGGGCCCCCAGGGCCCCGGACAGCAACCCCCACTTTTTTTATTTATTTTTTTATAAAAAAAATATGTTTTTATATATATATATATAAAAATACAAATGGGCTAACTTTACTGCCTATTTTTTTTTTAATTCATTAATTTAATTTTTTTCCAAAAAAATGCATTTAAAAAGACTGCTGCGCAAATACAGTGCAAATACAGTGCAACATAAAACATTGCAACAACCGCCATTTTATTCTCAAGGCCAAGGTCTTTACTAAAAAATTATATAATCTTTGGGGGTTCTAAGTAATTTTCTAGCAAAAAAAAATAATGATTTTAACTTGAAAAGAGCTGTCAGAAAAAGTTTTGGTGTTTAAGTGGTTAAAAATTCCTAATTTACATACAGAAGAAGTTAATTCCTTTGAAGAGATACAATGTTTAGACTTAACTTTCCACTGATAAAGAATGTTTCCAAAACTTGGCAGGGTGCCCAGACTTTGACTCTTGGCTGAGAGCAGACAGGAAATTCTTTGCATACCAAAGTGCAGAGAGAAAATTATTTTCATGTGAAAGATCGTGAAACCCTGTATCAAGAATCGCAACGGGAAAAATTAATCGTGCAGCTCTAATATATATATATATATATATACATATATATATTTATTATTATTATTATTAAAGGCCCCAGAGGTCTCCCTGGATGGCAACCCCCCTTTTAACTTCCCGCCCCCCCCCGCTCAACAACTTTAATGCCCCCCCGGTCAACAACTTCAATTCGCCCCCCCCCCCCCCCACTCAACAACTTTAATGCGCACCCCGCTCAACAACTTCAATTCGCCCCCCCCCCCGCTCAACAACTATGATCCCCCCTCGCTCCAGGGGGCCCCTTCAACACTCAAGTCCTGCCCTGACCCCACAGCTCCCACAGTGCGACATGATGCAGTGATCTTTGTGCCAAAAAACTCAAATAGAAGGCAATGGATGGACTGACAGGGTCTGCCTAAAAAACTGATAGACAAATCCAATTGGTCTGGCCGTGTGAAAGGGGCCTAAGGCAAAGGTACTAACCTTTGAGGAGAAAAGGAGATAAGGAGAAGTCTTTTTTTTTTCAAAACATTGTGAACTAGCATTGAATTGTTTCTTTTATACCTTTTTATGATCTCCTATATTCTTGAAAAGAATACAATTAGGAGTCAGCAGCTTTGTTTGTTTTTTCACCTCCTTATGTGGTTCATTTGTATCTTCTGTGTCTGCTCCTGAAAATCATGCATATGATTTGCATTGATATCAACCTCCCAAAGCAATGTGTTTTCAAGACTTCATCTCCATAGTTAAAATGTATAAACAAATGGAGATCTGTTTATATCAAAAGCTCATTCATATGCATTGCCTGTGATAACAGATGAATGGGTAAGCACAGAAATGCCATTTGTGCTGTTTATCTCGTTTCAATTATTGGTTAAATACAGTTAAATGAAACAAATAGATATATTAAAACAATCCATCTGTAGAAAGGTTATTAATTTATTGTGTAAGAGTTTAAAAAGTGTCTTGGTGTCCCTATGTACTGTACATAATGGGCTACTATGCGACGCATCGTAGCCCATTATGCTTTACCTTTGCAAGGAAACAAAGAGGAAGTACTGTAACACCCATCAGGGTTTACTTCCTCTTTAACAATGACCTTATGTACTGTATACAGTAGGTAGGGCTCTAGTGCAAAAATAATCATATTCTTTCTGTATAACACAAAGAAGATTTTACATTGGTGCATCTTTATTGCGTATGTTGTTTGTAAAGTCAGATTTTCAAACTTTTGACATCATGCTGTTATGCATATGATCGCCAGTGCTTGTTGACATCTTGCCAGCAGATTTATAGCATTTCAGCCATACCTGTGTATTGGCTCCCTAAAGAGCTTTAGAAGGGCCAATTTCCAATGGTTGTCTGCCCCAGGGATCCTTATATTTTGTAGCGCCCATGTACTTCCAAGTACGGGTGCTAGTAAATTTTTTTTTTATTATTATTTTTTTTTTTTTTCAAAATTTGCGTTACAGATTTTACATTTCATATCTTCCAAATTAATTACAGTTGTTACACATACAGAGGGTAATGGTGGAGAGGAGTCCCCCCCTTTTCCCTCCACCATCCCCCCCCTCTTATCTGTTCACACAAGCTTTCTCCTTTTCCTTCTAACCTCCTTTAATTACCCGCCCTTCCCATCTCCCTGCTCCAGGGAGGAAAAAAAAAAAGAAAAAGAGAAAAAGAGAAAAAAAAAAAAAAAGGCATCCGTCCCCTGGTCGGCCGTCCCCCAACCCACCCCTCACCCCTCTCTGTACTTCACATAAGGGGCCCACGTCGAAAGGTACATCTCATCCTGGTCTTTCATTGCCATAGTCAAGTTCTCCATTTGTTGTATCTCTGCCACTCTAGCTAGCCATTGTGCTCTGGATGGAGGAGTTTTTTGTTTCCACAGGGAAGGGATACACGCCCTTGCGGCTATGATCAGATGTTTTATCAATGAATTCTTGTATTTTTCCACTGATATTGGAATATCCAATATTAAGACTGCCGATGGTCTACTTTCTAAATTAATTCCCGTAATCTCGTTAATTGTGCTCATTACCATCTTCCAGAATTCCTGTATCTTTTCACATTCCCAGAAAATATGTATTAAGGAGCCTTCCGCTTCATGACATCTCCAACAGACTTCTGATATCTGAGGGTATATACGATGTAACATTACTGGTGTTCTATACCATCTTGTTAGTATCTTGTAGCCTCCCTCTTCGTATTTACTTGCTATAGATGCTTTATGCGTGAATCGTAGAATCCTATTCTTTTGTTCTTGTGTAAAAGTTAAACCCAGGTCTCTCTCCCATGCCTGTATAAATGTAAATTCCTGTGGTAATTCTAAGTTTATTAATATCGTGTAGAAATAGGACAATGAAACATGGGAGCTGTGGTGGCTCAACGTGATTGGCACTGCGCTGACAAGCCGTTCACCTCTGCAGCCAAGGGTTCGGATCCCGGTCTCGGCTACATGTGAATTGAGTTTGGTGGTCTCAGCCCGGCTCCCGGTGGGTGTGCTATGCAAGGTACGCCTGTGCTTAGTACGCCCACCCCCCCCACAAAAACCACCACACTTGCACGCACACGAAATTGGTTTAAAAACACATGCACTTTGGCCATGCGGTCTCTTAAAATAAAGAGAGGCGAAGGACCTACGGGGCTGGCTGGGTGGGCTAGGCCCCCTCACTCCCTCATAGGGGGAGTCCCTCTGCCCCATTGGGGTCCCGTTGGGCCCCAGTTGGGCTCCCAAGAGGAGCAGGTAGGGCGGGGTGAGTGGGAGGCCCCCCTTCACACCCGCCATTGCCACCAGGGGCATGGAGAAGGATGGCGATTGCCTCCGGGGGGAGGGTCTGCCTACTCCCAACTCCTGCAGTCCGGCTCCTCTCTCTCGAGTTCACGCACAAAATACACTTTAAAAAAAAAAAAAAAAAAAAAAAAATAAAAAAAAAATAAAAAAAGAAATAGGACAATGAGTGTCTTATTGAGTCCCCTTCTAAGCATATCTGCTCGAATTTGGACGGATTTCTAACTTCTATATACGTATTTGCCTTTTTCTGAAGAAATGATTCTAACTGCAGCAATCTAAGGAAATCTAATTCTGGTATGGTTTCTTTTTCGATCTCATTTCTTGTCTTTAAACGGTTATTTTTTGAGAAGTGGATGATCCTGCTAACACCCCTCTGCCGCATTGCAATAAATCTTGGGTCTATCAGTCCTGCTCGGAAAGCCTTAGTACCCAGAATCGGGGTTAGGGGACTTGGATATTTAGATATTGTCGTTTTTTTAAATATCTTTTTAGTAGTGCGTATAGTGGCACCTATCATTGGATGTTTCCTTTCTTCTGCCGTCATTTCGCTATCTGGAATCCATGTACTTCTACTGTAGCTTGTTCCATTTTTATCCAGGGTTTTTTATTCTGCCCACGGTGCTAGTAAATTTAAGGGATAATCAGAGTGTAAGTTGATTCTAATTGAGATTTGTTCGGTTTGGGTCTCTGTTTTAGCTTGGCTGTGCTGTGGGCTCATTCTGTCACATCTGGGGTGTTGTTCCACTCCAGGACGGTAGATGGCAGCAGTATAGTCAAGGTTTTGTGTGCTTTTCCCAGCAGCCAATCGGGAGGCTTGGGCCTCCCTGGGCATGCTGGGAGATGGTACTTAGGAGGCAGACGCCATTTTAGAGGGTTCTTCTTCGAGTGTGGCATCCACTGCGCCCCTAGCGTTATGGCCTTCCTGGCCGGGGCGTGTGTGCTACGCGGTGTTCCTGGTTTCTGTGCCATGTGGGCCCGGGACATCCAAACAGGACGGGAATCCAGTGATCGACTGTGTTCTCACTTTTGAAGATCCCAAGCAAGTGTGACTGTTCAGTGGGGAGTCCAGTTGAGGAGCACCAATGAGAGGCTGGCAGTCCAACAGTATTGAGACGAACCATCGGGGATCGGGGTGCTGGACAATGAGGGATTGACTCCTCTCTGTCGGTACCTGAGGCGACGTTAAGAAGAAGGTTCAGGCAAAACTTTACTTAGGAGGGGATCCTCTGTATCTGCAATCAGAGAAGGCCTGTGTCAGAGGCGCTTTCCTGAAGTTCACCCTGGAAGAGTCTGTGAGAGAGACCTCTTCTCAATTTCCGAGTGATACTCTGGCTGCCAGGTCTGTGTCAGAGGCCTGTCCAGGTATGCTATACCCACTCAGGCTGGAGTGGCGAAAGAAATCTAATTGTTGTCGAAAGCAAGACTATTTCCATATTCAAGGCCTGATTCTGCTGTTCTCCTTCCAACCTTCGTCTATCCTTTTCATCACCTGTTAATTGTTTTTACCCGGCTGGGTAATAATGAGCACATATAAAGAGACTTCCTATTTGCAGACATTCCTTTACTGCTGCTACATGCATCGTTCACCCTAGACATTTTACCAGAGCCATGAGGTAACATGCCATCCCATAATTTCTCAGCAGCCCCTTCGGGGGTACTGCTACATTGAACCCTATGGGAAGCTTCTAAGCAGACCAGCACACTGGGGTCTGTCAACAGGGTGTGAAGACCAAGGGCATGATGGAGAGTTAAGTATACATCTGGGGAGAGGAAGGGTGGGCTAGTTTAGCATGGGGAAAAGCAGAGGGATAAGTTATTTTAGTAATTCAATTCAAAAAATTAAACTCATAAATTATATAGATTCATTACACACAGGGTGATATATTTCAAGCATTTCTTTCTTTTAATGTTGATGATTATGGCTTACAGCTAGTAAAAACCCCAAATTCTGTATCTGAAAATTAGAATATTACATAAGACCAATAAAAAAAAGTATTTATTTTTAACCACTTAAGGACCGCCTACTGCACATTTACGTCGGCAGAATGGCACGGCTGGGCACATCAACATATATATACGTTGATTTTAGTACCCAGCCGTGGGTCACGGGCGTGCGGGACCGCGGGACTTGTGGACCCAATCGCCGCTGCAGTGCGGCGATCCGTCCCTGGAGCTGAAGAACGGGGAGAGCCGTGTGTAAACACGGCTTCCCCGTGCTTCTCTGTGGCCGCAGCATCGATCGCGTCATCCCTGTTATAGGGGGACGCGATCGATGACGTCACACCTACAGCCACACCCCCCTACAGTTGTAAACACACACAGGGAACACTCAAATCCTACAGCGCCCCCTTGTGGTTAACTTCCAAACTGCAACTGTCATTTTCACAGTAAACAATGCAATTTAAATGCATTTTTTGCTGTGAAAATGACAATTGTCCCAAAAATGTGTCAAAATTGTCCGAAGTGTCCGCCATAATGTCGCAGTCACGAAAAAAATCGCTGATCGCCGCTATTAGTAGTAAAAAAAAAAAAAATTAATAAAAATGCAATAAAACTATCCCTTTTTTTGTAAACGCCAACCGATAAACGCTTATTGCGATTTTTTTTACCAAAAATATGTAGAAGAATACGTATCGGCCTAAACTGAGTTAAAAAAATGTTTTTTTATATATTTTTGGGGGATATTCATTATAGCAAAAAGTAAAAAATATTGCATTTTTTTTTAAATTGTCGCTCTATTTTTGTTTATAGCGCAAAAAATAAAAACCGCAGAGGTAATCAAATACCACCAAAAGAAAGCTCTATTTGTGGGGGAAAAAGGACGCCAATTTTGTTTGGGAGCCATGTCGCACGACTGCGCAATTGTCAGTTAAAACGACGCAGTGCCAAATCGCAAAAAGGGGCAAGGTCCTTTACCTGCATTTTGGTCCGGGTCTTAAGTGGTTAATACAGAAACGTTGGCTTACTGAAAAGTATGTCCATGTAGAGTATAATAATATGCACTCAATACTTGGTGGGGACTCCTTTTGTATGAATTACTGCATGAATGTGGCGTGGCATGGAGGCGATCAGCCTGTGGCACTGCTAAGGTGTTATGGAATCCCAGGTTGCTTGGACAGAGGCCTTCAACTTGTCTGCATTGTTGGGTCTGGTGTCTCTCACCTTTCTCTTGACAATACCCCACATATTCTCTCTGGGGTTTAAGTCAGGCGAGTTTGCTGGCCAATCAAGCACATTGATATCATGCTTATTAAACCAGGTATTGGTACTTTTGGCAGTGTGGGCATGTGCCATGTCCTGCTGGAAAATGAAATCAGCATCTCCATAAAGCTGGTCAGCAGAGGGAAGCAGAAAGTGCTCTAGAATTTGCTGGTAGAGGGCTACGCTGACTTTGGACTTGATAAAACATAGTGAACCAACACCAGCAGATCTGCCCAAATCATCACTGACTGTGGAAACTGTACACTGGACCTCATGCAACTTGGATTCTGTGCCTCTCCACTCTTCCTCCAGACTCTGGGTCCTTGATTTCCAAATGAAATGCAAAATTTACTTTCATCCATAAAGCAGACTTTGGACTACTAAGCAACAGTCCAGTCCTTTTTTCTCCTTAGCCCAGGTAAGATGCTTGTGATGTTGTTTCCAGTTCAGGAGTGGCTTAACACAAGGACGGCAACAGTTGTAGCCCATGTCCTGGATACTTCTCTGCACAGTGGCTCTTGAGGCACTGACACCAGCTGTAGTCCACTCCTTGTGAATCTCCCCAAATTCTTGAATGGCCTTTGCTTCACAATCCTCTCAAGGCTGCGGTTATCCCTGTTGCTTGTGCACCTTATTCTACCATACTGTTTCCTTCCACTCAATGTTTCATTAATATGCTTGGATACATTTTTTTAAATCTCTTTATTAAGCCAGCTTCTTTAAAGTGGTTGTAGACCTAAGGCTAAGGCCTCGTACACATGACCGTTTTCCTTGACAGAATCCATCAAGAAACTTGGTGGCAGAGCTTTTTTGCAGAGGAAAACGGTCGTGTGTATGTTTTTCATCGAGAAAACTGTCGTGGAACTCAATGAGAAAAAAAGAGAACAAGATCTCTTTTTCCTCGTCGGGAGTCTCAATTTCCTCGTCGTGTTCCTCGTCGGGCTGGTTTTCGACAGGAAACATGTTCGTGTGTGTGCTTAGAAACCCGCGCATTCTCAGAATAAAGTATGAGACGGGAGCACACCTTCGGTAAAAGTAGCGTTTGTAATGGAAATAGCACATTTGTCACGCTGTAACAGACTGAAAAGTGTAAATCGTCTCTCACCAAACTTTTACTTAACACGCAGTAACATGTGATTAGCAAAAGCAGCCCCAAGGGTTGTGCCAGTGGAATCGAACTTCCCTTGCCATCGTATGTGTTGTACGTCACCGCGTTTGAGAACGAGGAGATTTGGTCTTGACTGTGTGTACGCAAAGAAAGCTTGTCAAGTTTCTCGACAAGCCTAACAAGGAACTTGTTGAGGAAAACGATGTTTCATTTATGACAAGTTCCATGGTCGTGTGTAAGCCTATGGCAAGTTAAGCTTACCTGTATGTGCTTGAAATATCTCCCAGACCTGCACAGTCTAGGAGATATTTGGAAATCGCCATATGGCGATTTGTTCTGTGCATGCGCCAAAGTTAGAAAGGGCACGCTGTGATAAAGCCCATTATGCTTTATCTTTGCAGGGAAACAAAGAGGAAGTAACACCCATCAGGGTTTACTTCCTCGTTAACAGTGACCTTTTGTGACTTGCCCTTCTTGTGGAGGGTGTCAATGACTGTCTTTTGGATAGCTGTAAAGTCAGCAGTCTTTCCCATGATTGTCTAACCTACCAAACCAGACCGGGAGACCATTTAAAGGATAAGGAAACCTTTACAGGTGTTTTGAGTTAATTAACTGATTAGAATGTGACACCATGAGTCTACAATATTGAACCTTTCCACAATAGTCTAATTTCATGAGATACAGAATTTGGGTTTTTTACTAGCAGTAAGCCATAATCATAAAAATTAAAAGAAAGAAACGCTTGAAATATATTACTCTCTGTGTAGCGGATCTATATAATATATAAGTTTCACTTTTAGAATTAAATTACTGAAATAAATTAACTTTTTGATGATATTCAAATTTCTTGAGACGCACCTGTATTTTTATTGCAATCACACTGTTGTTAAAGTCGATCTGTAGGCAGTAGAATGGAATGAGGTCTGACTCACTTTTTACACAAGGGTATCAGAATTTCAAAAGACCCTAATTCATATTTAAATAGGAAAGTCTAGTAGTAAATGATATTATATAGTAAATGATTATCGTATCGGCATCTGTAACCTTACTGCTTCCCTAGTTCATATAACCATCTTTATAATAAGTGGTGGGCTTTTTAAATCCACACTTGATTTTTTTTTATGTTTCACAGTATTTTCTTGTAATTCTGCTACATGGCAGGTTGATAATTGCATACTTTACAATGATTTAGGAAATAATCAATATAGACTGAGAACATAATGATTCTATAGCAGCAGAACACAAAGCTGAAAATTTTATTTCAAAGGTGTTGAGTCTTCTCAGCTGTTTCTTTTTATTTTTTATCTTTTGATGATTCTCTCATTAGCAACCTATACTGTATGCATTAATCCTGCATAAAGTTACAGTATATTACATAGAACATACATTACACAAATTAACGACTTGTGAAATGAAAAAGAACAAGTGGCTAAAAAACAACACATCTAGAAAATAGGACACCCAGGTAATACACATAATAATATATTCTTTAAAACATAAGTGCATTTTCAGACAATGCACACCAACTTTTCTTGCTTCCTTCCCCTCACCTATCTGATACCACCCAGGAGAGAAATGACTTGCGAAGCTGGATGTGCATAATCACTGGAAGCATCAGATCTTGGGAAGTATGTATCTGTAAGGCCACGTACACACGATCGAACATGTCTTCTGAAACTGGTCTGCAGACCAGTTCCAGCGGACATATCCGATCGTGTGTATGGGCTAGCAGACAGGTTTCCAGCGGACAAAAGTTTTAAAACATGCTTTAAAACTTGTCCGCTGGAAACCTGTCCGTCGGACATGTCCGCTGGTTAGTACGCCTAACCAGCGGACCGAAATCTCCCGCATGCGTCGAATGGATTCGACGCATGCGTGGAAGCATTTTACTTCCTAGTTTGTGGACGTCGTGGCGTCAACGTCACCGCCACGTCACCGCGCTGTCTGTCCACAGGGATTTTGGTTTGATCGTGTGTACACACATCAGACCAAAACATCCCAGGAGACATGTCCGATGAAAATCGGATATGTCTCCTCGTGTGTACGCGGCCTAAATGTACAAAGAATAAGAACCGCTGCTCCAGGTGTATAATGGGAACCTGAGGTGGAATGTCTCATAGAGTGCCAGCCCCGGGCCTGCCTCACACATACATCTTCTGCTTAATCATGATTAAGCAGAAGATGTATGTTTAAAACGCATCTACGTGACCTCGTGTTGGTGTCTTTGGTGTTATCACTTTGAAATAAAAGGCAATTGGAATTCCTGGATGTTCACCCATTTCTTTTCTTATATGTACCTGTAAAGGTGGAAGAAGGGGCCTGTTAGCTCAGAGGGAGGGGGTAAAAAATTGCACTTTGTTATCATGAAATTCATCAATGTCATACATTCATTATATACTGTAACATTATTCTAAATACAGTGTTAATGTTGCCCTGTGAGGGTCTAATTCCCCTGCTGATATTGCACCAATGCCCCCGAACAGGGCGCCTTAAAAAATTGCAAAAATAAAATTCCTTAAAAATTACTGACACTGTCAATGGCCCTACTGACATGTCCACTGCTCTAATGACACCAACCTCTGCTCTACTAAACTTCAGTCATCTTTTAGGTAGGCTTTTAACCACTCAGTAAAGTCAAAGGATTTTGAAAATCACTCTGATTACTGAGGCAATTCTAATATTCTACATGGTTATAGCAAATCCACATGCACTCAGAGGATTTCACTGTCACATAGGGATTTATTCTAGTTTGTTGGAAAACTTTGCTGCCAACTGGACTGATCTTTCCCTCTTTTCCAAAGTACTGTACTGTCTGTGGAGGCGTATGGTATGTCCCTGTGCTTGGCAGTCAGTGGCTATCCTCAGGTGAGCTGTATACAGTATCCTGAAATATTTTTGGCTGCTATGGGTTATTGCACTTTACGTATGTCCACTGCTCTTCACACTGCATTAATGAATAGGGCCGCAAATGTGTACAATTTTAGATGTTTTACAGTCATTTTCACAAAATCTGATGCTTCGTCCATTCATGGACATTATATATCAATGCTGTCCATCAGCACATTAGAATCATGGAGGTTCCTTTTAGATAAGCTCCCATTGACCCTATTGATTTTTTATTGATGTTTTTAGCTATCTGTAAGGGTGTAATTCTTTCCAATGACCATAAGTATAAGGAGCATTCTTCCCACTGTTCATCACACTAATGTTTTATGGGTTGTAGATATAATATTTTTTAGCAGGGGTACCCTGAGACCTGAAAGGCTGAGAAAGGTTGGTTTAGCTAAATAATTAGCACTCCAAGCGGTATAGTAGCCAACTGTAGTATTGTAGTAAGTTATGCCGCGTACACACGATCATTTTTCAGCATAAAAAAACATTGTTTTTCAAAAACATCATTTAAAATGATCGTGTGTGGGTTACACATCATTTTTCAGGTTCTGAAAAACGACAAAAACAAAATTCGAACATGCTGCATTTTTTAACGTAGTTTTAAATGATGTCATTTTTCGGGTTGTAAAAAATGATTGTGTGTGGGCTAAAACGACGTAAAAAAGCAGCGCATGCTCAGAAGCAAGTTATGAGATGGGAACGCTCATTCTGGTAAAACTACCGTTGATAATGGAGTAAGCACATTCATCACACTGTAACAGACAGAAAAGCGCGAATCATCTTTTACTAACACTGAATCAGCTAAAACAGCCCAAAGGCGAATGGGACTTCCCCTTTATAGTGCCATCGTACGTGTTGTACGTCACCGAGCTTTGCTAGATCATTTTTTAAAAACTATGGTGTGTGGGCAACATCGTTTTTAATGATGAAGTTGGGAAAACTTTGGCCCAGATTCACAGAGCAATTACGCCTGTCTAACTGGTGTTAGACAGGAGTAATTTCAAATTTCGCGCGCCGTATCACTAGTTTGAATCCTCAAACCATGATACGGCGGATTCGGGCTTCGATCCGAGAGGCTTACGTCTTCGTAAGCCTTCGGATCTACGCTGCGATATTTTTGCGGCCGCTGGGAGGAGTTTGCGTCGTTTTTATGCGTCGGGATATGCAAATGAGTTTTTACGGCGATCCACGAAGATACGAGCGGTCTTCGCAATCGCGTTCGTCTATTTTTTTATACGTACTGTTAGACCAGCTTTTTGCTGGTCTAACGGTGCGTAGCCCATGTTAAGTATGGCCGTCGTTCCCGCGTCGAATTTAAATTTTTTATTTTTTTTTACGTAACTCGTTCGGGAATAGGAATCTCCGTAAACGACGCTACTCAAGAAAAAATGACGTAACAACGTGATTTCGCGCAATGCACGGCGGGAAATTTGCGAATAGAGCATGCGCAGTTCGATCGCCGCGGGAACGTGCCTATTTTAAATTATTCACGCCCCCTACTCGCGCAGATGGATTGCGACGGGAGAAATACACTACGCCGTCGTCGTTTACTGGACAAAATCTACCTGGATTCCACGTAGAGCCAGGTAAAAAACGGCGGCGTAGTGTATTTCTGATACTCTACGATAGTCTAATTCTATCTGAATCTTGGCCTTTGTTTTTTGGACATGCTGAAAAACAACGTTTTTTTTTTCAAGCTGAAAAATGATCGTGTGTACGCGACATAAGACTCTGGTCGGAGAGTTACAGTAGATGGTAGGGCATGGGAAAGCTCAGCCATGTAAAGTCATGTCACTGAAATTCTAGAAGAATACATTTGGTGATTAGGTGTAACGTAATGCCCACAATTTTGACCCAACTTGACATGTCTGCCACAATGTTGTCAAACCTGAATACTGTTTGCCTTCAGGTGCACTATTTCTGATTAAATGATCAAATGGAACTGACTCTACATAGCAGGAGAGAAAAGGATGACTGCTCTGACTTTGAATACTGTGAATTTCATCTTGAACGTTTGATATGGGGAATTTCATATTTCCCTGACCATAGTAAAAACGCACAAATAAAATATATGCAAGACTGCTTTGCATTCCCTTTAAAGAATATCTAAACCCAAGAACACAACTGTAATATATTACAGTTTACCAGTCTTTAGGTGTGGTGACTGCATTTCTTTCCTTTTTCTGTTGATCTTGCCAGGAAATCTGTACTTGTAACTTCCTGTGAAATGAGCAAAAATGTCAATCGATGTTCCCAGCTGTCTTCTGTGAAATATAAAACACTTACCCCCCAATGTAATGGGGATTAAGGGAGGAAAAGGTGTTTGTAGTCCAAAACTAGGAGAACCGCCTAGGGCAGAGGTGTCAAACACAAGGCTCGCGGGCCGAATCCGGCCCTCCAAGCCATTTCATGTGGCCCTCGCCCTCCTCTGGTTCTCCTCAAGACCCTTAATTTCTGTTTTAAAGCAATGCATCCAGCTTCTTCCCAGCAGCATCATAAGGAAAGGGGGTACACTGTGATGTAAGGGAGAGTGGGAGACTCAACTTCTGATGGTGGAGTGGCTCTTAACATCTAATGTAAGGGGAGAGGATGCACTGGACATCTAACCTTACAGATACAACCGGCCCTTTTGAGGGCAATCATAATGCTGATGCGGCCCTCGATGAAATTGAGTTTGACACCCCTGGCCTAGGGTGACATTTCCACTCCTCCATTCATATAGTACAGTGAGTGAGCGTTGTTACTCAAGGACAAGATGTTTGTGAATGACAGGATCCCCAGTTGGAATTAAAGCCTGGAAAATAAAAAATAAACCACCACATATAAGGACTGGTAAGTTGTAGTATTTCTCATTTTGATTTTGGGTTTAAATGCACTTAAAGCTCAGTGCGGTGTTTCCAGTTTTTTTTTTTTTTTTCTTACTGATTTTACTTATTGCCTAGAGTTGCTCTTTGCACTATGCAGGAGGCAAAAGCATAGAAGAGTTCACCACCCAATAGACAGAAAGCTGCAAAAAAAAAAAAAGTTGCTTTTTTTTCACTTGCTAACCCCAGGAGCCAGCAATTTACCAATTTGGCCTATCCAGAGGGTCAGTGAATTTTCAGACTCATACAAAGGGACAAAATAGACAAACTTTAACAGGGTAACAAGAGCTCATCGAAGCTGGCCCCCCTACAATCAGCACAAATAAAAACTCAAATGTGTTTCTTTAGTGCTACGTTTGTGCTGTTTTGTGCCACAAAAATTTACATTTGTGCTGCTTTTATTTTGAAGATATTAGCAATTGTTTTTCCAGACTATGACATCTCACAGCCCCCCTACAACATCCAAATGGCACAAACCAGGTCTCATTGATTAGTGCTACGTTTGTGCTGTTTTGTGCTGCTAATATTTCCATTCTATCTTTTATCGTTTTTGCGTTATTTATGATTTATTAAAGGTCACCAAAGGTTACACAGCCCCCCTACAATGCCCAAAATGACACGAAACTGGTAGTAACAATCCCCTCCCTGGTGTGTATTCTTTTCCTTACATCTTAATTTGCCAAACAAATAATGTGCTCTCCATATGTGGTATGGAACTATGCTGCTGGAAAGCAAGATGATTTAAACTGGAATTTCCCTTTAAAGAAAATTCATCAAGATTCATGCTTCACGTTTTTTAGGTTCTTAGGTTACAAAGTAACATCTGTGTTCTGAATATTATAATTAGGGGCAACCAGCTTTTCAAAATTTGCACTGACCTAATTTGAGCATTTATGAATCCAGTAGTCGGTATTCATTGAGAGTGAATTTTTAATCTCCACCCATAATGATAAATAGGTACAGATAAGCTCTGTGGGCTCCGTGGGCAATCAAGTGTGAAGCTAACAATCTCACATTTCCCGCGGAGCACACAAGAGAGGGGAGGGGGAGCAGATTAGCTGGTTGTCCTCCCAATTACGAAAGAGGACGGTCGAAGGGATAAAAAAGAACTGTCAATGCCGGTGTCTGTGTGCTGCTGTTCCATGAGAGACACACTCTCTGCTCAGAGCCATGCTGTTCTGAGAAGGCATAGGATTCACTGATCAGCACTGATAGAAGGCACTGAAGAGCACTGATAGAGGGCACCAATGAGCACTGATAGAAGGTACTAATGAGCACGGATAGAAGGCACTCATGGGCACTGATAGGATTCACTGATGAGCACTGATAGAAGGCACTAAAAAGCACGCATAGAGGGCACCAATGAGCACTGATAGAAGACACTGATGGGCACTGATAGAAGGCACTGATGGGAGGCACTGGTGGGCACTGATGGTCACTGATAGGATTCACTGATGGGCACTGTTAGGATTCACTGATGAGCAATGATTGAAGGCACTGATGAGCAATGATAGAAGGCACAGATAGGAGACTATCATGGGCACTGATAGGAGGCACTGATGGGCACTGATAGGAGGCACTGAGGGGCATTGATAAGAGGCACCGATTAGCACTGATCGGAGGCACCAATAGGCACTGATAGGAGGCACTGATAGGAGGCACTGATGAACACTAAGAGGAGGCCCTGATGAGAGGCATTTATGTGAACTCATAGGAGGCACTAATGGGCGCAGATAGGTCATATTGATAAGCACTGAAAGGCAGCACTGATAGGAGGCAGTAATGTGCACTGATAGGCTGCAACAATAGGTGGCCTTGACGAGCACAGATAGGTAGCACTGATGGGCATTGATGAGCACTGATAGACAGAACTCATAGGCTGCACAGATGGGCACCAAGGAACACTGATAGGCAGAACTCAGGCAGTTGATGGTCACTGATGGGCAGCATTAAAGAGTACTGATAGGTGGCAATGATGGACACTGTGAGGCAGCATTATTGAGCACTAATAGGTGGTGCTGATAGGCAGAATTGATGGTCAGGTGGCATTAATGAGCACTGATAGGTAACACTTGTAGGCAGAATCCCCCCATGCCATCATATAAGAGGAATACAGTAAATCACATATACAAATATTGCAGATCAGTATGTTCATCTTGTACACTATTAATGGTGGATTTTTTTGGAATGTACAGTAAGCCCTGTTAAGGCAGCTATCAATCTGTCCTGAAATTGGAGAAATGTTCCTTCTCCTCTAGGGATAAATGAAGCAGTTACATTGACCCTATTGTTTCTAACTGCTTCTAATGGCTAAATACATGAACCCAACTATGTTGAGCTGAACTAGTTTGTTCAGAAAGCACAACAAATGAATGGGCATGGGGCCAGCAGAAGAACAGCCTGAAAACCCAGACACTGTGAAACTCACAGAATATAAGTAATTTATAAAGAACTTGTGGAGTTGTGCAGATTCTCTCCTACCGAAGATATACAATGAGAAGAACAGCTAGCTGTGCTCAGATGTCTAGAGAGGTATTTAACAATGCATGAACGGTGTGCTGTATATTCTGGTAAAAGCAATTCCCCAAATCATTAGATTTACTTTTCCTTTATTCCAAAAGTATGCATTCAGTTTGTGCCACCATCGCAGTCAAACCACAGTAATAGGCAACCACTGATATATTGTCAAACTATGATAGCAGAGATAAAGACCCCAAAAGAAAAAAAAAAATTATATATATTTCAGAATACTATGGTTTCTACTTTTGTACTACATTTTTCTACGTGTGTTTAAATAGCATATTTTATGACACTGCAATTTTCCAAATGAATATCTTTCTCTAAGGCCGCGTACACACGATTGGTCCAACCCGATGAGAATGGTCGTTTTCATCGGTTCACAGACTGATGGTCTGATGGTGCGTACACACCATCAGTTCTAAAACCGATCGTGTCAGAATGCTGTGATGTAAAACACAACGACGTGCTAAAAAAAAAATGAAGTTCAATGCTTCCAAGCATGCGTCGACTTGATTCTGAGCATGCGCGGGTTTTTGGACCGATGCTTTTGCGTACTAACCATCGGTTTGGTCCGATGGACGACGGACCGATGGGCCGTACACACGGTCGGTTTGGATCGATGAAACTAGAATTAAGTCCATTTTCATCAGTTTGGACCGATCGTGTGTCACGGCCTAAGAAGGAACTTCTACCAGTATATGAAGAAAAGGCTTAACAAATCCACTGATCTCAAACTACAAAAAAGAGGTTAACCCTGACTTTGTTCCAGGCCTACACCTGAAGAATGCTCAACCCCGCACGGCCTCTCAATGTTTGACAGACTCAAAGGTCAAAACTTTTGACGATTTGCAGGCAGAATGGAACGGACAGTTTCCTGGCTTCTGGTTTTACATACAATTGAAGGATTTCTTAATTAATAGCAAACATAGGTCATCATATTGCCTCCCAATCATGGGCGTCCGCTGAACTTTTTCCAGGGGGGGGCATAATTTTACGGTCACCTATGCTCCGCTTATTTGACAACGTCATGAAAGGGAGGGGAGGGGCTTAGTCATTATCCCATAAAGCGCAGGCATGTGCCCATGATATGCAGCCTCAATGTGCTGATCAAATGTACAATACAGAAGATGTACAGTATATGTATATAGAAGGGGTGGATAGTATTGGTATATAGAGGAAGGAAGGTGGGTATATACAGCTCTATATGCAGGACATATGATGTATATCTGTAGTCAGTGATGGAGGAATACAGGAAGGTAGATGGGGGTATATAGCTGTATACAGGACAGGACAGATGATATGATCTTTCACTGACCATACCTGTATGCACTCAGCTGCCCCCCTCATCTGTATATATGTCACCCCCCCCCCGTACACAAACAGCCTCCTCCCTTCACTTGTACTCACAGCCCCCACTTGTAAGGTCACGGTGGTCTTCCTTCTCCCAAGTCCTGTTTCCACATGTCCATTTGAAAATACCTTACAGGTATCAAAGCAAACACGAGGGCGCACATACAGGAAGCGGCCAGAGGTGGCAGTAAAGAGCTCTGTAAGCTCCGTGATACTGATCTTGCAACAGCTGTGGAGGCGACTGCACAAACACAGAGAGAGTCAGCTCAGCCACAGAAGCGAGCATGGCAGACCCTTGCTGATTTCAGGGGGGGTCACTCGCCCCCCCTTAACCCTATGAGCGGACGCCCATGCTCCCAATGTCTCCCATTGAGAATATCTGCTTTAAGAGGTCCCCGGTAGCAAATACCACTTCCCTGGCCTATTCCTGGTTAAACCAGGCTCAACATATGGATGATTTAAAACATAAAGGTAAATAAGAAAGTGATTTAAATGCTACAATCTCAATTAAACAATGGGAGAAGGCTTGTATTATGACTCACAAATGCTCCTTGAGCTCCAAATATCAGGACATTTCTTATAAAATTCTTACACAGTGGTACATCACCCCTCAGAGAGTCAGGAGATGGCCCCCCACAACCTCAGATCTGTGCCGACGCTGCGGCAACGAAACTGGCACTTTTCTTCATATATGGTGGGATTGTCCACAAATTCTTAAATACTGGGATGAGGTCAGAAAATGGATAGTAGTCATCACAGAATCCAAATTAGCGCTTACCGCAGCTGCCTGCCTGATTAACGTCAACACCCTCCCCATAAGCAGATACAAGAAGTCTCTCACTAGACACCTCCTATTAGCAGCTAAAACACTCATTCCTCTCCATTGGAAGTCCAGACATGTCCCCAAAATCACAGAGTGGTTAGATAGAGTAAACCACATATTCAAAATGGAAGAAATAGCGGCTATGAAGAGAGAGAACAGCACAAGTTTTATTGAAACCTGGCAAGCATTTCTTTCTTATACTCCCCTCAATTACTGAATACAGTGTTTAAGGTGGACAGGCAACATATTGACAGTACTGCCTCCTTTTCTTCTGCACTTGTTCCATGTTAATATTCCTCACACAGTGTTTCCCAAATGACAGACTGGTTGTAAACGTATTTTTCCTGCATCTTTAGGCTCCACGCGCTAAGCTACTTCCCCCTTCCCCCTAGCCTACTCCACCTCTTTACCCTATTCTCCTCTCCAACTCTCTTCTATAATACTTTTAAAGTATAAGTATGTGCCTTGATTGTATGACTTTCTATGTTACATTTGTATAACTTGTTACTCAATGAAACCTCTGATTGTGAAAAAAAAAAGAGGTCAGTGTGCACTTATGATAAGTTCAAAAGCAATAATCATCATGCTAATCACTTGAAGGAATCAATCAACTGTTGGCAGATAAAAATATGTGAATCTAGGTGTGTATAAAGACTAGGGATGAGCCAAACACCCCCGCGTTCGGTTCGCACCAGAACCGCCGAACAGACCGACCGTTCGCACGAACATTTAGAACCCCATTAAAGTCTATGGGACTCGAACGTTCGAATTCAAAAACAATAATTTTAAAGACAAATATTCAAGTTATTGTTGGAAAACGTCTTTGAGAACCCGGGTCTTGCCCCAGGGAACATGTATCAATGGAAAACGACAGTTTTTAAAACTTTTTTTCCATTGATACATGTTCTCTCGGGCAAGACTGGGGGTTCGGAGGCGGCGTACACACGATCGGACATATCCGATGAAAACGGTCCGCGGACCATTTCCATCGGATATGTCCGATCGGGAGTTTGATCCGATGGCGTGTACACACCATCGGATCAAATTCCCCGCCGCCGGACGGCGTGGTGACGTGGCGGTGACGCGGCGGCGACGTTGACGCCGCCGCATCACCGCCACGTCACCGCACCAGGAAGTAAAACACTTCCGCGCATGCGCCGAATCCATTCGGCAGCGGCGCGGCGGCGGTGGGGGCCGACATGTCTGCTGGTAAGTGTACTAACCAGCAGACATGTCGGGCGGACAGATTCCCACCGGATAGATTTCAAAGCTTGCTTTGAAATCTGTCGGGTGGAGAAATCTGTCCGCTAGCCCATACACACGAGCGGAGATGTCTGCTGAAACGGTCCATCGGACCGTTTTCAGCGGACATATCCCCTCGTGTGTACGCCGCCTCAAAGATGTTTTCACAGGCAAACTATAGACACCCAGCAGGTACAATATTTTTTTAAAATTTAAGCATCATTAAAATCACTGCTCCAGAAGCAGTGATTTTAATGATGCTTAAATAATAATAATAAAAAAAAAAATTCTTTAAATATTGTACCTGCTGGGTATCTATACCTGTGATAACGTCTTTAAATAGCACAATCACCTGCCTGCCAGTAAATTAGGAAGAACTGATCTAGCTAAGCTATACAGTGTATAAATATATGTACAACTCCTAGGGATGTATGTATATCCTCTACACACTGTAAATTAAGCTAAACTGACTAGCCTGCCTGCCTGCTCTATCTAGCTATATAAAAAGACTATCTCTCTGTCTCTCTGACTGCTCTCATTAACAACCGCAACACACTACACAAGGCTGCCCAGCAGGCGGCCTTATATAGTGTGGGGCGTGTGCTAAAGCCCTGAGCCATAATTGGCCAAAGCCACCCTGGCTTTGGCCAATTATGGCTCTCCATTGTTTGCGCGCTGTGATTGGCCAAGCATGCAGGGTCATAGTGCATGTTTGGCCAATCATCCGCGTGCAATGTTGCAGTGAATATGGGCCGTTGCGCGTCACTCGAATTTGGCGCGAACGACCCCTTTTGTTCGAAATTCGTCAAACGTACGAACAGACAATGTTCGAGTCGAATAAAGACAAGCTGTAACGGCGCTCCAGCCAAAATGAAATTTTAGATTTATCAGATCCAACGACTTCAAAGTGCATCAAAGAGGCCAGTCTGCACTTATGATAGGTTATGGAAGAATCCACTATGAAGGCTGTCTCCTACTCACCATAACGTTGTTTGTCATCTGTTGAAACACACAGCCTCATAACCTAGGATGAAGAAAAGGAAAAGTAAGGAGCTGCGCAAAATAGTGATGGATAAACATCTTAACACGTCTTAACACAATTAATAAATCTGACAAAAAAATGTGAATCACAAATGAATGTTAAACAAATATTGAAGAGTGCAAAAGTCTATATGTGAAACCAAGGAAAAACATAAAGAATCTCCAAATATTGGTGAATCGATGAGACAATCCAATGATAATTTACCCAGTGTGGAAACTGGTGAAAAACACTTGAGTTAAGAGAGCTATAAGAAACCACAGTGTGTCAGCAATAACACGTGTGCTCCACTACCTATAGGTTAATGTGCTTACCAGAGGTAAGCTGTACCAGGCCAAGGTATCAATCGTAGCCCTGAAGACAGCAATCTCCAATCACAGGGACCAGATGATCTCACTCAGTAGCCACAATGGACACGAAACACAGCATAGATGACCCAAAATGGAAAAAGACTCACAAGGTGTGCATCGCTTATGAAAGATTTTAATGGTAGAAAAGTAGCACTTACAGTTGAAAAGGTAAAAACATGTAGGACACTGGATAGCCAGCCAGCATGCAGTCTAACGTTCGTATTGATGACGTCAGCGCGTCTGCCTCCCACCGTCCATTTCGCTAAGAGATAGCGTTGTCTAGGGTGGCAAGGCATTGCTTTCCTTCTATCTCCTCCTTTACCCAAGCTAACAGATTGACTCAAGACTGCACTGCCCACTGGTAACTCTTCTCTCTGAAGACTGGAAGTTCAGAGAAGTAGCACTAAAAAAGCAGGAGCCAGCAGCATTGAAAGTTGTTAACTGCAAGTGCTGGAGTAGGATTTTTTAAGTGGTTATAAAGTCTAAACTTGTTTTACCTTAATGCCTGCATTTTTCTTTGAGCCAATGCTTGTGTGGCTGCATTTCACCTGTGAATCACAGGAGTGCAGTTCGTTCTGCACTCCTGTGACCTGGTTTCAGCCAACAGCGGGCTGAAGCCCGCTGTCGGCTGACATCACAGAACCGGTCCGGGTTGGGTAAAGATTGCGACCATATGGCCAGGATCATCCCACATGCTTGGACCATCATCGGGCCTCTTAGCAGCCTGCGGAGAGCCCGGGCAGGCTGTTCCTGCCGGGGGGGGCTGAGCAGATCTGTATTTGATCAGTCCATTCTCAGTCCTAGAGCTAGCGGGTGACAGATGTAGCATTGGACCAATGCTGCATCCACATGCACCTAGATAAGTATGAATCCCTTTAGTAACATCTCCTTTACTTCTCTTTTAATGTTAGCATGTTTTGGGGAATACTTCCTCCTTGCAGTATTTGATGTCTGATAGATGCCCACTGGGAGAACCAGAAAACATTTGCCATCATACTTGTTGCTATCCAGTGGGCTTGTTTTGGGGGTAAGTTGGACAAATCAGTATATTTGAGAACTCTCTTGACCCTGTTTTATCAAATTGTATTGTAACTGTACTGTATCCCTATTTAAAGAATTGCACAAACTATTAGTACTATATACATTCGGTATATTAATAATAACTAAGCAATGTCACCAAAAGTCATGTGACCAAAAACACAAAAGAATTGTGTCTCAATAGTATAAAATGAAATAAAAATGTTAAACTTTAATTGGCAAAAAAAAACAACTAATGAGAGCACAGTGAGGAAGGGGTTAATTAGGTGGCAATATTGTTTAAGTGTTTAAATATGTTTTTTACATTCTTCTTCTCTGACTAGAGAAATAAAAATATAGAAGGAAAAACAGAATGCAGGAGTAGGTTTTAATGTGATTGGGAGCCTTCACTGTGATAGCCAATCACAGGCTATCAGGCTATCACAGCGATCATGATAAACAAGGGCTGATCCTCCTGGCTCCTAATCATTAGTATGAAAGCTGGAGCTGCCAGTGATAGTTTGCATATATGCATCTCAAAAAAAGCCCGCTTCTGTTATACTCCACATGCAACGCCTTGAAAAAGTATTCATACCCCTTGAAATTTTCCACATCTTGTCATGTTACAACTAAAACTGTAAATTTATTTTATTGGGATTTTATGTGATAGACCAACACAAAGTGGCACGTAATTGTGAAGTTGAAAGAAAAATGATAAATGGTTTTCAATTGTTTTTACAAATAAATATGTGAAAAGTGTGTGCATTTGTATTCAGCCCCCAAGTCAATACTTTGTAGTACCACCTTTCACTACAATCACGGCTGCAAGTCTTTTTGGATATGTCTCTACCAGCTTTGCACATCTAGAGAGTGACATTTTTGCTCATTCTTCTTTGTAAAATAACTCAAGCTCTGTCAGATTGGATGGAGAGCGTCTGTGAACAGCAATTTTCAAATCTTGCCACAGATTTCTCAAATGGATTCAGGTCTGGACTTTGACTGAGCCATTATAACATATTAATATACTTTGATATAAACCATTCCATTGTAGCTCTGGCTGTATGTTTAGGTTTGTTGTCCTGCTAGAAGTTGAACCTCCGCCCCAGTCTTAGGTATTTTGCAGACTGTAAAAGGTTTTCTTCTAAGATTGCCCTGTATTTGGCTCCATCCATCTTCCCATCATTCCCGGCATGTGCCGCAGACATCGGCACCCGTCATCATTGTAAATATCTCCTAAACCGTGGAGGTTTATGAGATATTTCAAGCACCTACAGGCAGTGGCGTATCTAGGGTATAGCAGCCATGGCAAGTGCTATGGGCGCCATATGAAGGGGGCACTGTTGGATGGCTGGGCAGCAAGGCACTTACCAGGGTCTAAGGGGCTCTTCTTCCCTCCTCCCGAGCATAGGCAGGATCTCCATTTCAGCACCTTTGCTAATGGACAATGGCAGCGCTAACCCTGTTGTGTTCAGCCACAGCCCTCCCCTGTTGTTCCAGGCTCTCCCATTCCATCTGGCCACGTACAAAGAAGGAGGAACATCAGTTTCTCGCTCTCCTCTGTGAAAACTGAGGCCTTAAGTGATGAAGATTTCATCACTTCCAGTATAATAAACCCCAGATTTCTACATAAAGAGGATATGTCACTACCCAAGGTATCACAAAGGATGATAAATATCACTAGTTTTGTTAGCTGTTTTTTTTTTTAAGGTTATCTGAAAGATGGGGTTCAAATGTTTCGACAGGGGCGCAGTTTCAGTGCTTGCCATAGGCGCTATTTTCACTAGATACGCCTCTGCCTACAGGTAAGCCTTAATCTAGGCTTACCTGTAGGTAAAAGTGGTTGTAAAGGGTTTAGAACCACTTTAAACTCAGTAGACGCCTGTGGCATCTCTTAACCTCAGGTATCATGGTACTATGCAATCATTATGCACTTAAATGTCCTATCCTTAATTAACTATTAACTGTTGTATCCATGCTTATTTGTTTATGACTCCCTCTTCTGGGAGCTAAATTGTATATACTTATACTCCATGTATGTCAACTTTATAACTTGTTAATAAAATATTTAAACAAGAAAAAAAAAAAGAATTGGGCATTTTTAATAGTTCACTGTAATTTAAAAAAAACATTGCTCTTGGGCAATTTTTTTTTTTGCATTGGAACATGTTCCTCTGGGCAGGTGTTGGTTTTTGTGTTGGTCTATCACATAAAATCCCAATAAAATACATTTACGTGACAAAATGTGGCAAAATTTCGAGGGGTGTGAATACTTTTTCAAGGAACTGTATATTTTATTTTATTTCAGGTACTTGTATAGTTAATTTACGCAGCGCTTTACATAAACATCATACATTCACATCAGTCCCTACCCTCAAGGAGCTTACAATCTAAGGTGTCTAACACACATTCATACATATACTAGGGCCAGGGCTGGTGCAAGGATTTTTGACACCCTAGGTAATGGGGAAAACAAAATGTTATGAAACCCCTTTTTTCTCAAAAATGTTGGTCTTTTTTAGTTTGTTTGTTTGTTTAGGAAAAAATAAAAACCCCAGAGGTGATCAAATACCACCAAAAGAAAGCTCTATTTGTGGGAAGAAAATGATAAAAATGTATTTTGGGTACAGTGTTGCATGACCACGCAATTGTCATTCAAATTGTGACAGCCCTGAAAGCTGAAAATTGTCCTGGGCAGAAAGGGGCAAAAGTGCCTGGTTTTGAAGTGGTTAAAGAAAATTTGTCATCAGCCAAAAAAAGATTAGAAATTTGCCTGATTTTTGCATTTTATAAATTTGAATCAGTAATAATAATAATAATATTTAATAATAATGTTTTAAGAATTTGAGATTTAACAATTTAATAAACAAAAATAACAGCAATAATGTAGAACAGTTGATATTGTGGGGATATGATTTTGTTTACAATGCATGGTGTTTAAGTATATATGCATTAGGCAGCATTTATAAATGCTTTCAGAAGCAAGCAAAGCATTTGAGATAGAGGACAAACTCTGATGGCTTACATTTTAAATTTGGTTTGACTTTTATTGCAGTTAACAAGCTCCACTTCAGTGTGTTCAGCTATTAAAATCCCTCGTTTCAGCAAAGTATAGCCTTATTTCAATAATATTAAGATGCTGATTTGACAGAACTATACCCGGTGGCACAGGAAGGAGGACTCTTTGGTTAAGAAATGGTGCCAGTCAGCTTCTAGTGAATTTATTCCAGGTCTCTTCAATTCCAAACCTTACATTTTGGGTCCTTTTTTTAATTTAAGTGTTCAGGTGTCCTGAGGCTTAAGAGGAAAGTCTTTAGTGTAGGGATAATCTGATAAACTGTCTATGGAGTATTGCAGAGCATTCCATAAACAAAATTGTACTATCACAAATTGACACCACCAGCAACTGCTTTTTTCCATCTATAATCACCTATCTAGCCAGATCAGGAGCCTGTTATTGTATGTTTATTGGTTTTGGTTTCTTATAGTGTATCTCTGGGGAACATTTTTTTTTTGGGCTAGAGTGTGGAAGGGTTAGACAATTACCGTATTTTCCGACGTATAAGACAACCTTTTTTACTTAAAAAATATGCCTTAAAACTTGGCGGTCGTCTTATACGCCGCTACCTGTCTCAGTCAGACTGATGGCATCCATTATTAAAAAGCCGCGCCTCGTGCTGTTCCGTGATAGGCGGAACACTCAGTCTCCCAGCAGAGCATCTGTTCGGTGTTCTGCCTATCACAGATGTCTTTTCATCCTCGGACGAGAGGACATCCGTGATAGGCGGAACACCGAACAGAGGCTCTGCTGGGAAACTGAGTGTTCCGCCTATCATGGAGCAGCACGAGAAGGAGGCGTGGCTTTTAAATAATGGACGCCTGCAGTCTGACTGACTCTGCATACAGGGATAAGGTATGGGATCGTCAAGGTATGCAATGCCACAGTGAGGTATGGAATGGCACAGTGAGGTATGGAATGGCGCAGTGAGGTATGCAATAGCACAGTGAGGCATGCAATGGCACAGTGAGGCATGCAATGGCACAGTGAGGCATGCAATGGCACAGTGAGGTATACAATGGCACAGTGAGGTATGGAAAGGCACAGTGAGGTATGGAATTGCACAGTGAGGCATGAAATGGCACAGTGAGGTATGCAATGGCACAGTGGGGTATGCAATGGGACACTGAGGTATGCAATGGGACAGTGAGGTATGCAATGGCACAGTGAGGTATGCAATGGCACAGTGAGGTATGCAATGGCACAGTGAGGCATGCAATGAGCACAGTGAGACATGCAATGGCATAGTGAGGCATGCAATGGAACAGTGAGGCATGCAATGGCACAGTGAGGCATGTAATGGCACAGTGAAATTTGAAAAAAGCTAAATAAAGCATGTTCCTATCAGCGGTTGTTCCGGCTACCTCTCAGCTTCCAGACAGACTAGTAGGAAGGGGGTTGTCTTATACGGCGAGTATATCCCAAAACCAAATTTTTTGCTGGAAAATTAGGAGGTCGTCTTATACGCCCAGTCGCCTTATACGTCAACAAATACGGTAGTCATGTTTTTATTTTTTTTGCTGTCTTTGTCCCACTGGGGAGATTCTGCTTTTTTTTTTTTAAATTCAAAGAAGCTTTATTGCAAACAACAGATCTAGACAAGTACAGCCATCATAAACTTAGACAAGTACAATCGCAGTATAACCAAAACACAATGACTTATAACAGGCATCACAAAGCATAACAATGGTATACACATGTGGAAAGTAAAAAGGCAGAAGAGGGTCCCCACGATCATGGAGAGCCTCTGAGTTCCATATATTCAAGCATAATGAGAACCACAAACATCTATGTCAAGTTCAATTCCAACTACAGAAGCATCCTCTACTCCACAGAGATCGATGGATCTCTGTGACGTTTAACTTCCAACTTGTCACCTTAAAGAAGCCATTATGGCGAAGAAGAGGAGAGAAGAGGAAGAGAAAAAATGAGAAGAATAGAAGAACAAGAATAAAAGTAAAAGGAAAAGAAAAGGAAAGGGGAAGGGGATAAGGCATGTATAGAGCGGTCACAGAATCCCTGGGGCATGGGATAGGGTCCCCAGTGGCGAGCAGGAGAGTCAGTCCAGGTCAATCACATCCCTGGGATCTGGGGTCCAGAATATAAGAATAGATTCTCTAATCAGGCCCCCCGGCAATAGATCCATCCATTATGTTGTCAAAGTCTTTGGAGTACCTGAAAGCAATCCAAGTCTGCCAAGTTGCGTGAAAGCCCTCGGCTGTGCCCCTGTCTTGTGCCAACGTGTCCTCCATCTCGTACACTTCGCTCACCCTACGGAGCCATTCTCGTATGGTTGGAGCTCTGGAGGATTTCCAGTGCAAGGGAATCAATGATTTAGCTGCATTCAATAAATGCTTGGACAAGGATTTTTTGTACCGTGTTAGAGAGAAGGAGGTCAGGTGTAGCAGGCAACACGGGGCGTCCAAAATTAGCGTAGTGTCAGTGATCAATTGAATGACCCGTCTCACCTCCGACCAGTAGGGGGAGATCATGGGGCATTCCCACCAGATGTGGAGCAATGTGCCCCTATCGCCCAAGCACCTCCAGCATGTTTGAGGCACCTGAGGATCCCATCTGTGCAGTCTATATCGGGTGTATTGTACCAGCGGGTCAATAGCTTGTAACTGGTTTCCTGCAGCCGTGAGCTAATAGAGCATTTGTGTGCCATTATACATACATACCGCCACTGTTTCTCAGAAATGTCTGTACCCAGTTCCTCCGACCATTTCTCTCTGTGTCCAATCTGCCCCACCTCCCCGTGGTATTGCAGCCAAGAATAAGCTACAGATACTGCCCTAGCCAAAGGGGACCGTGCACGGCAGACTAGCTCCAACTCGGTCAAGGGTCGCGTGAGGTTTGAGGATGCTTTAAGTGAATTAATATAGCTGCGCAGTTGGAAATACATCCAAAGTCGCAGGCGGGGGAGATTATTACTGGCCTTGATATCTGACCAATCTTTTAGTTTATTGCCCTCAAAGCAGTCACCTACCAAAAGAGGATCCGACTGGGGGGAAGACCTAAGAGAGGTATTATCTAAGCCTGGTATGAAGCCCGGATTGCCAGTCAAGGGCGTGAGGGGGCCGGGAGTGGAAGAGATGCCCTTCTGTTTCGTCAGCGCATGGAATATCTCCAGAGTAGGTCCCGTAACGGGGTTCCTGCGTATGGCAATTGGGTAGGCGGATTTAGGAACCCAGGGTAGGAACCCAAGGGTCAACGGACAGATCTCCCCCTCTAGGGCAACCCACTCCTTCGTGGTCTTGTGACAGTGCCAATCCACTATTCGGGCCAGGTGTGTGGCGTGGTAATATGACCTAAAGTCCGGCAGGCCTAGACCCCCCACGTCCTTAGGCCTCATCAGGCTCGTAAGCCTGATTCTCGGTTTCTTGCGATTCCATAAGAAGCGCAGTAAGACAGCATTTAGGGAAGCAAAGAAGCTTCGGGGGATTGACATTGGAAGCGTGTGCGCATCAGGTATAGGAATTTTGGTAGAATCACCATTTTGATTATGGAGGCCCGACCCAGCCAGGAAAAATACCCCTGGTCCCATTGGGTTAGATCTTTCTCACACGCCTTCAGGAGGGGAGGGAAGTTAGTGCTAAAAACATCCGAGAGGTGGGGAGTGAGCCAAACGCCCAGGTACCTGAGAGCCCTGGGCTCCCAACGAAAGGAGGAATTAGCCTTAGCCTGTGCTAACACCCTATCTGGGAGAGAGACGTTGAGGGCCTCAGATTTGTTGTAATTTATTTTCAAGTTAGAAATGTATCCGTATTGCGAGAACTCTAGCATCAGCCCTGGGAGGGAAATATGTGGGTCCGTCAAAAAGAACAGGAGGTCGTCGGCAAATGCTGCTATTTTGAACTCGTTGTCCCCCACCTGAAACCCGCTGATAGCCGAATTTGGTTTAACCGTCCGGATAAAGGGCTCAAGCGAAAGGATAAATAGTAGGGGTGAGAGAGGGCACCCCTGACGCGTCCCATTCTTTATCATGACCTTCTTGGAAAGAAGGCCATTAACCCGAATCTGGGCCGAGGGGTTTTGATATAGCGCCGCTATCCAGGTGAGCATGTGAGGTCCCAGTCCCACCCACTTACAAACCGCCAGCAAGAAATCCCAAGCCACCCGATCGAAGGCCTTCTCCGCATCCGTAGAGAGGAGAAGGCCCTCGATGGCTTTAACCCTCGTCGCATGTATCAGGAGAAGCGCCTTGGTGGTATTATCTTTGGCATCTCTGCCCGGCATAAAGCCCACCTGCTCCAAGCCAATCAAGCCAGGCAGTAACGGACCTAATCTCGTGGCGAGGATTTTTGCAAATAACTTCACGTCTAAATTGAGTAGCGAAATGGGACGGTAGCTTGCGCAATCTGTAGGATCTTTTCCCGGTTTCGCCAAAACTGTTATGTGCGCCGAGAGGAAATCTGGGGTGACACTAGTAGGGGTTGACAACGAGTTCAATGCATCTCTGAGGGGCTTCGTCAAATGGTCACTGAATGTTTTATAATATACGGCCGTGTACCCGTCCGGGCCCGGACTCTTACCAGGTTTAAGCTGAGCAATGGCTATACCCACCTCCTGAGAGGTAATAGGTCCCTCAAGGAGAGCAGCGTCGGAGTCTGAGAGGGAAGGCAGTCTGCTCTTAGTAAGATAGTCATTAATAATCCTAGCCCTGTCCCCTATCATATCCGGATGTCTATGCTGGGGCGGAAGATTATAGAGCTTACTATAGAAGTCGTGGAATCGATCTGCTATGGCCTCTGACGTCACCTCCAGTTTCCCACCTGTACCCTTGATGCCCGCGATATTATTCGCAGAAGTACACTCTCTGAGCGCCCTCGCCAAAAATTTGCCGGCCTTATTTCCTGACTCGTAGTACAGCCTTTTCCGAAAAAATAGCATACGCTTGGCCCTAGAGTCAAGTATCTGCTGCAGCTCCCTCCGCGCCTCCAGGAGCGATGTGGCTGAAGAGACAGAGAGGGACTGCTTATGTAGAACTTCTAGAGCAGCAATTTTGGTAACCAGTTGGTGGATTTTAGCCTCTCTTTCCCTCTTTTTTTTGGCTCCAAGGCCCATCAAGATGCCCCGGATGGAACACTTGTGCGCCTCCCAGACAGCAAGCGGATCAGTGCCCTGATCAACATTGAGTCTGAAAAATTCCGTCAAGCTATTAGTCACCGTAGGGAGCGTTGTGGGATCCGTCAACAGCGAGGCGTTAAGCCTCCATGTGAGTTGTCGTCGAGGTAAGTCTACCAGCCCCAAAGACACTGAGATTGGAGCGTGGTCTGAGAAAGTCTGCGTGCCTATATGTGCCCCATTAACCTGCTCGAGAACACGCTGGGACACAAAGAGGTAGTCTAGTCTCGCATACCTAGAATGTGGAACAGAGAAATGGGTGAAATCGCGACCCTCAGGGTGGAGGAATCGCCACGAATCCACTAGTTGTAAGGATTGTAACAGTAGCTTAATGCGTCTCAGTACTTTATACGTAATGCACGTCTTCCCATTTGAGGTGTCAACTAAGGGGCAAAGGGGCACATTGAAATCGCCCCCCAAGATGATACACCCCTGCGCAAACTCACTAAGTTCCCTAATGATCTTCCTACAAAATGATATATGGGCTCTGTTAGGAAAGTACACATTTGCCAGAGTCACCTGTGCGGTCCCGTAGGAACCTCTGAGAAAAATATACCTGCCTTCTGGGTCACACAGCTGTCCCGATACCACGAAAGGAGCCTCTCTGTGAACCAGAATCGCCACACCCCTCGACTTTGCCTCACCATTAGTGGCGTGAAACACCCTGGGAAAAGACGGGCTGGAAAACTTCGGGATTTGATGTGTCTTGAAATGGGTTTCCTGTAAAAAAACAAAATGGGGCTTACCCTTTTTAAGTTCTCTCAGCAGGGAGGTGCGGCGTTCGGGGATGTTCAATCCCCTCACATTATGCGAGATCACCAATGGATGGCCACCCAGTGACGAGTAGGCCATGGTTGGAGTTGCAGGCAGATGAGGAGGAGGCGATCGGAGAACCAAGCTCAACCTAGGCGGCTGTAAAAGACAGATCTGTTAAACTAGTAATATACCCCAGAGAGCACTGACCTAGAGACTACAGGAGCCTTATCCCTAAAAGAGGAAGATGTGGACAGGATCTAGGTGAGAGAGAGTAAAGATGAAAAAAAGAAAGAAGAGAAAGGAGAAGAAGAAGAGGGAAAAGTATAAGATCAGAGCAAGAGCAAGTTTCCTCGGTGTATCTCCCTTCGGGGTGGATAGAGCACTACCCCCAACAGAAGAATACCACCTGTGTTGTATGGTGCTACCAGTGACCCAGCCGGGACACTAGCAGCTTTGAGTAGCAAATGGGAGGCGAGGACCGTATTTGGCAGCACCTTGCACGTTGCTAAGCAAATAATAACAAAAAATTATTAACCATAAGAATACACGCACAGCCCTATAGAAGTGCACAACGTTATAGAATGTTGATACCCGACCTTTTGGGTAATGTTCAGGAAAACCAGCCGGTTTATAGAGCATGACCCAAAAAAAAAAAACAACAAACAAAAAAAAAAAAAAACATTGGGTAAATTAGTATGCAGACATATACATTAAACAGCATACGATTCATTAAGTAAAGGAAGGAAGTTCCCGCCCGTCATCACTCCCACCTCCCCCAATACCCCCACCAACAGTGGCTGCGCCCCCTGCAATTATCAAAGTAAAAAGGAAAGCTGAGACATACATGTAAACATGTAAGATGCCCGAGCGGCACGAACCACCCAAGTCCCACATATCACCTCGTCAGTTCCCTTCGTGGGCCGCCAGTTCAGTTCCCGTGAACGCGGTGCCCCGCATTCCAACTACTCACAGAGCCACCTGCAGAAGCATATGTGCAAGTCACCGGGATGTGCGCCTCGTGCAACCCTTTCCATCCGACGTGAGACCGGAGGTCGCACTACAATAGCGTGCAGACAGAGAGCCACGTCCAGGGCGAATCTCAGGGCAAGGCAATGCGGCCAAGATCCCCTCCCACAGTTAAACAGCCAACAGAGGAAAAAAAAAAAAAAAGGGGGGGGATTCCAGCAGAGCTCCAGCGTAGGATGTCACAAATACCAGGTGCAGGGCCTTGGGGGGGGGGAACAACAGCTGAGGGGAGTTCCAGGTGGGGAATCTTCTACAGAGCGACTGTGGGATAGGCAAGTCAGTGCATGATCAATTCCCTTGGCCCTTCGTTCTGCCGTCTCGGGGTCCCTGCTTTCGATCCGCCACCCCTGTTGTGCTTGGCCTTCTTTGTCTGGCGTTTGTCAGGTGTAGAAAGGGGTGAATCCGGCGGGCTCCGGCTCGGTATGGGGTGCAGGAATTCCGTGTACCAATCTGGCAATTCGACCAGGTCTATGCCCACGGCATCACAAAAGTCAGGAAGGTCTGCAGGTATACGGAGAGTGTATTGGTGCCCATTGGAGGTGACCACTAATGCGAAGGGAAAGCGCCAGGTGTATCTTAAATCCTTCTCCCTCAATTTGTCCAGAAGGGGTCGTAGAGCTCTCCTGTTTCGGAGCGTTATGGGAGACAGGTCCTGAAACAGTAAAATGGACGCTCCATTATAGGTAATGGGATCATTCCTCCTGGCTCTCCGCATGATATCCTCTTTTAGGCCAAAGCTTTCTAAGCAGCATATAATGTCTCTTGGAGGGGCTGTATCAGAACCCCTAGGGCGGAGTGCCCTATGTGCCCGGACAAAGCCGATCGGGGGTATCTTCTTGCCTCTCCAGTAAGCTGTTAAAGACGCCACTTAGCGTCGTCACAATTTGGTCTGGGTCTACGGATTCCGGGATCCCCCTGACCCTAACGTTACATCTCCTTCCCCTGTTATCGAGGTCCTCGATGTGGCGATTCATGTCGATGAAGTGCTGTGCATGCGTTGCGGTAACCTGTTCCACCCTGTGTATGGCCTTGTCTCTGCGTTTCCCCGAAGATTCCACCGCGGCCATCTTGTCATTCAGCACCAGCATGCTAGTTTTGAGATCCGTGATGGCCGCCGAGAACGTGGCCTTTATGTCAGCGGCGATCATGGACATATCTGAGTAGGTCAGGGGATGATCCGCAGGAGACTTTCCCCGGGCTGAGCTCTCGGGAGCCGACTGGGAGTCGTCACTAAACTCCTCGTCGCGGCTCGTCGGCGCCATCTTGGGCCTAGGTGTCACGCTGCGTCCCGCGGACCTCGGCTTGAAGAGTTCCGCTATATTATGAGCGGAGTAAGCCACAGATGCACGTCTCGGGCGAGAGTGAGGGGTGAAGCCGGACTTCTTACCAGGCATCGGGAAGTCGTCTGTCGGGCCCCCATCGAGATTCTGCTTTTTATATTGGTGACCATTGTCACTAAGAATAAAAGTAAGGAGAAATCCCAAATTTTTGAGTTTTTCCCAGATCAAAAGGTACCAGGGACATCTGTTTTAGGAACAACTTTCTAAAAGGGAAATTTCTCATGCTTTAGGAGATTTCCTCTAACTTCTTGCTGTGAATTCAGGACAGGAAGTGAAGATTACAAAATGGTGCAAGGACAAAAGGGTTTTTACCTGGCAGGGGTTTTCAACCTCCTCGACGACTCAATTGGCACGTCTTGTGGGTCTGTCAATCAAGGTTTATAAAGTTTCTTATCAGATTTATTAAACATGTCCTAATCATATTGCCTAAAGCCATGATAGAAGTATGCCCTAATGCCTTAATTGCTAAAGATGTACAGAACTGCTGTGGTAACACAATCTAATGCAGGGTTTGGGTTACATCAGGGGTCCCCAACCCCCGGCCGCACAAGCTACACCAAAAGAGGTGAGCAGCAGCGAGCAGAGACCAGAGTTTTACCGCTGTTGGGTCCGCCTCCATGACATTCTCAAATTGCATAGGGGTGGAAACTTGTAATTAACTGCGCATGTGCTGGTTTCCAGCTCCTACCAGATTCCTTGTGAGGCCATAGCCCTGGGGACTGTCTATTATCAGTAATGCTGCGTAAACACGATCGGAATTTCCGATGGAAAAAGTCAGACAGACTTTTTCCATCGCATATTCCGAACGTGTGTAGCCCCATCTGATTTTTTTCATCTGATGAATTTCATCGGAGTTTAGATTAAACATGTTCTATTTTTCTCCAATGGAATTTCATCTGAGTTTAAATATAGAACATGTTCTATTTTTCTCAGATGGAATTCCGTCGGAATTTCCGATGTGATTTGGCCAGGCAAAAGCCTGATCGTGTGTATGCGGCATAAGTTCTTTCACTACACAAAACCCTAACAAATCCTTACAAAGTGACAGGCTGCATCTGGTGCTGTGGTGGCAGACTAGTAACAGGCTGCATTTGGTTCTGTGGTGGCAGGCTAGTGACAGGCTGCATCTGGTTCTGTGTTGACAGGCTATTGACAAGCTGCATTTGGTGTTGTGGTGGCAGGCTAGTGACAGTCTGAATCTGGTGCTGTGGTGGCTGGCTAGAGACAGGCTGCATCTGGTGGCAGTGTGGTAGGCTGGTGACAAGATGCATCTGGTGGCTGCAGTGTGCTGTGTTGGCAAGTGACACTGATTCTGCATCATAGTGAGTTTAAGTATTTCATTATATATTACACTGTAATAGTAGAAATAATGGGCCAGATTCACAGAGCCATTACTCCGGTCTATCTCCTGATAGACCGGAGTAATTTACCCGTGTCGTATCATTAGTTTGAATCCTCAAACCATGATATGACGGCTTCGGGCTTCATTCCGACAGGCTTACGTCTCTGTACGCCGTCGGAACTACGCTGCAATCTTTTTCCGCCCGCTGGGTGGAGTTCGCATCGTTTTCCGCGTCGGGGTATGCAAATTAGCTTTTTCCGGCGATCCACGAAGTTACGATCGGCCGTCGCATTCTCTTACGGCATCTGTAGTCAGCTTTTTGCTGCGTAAAGTTAGGGCAGCTATTATCTGGTCTATAGTTAGACGGCCCATGTTAAGTATGGCCGTCGTTCCCGCATCAAATTTCAATTTTTTTATTTTTTTTGCGTAAGTTGTCCGGGAATAGGAATGTACGTAAATGACGGTACTCAAAAAAAAACTGACGTAACGACGTAATTTTGCGCAATGCACGGCGGGAAATTTCTGAACGGAGTATGCACAGTTTGATCGCCGCAGTGACGTGCCTAATTTAAATGCTTCACGCCCCCTAATCGCGTACCTTACGGGCCGAAATCTACCTGAATTTGTCTTAGAGCCAAGTAAAATACGGCGGCGTAGTGTATCTCTGATACTCTGCACCAGGGCAATTGTACCTGAATCTGGCCCAATATGTTTCAATCATTTGGACACCATATCAACCATGGTGTCGGGATAAATGAAGCACTAATTACCCCCCACACACACACTTCAGTCACAAACCTCACAAAAAATTGTGATAGACCAACACAAAGTGGCAAATAATTGTGAAGTGGAAAGAAAATGATAAATGGTTTTCAACATTTTTTACAAATAAATATCTGAAAAGTGTGACATGCATTTGTATTCAGCCCCCCCCCCCCCAGTCAATAATTTGTAGAATCACCTTTTGCTGTAATAACAGCTGCAAGTCCTTTTGGGGATATCTCTACCAGCTTTACACATCTAGAGAGTGACATTTTTGCCAGTTCTTTGCAGAATAGCTCAAGCTCTGTCAGATTGGATGGAGAGCGTCTGTGAACAGTAATTTTCAAATCTTGCCACAGAATCTCAATTAGATTTTAGGTCTGGACTTTGACTGAGCCATTCTAACATATTAATATGCTTTGATCTAAACCATTCCATTGTAACTCTGGCTGTATGTTTAGGGTCATTGTCCTGCTGGAAGTTGAACCTCCGCCCCAGTCTCAAGTCTTTTGCAGAATCTAAAAGTTGTTCTTCTAAGATTGCCCTGTATTTGGCTCCATCCATCTTCTCATCAACTTTGACCAGCTTCCCTGTCCCTGCTGAAGAAAAGCATCCTCAAAACATGCGACTCTGGTGCAAATTTTCACAGGGGTCCTGTGCGTCTTTTGGTCCATTTCAGGTCCGAATTCAGCCCAAGATTCGAGCTGAAATCGGACCTGCAATGGTGAACCAGGACGCACAGGACCCAGTAATGAAGAATACAGGGTATAATTAAAGCCAATGACAAGCACGTGTCTGGCTACATAATCATTTCTGTCAGTGGCAATAACATTTGGCAAATGATTTTGGATAAACTGAATGTATATGTCAATTGAAAACCTCTATAGAATTGTTGTGAAAGTACTCTCTATCACTAGAGGACTCATATGATTAGCAGGTGGTTTCTTATTATAGCTCTTGGTTTTGATTTTTTTTTTTACTTTTTAACTTGAAACATCTCTGGTTTTAAAGGTTGGTTGGTTTTAACCTTTTAAGGACCGGAAGGTTAATTTGCCCCCTTAAAGGGGTTGTAAAGGTAATTTTTTTCCCCCTAAATATCTTTCTTTACCCTAGTGTAGTCCTCCTTCACTTCCTTATCCTTCCATTTTGCTTTTAAATGTCCTTATTTCTTCTGAGAAATCCTCACTTCCTGTTCTTCTGTCTGTAACTACACGCAGTAATGCAACACTTTCACCCTGGTGTGGAGAAACCCTTTTGATGGGGGAGGGGGTGAACAGAAGGGTCAGGACGCTATCTACTTTGCAGATAGAGAAAGGAGCTGTGTGTTAGTGGATGTCCTGACAACGCGGCGCTTTAACTGACAATTGCGCGGTCATGCGACGTGATACTTTAACAAAAGTGATGTCCCTTTTTTTACCTACAAATAGAGCTTTCTTTTAGTGGTATTTGATCACCTCAGCGGTTATTATTGTTTGCGCTATAAACAAAAGTGCAAATTTTGAAAAAAAAACAATACTTTTTGCTATAACTATCCAAAAAAAAAATGTCTTCATCAGTTTAGGCCAATATGTATTCTTCTACATATTTTTGGTAAAAAATGGCAATAAGCGTATATTGATTGGTTTACGCAAAAGTCATAGCGTCTACAACAGGGGTAGGCAACCTGTGGCGCTCCAGCTGTTGTGGAACTACATTTCCTATAAGGCATTGCAAAAATAGCCTGGTTACTCCCAGAGGCATGATGGGGTTGGTAGTTACAATTACTCCCAGAGGCATGATGGGGTTGGCAGTTACAATTACTCCCAGAGGCATGGTGGGATTTGTAGTGCCACAGGTTGCCTACCCCTGATCTACAAAATAGGGGATATATTTACAGCATTTTTATTATTTATTTATTTTTACTAGTAATGGCAGCGATCATCGATTTTTTGCGGGACTGCAACATTGCGGCAGACAGATCGGACACTTTTGATACTTTTTTTATACAGTTATCAGAGCTAAAAATAGCCACTGGTTACCTTATAAATGTCGCTGGCAGGGAAGGGGTTAAAACTAGGGGCAATCAAGGGGTTAAGTGTACCCTAGGGAGGTGTTTCTAACTGTTGGGGCAAGTGTACTGATAGGGCGTAGAGAGAGATCGCTGTTCCTAATAACTAGGAATAGCAGATCTCTCTATATTACCCTGACAGAACGAGCATCTGTCTATTTACATTGACAGATCCCGTTCTGGCTCTCTGAGGAGCGACCGTGGGTCGTCGGTGGACATCATGGCCACCAGCCACGTGCAGTGGCTCCAGTGACACACTGCGGGCGCGACCACTAGGGCTCTTAAAGCGGTCGAGGTACACCTATGGCAGTTCACACAGCCGAGCCAACCTGCCGCAGTCTAATGACGGCAGCTGGTCGACAAGCCGTTAAAGGTTGTTTAGTTGAAATCTCCCTGGTTTTAAAGGGTGGTTGGTTGACATTTCTGTGGTTTTAAATGTTGGTTGGTTGAAATGTTTCTGGTTTTAAAAGTTGGTTGAAATGTCCCTGGTTTTAAAGGTTGGCTTGTTAAAATGTCTCTGGTTTTAAAGGTTGGTTGGTTGAAATGTCTCTGGTTTTAAAGAATGGTTGGTAAAATGCCTTTGGTTTTAAAGGTTTGTTGGTTGAATTGTCTCTGGTTTTGAAGGTTTTTTGGTTAAAATGTCTCTGGTTTTAAAGGTTTGTTGGTTTTAACTTCCCTGGGGGTATTCCCGAGACAGGCTCGGGGTGGAAATCCTGTACCATTAGCGGTATCCCCAAGCCAGGCTCTGGATTGCATCGCAGTATCCAGGCAGGCAGAGTTACTTATCTTGTCCCTGGATCCTGCGATGCCTCCCCGCTATGTGATCGAGCTGCCTCCTCGCTTGATTTGCAGTGCCCGCGTGCCGCCGAGCTCCGTTCCCTGCAAAGTTACGACGCACAGGGCGGAGATCGGCGCCAAATTCAAAAAAGTAAATACACAGTACATATACAGTATACTGTAATCTTACAGATTACAGTACTGTATGAAATAAATACACACCCCCTTTGTCCCTAGTGGTCTGCCCAGTGTCCTGCATGCACTTTTATATAATAAAAACTGTTCTTTCTGCCTGGAAACTGTAGATTGCCCATAGCAACCAAAAGTGTCCCTGTATGTCAAAAGTGGTTTTAGAGCAGCTAGAAAACAGCGATAATAAATTAGAATCACTTGCAGAATTGAGCGATAGCGATTTGTGGCTGAAATTCGTCATCAAACAATAAAAAAAAATGACATCGACAATTCTGCAACTGTTTGCAACTACAGACAGTGTTTTTGATTTGATTACATTATTGAATCATTTTTATTATAATTACATTTTTATTTGTTATAATTATTTATAGTTATTTTTAAATTATAATTTATGATTTTGTGTTTCAAACTTTATCAGATGTTTACTAGACTCTTGTTTGAACAGATTTAAGTGAGTTTTTCCTAAGAATTGCAGGCCTACAATAAAAAATGGCAAATTTCCATGCAAAACAATTGTACCACTTTCAGCACCTAAAACTAGAAATGATCACACCACCGGGGAGGTTAAAGGTTGGTTGGTTGAAATGTCCCTGGTTTTAAAGGTTGGTTGAAATGTTTCTGGTTTTAAAGGTTGGTTGGTAAAATGTCTCTGGGTTTAAAGCGGCCAACGTACACCTACAGCAGTTCACACAGCGGAGCCAACCTGCCGAAGTCTAATGACGGCAGCTGGTCGGCAAGCCATTAAAGGTTGTTGAAATGTCCCTGGTTTTAAAGGTTGGTTGATTGGTTGAAATGTTTCTGGTTTTAACCTCCCTGGCGATATGATTCTTTCTGATTTTAGCGTTTTATACTGTAGTGTGAAAAAAATATTTTATACTGTAGGCTTGTAATTCTTAGGAATAACTCACTTAAATCTGACCAAACAAGAGTCTAATAGGCATCCCGGGTATGACATATTTTTTAAAATAAAATTATAAATTATAATACAATAAATAATTATAAATTATTATAACAAATGATAATATAATTATAATAAAAATTATTCAATAATGTAATCAACTCAAAATCACTGACATTTCCTCAGTTGCAGAATTGTCGCTGTCATTACTTTTTTTTTTTATGACGAATTTCCCCACAAATCGCTATCGCTCAATTCTGCAAGTGATTATAATTTATTATCGCTGTTTTTTAGCTGCTCTAAAACCATTTTTGACATAAAGGGACACTTTTGGTTGCTATGGACAATCTACAGTTTGCAGGCAGAAAGAACCATTTTTATTCTATAAAAGAACATGTAGTGCACTGGGCAGACCACTAGGGACAAGGGGGGTGTGTATTTTTTTACATACAGTACTGTAATCTATAAGATTACAGTATACTGTATGTAATGTGTTTGTTTACTTTTTTGAATTTGGCACTGATCTCCGCCCCCGTGCGTCGTAACGTCGCAGGGAACGGAGCTCGGCAGCACACGGGGACACTGTGTGAATCGAGCGAGCACCCGCTCGCTCACACAGCGCGGATGCATCGTTGGATCCAGAAACAAGGTAAGTAAACACTGCCTGTCGATTCAGCGAGGCGAGCCAGAGTCTGACTCAGGGTTACCGATCGCAGCATGAAAATTTAACCCCGAGTCAGACTCGGGAATACTGCCAGGGGAGTTAAAGGTTGGTTGAAATGGCCCTGGTTTTAAAGGGTGGTTGGCTAAATTGTCCATGGTTTTAAAGGGTGGTTGGTTGAAATGTCCCTGGTTTTAAAGGTTGGTTGGTTGAAATGTCTCTGGTTTAAAAGAGTGGTTGGCTAAATTGTCCATAGTTTTAAAGGGTGGTTGGTTGAAATGTCCCTGGTTTTAAAGGTTGGTTGGTTGAAATGTCTCTGGTTTTAAAGGCCCGCTGGTTGAAATGTCTCTGGTTTTGAAGAATGGTTGGTAAAATGCCTTTGGTTTTAAAGGTTTGTTGGTTGAAATGTCTCTGGTTTTGAAGGTTTGTTGGTTGAAAATAATGAAAACATCTTGAAATTTGAGATTTTCCTACCCTTGGGGACGGAAAATATGGATTTTATTAAAAACAGGAGGCCAGTATTATGCTTAATCTTTCTTTTGCTGTCATCCAGCAGCAAGAGGGTTAATAAAAAGAAAAAACGTTTCACAGGTGGGTATGCAAATGAACACAGGTGGACTGTCCAATCAGGTAACAGGAGTATGTTATAAAGGTGAGGTACAGGTGATATTCTTCCTCTTTCTTGATGATAAAACTAGACTGTAAATAACTTGAACTGGAAACCAATTGGAACAACTTGAACTGGAACTCATTCTCCAATATGTCATGAAGTCAGCAGTAGAATAGGCGTATTAAGCTGAAAAAGAATACATTATGTAAGAGCAAAGAAATCTTGAAGGGTAGGGTATTAGGGTGGGATAATACTCGCCTCCTGTTTTAAAAAAAAAACATATTTTCCGTCCCCGAGGGTAGGAAAATCTCAAATTTTATGGCAAACAGGAGGCTCATATTATGCTTGTTCAAAGCTGAATACACTAGAGCATTAAATAAACGTACAACCTATAGTTATAATACATTCATAGACACATGAGATTCCGGTCTAAAATAGAAATTCTTAAAAGTGGATTCTGAAGACCAGTTTGCGGTTCGCATTAAATCTGATAGAGAACCACCTGATTGAAATACCTTAGTGGCCATTGCCCCTCTGGTGGACTGGGCGCCAAATATGGAAATGTCAATGACTGCCAAATCCATGGTTTGTCTCACCCATCTAGCCAAGGTGGGTGAGGAAACTGGATGGAAGGGTTTGCAGTAGGAAATTAGTAATTGAGATGAGTCAGGGTTTCTAAAAGGTTGAGATCTGGTTTCATAGGTTTTTAGACATTGGACTACACAAAGGTTTGGATTGAAGGGAAAAACCGGATAGAAGACCGAATGTAAGTTGGTCTTTGTGCGTCTGAAAATGGAAAATTGAACACCCTGGGGAGAGAATTGTCTACGGGATATATCTAGGGCTTTGACATCCGCTACTCTTTTAAGGGAGATGAGACAAAGTAGTACTGTTAGTTTGAAAGATAGATGTTTTAAAGACAGATTCTCATTATCACCCCAGGAGTTAAGAAAATTTAAGAGGATGGATACATCCCAAGTAGAAAGATATTTGGGTTTAGGAGGTCTTTTGAATTTTATGCCTTTCATTAATTTGCAGACCAATGGGTGTTTCCCTATTGGTATAGAATCTATGGGTGAGTGACTCGAGGAAATGGCTGAACGATATACGTTAATAGTTCTGTAGGCCTTGCCGGAAGAAAAAGCGCCAGATAGGAAATTTAATATGTGAGGGAGAGGTACATGTAAGGGATCCAGATCCCTTTGCATGCACCAATTAGACCAAAGTTTCCCGGCTGATCTGTAAGCTGTTTTGGTTCCTGGAGCCCAGGCTTCTGACAAGATGTCTCTAGATGTCTGCGAAAGTTCTGAGATAATTGCTGATCGCCTGATATCTTCCAGGCTACTAGGGAAAGAACTCCTGAGATTATTAGAGGATGAGGATTCTGAAATGGGTCTAGTAGAATAGAAGGGAATACTGGGAGTAATCGTGGGTAGTCTATGATCATCTCCAGAGCCTGAGGGAACCATGTTTGGGATGGCCAGTAAGGGGTTATCAGAACTAAGTTCGATTCTAGGTAACGTGTCAGAAGGAGAACCCTTGATATTAGAGCAAAGGGAGGGAAAGCGTAAGATTTTCCTTTCGGCCAAATTTGTAGAAGGGCATCTGTCCCCAATGCTTCTGGGTCTGGACGCCAACTGAAATATGTTGGAATCTGTCTGTTCAGGCGTGATGCGAACAGATCTATCTGGAAAGGACCCCACAGGGAGTTTAGATTTTGAAAAATTGTCTGGTTCAACATCCAATCACTGGAATCTGTTAGATAATGGGAATTCCAGTCTGCAATGGAATTGGATAGGCCTGGGATGTATTCCGCCTTCAATATAATGTTCTTGTCCAGGCAAAAATGCCAAAAGTCCTTTGCAATGTTCGCCAAATTGATGTATTGTACTGCGGATATGTTGTCCATGCGTAGTAGAATACAACAATCGGATCTGTCTCTCGCAAAACTCTTGAGAGCAAATGATCCCGCTAAGAGTTCGAGTCTGGAGACCATTTCCCTCCTGTTGTAAGAGGGCCGCAGCGAGCACCCCAACCTTGCGTTTGATTCTATTATTAAATCCGGATGTGGATGGAAGATAGTCTTCCCATTCCACATCTGGATGTGAGTCAGCCACCAAAGTAATTCTTCTTTGGTGTCCGGAGTTAGTGTTATCTCGTCTGAATATGCCAAGCCGTCTCTTAGATGTTGTGCTTTTAGTCTCTGTAATGATCTGTAGTGTAGAGGTGCCGGAAATATCGCTTGAATGGAAGCTGATAATAGACCGACAATCCTCGCAATTGTCCGAAGAGATATTTGACTTTTGTTCAGGACTGAGCGAATCTCTCTTCTGATCGTCTTCAATTTCCTGTTTGGAAGACTCAGAAGGGATAGTTGGGTATTGACAAGAAAACCCAGAAATTCTACCTCCTTTGAAGGGGTTAGGATGGATTTCTTTTAATTGATTATGAATCCCAGCATGTTCAGAAGGGATATCGTCCATTGAATGTGTAAATGAATAGTCTGAAGTGATTGTGCCATGATCAAAATGTTGTCTAAATATATTATTAGACGAACACCCCTGCTCCTTAGAGCTGCTACTACTGGTTTCAGTAGTTTCGTAAAGCACCAGGGGGCAGATGACAGACCGAATGGGAGACTGGTGAATTGCCATTTCTTGTTTTGCCACAGGAATTGGAGAAATGGTTGGGAATTCTCGTGCATGTGCACTGAAAGATAGGCATCTTTCAGATCTTTTTTTGCCAACCAGTCTCCTTGTAATAAAAGGTCTTTTAACAGGTGAATACCTTCCATTTTGAAATGGCGGTAATGGACGAAATTGTATACATATTTCAGATTTAATAACGGTCTGAAACCTCCATCCTTCTTTTTGACCAGGAACAGGTTGTTCACAAAACCTGGAGTTTGCAAGGGAACTTGAACTATGGCCCCTTTGGAGTAAAGCTCTTTTATCTCCAGTGAGATGAGCTTTTTGTCCTCTTCTGAGAACCTTATTGGAATGGGATCCTGACTTTGAGTCGGTAAAGAGGTGATATCTATCTGGTAACCTAACACGGTGTTCAGAACCCATGCCTCTGAGGTTATCATATTCCAATTTTGGAAAAAATACATTATCCTTCCTCCCAAGGGAATTAGGGAAAAACTCCTCGGATGGGGACTTACCAGATGAAGGTCTTGACCTGGGAAAACCACGATGGCCTCTCGCTCTCCAAGGTCTACCTCTTTGTGGGAAGAATGGGGATTGTTAATAGGTGTTAACTGGTTGGGCCGAGTGATCTGATCTGGGAGGGCCTCTGGGGAAATGACCTTCGGTAGAAGATCTGCTGGGAAATCGGCCCTTGCGTTTCCCAGCTTTGGGAAAAAAATTTGGTTGGAAAACCTTTTTGAGTGATGATTGGGCCTTGTCTAAAGAAGTAAAGAGAGCTACGTATTTGTTGATCTCTTTAATAAAAGAGTCACCAAAAAGTAGTCCCTCGGTGATGGAAGATGGTTGAGATGAAGCGAGATGCATAAGCTGTGGATCCAGCTTCATCAGAATCAATCTTCTTCTTTCGCTTGAGATGGCCACATTGGCGTTGCCAAATAGTACAATGGCTCGCTGAGCCCAACCTTTCAGGACATTTAAATCTATTGGGGAGTTAGATGAAACTGCTTCTTCTATTAAATCTATAATTTTAGCTAAGGGGCCTAGCATGTCCAATAATTTATCTTGACAGAAACGATATGATCTGTCCACTCCCTTTTTTGGGTGTTTTCCTGATTTTAGAAGGAATTTAACTAGTGCGGGGTCTAATTCGGGTGTATTGGCTAACTTCTTTGGGAGGGACGGTCTCAGGCACTCTGCTCTTAACTTACAAGCTTCGTTCTTATCTAATGGTTTCTGGATCCAGAGGCTTAAAAATTTCGTAACTAGGGAATGGGTAACCCATTCCCCTGAACGGGGATGTTTAATTTGACCTGGGTCAAAATACGGATCACCAGAGCCGTCTATAATAGCATCCTAGGATTCCTCCTTTTCAAGGGGTATTCCTTCTTCCACATCAGAGACATTCTCATATTCAGAGTCTCTTCCTTCTTCTGATAAAGATTCCTCATCAGAAGAAGAAGAATTGCTGGAAGAGGTACGGTAAGAGTCTGGTTTTTGCCTCTTCGAGGCCATTTTTACCCGTTGTAAGATCAACTCCCCCCGGGCAGAGGGTATAACGTGTGACCTCTTGTCACTGACAGTAGCCTTTCCTTTACTAGGAGGCTTAGAAGATTCACCCTGGTTCTCCATCAGGACCATTCTTTTAGAATGGGAGGGACCGGTATGAGATATATGGTGTTGTTTTTGAGACACTTTACCCGCTTTTTTCAATCCCCGAATCATGTGGGATGTAGAGTCCTCCGCTGACCAGTAAATGTCAGATGGGGTAATAGGTAAAGGTTGAGGGGTAACCTGAGGTTTACTTTGAGACAATGTGTAATGGAGTCATGCATGGAAGATATGGCCGTCTGCATAGCAGATTGGATTGATTTATCTACTATGGATAGGATTTTCTGGTTTTCCTCAGGGATATCTGAAGGGATAACAGTAGTGGAATCTTTATTAGACATAGTGAGGTGTGATTAAATGTGATTGACTGAGACAAATTATTCTGAAAGAGAAAATATAATAGAACAACTAATTAATATATGCATCAGAACTATATATATATTTTTGTATCTATATATATATAAAAGTATATATACATATATCTATATGCACATATCCATATGAACAAACATATGTTTATTTAAATATGTTTGTGTAAATGTGTTACTATGTGTGTGCCAAACATCCATCCCTGAACCTAAACAGGGTTCAGGGTTGTTATGTGGCAGGCACACACCCACACAGGAGAACGGACTTCCTGCCTGTGTCTCTGACAGAAATTTTCTGTCAGGGAACGGCGGTATAGCAGCGCTGCAGCGCAGTGAGGAGACACACTGCGTGTCAGGCTGCGAATTTGCGCGGGGCCGCGCCACAGCTGAGCACCAGCTATGAGGAAACGATATCCCAGACTGCAGGGATACCGCCGAACAAGTGAGTGTGCTGTAAGCGGGGGTAATGGAATGGTGAGGAGACCAGGCAATGCTGGGACTGCTGTTAAGGATAAAAAGTACGGCCTTGCAAACTGTGACAAACGCAGGGTTGCAGGGAAATTCTGCAGAATATGAATATAAATATATATATATATATGTAATGATTTATATATATATATATATATATATATATATATATATATATATATATATATATATATATATATATATATATATAATATAATATATGTAGAAGCACCTGAGGAAAAAATGTCAATGTACTTATCTTGGCTGGAGCAGCAAGAAAGAGGAATAATATCACCTGTACCTCACCTTTATAACATACTCCTGTTACCTGATTGGACAGTCCACCTGTGTTCATTTGCATACCCACCTGTGTAACGTTTTTTCTTTTTATTAACCCTCTTGCTGCTGATTGACAGTAAAAGAAAGATTAAGCATAATATGAGCCTCCTGTTTGCCATAAAATTATCGTATTTTGGTAATGAGTACATATGTTGAGTTATTATCAAAATGTATGAATACTAAAGTAAATTTTAATGACTTTCAAATTTTTAAGAACTCTTTCATATTTTTTGTAAATGTTTTAAATAGATCTAAACCCATACAGTAAAATCTCATGAGCATCAAATGATAGATTTAGATCTATCATTTGATGCTCATGAGATTTTACTGTATGGGTTAAGATCTATTTAAAACATTTACAAAAAATATGAAAGAGTTCTTAAAAATTTGAAAGTCATTAAAATTGTAAATTACAATATTATTTAATGCTCATGAGATTTTAATGTATGAGTTTAGACTCATACATTAAAATCTCATGAGCATTAAATAATATTGTAATTTACACATTTCCATTGGTCTCTTTAAAATTTAAATTTCCTTCTCTATGCGTCTCCTTTTTCCGAATCACGTTGAATTCCACCTGGTCTTCCTTCAGAAGCTTCCTATGGGACATGTCCCCTGCTGTTGGGGGACTTGATGTTTGCTCTGTGGAGGTACTTTTTCTATGCAATTACAGCATGTTGCTAGCACTCTACTTTGTACGAGGTCTGAAAGGAGTAATGTGCACATGTGGTGGATGTTTACAGTGGTTCTTTTTCTTTGGGAGACACACAATGTTTTTTAACTTTACTGGGACATCTTCACTTTGCATTGTGGTGCACTATTTATACGTTTTTATACGTAACTGAATTTTTTTTTTTCAGATGAACTAATATTCTTATCTGTTTATCTGTTTACTATGTAATTATATACAATTTATGCTTTGATAAAAAAAACTTCTGTGTGCAGCAGAATACTTACCTGAGCCCCATCTCAACCCAGCGACATTGCATGAGGGTCTTGGCTGTCTGGGACTCTCCCTCCTCATTCGCTAAGACACACAGCGGACGCAATTGGCTCCCACTGCTGACTGTCAAAGTCAGTGAGCCAATGATAAAAGAAAAGGGGTGGGGGCAAGCTGCAGCTCCATGTCTGAATGGACACACAGAGCAGCAGCTCAGCTCGGGTGCCCCTATAGCAAGCTGCTTGCTGTGGGGGCTGGATGCAAGATGGAGGGGCCAGGAGCACCGGCGAGGGACCCAAGAAGAGGAGCATCGGGGCCGATCAAGACTTTAGTATCAATTTAGGAGCTGAATTTATCGCTGGCGGAATCAACTATCTGTTTTTCAGTATTTATTGCATTTTTGGAAATAAAGAAAGCAGTACGAAAGCCCACAGTAAAAGAAAATTAATTATTAGGCGCCTTTCACATGGACGGCTGTTTTGCCACAGTTAAAAGCATGTAAATGCTCTGAGAAATTCAATGCTCCAGGCACTGCGATTAGCTGCATTTGTACATTGCAATTACATGCGGTTACATGTGGCCGCGTTTAGCTGCGGTAGTCATTCCCATAGCAACTCTTTCATTTTTATTTTTTATTATAATGTGCTTCCTGTTGTTCTTTTTTTTTCTCACGCTGCTATCTGCAGTTGACATAAAAGACTGCGATTATGTGCATATAGCTGCACCTGGACGCATTCAATTCTATTTTTTCTATTCGCACCAAACTGCATGTAACAAAATCGCAGCTAAACGCTGTCTGTTTTAGCTGCAATAGAAAACTAGAAAATCCGTGGCTAAAAGCACCATTCTATCTGTCCGTGTGAAAGGGGCCTTAGAGTAACTGGAAAATTGTTAGTGAATTGATGTGCAAGATGAAATATTTGATGTATAAATAAATCTTAACTGTTAATTGATTACTTTACTTTGATTAAATGATTTTGTCATAATGATCTGTGTCTTACTCTGTAATAGATGTATTGATGAGGAAGGAATGCTTTTCACGCAATGCTAAAATTAGCCCAACATGGACACAGACTTGAAATGCCGACATTAATCTTTTCCGAGGTGATGCATAGTTCATTTTTTTCACAGGTTTAGAAGACTATCATTTTCAGCTTATTGATAAAAAAGGTCAGTTTTGGAGAATGATCAAGATGTGACTCAATTATTTGTGTCTCCAAAATCACTAAAATGGCCATTATTTAATAGCAGCTGACAAACAGTCATGAGCACCTATTGATTTTCAATAGGCTTCCTTCTCCTCCTCTCTTTTCCTGTTAATCTGATGCTCGAGTGTGTCCTGAAGAACTGTTTTAACACAATGTACATAAAAGTATATTCATTAAAGTGGTATTATACCCAAAAGCAAACGTTTATTATATCACAGCGTACACATTCTTAGATGTGATGGCTGCATTTGTTTTATTTTCTTAGGCTTTCTTTCCTTTATTAGATATAGTAAAAACTACTAATGTGCTAACAGAAAGTGCTGATGTGGAGTAGAGTGCTAATATATAAAGTGCTAAGGAAATAAAAAAATAAAAAGCAGCCAATACTTTGTTGCCAACAGCAATAGGAATGAATAATAAAGTGAAGTGGCGCTTAAAGGGGTTGTAAAGGATTTTATTTTCCCTAAATAGCTTCCTTTACCTTAGTGCAGTCCTCCTTCACTTACCTCATCCTTCCATTTTGCTTTTAAATGTCCTTATTTCTTCTGAGAAATCCTCACTTCCTGTTTTTCTGTGTGTAACTACACACAGTAATGCAAGGCTTTTTCCCTGGTGTGGAGAAAGCCTCTTGAGGGGGCGAGCAGGAGTGTCAGAACACTCTCTACTTTGCAGATAGAGAAAAGAGCTGTGTGTTAGTGGGTGTCCTGACACTCCTGCTCACCCCCACCCCCCTCAAGAGGCTTTCTCCACACCAGGGAGAAAGCCTTGCATTACTGTGTGGAGTTACAGACAGAAGAACAGGAAGTGAGGATTTCTCAGAAGAAATAAGGACATTTAAAAGCAAAATGGAAGGATGAGGTAAGTGAAGGAGGACTGCACTAAGGTAAAGGAAGCTATTTAGGGAAAAATTTTTTATTTTACAACCCCTTTAATATAAGACAAATAAGCAATCCTGTGCTAGTAAATAGAAAAATCCTTATGTGCATAAATATATAAAACAATCAAATCAAGTGTATTGCAATACTGTATATCCGTGAAATAAAAATGTCTTCCAATATTAAATAAATCCATTTGTAAAGTGCATCTAAGATAATTTGATGTTTTAGAGAGAGGAACTCATTCCTTATTCCAAATGTGATCACTTCTCGGACAAACAAACAGGGATGAGGGGGAAAAGGAAAGCTGTGTTAGTCCAAATTACAAATGGAGACTTGAAAATGCAGTTGTACTTCTACAATCCTCCCCCAGTGGTACCAGCCTCTCACCTTAATGGAAGACCCCAGTGGGTGTAATGGTGCATCAATGAATACTGATCACCAAACGCAGTTGTTGTGTCCTCCTCAAGTTGTCGGATAAAATAATCTCTGTGGCTGTTCATCCAATCTCTCCAACTTTTCTCCAAAGGCCACGATTGCCAAAGTCTATACCCCCCTTTTTTTTCATATATATATATATATATATATATATATATATATGTGTGTTTATTTTCTGTTTTTGTGATCCTATGTGCAGATTATGAAATACTCACCTTGGAATGAAGCCCTTCAGCACTGGTGACTAATGTCACTGCTGAGAGGGCCGACATTATCACCCAGTCTAGTCTTTCTTCCAAGTTTGTATGCTCCGGCTATGTGATTGGCCAGAGACATGATGACATCACTACCACGCATGTGTGTGGAAGCTCTTGGTTCCGGTACGAACCTCTGAAGCTCCAGCAAGGTATGCTGGACCTTCAGAGTGCATGTGCCAGTGACGTAACTGGCCGCATCCAGGGTGAATATCTCCTAGACTGTGCACATTTAGGAGATATTCATTTTACCTAAAAAATGACCAAGCAGGGTTTACTAACATGGACACAGCTTTCCTCTATGGGGCAATCAGATAGAAACGGATTCCATGTTTGTTATCCATAGATATGTGCATAAAGGAAACATTTGTTTTGTTTTGTTTCATTTAGATTAGTTAATCTAGTTATTTAGTTTCTTTAAATTTGGTTGATTCGTTCAATTTGTATTCAGGATTTTGTATTCAAATTCGTATTCGGAATTTTCTTTGAATTTACCAATTTTTTTTTTCTTCAAATATACAGAATTTCGAATTGGTCGAAACTAAAATGTTATATTTTTTTTAAATTCGATTGTGGCAAAGTGAACAAACAAAAGTAAATTTTTCATCAAATGCTTACAATGATTCTTTAAATCACCTTTGGCTTAACAAAAACTGCATTATTTCAAAATGGTACACTAATAACACACACAGTTTTTGATTTCAGAAAAATTTTACAGTTCGAATTGGATTGAAATTCGATGTAAAATTAGATTTGAAATTCAAATTTTGTTTGCTATTGAAATTTAGAGGAGGTCAGAAAGTTAAGTAACTCTGACCATTGTTAATTAGTTCAAATTTGGAGCTTCTGTCCCAGGTTGGCTGTGCTGTGGGCTAATGCCGTTGTTCCTGGGGTGCAGTTCCACCCCAGTTCGGCAGGTGGCAGCAGTGGAGTCAAGGACTGGATACTTTTCCCCAGCAGGGAGGAGTATTTATGGGGCAGATGCCATTTTACTGGGTCTTCTCCTTGTGTGGCCCCTACCTTCAGGGTAGCCATACCACGGCGCCCCGGCAAATGGCCTCCCGGGCAGGGGGGGGCACGTGCTATGCAGAGATCCTGGCTTTGGGACCAGGCTGGGCCGGAGCAATTGATCGGCAGACTCAGTAATCGACTGGGTTCCCACCTAAAGAGGTCCTGGGCTGTCCGTCCTGTTGTTCAGTGGAGAGTATGCCTGAGGAGTGCCAAGAGAGGCTGGTGTTCCAATAGGAGCCTGACCATCCATTGGGGACCAAGGGAACCAGACACTGAGAGGCTGAATGTTGGCCACCTATCAGTCGGTACCCTAATCTAACTACCTGAAGGAGATCCAGGTGTTAAGTCCAGTCGAGCGGACTTCGGACTACTATTTTCTGAAACCATTGGGAGGGTGTGTGGCAGAAACTTAACCTCAAGTTTGAGTGTCATTTTGGCTGCCAGGCTTGTGAGAGACGCCTGTCCAGGTGCGCTACACCCATTGCGGCTGGAGTGGCGAAGTAATGTTTGTCGTTAGAAACAGGACTGTTTCCCTTTTACCTACACCTGAATCTGTGTTCTCCACCTCTGCTATTGCTCTATTCTTCACCAAGTTCAACTGTTTTACCTTGTTGAGTGACTAAAAGCACAAGAAAAAGACATCTGCTGTGTGGAAATTTTATTACTACGGCTCTCATCAACTACCCTAGACGGCGGTGTCAGAGAGGTAACATGCCACCCAAAACAAACCAGCAGCTCCTCTGGGGGTAGTGCTACACTGTAATTTGGGTATTCCGATATATTCCGAATATTTTTTGAATATTCATTCAGAACGAAACAAACAGCACATGTCTAGCTATCCGATCCGATCTGCTGGAAAGGTGGCAAACGTTTCGATATCCGCCTGTTTTTTAGTGTACGGGATCGGATACAAGCTGGTGTCAGAGGACATATTCCACCCCATAGAGATGAATGGGTGGTCTGATCGGGTCCGCCTGAAAAACAGACAGCCGGACCCTATCGGTCCACTGGTTTGAAAGTCTTTTTGTTTACAAATAGAAATACACAGGAGATCTAGACTAGTACTTTAGCTGTGGTCTTTTTTTGATGGGAAAGGTTCATGTATTTAAAAAAAATATATATAATAATAAACATGTTATGCTTACCTATTTAGAGAGCAGCCCTGATCCTCCTCTTCTGGAGTCCCCCAAGTGCCCCTATAGGAAGCTGCTTCCTATGGGGGCACTTGTGCAGGCTCGATCCCAAGCCTCGCTGTGTGCACCTATTGACACACACAGTTTAGCCTCTCATCACTGGATTTGATTGACAGAAGCGGGAGCCAATGGCTCCTGCTACTCTTACTGAGTCCAGGGTTCCTTCCGGGTTCGCAGACTCATGCTGTGTGACTGGTTGGGGCAGCAATGATGTCATGCCCGCGGGAGCTGCAACTTATGCACAGGGCTCTGAAAGAACAGGCCCAATGGCGGTTCTTTCAGAGCGCATGTGCCAGTGATGTCACTGGCTGCATGTACAGTAAATATCTCCTAAACGGTGCACATTTAGGAGATATTTGCACTATCTATAGGTAAGCCTTATTATAGGCTTCCTATAGATTAGAGTCAGAGATGAGAGTTTACTCCCACTTTAAAGGGTCACTAAAGGAAGTAATTTTTTTTTCTGAAATGACTGTTTACAGGGTATAGAGACATAAAAGTTAACTGATTCCTTTTCAAAATGATTAAAAATAGATAAAAATCAATCATATAATGTGCCTGCAGGTTAGTTTCACTTTTGGCTTCATGTTTCTGTGAAGTAGAAATAGACACACAGAACAAAAACAAACAAATCCAGGGCAGTGTTTTGTTTTTAAAATGAATCTGATTGGTTCTGGGAAGTTTTAGACACACAGTAATGACAGCTTAGACCACCGTGAGAAAGCTCCCAGCACTGTGGTTATAAGGAAACAGACAAGCAGGAAGTGTGGAGAACAGAGCAGAAACGTGATGGACCTTCAGCCGGGCATTCACAGTGCATGTGCCGCTGACGTCAGTGGCTGCATGCAAAGTGAATTTCTCCTAAACTGTACAGGCTTAGGAGATATTCATTTTACCTACAAGTAAGCCTTATTATAGGCTTACATGTAGGTAAAAAATTAAAATAAGGGTATACAACTGCTTAAAGATGGTCCCTTGGTTTAAATATTTGGGGGAACATATTTTCGATAACCTCACCTGAAGCATCAATACAGCCAGCATAGTGAATCAATACCTTTCCATTTTCAGGAGATTGAAGTGTACTGGCCTTGGTACTTCAGTACTTGAGAGCATCCTTACTTCTTGCATTGCCATTTGGTCTGGTAACATAGCTCCCAACTGTCCCTGATTTCGAGGGATTGTCCTTGATTTGAAGCAATGTCCCTCTGTCCTTCATTCCTCCTCATTTTGGTCTAAACTATATAGATGTATACAAAATGCACTTTTTGGCCCAGATTCACAAAGACTTACGCCAACGTATCTACTGAAACACCGTCTTAAGTCCAAATGTGCGCCGTCGTATCTATGCGCTGATTCTTTAAATCAGATACTGTACGCCTGAATTTTGCCAAGATACGACCGACGTAAGTCTCCTATGCCGTCGTATCTTGGGTGCATATTTACCCTGGACGCATTCGGCGTTCCCATTATAAATATGCAAATGAGCAAGATACGCCGATTCACGAACGTACGCACACCCGACGCAGTAATCTACGACGTTTACGTAAAGGTTTTTTTTCGACATAAACCACCAAAAAGGTGGCGCATCCCATGCAAGGTATGGACGTCGGAACAGCTGTCGTTTTTACGTCGTTTACGTAAGTCGTACGTAAATGGGGCTGTGACATTCACGTCGTAGGCAGTGTTCGATGTGTATCTTTTGTATTCTATTCAACGTGATTCTGAGCATGCGCCGTTCGCTCGGCCGCTCATTTACATGGGGTCACGGTTAATTTAAATAAAGCACGCCCACTACCTGCCTACTTTGAATTAGGCGGCCTTACGCCGGCCTATTTACACTACGCCAGCGCAACGTACAGCGTGACTGCTTTGAGAATACTGTTCTGGGCTCCCTGTCTTACGTTGAGGAAAGCATTGGAGATGCGCTACGCCGGCCAAAAAATACGCTGTTGTACCTGAATCTGGCCCTTAATCTATAAAAAAAAGGGTTTTCCAGTGCTAAACCTATCATCTGATTTCTAAATTGCTGCATTTGTAAATTCCACAAGTAGAGTTAAAAAAGTAGAGGTAAAAAAAAGCACTTGTGGGTTTAACCAACCTTGTTTTTTTATATATGGATGGGAGGGGGAAGGGAAAAAGGGGAATGGGGTAGGACAGAATGTAAAAATGTAACCACGTAATAACAGCATAGCATAGGGTCAGTAAATGACTATGGTTAGTAATATGTACCATAGTCTATGTACCTAATGCTTGTAAAGAAGGCATATATAAGGGGAACGGAAAAGGGGGAAGGGAGGGTTTTGGAAAAGAAGGGGAGTAGAAATTGTGGGATTTTTATTTGAATCACAACACCGGATTAAAAAAAAACGTGTTTTTTGTACAATTCTCCTTTAAGGGGGCGTGTCCTATTCCTGAATGCTTTTGCTGATAGGTGTCCCTCATTCCCATCTCAAAAATTTGGGAGGTATGCTGGTAATTGCTCTACTGAGAATAAACAGATAGTGCAGCAGACTGCCCAGAGGACTATTGTCAGCAATCTGTCCACTATCAGTAATATTTCAAAGAGCGGTTGTAGTAAGATAGCCCTCCAGAGCTTTTTTTCTCAGAAAATAGGTGCAGGAACTCAACCACAACCCCGTTCAGATTTCACAAACAGTAGGAGGGTCTTAAAGGGGCATTAAATACCAGGATTTCATTACATACAGGGTGCAGAGTTCAGGTGGTTACACACAGAGTGCAGAGCTGTCACTTGTAAACATAGAAACCGGACTTCTGTGTTTACAAGTGATTGTGGTGAGCAGGCACCAAAGGGTCTGAGCCAGAGGTGGTGGAACTGAGTTCCCCCAAGTTCCCCCTGAAAAAAAGCTCAGTATTACAATGGACTTGTTCCATCCTCCATATGGACTGTTTGTTCCCTCCCTTCAGGTTTTTCCATATTAGGGCTGAGGAACAGCTTTTTTCTTGAAGCTGTGAGATTGACAAACTCTGCATCACTCTAAATTATTGTTGCTAGTACTATATTTTTTCTGGGCATTTCTGCAATTTGAGATTGCTAATATTTTATATTATGACTGGTAATGTTTACTTTTTTTAGAAAAAAATAGCTTTATGTGTAGTTGTTGCTTTAATTGAACAAATTGGTGTTTATTTCATGCTTATATTTAAATACATATATATTTGTGGGGAAATTTGTCATGAGACACTGAAAGTGACGACAGCGACGATTCTGCGACTGAGCAAATGTCAGTGTTTTGGATTTCATTACATTATTGAATAAAATGTATTATTATTATTATATTATTATTTTTTATAATTATTTATAGTTATTTATTATATTATAATTTATGATTTAGTGTTTCAAACTTTATCATGTCTACTGGACTCTTGTTTGGACAGATGTAAGTGAGTTATTCCTACAGGCCTACAATATAAAATGACAAATTTCCATGCAAAAAAATTAACCGCTTTGATATTGAAAAATCAGACATAATCATACAGGGAGGTTTACTAGAGTTTTAGTAGAAGCGCAAGGTCATTTTTAACACGTTTTAATATCTTGCAACTATACCTAAGCCACTGCGCCAGAAGTCCTGCCCCTTTACACTACTCACTACCTTTTTTTTTTACAATAATGCCATGGCAGATGTAATAGTTTTCTTTACCATGACATACCTCCTAGGAAGACATACATCTCCCCTATAGCTTTAGTATGTGATGGAATTAATTAGACATGTGCATGATGAAAAAATGTGTTTACTTTAGTTTTGTTTAGATTTGTTAATCTAGTTATTTAAATGAGTTTAGTTTGGTTGATTCGTTCACTTCGTATTGGGGATTCGTATTCGGTATTCATATTCAAAATTAGTTTTATGTATTTTTTATTTATTTTTTATTTGAATTTACCGAAATTTTAGATTCGAAGCGTTCGAAACGATAAATTTTGAATCAGCCGAATTGAAAACGTCAGTTTTTTTTTTTTTTTTTAGATTCGAATGTGGCAAAGTGATCAAACAAAAGAAAAATCTGCAACAAATGATTACAATGACTCTTTAAGGCTGGGTTCACACCTATGCGAATTGAGTGCGGCTTAAACCGCATTTAATACGCAGAACATTTGTAATTACATTGTTTTCAATGAGGCTGGTTCACATATATGCCTTGCAGTGCGGCTCAGGTGCGAATTCAGTCCCATTATCTTCTATGGGTACGCAGCTGATTCGCAGATTTGTTCAGTTCTCTTCAGGAATTTCTATCATTCAGCTCAATACACTTCTCCCCCACTCTCCTCTCACTCGGAACTTCTCCCAGGTCTCCAAATTCGCAGCAAAAACGGAGCTAATCTGCTGAACACTTCCCTTATCTATCTGCAGAGATAAAAGAGCTGAAATAAGCACTGCACAAGTGTGAACCCAGCCTAAATCACCTTTCGCTAAACTAAAAAAAACAGTATTTCAAAATAGTACTCTAATATAATAACACACACAGTCTTTGATTCCCGAACATGTTTACAGTTCAAAATTAACTGTAATTTGGTGTAAAATTCTATTCAAATTTAAATTCGAATTTCAGAAATTTGGACAGATTTTGTTTCATACTTTGTTTTTACTGTAATTTGGGTATTCCGATATATCCGAATCTCCGAATAATGAAAAATTTGTCAGAATACTTATTCAGAACAAAACGAACCGCACATGTTTAGAATTAAATGAGTTGTAAAGGTTTGTTTTTTATTTTCTAAATAGGTTCCTTAGTTTTCCCTTCTAAATGTTTGTTTTCTTTGTTTGAATTTCTCACTTCCTGTTCCTCCTCAGTAAGCTGTTCTGAATGACTTCCCACCACTCGGATGATGGTGGAAAGCTTACTGAGGAGAAACAGGAAGTGAGAAATTCAAACAAAGAAAACAAAAAAAAAACATTTAGAAGGGAAATCGAAGGAAAAGGTAAGTGAACCAACAATGCACTAGCTTAAAGGAACCTATTAAGAAAATAAAAGACGAACCTTTACAACCCCTTTAAGAGTTTACCAATTTGATCTAAAATCGCATGACAGAACATAATACATAAAACTTTGTATCAGCAATAATATATTTTCAGATGCTGATAATTATTTCTCTTTTTTTAATTTTAGGAATCCTTATTCATCAGCGCTTCATCACAGATGATGAACAATAGCCTGAAAGAGGTATTGTATAATCTTTTTATAGCAAAACCTGACCCCATGCATCAAATTCATGAATCTATTATGAAGTTACGGAATTTCCTTGTTATCCTTTTAAAAGTGCATAGCGTAAAAGCAAAACTCATCACTATTTTATATTAACTGTACTTAATTAAATGGGCGGTGTGTTATTGCTGAATACTCTTTTTTTAATGAACATTTTAGAGAAATAAATGGGAAAGGAACACGTAAAAATGAAAAATGAACTGAAAAGAAAAATGTGTTAGGCCGCGTACACACGATCAAATTTATCTGCTGAAACTGGTCCGACGGACCGTTTCAGCAGACATCTCCGATCGTGTGTACGGGCTAGCGGACATGTTTTCCCAGCGGACAAATTTCAAAGCATGCTTTGAATTTTGTCCGCCAGAGACATGTCCGTCGGATATATCCGCTGGTTAGTACACTAACCAGCGGACAGAAATCTCTGCGCATGCGTCGAATGGATTCGACGCATGCGTGGAAGTATTTTACTTCCTGGAGTGGTGACGTGGCGGCGTCAACGTCACTGCCACGTCACCTTGTTCCCTGGCCGAGGGGATTTTCCTCCGATGGTGTGTACACACCGTCAGACGAAAATCCAGAGGTGACATGTCCGCTGGAAACGGTCCGTCGGACATGTTTCAGCGGACATGTCCCTCCGTGTGTACGCGGCCTTAAAGAGCAATACCAGACAAGTGAAATCAATCAGCAAGCTAAAAAACATTGGTGGTTATTTAAAGTGGCTGCTGGCTTTTAATAAACAATCACTTACCTGCTCCAGCATTCCAGCGACGCGCCGACCGGGGCTCCGCTCCTCTCCCCCCCTCCCCGGCCGGCATCCTCATTGATACTGTGGGCACCCAGCCATGACAGCCTTTGGCTTCACGGCCGGGCACCCACTGTGCATGCGCGAGCGGAACTGCTCATGCGCGAGCCGCGCAGCCGGCCGCTGATTGGACAGGCGATCGCATGGGACCTGTCATGTGTCCCATACGATCGCCTACAAGGAGGGGCTGCTGTAGGCGATTAAGCCTAATCGCCTAACCAGCCCCTCGGCGGAAGGAGGAAGTGGGACAGGAAGTCCCACTCCTCCTGAAGCCCCCACTCCCCCCCCCCCAAAAATGACATGCCAAATGTGGCATGTAAGGGGGTGAGGAGTGGAACAAGCGGAAGTTCCAATTTTGGGTGGAACTCCGGTTTAAGAAAGGCAAGTGCACTTGAAAAGTTCACTGAAAGTGCACTTGGAAACGCAGTTGCTGTAAATCTGAGGGGTAAATCTGAAATGAGGAGAAGCTCTGATAATTTTATCATCCAGTCATGTGCAAGCTAAAATTATTTTTTATTTTCCTTGCATGTCCCATTGGATCTACAGCGACTGCACTTCCAAGTGCACTGCAAGTGCACTTTTAGTGCAAAGTGGATTTGCCTTTAGTAAATAACCCCCACTGTGCTAAAGTTAGAAATGTCACTTATTTATCCTCATCTAAGTTTTGCAGAATTGTTTCCTATTATTTCCTCCCCTGTGCATTGGGGGCGAGGGCAACAAGAAGATCGTAGGGGGCATATCATGTAATACCTCTACTGCATAGGGCTCTCGGTTTACTTAAAATGTAATAAGGTGGACTGGTACACTACAACAATACCTGGATAAATAGCTAGTACTGAGCAAGAAGGATTTCTTCCTTGTAGGTATCTCAAGGCTTAATGTTTGGTATTGTTCAGAGTGCAGCTGCAAATTTCAAGTGACACAAAATGGTATCCCTATTCTCCAAATATAATCTACACATCCACTATTAAATGGCCCTGTAATCTTTTTTTTATTAAATCTTTTTTTATTGTTTTTTTTGCCTCCTTGTAAAATCTTCTGTGTGCTCCTGAACCTCTCCCTCTGTTCCCAACTTCCATTTGTTTGAAATGAGCAGGACTCTTAAGGTGCGGTCATGTGCACTGCACTATGAGCACTGCAAATCCCATAGTCCATCCTATAGTCCGTCTTGGTAGGAAGCAAGAGAGGGCTGCTACATTTCTACTGTATATACAGTTATACCATGGAAAATGAATGTAGCCATCCTCTAACAATGAGTCAGATCACAGCAAGTAAAAAAAAAATAGAATTTGGAGGAGAACCGAAAACGATAAAAGGTACCTTTGTGATGTATGAATACAGTTGTGTGAAAAAGTATTTTCCCCTTTTCTGATTTATAATTTGTTTGCATATTTGTGAGGCCTCGTACACACGACCATTTTCCAATGACCACAAAATCCATCAAGAAACTTCCTGGCAGAGCTTTTTTGCCGAGAAAAACGGTCGTGTGTATGTTTTTCGTGCTATATACATAAGAAGGCCAGTATGGTGGCCTGAGTTTATGGGAGGAGCCCGGAGGGTATTTAAGCAGCCCACTCACACATGCTCTTTGTCGGTTCAGTGTGCAGTACTACACGTCACTGGGCCGACTCTTCCCAGCTCACCTCATGTCCGTGAGGCTGCGCATTCAATCGCATTCGACACCCTCCCGCCCTTCCCTTTTTCAGGGCACTTCTCAGCATATTCTTCTTCAACAACTACCCATTACTTACTTTGGGTATGCCCCCTTTTCTTGGCATACTAACCAGACCACCAAGGCACACTTCAGGTCTATTTATGTTGTAAGTCTTGTCGCGTGTTTATGTGATCCACATCACTCTCGGTCAGAGGGCCACGACCATAAATATATATATATATATATATATATATATATATATATATATATATATATATATATATATATATATATATATATATATAATATATATATATATATATATAATGCTTAGGGGTTCTAAGTAATTTTCTAGCAAAAAACCTGGATGATGTTTTATATAATTACTACATGGTTCAAGTGTGTTTTTGAACATTTAGATTACCCACTGCTTTTTCTGAAATCTGTACAAAGCTTGAAGTCAAATTACAGTTATCTCCTGCGATAGGAGTTTCGTTTTTGGTCAAATACTTTTTCAGATTTTGTTATGGAATGAAAACGGAAAATTGTATACTCACCTTTCCGTAATTTTCCTTTCCTGACGCATCTTCATGGCAGCACACACTGGGTTGTGACTCCGCCCCCACAACCTGACAGGATTGGTTAGCTATAAATTTGAAGGGGAGACGCCCCGCATCATTCTCTGTATATATCATCATAAAACAGCAGGGTGGGCATCTGTGTGCTGCCATGAAGATGCGTCAGGAAAGGAAAATTACGGAAAGGTGAGTATACAATTTTCCGTTTTCCTGACGCATTCATGGCAGCACACACTGGGATATAACTCGCCAGTCGGGAGGGTGCAAGAAGACAGTAATATTTATTCTTTATAGCGCTGAGGAATTGGCTCTAAGAACAGATCTGCCGAAGTCGACGGTAGCCAGGAGAGCAGAATTTACTCTGTAGTGAGAAATGAAGATGTGTTGGGAAGACCAAGTTGCTGCTCTGCCTATGGTTTCCGGTGAAGTCCCGCAATATGCTGCCCAAGAAGTGGCCTCTGCCCCTATCGAATGAGCCCTAATGCCCTCTAGGAGGCGTAAGTTGCTGGATGGAATAGGTCTCCTTGATAGCTTTAACAACCAAGAGGTAATGGTACGGGAGGTAGCTGGCTGACCTCGTCTGCTCCCGTGTGGGATAATCAAGAGAGAATCCGTCTTCCTGAGATGTAGCTGTGACGTAACTGGAGATGGTAGACTTGACATCCTAGTCATGGGACTCGCCCCTCTCATTAGTAAAAGACGAAAGGACGATGTCCTGGTTATAATGAAAGGAGGAAGTTACCCTTGGATAAAAATGGTCTGAGGGCTTCAGAACCACTCTGTCAGGGAAGAACACTGAATAGGGGTTCCATAGCCATAAGTGCTTGTATCTCCGGCGCCCTCTTAACTGAGGTGATAGCAATACGGGAAGCCATCTTCAGAGCTAGGTTCCACGGTGAGACTATGTTGAATGGAGAAAAAGGTGGATTGGACAGGGCCTCGAGTACTACACAGAGATCCCCTGTTTGAAAGGCTGGCCTCCTTGGTGGTCTGATCTTACGTAGGCCCTGAGGAACAGAGTGACCAGATGATGAAGAGCCCATCTAGTACCCGTCATGGCTGAAAGGGCAGATACTTGCACCTTCAGGGTACCCAAGCCCGGGCCCTTGTTAAACCATGACTGAAGAAATTCAAGAATTTGAGATGGGATTCCAATGTCTTTGCTGCGATGACACGAACCTCTCCCAGATCCTAGTATAGGTGACATCAGTGGAGCTCCTTAGAGCTTGTACTAAGGTTGATATTACCTCCTGAGAGTATCCTAGTTCCCCTAACCTAGCCCTCTCAGCTTCAAAGCTGGCAAATGCAGCTTCTCTGGGCTGGATGGAAGAATTGCCTCTGATGTATGAGATCCCAGGTTACTGGAAGATGTATTGAGGCCGCGTACCTAGTTGTAGCAGGGTCGTAAACCATGGCCTCCTCAGCCGGAACGGTATTAGTACAATAACTGAGGCTGAGGACTTCCGAAGTCGGGACAGGAATCTTGTAATCCGAGAAGTTGGAAGAAAAATGTACCCCAGCTCGCAGCTCCATGGAAGAACTAGGCAGTTTGTCCCTTCAGTAATGGAAAGTGGGCTCTGGACAGGAACCTCTGACACTTGGAGTTCTTTTGGCGTGGCCGCTAGGTCGACTTCTGGTTCTGGTACTAGTTTTCGTAAGAATGGAGAATACCTTTGGTTCAGGACCGTTCGTGTGTTTGAAAGTGCCTCTCGGCTTAGGTAGTTGGCCAACGAATCCTGTTGTTGCTGGACGCATACTCCCCACAGATCTAACAGGTGCACTTGTGCCCCTTCCATTATGAAGTGTGCGACTCCTGATGCCCCCCTGTCTCTGGATACATGACACCGCTACTTGTTGTCCATCCTGATCAGGACACTCTTCCTCTATAGAAGAGGCGCAATGGCCAGAGGGCCTGAAAGGCTGCTCTGAGCTCTAAAATATTTGACACTATGCCCTGAGCCCGAAAATGCCACTGTCCTTGGGCTACTCAGTCTAGATAGTGTGGACCCCATCACCCCTGGCTGGCGTCCGATGTTACTACTTCTGGACTAGGGGGGAACTTTTGGAATGGACTCCCTGAGGTCGGACGGGTGTGTCCACTACCATACTAATTGCTTTACCCAGTTCGGGATGTGAATGGTTTTGGAGTATTGACGTTCTATTCCACTGCCTGAGAAAGGAGTTCTGTAAGACTCGCATGTGCCACAGGGGCCACTGTATCAAGGGTATGGATGCTGACATGGACCCCAGGGTACTGAGGCAGGCTCTGACAGTTAGACGTCTGGATGATAGCAGACTTTGTATCTTCTGGAGCAAGGGCTTCAGCCTCTCTTGAGGGAGTTGCACCCGGTACAACCTGGTATTTTATTCTGCCCCTAGGAACACCCTAACTTGCCGAATGCTCTGGGTGCTGAGGCGATGCCGAATGGGGGGCACCGAAATTGGAAATGGGATTGATCGATTGAGAACCGAAGGGACCTCTGGAAGGTAAGATGAACTGGGATGTAAAGGTAAACGCCCGAAAAATCTAGAGATAGCATCCAGTCTCCCACGTCCACTGACAACAAAATGGACTGAAGGCTTTTCCAATCTGAGGGCCTCTATTTTGATCGTCTGTTGAAATTCTTTAGGTCCAAGACTGGACGTAGATCCCCGTTTTTTTTTTTTTTGTACCAGAAATAAAGGGGAATAAAACCCCCTCCCTTTCTGGTGCGGAAGTACTTGGTAGGCTGGAATGTGTTCCCTGGCAATGTGCCCATAAATTTCCAATTGTGACCGGTCTTGATAGAGGATAGTGTTCATGGATCTGTTATACGAGTTGCCCATATCCGAGCGAATCTCTTGAGTCTGGTGCTCACCTGAGCTGGGTGGGCAGACGGACCTTCCAAAAAGGACTTCTGCTGTTCCCCAGCTGTGATTGGCTTACTGTATCTACATGAAGGAGGGTCGAGTCTTCCAGACCCTCCTAAATTCCCTGCCGGGCGGTAGGATCTAACATCCCTGTACTTGACAGGAAGATCACGCCTGTAAGCGGGGCCCTTCTGGGGCTCTGGTTTTCCTATCGGAGAAATCAGCCCAGACTTTCCCCCGGTAACCTTGGAGATGGCCGTGTCCATCTTTGTGCCGAATACACTTGAGCCGCCATATGGAATTTTGCACCAGTTGATTTTGACGCTGCCTTCGCTATCCAGGGTCTCAGCCATAAGGCTCTTCCCAGCCATGAAGTCGCCCCCTCAGGAGCCGTAAGCCAACTTAATTTTCCTGCAGGGAGGAGAATATCTTCCCCTGGTCGGCTCCTTCTAGAATGGGATTCTCAACATTAGCTGCCTATGCAGCGATAGTTTTTAGCGACTGCCGCTGTGGTGATAGCCGGCCTACAAGCGGCTCCTGTCGTGGAGCAGGCTTTCTTCAGTTCTATATTGATTTTATGATCAAGAGCGTCCCGGAAGGTAACTGCGTCTTCAATCGGTAGAGAAACGTCTCTAGCGAGTCGCATTAAAGATGAATCGACCGTAGTTGCATTGATCAAAGAATCGATCTTAGACTACCACAAGGGGTACAATCTGCAAACTTGTTGCTCATACTGGGCCGCTTATGCGACCCCCCCACTTATCCTTTATGAGGTTCTCCAGCTCTTCGATGAAGGGAAATGATTCAGGACCCCCTTTTTCAGCACCGGGAAATATTTCTGAACCTTCAGAAGTTCTGCCATAACCTCCTCCCAGCCGATCGCTTCCTTGAGTGAATGGGCAAATGGTTCAACCAAAAAGAGACAGTCCGACGCCTGCTCACACTCCTCATTCTTAGAGAGGGTTACTGCACCCTGGCGTAATGGCCGGGCGATGTGCTTGGGGAAGGATCGCCCACATATGATCCCTGTGGCGATTCTCCTAGGAGTTCAGTATCTACTCTGGCCTCTGAATCCTTGGTTACTTCGATGAAGCACGAGTGGCAGGCCAATTCCCCTGGCAAGGATGGCGCCCCGCATATTTGGCAAACATTTGCCGTGGTGCGGGTAAGATAGCTCTGTCTGGGATGAAGGTAATCCTCTGCGGTGGGACCGACTATGACGGGAGTGCTGTGACGCGAGCGGCTATGCCTTGATTGAAGAAATCAAGAGGGTAACCTTGAGCGATTTCTTGCGCCTTCTGCCGGAAGCATGGCTAGAATCTCCCTCTGTGCCGCAAACTTGCGTCTCTTGACCCGATAGGGCTACCAAAACTGTAGCGTCAGTGGCCAGGCTCTCTTTTTTGTCTCCCCTCTACTTACCACCTTCTGGATGGCCTCTATACCTGGTCAGCTGATGGTGGTCTGCGAGGGCAGTGGCTCCCATGAGGATAGCAGAGAGACAGCCCGAAAAGGTGGGGAAAAAAAAAAGAGAGAAGGGAAAACATTACAATATGTTCCCCCCCAACATTTCTTATTTATTAAATTAATATAATAATTTTATATACATATATCTATCCCTTTTTTTTTTTTTGGATTATATTAATTGTTAAATTATGGATACACTTTCTTCTATGGCATGTTATAAATTAATATATAAATGTATTGAATGAATGAATGATGAAACTTATATAGCGCGGCACATGCAAACTGAATCGCCTCTGGGCGCTTGTATAATATCTTCTATCCTATTTATTCCTTTTTTTTTTTTTTTGTGTGTAATCAATTAGCCCAGGCAGATCTGGGACATGCCTGCACACACCTGGTGCAATCTTCACTCTGAGTAGAGCAGAGCAGCAGCCAGAACTACAGAGCAATAGGACTGTTTCTTTTTTCCTTCTTTTTTTTTAATGACGCGCGCATGTGCAGAAGCTACCCGCTCGCCCGGCGCCATTTTGGAAGAGGGCAGAGGAGACAGGCGGCGTCATCACTGAGCTGCGCGCATGTGCAGAGCGCCAAGGGGTACGCAGCGGTGACCCCGAGAGTATGGGGTGTCAGAGGAACCACAGGGCTCAGCAGAGCTGAGAAAAAAACAACAGGCAGACAAAGGTACAAAACGGACTAACCTTAGGTGGTAAATGTAATGATACAAATACCTTTGTGGAAGGACACACTGCACTGGAAGGAAAGACAGAGCGAAAGTGGGGGCCACTGCGAGATTTGAAGCTTCTTTAAAGCTTGCTACAGATGCCAGTATAATTCCAAAGCCCCTGAGACCACCAGAACGGGGTTCCCACCATAAAGCTCATTTAGAGACTGTACAGGAGGGACTTCCAAACAGGAGAGGCTGAACCTGCTGGGGCGATTTGCGGTAAGAGGCATGCTTTTTGCTTGTTCATTCAATCTTGTCAGGTGAGGATGAAAAAAGAGAATGATGCGGGGCGTCTCCCCTTCAAATTTATAGCTAACCAATCCTGTCAGGTTGTGGGGGCGGAGTCACAACCCAGTGTGTGCTGCCATGAATGCGTCAGGAAAGGGTTTTTCCTTTTCCTAGTACATGGAGATTGCTTGAGTGATGATAATTATTATTATTATACAGGATTTATATTGCGCCAACAGTTTGCACCGCACATTACAATATAAAGGGAGACAGTACCGTTACAATAAAAGAGGGTTAAGAGGGCCCTGCTCATAAGACCTTACAATTTAATAAAGTCAGATTCTCCATTTAGCAGACAGTTTAAGGCTGAATTCACACCTATCTATTTTTAGTGCTTTTTTCATTTTGCAGATTTGTACTACAGAACGTGTTCTATAGGAAACCATGTTAAATGGACTGTAGTGCAAATCTGCAAAATGCAAAAAGCACTAAAAATGCATACGGGTGAATCCAGCCTAAGATATTATAATGCATACAACATTTATCAAATAGGCAAAGATCAAAATTTGTAATTAGGTTTTCCAAAGTCCTTGCAACGTATTTTAATTCAACTAAACAAGATTTATCTTTAACGTTTCTAATGAATGAAACATTTGGAATGTCATTCTACTGTATATTTTCATTCCATCCCAGAGTTTAATACATTGCTACCTGCTGAAAGCGTTTTTTCTTTAAGCTTTGAGCAAATCCAGAACAGTGCTGAGTAAACTAGACTATTAGTGAAAAAGTTTTCATTTGTCAGATACAGTTTTCCGCATGACCTCACAAAATATATTTTTTCCCCTTAAGTGTAACTGAAAATACTGCTGTTGTGTTTAAAATATGCTTCCAGCACTAAGAGCTAAGAAAATGTTATTTTAGCCATTTTTCTGTTATCCATCATTTCTATGTCACTGCCATGTTAAGGATAAAAGGATGTATGTTCTCCATTACTGTGAGGCTACTTTTTCTAAAGCTACAATTATTATTTGCGGTCCAGGTTCATCTCTAGTAATCATATAGTGGTATTATGGGGTTAACAATAGAGAACCTGATGTGTTTCCAAAGCTTGCACCTCTAATATCTGAAGTTTCCCATACAGGGTAGGATTTAGGCTTTTTTTAGGCCGCGTACACACGATCGGTCAAAACCGATGAAAATGGACTGGAGGACCGTTTCATCGGTCTAAACCGATCGTGTGTGGGCCCCATCAGTCAGTTATCCTTCGGTCAAAAAAAAGAGAACTTGCTATAAAATTTGACCGATGGACGCCTGACCGATGGGTCAAAACTGATCGTTAGTATGCAAAAGCATGGTTAAAAGGCCGCGCATGCTCAGAATCAAGTCGACGCATGCTTGGAAGCATAGAACTTTGTTTTTTTCAGTACGTCGTTGTGTTAAAACATGCAAACGTCACCGTGTTCTAACACGATCGTTTTTTTTTTAACCGATGGTGTGTAGGCACATCAGACCATCAGAATATAAAAGAAAATATATTTTGCGCATACCCAGTAAAACCCTAACAGGTGACAGCTGCGACTCAAAAATGTTATACAACATAAAACAATAGTATAGAAAGGGTTGGAATCGCGCTAATCGTGAATATATCCAATGAAGGGCACAGTGCGTGCTGTGATTATTAAACAAAATAAGTGAATAGCCTGTGAACGCATACAAACAATCAATTATAATGAGTACCACGCAGGTGTGGATACAAATATGGGCCCACCAAAAAATTTACTATTAGGTGACTATGTAAAAAAAGGCACAGTATAGGTGTGGTTTCGGTGAAAAAAACCATCAACTAATAAAGCCACAAAAGTAATAAAAAAGGTGAACTGAAAAAATAAACTCCACCTGATAGACAGGGAGAAGAAAATGCAAAGTCTATGATGTGTTAAAAAATAGTCAATGTGATGAAAAAACCAGATGAGTAAAAAATGAAATTACAACGTCTCTGTCTTTTTAACCTGTATGCACACAGAAGAGGAAGGAAGTCTCAAGCTGATGTAGGTGTGTCAATCTCCTGGATGTCGATCACGAATGAACTTGCACAGATCTGAAACCGCAGGATCTCAGCGCCATAAAAACACACAAAGACAAAAACAAAAAGACTCGCATAGTGTAAAACCTTAAGGAAACTGAAAGAACTACACCCGTGTGGGACAGTCTTGCGACCGGGGGAGGGAATAGTGCGGACCCACCACCTCTGCACACACTGACCCTTACCAGATCTGGACCCCACAGGGTAGTGTCAGGCACTCAGAGAAGGGATCGTAATTCAGCAACCATAGGACATCAACCGATGACAGTGTTGGTGATACCATGTAATATAAAACCGCACATAGTGTAAAATCAAATGGTATTTAATGTAAGAAAAGTAAAGATTGCACTTACAAAGATAAAAATCAGTAGGGCATTTAAAAAGCAAAGTGCCGGCTGGCTGGATGGTACGCGTGCGTCCTTCCGTCTGGATGTGGTGACGTGGGAACGTCTCCTCCCAACGTTTCGTCTTCGTAAGACTTGGTCACGGGATAAGGACGACGCCCCACGTCACCACAATAGTACCCGTAGTGGGCGGAGTCAGTCAAAGGGCGGCCCCATCATCGCCATTTTGGATATGGACTATAGTAAGGGAAAGTGGTATAAACCTACTCATCTCTTATATATCAATGGAGCCGTACGAGGGATCGAGTGAGAACAGACCAAAAAGTTCATTATATAGGTAAACTGGGATACTAAGTTAAACCATCACATAATACATATACATATATGTATATGTATTATGTGATGGTTTAACTTAGTGGTTGTGAGTCAGCTCTCTCAGGCGGCACAGCCTCTTCACTACTAAATTAATATTATCCATCTTAATTAGAGTTCCGCATAAGACCATCACATTAAAAGGCTTGGTTTAAGTTCGATAGACAGCCTTTATGACTACCAGCCTATTTTCTATCTTAAACACTGTGGGTACTGTTATGCACCTGGTGTGATTTTGTCCTCCATGGTACACTTAGTATCCCAGTTTACCTATATAATGAACTTTTTGGTCTGTTCTCACTCGATCCCTCGTACGGCTCCATTGATATATAAGAGATGAGTAGGTTTATACCACTTTCCCTTACTATAGTCCATATCCAAAATGGCGATGATGGGGCCGCCCTTTGACTGACTCCGCCCACTACGGGTACTATTGTGGTGACGTGGGGCGTCGTCCTTATCCCGTGACCAAGTCTTACGAAGACGAAACGTTGGGAGGAGACGTTCCCACGTCACCACATCCAGACGGAAGGACGCACGCGTACCATCCAGCCAGCCGGCACTTTGCTTTTTAAATGCCCTACTGATTTTTATCTTTGTAAGTGCAATCTTTACTTTTCTTACATTAAATACCATTTGATTTTACACTATGTGCGGTTTTATATTACATGGTATCACCAACACTGTCATCGGTTGATGTCCTATGGTTGCTGAATCACGATCCCTTCTCTGAGTGCCTGACACTACCCTGTGGGGTCCAGATCTGGTAAGGGTCAGTGTGTGCAGAGGTGGTGGGTCCGCACTATTCCCTCCCCCGGTCGCAAGACTGTCCCACACGGGTGTAGTTCTTTCAGTTTCCTTAGGTTTTACACTATGCGAGTCTTTTTGTTTTTGTCTTTGTGTGTTTTTATGGCGCTGAGATCCTGCGGTTTCAGATCTGTGCAAGTTCATTCGTGATCGACATCCAGGAGATTGACACACCTACATCAGCTTGAGACTTCCTTCCTCTTCTGTGTGCATACAGGTTAAAAAGACAGAGACGTTGTAATTTCATTTTTTACTCATCTGGTTTTTTCATCACATTGACTATTTTTTAACACATCATAGACTTTGCATTTTCTTCTCCCTATCAGGTGGAGTTTATTTTTTCAGTTCACCTTTTTTATTACTTTTGTGGCTTTATTAGTTGATGGTTTTTTTCACCGAAACCACACCTATACTGTGCCTTTTTTTACATAGTCACCTAATAGTAAATTTTTTGGTGGGCCCATATTTGTATCCACACCTGCGTGGTACTCATTATAATTGATTGTTTGTATGCGTTCACAGGCTATTCACTTATTTTGTTTAATAATCACAGCACGCACTGTGCCCTTCATTGGATATATTCACGATTAGCACGATTCCAACCCTTTCTATACATCAGACCATCAGTCTGCTTCATCGGTTAACCGATGAAATCGGTCCTTCGGACCGTTCTCATCGGATGGACTGATCGTGTGTACGTGGCCTTAGATGTGCGGTATAAAAAATGTGGGGCATGTGGGGCTAATAAACAAGTGTGTGAAATAGCTGCCTGCATTAACAATAGAACAGTATTGCATACAAAATAGAAAAACAAAAAATGCGTCGCTAAGAGAAATACAATAAACACTAAGGGCCAGATTCTCAAAAGAGATACGACGGTGTATCGCAGGAAACACCGTCGTATCTCTGTTTTTTTCCCTGGGTATCTATGCGTCTGATTCATAGAATCACTTACGCATAGATACAGTGAAGATCCGACAGGTGTAAAACACTTACACCGTCGGATCGTAGATGTAATTACTTTCCTGGCCGCTAGGTGGCCTTTACGTTGATTTCTCATTTGCCTATGCAAATGAGCCTAATACGCCGATTCCCGAACGTTTTTACGCCGCCCCGTCGTTGTTTTCGTCGTTTCCGTAAGCGTAAACCTACCCCTGCTGTATGAGGGGTAGGTTTACGAAGTTCCGTCGTATGCCATGTTAAGTATGGCGTCGGGTCAGCGTCGTCTTTTTCCGTCGGTTACGTCGTTTTACTAAGTCGTTCGCGAATAGGGCATTGCGTAAGTGACGATCACGTCGTTTTCACGTCGGTTTCAATGATGTTTTCCGACGTGAGCTGGAGCATGGGCACTGGGCTTTTTTCCCGGGCCGGCGCATTTTAAATACAAGCCGCCCCCTTTGAATTACGCAGGGATACACAGGGCCATTTACACTACACCGCCACAAACTACGGAGCAAGTGCTGGGAGAATACGGCACTTGCTCCATTAAGTTGCGGCGGCGTAGTGTAAATGGCTCACGCTACGCCACCGCAGATTCTATGTGAATCTGGCCCTAATTGACTACCTTGGATCATACGGTGGATACTCCATTTGAATTTGATAATCCAGAAGTGATATGTCTCACTTCACATGTTCAACACTGTTATATCACTGAACCATTTGGGACTCATTTCTTTTTATTATCATTGTGGTGATTTTGGACTTATTACCTATAGTCTATTTTCTATTTTCCATGCATCTTTGCCTGGTTTTATATGTGTATAAGCACTCAGTCACATGATTGACACTTCAGCAGCACAGCTGATTAGTGTTTATTGTATTTCTCTTAGCGCCACATTTTTTGTTCTTAGATGTGCGGTAAGCTAGCTGCGCCTCTGAAATGCAACCTGTGTTTGGAACATTTTACAGGCGGTTAGGAGGCGATATGCATTGCAGAAGTTTGTTGAACATTTGTGGAGCTTTCTCAGTTACTTAATTGCTGTCTGATGAATGTGACGGGAGCATCATGACAGTGGCATGTACACACCCCCTTCACTGCCTTTTCAGTTTAAAGCGGATCTCCTAAAGTGAAGTTCCGCTGATCGAACCCTCCCCCCCCCTCCGGTGTCACATTTGACACCTTTCAGGGGGGAGGGGGGGTGCAGATACCTGTCTAAAGACAGGTATTTGCACCCACTTCCGGTCCACAGTCTCGGGCAAAAGACGGGTTTTTCCCGTTGTGTGCTGGGAACTCTCGGCTCCCAGCACACAGCGGGAGCCAATCGGCGGGCGCTGCGCAACTCGCGCATGAGCCGTAGGGAACCGGGCAGTGAAGCCGGAGTGATTCACTTCCTGGTTCCCTCACCGTGGATGGAGGGGGGAGCAGCAGAGAGACGAGCGAACGCTCGTATTCTGCTGCGGACGGCGCTGGACTCCAGGACAGGTAAGTGTCCTAATATTAAAAGTCAGCAACTGCAGTATTTGTAGCTGCTGGCTTTTAATATTTTTTTTAATGGGCCATCCGCTTTAAAGTGTTACTTTGCACTTGTAGTTTGCACTTGTAGTGCAAAGTGGATTTGCCTTTCGTAAATAACCTCTTTAACCCTTCGTACATGGAGGGGGCTGAAGCGCTGGGGGAGCCCTGCTGGAGCACGATATACGTTAAGTATTTACTCCTTATTCCGACACCCATAGACATAATGAGCATTTAACTTTTGCAGTGCAGAAAGGGTGAATAATGTACTATTATCTAGCTAGAGAGGAGCTAATGTGCTGGAAATAACATGCTCATCTCCATCTTGTGTCATGTTTCTGCACTGAATTGTAATAAATGGCCTGCATTTAATGAAATATGTATTAGTTGTTGAGATCTACAGAGCTTACTATGATTACAAATTAGTCATAATGATCACTAATAGACAGAATTGTAATGGACACAAAATGTATGTTGCTACAATTATCTCTGTCTTATAACATAATCGGGTTTGCAAAAATGGGCACTAAATTTGGTATCCTTAGTGGTTTTATGAGATCAGAGTCATCCTGTAGTCATAGAATAACACGATTATGATAGGTAATTCATGATAGAACAAATTCATGTTTCAGATGACATTCTGGCTAGATATGGTATTTGAAGATAATGGCCAACATTTCTCAACCTGCCTTAGTTAATTATAGGAGATAGAACATAAAGTGAACATAAATGGAAGCAGTTTCCTGTTCACATAAGCACATTAACACATATCCAGCCTTGTAAAACTCTTGAGCCCATGTGTGTCTACCATAACCATATCATCACTCTCCATGCAAATGTGTTGGGTTGGCTTTGCATCCTTTTTCTTTGGGCTGAGCTCTTAGATTATCTTAGAGCAGAGTCAGATTATGTTGGTGATCAAGCTAGACTATAAGCAGTGCTCCAAAGTTTGGCTCTGGGGTGTGTTTACTCAACTCTGTTTTTTGGGGGTTCTCCTTTAGATGCTTTGTCAGCTATGATGGTCACCCTGACCAAATAGATATTGGAGGTTCTACTAGGAGATCAAGGCTTTAAATGACCCAGTTATGTATGCTTTGCCAAAGGAGTTGCTAATAATAAAATTTTAAATGGAAATTATATTTAACCACTTAACCCCCGGACCATATTGCTGCCCAATGACCAGAGCACTTTTTGCGATTCTGCACTGCGTCGCTTTAACTGACAATTGCGCGGTTGTGCGACGTGGCTTCCAAACAAAATTGGTGTCCTTTTTTCCCCACAAATTGAGCTTTCTTTTGGTGGTATTTGATCACCTCTGCGGTTTTTATTTTTTGCGCTATAAACAAAAATAGAGCGACTATTTTGAAAAAATGCTATATTTTTTACTTTTTGCTATAAAAAATATCGCCCAAAAATATATAAAAAAAAATAATTTCCTCAGTTTAGGCTGATACGTATTTTGCTACACTTTTTTCGTTAAAAAAATCGCAATAAGCGTTTATTGATTGGTTTGCGCAAAAGTTATAGCGTTTACAAAATAGGGGGTCGTTTTATGGCATTTTTATTAATATATTTTTTTTTACTAGTAATGGCGGCGATCAGCGATTTTTTTTCAGTACTGCGACATTATGGCGGACACTTCGGACACTTTCGACACATTTTTGGGACCATTGGCATTTTTACAGCGATCAGTGCTATAAAAATGCATTGGATTACTATAAAAATGCCACTGGCAGTGAAGGGGTTAAGGGGTTAAGTATGTTCCTAAGTGTGTTCTAACTGTATAGGGGGGTGGATTCACTAGGGGAAATCACTGATCTTCCTTTCATACATTGCGGTGGTGCGGGCGTGCCCCTAGTGGCCGCTTAACCACTTGACCACTGGGCACTTAATAACCAGACCAATTTTTAGCTTTCGGTGCTCTCACATTTTGAATGACAATTACTCAGTCATACAACACTGTAACCAAATTAAATTGTTGTCCTTTTTTTCCCACAAATAGAGCTTTCTTTTGGTGGTATTTGATCACCTCTGCGTTTTTTTTTGCTATAAATGAAAAAAGATCAAAAATCTGGTAAAAAATAATAATTTTTCTTCATTTCTATTATAACATTTTGCAAAAAAATAATTTTTCTTCATAAATTTGGCCTAAAATGTATACGCTACATATCTTTGATAAAAAAAAAAAAAAATGCTGGATATTATTTAGTCTGGGTGAAAGTTATTGGGTCTACAAGCTATGGTACCAATTACTGAAAATTGATCAATTTCATCACACCTGATGTACTGACAGCATCTTTCACTTCTTGAGACCCTAACATGCCAGAAAAGTACAAATACCCCCCAAATGACCCCTTTTTGGAACGAAGACATGCCAAGGTATTTAGAAAGAGGCCTGGTGAGTTTTTTGAAGTTGTCATTTTTTCCCACAATTCTTTGAAAAATCAAGATTTTTTTTAATTTTTTTTTTTTTCATAAATTTTTTATATAAGCAGGTTATTTCTCACACACAGCATATGCATACCACAAATTACACCCCAAAACACATTCTGCTATTCCTCCCGAGTATGGCAAAACCACATGTGTGAGACTTTTACACAGTGTGGCCACATACAGAGGCCCAACATGCAGGGAGCACCCAGGCCAATTCTAACATTTCTCTCCTACATGTAAAAATCATCATTTATTTGCTAGAAAATTACATAGAACCCCAAAACATTATATATGCTTTTTTAGCAAAGACCCTAGAGAATACAATGGCGGTCGTTGCAACTTTTCATCGCGCATGGTATTTGCGCAGCAATTTTTTTTCCCTCCCCTCTCCTCTCACACTGTACTGATCGGTACAGAGAGAGGAGGGAGGAACCGGCGTTATTAAATGACGCCGGTTTGTTTACAAGTGATCGCTCTGTCAATGGACGGAGCGATCACGTGGTAAACCGCCGCTATCAGCAGTGATTTACCTTGATCCGTTATGCGCCGGGTCCTCTGGACCCGGCGGTCACAGACGCTCCCGTGTGCGCGCCTCAGGGGGCGCGCGGGAGCCCGATTCTGGGAAGCTGTTAATTAACCGCTTCCCAGAGTTAAGAAACCGCCCTGTAGACGTACTTTGTCTATAGGGCGGTTGTAAAGTGGTTAAAAATCCAACGTAGTGCTGCGGGCTCTCACGCAGGGGAGCCGACCTGCCACCGTAGAACTGCGGCGACTGGTCGGCAACCAGTTAAAGAAATGTTAACTTCAGCTATATTTATTTAGAGATAAATCTGACAACGTTTGATGGGGTCAGAAGAGGTTTTCATTCCTCACTTTGAAGTTGTATCAGCAGCTATTTAACCACTTGACCACTGGGCACTTAAACCCCCTTCCTAACCAGACCAATTTTCAGCTTTCGGTGCTCTCACAATTTGAATGACAATTACTCAGTCATATAACATTCTACCCATTTGAAATTTTTGTCCTTTTTTTCACACAAATAGAGCTTTCTTTTGGTGGTATTTGATCACTTCTGGGTTTTTTTTTTTTTTGCGCTATAAAAGAAAAACGACTGAAAATTCTGTAAAAAAAAAAAAAAAAAAACTTGTTTCTGTCATATTAGTGGGTTATTTCTCACACACAGCATATGCATACCACAAATTACACCCCAAAACACATTCTGCTATTCCTCCCGAGTATGGCGATACCCCATGTGTGAGACTTTTACACAGCGTGGCCACATACAGAGGCCCAACATGCAGGGAGCGCCATCAGGCGTTCTGGAACACCCAGGCCCATTCTGACATTTCTCTCCTACATGGAAAAATCATCATTTATTTGCTAGAAAATTACATAGAACCCCAAAACATTATATATTCTTTTTTAGCAAAGACCCTAGAGAATACAATGGCGGCCGTTACAACGTTTTATCTCGCACGGTATTTTCGCAGAAATTTATTGAACGCGTGTTTTTTAAAAAACTGTTTTGTGCTTAAAACAAAACAAAACAGTAAAGTTAGCCCAATTTTTTTTCATAATGTGAAAGATGAAGTTACGCCGAGTAAATAGATACCCAACATGTCACACTTTAAAATTGCGCACACTCGTGGAATGGCGCCAAACCTCGCTACTTAAAAATCCCCATAGGCAGGGTATTGCAGAGTATTGGGGTATTGCAAAGTATCATGCAGGGTATTGGGGTATTGTCGAGTATTGGGGTATTGCCGAGTATTGGGGTATTGCCGAGTATTGGGGTATTGCAAAGTATCATGCAGAGTATTGGGGTATTGCCGAGTATTGGGGTATTGCCGAGTATTGGGGTATTGCCGAGTATTGGGGTATTGCAAAGTATCATGCAGAGTATTGGGTATTGCGAGTATTGTGGGGTATTGCCGAGTATTGGGGTATTGTTTGAGTACTGGGTAGTTATGTTGGGTATTGATGGTATATGGGTTGAGTATTGGGGTTGAGTGTTGAGTATTGGTGAGTATTGGGTATTGTTGTGTAGTATTGGGGTAGTAATGTTGAGTGTATTGGGTTGTGTGTTGGGATGGCTGAGGTATTGTGGGTAATTGGTATTGTGGTGTATTGTTGGGTACTGGGGTATTGTTGGGTACTGGGGCATTGCCGGGTACTGGGTATTGCCGGGTACTGGGGTATTGCCGGGTACTGGGGTATTGCCGGTACTGGGGTATTGTGGGGTACTGGGGTATTGTTGGGTACTGGGGTATTGTGGGGTATTGTTGGGTACTGGGTATTGTTGGGTACTGGGGTATTGTTGGGGTACTGGGTATTGTGGGGTATTGTGGGTATTGTTGGGTACTGGGGTATTGTGGGGTATTGTTGGGTACTGGGGTATTGTGGGGTATTGTTGGGTACTGGGGGATTGTTGGGTACTGGGGGATTGCTGGGTACTGGGGATTGCAGGGTACTAGGGGATTGCAGGGTACTAGGGGATTGCAGAGCTGGGATGTTTTGAGGGATGGCTGGATCTGTGACTGCATTTGTCACAGATCCAGCCACAGCTCAGCTGCTGACACCCCGCTCCCCCCCTCTCCTCGCACACTGTACAGAGAGGAGAGGGAGGAGAGGGAGGAACCGGCGTCATCAAATGACGCCGGTTTGTTTACAAGTGATCGCGCCGTCGAATCAGCGGCAATTTACCGTGATCCGTGATGCGCCGGGTCTTCTAGACCCGGCGAGCACGGACACTTTCGCGAGCACGTCCCAGGGGACGCGCAATCGCGGAAGTGCACGAGGACGTCCCAGGGACGTCGTGTCAAAGCAACTCCACCGCGCCGTAGCAGTAAAATGCTTATGGCGCGGTGGGGAAGTGGTTAATGGAATTGCCTTTTGGATTTTTGGTATGATAATTTGTAAGAGTGGATGTAAACCCACTTTTCTAGTTTAATTTATTTCTAATGTTTTTTTCTACATTTGTAGTCATAATTTAAATGTATTGTTGTCATCAATATAATATGATCATCATCCCTGTTACTACATCAAAAAAGGAAAGAATGCCATCAAGCTTAAAGTGGATTTTTTTTTTTTTTGATGTCACAATGTAGAGTATAAGATTTCCTATCATCTGTGCACAGTCTTGCCACACATAGTTAATCCAGATCTGAGAAATCCTCTTTTAATGTTCAGTGAAAATGAACAGAATTCCAGATAAAAACCTGCCTAAATAAAAAGTCAGTTTTTGTCTTCTTGCTTTGAGTGACAGGTTATTTACATATCTAAACAATGAGAGCATAGGCACATAGGGGGTTAATGACTGGTCCGGTGTCACACCTATCGTCCACAGCTGCAAAGGTCCAGGCAGGCTGACTTGGCCAAGTCATGGGAGATGTAAGAGCCCATCCTGGGGAAGCCTAGGAGAAGCAACAGGGGGTCCAGGAGCCGTGTATCCTAGTTAGGACGCGCTGTGCGTTCCAGCATGAAGCGCAATCCGTCGCCGTACGACCGGAAGTGACGTCGAACCCAGTACCATGCGTTCTCCTCCTCCGAGAACTTCTCTCTCAGCTCCTCACTCTGACGCAGCTCCTACAGTCTAGGCCATAGACTGTAGAAGCTGCGTCATCCGGCGACGGATTGCGCTTCATGCTGGAACGCACAGCGCGTCCTAACTAGGATACACGGCTCCTGGACCCCCTGTTGCTTCTCCTAGGCTTCCCCAGGATGGGCTCTTACATCTCCCATGACTTGGCCAAGTCAGCCTGCCTGGACCTTTGCAGCTGTGGATGATAGGTGTGACACCGGACCAGTCATTAACCCCCTATGTGCCTATGCTCTCATTGTCTTGTGAGTAGCCAATTTACTGTTTATTAATTTACTTCATTAAATCCTTATTTACTGCACTTAGTTTGGCGCATGTCCTTTTTGTTTACATATACCTTTCAGCAGGGATGGACTGAGACCAAAATTTGGCCCTGGACTTTATCCAGACCGGCCCACTTTATGTTTGCAAACAAGAACAAAAACAGTATACAAACTATACGCAATTGTGCAAATAAACATAAGTAACATAAGGGGTCCTCACTCACCTCTTTTATTATTGCACTTATTCTCCTCTGTATTTTCCTCATTCTTCTCACATCACTGCAGGAAGTGGAGGGCGAGCTGCGCAGCCATTACTTTGACAGGCTGTCACTGAAACCGGCCCACTGAGCCATCGGCCCACCGGGAAACTCCCTGTAGTCCCTATGGCCAGTCCATGCCTGCCTTTCAGAGTCTGCTTCTGCTTCAGGATTGTGCTGCCACTAGTGTTGTTGGACTAACACTGAACTTTTGGGACTTTTTTGACCATATTTGTATGGTCACTCATTGGACTATCATTATATGGTCATTTATTTATCCATTTGTTTATTTTCCTTTGATCATTTTCCTTTGATATTGACATGGACCTTATGATTTATTAACTATTAATTGTATTATTGATTTTCTGATTGCACTTTTTAGTCGTGCGCCATCTACCTATATTTTTTTATTTATTTACATATCTAGCTTGGACATGTTTATCTTATGTTATGTTTATCATAACATGAGGTGATCCAAAGTATAAAAAGTGAGAAATCCACCCCTCCCCCACATATAACACATCCTGGTAATATACAATGAACTTTGGATCACCTCATGTTATGATAAACATAACATAACATATGATAAACATGTCCAAGCTAGATATGTAAATAACCTGTCACTCAAAGCAAGAAGAGAGAAAACAGACTTTATAATTTGGCAAGTTTTTATCTGGAATTCTGTTAATTCTCACTGAACATTAAAAGAGGATTTTTCAGCGCTGGATTAACTCTGTGTGGCAAGACTGGGCACAGATGATAGGAAATCGTATATTCTACATTGTGACAACCAAAAAAAAAAGCCAATTTAAGCTTGATGGCATTCTTTCCTTTTTTGATGTAGTAACGGGGATGATGATGATGATATTGTATTGATGACAAAAATACATGTAAATTATGACTAGTGTTGCTCACGAATATTCACATTGCGAATATTCGTTACGAATATTGCATATTCGAGCATTCGCGAATAAATCGAATATCGCTGTGAATATTCGCTATTGCGAATATTCGTATTTTTTCAAATTTATTTTTAAAACAGATCACATCCTAGTGATCTCCATCAATGTCTAAAAGCATTGCTGGTATGATTAGAGACCCTGGGCCGAGTAGCTGAGGCGATCCTTTTATGTTGCCGAAAATTCGCAATGCGAATATTCGTATTACGAATATTCGTGAATACTTTCTCTGCCCTTCTGTGTTTTGTGTATAAAAAATAAAAATAAAATTAGCTTTAGTTTAGTCATATAAGTTTGTGTAAGTAGAGCTAGTGTTTAGTGCATATTAGTTTAGTAATCCAGGAAATGATCTCTGTTTTCGTGTGTTGACGAGAATTTCGCAATCAATTTCGCATTCGCATTAGCGAAATTTCGCATTTGCATTAGCGAAATTTCGCATTCGCATTAGCGAAATTTCGCAATTTTTTTTTTTTTTTTATAAAATATCACGAATATTTGATATTAACGAATATTTCGCGAATATTCTTCTATATATTCGTGAAATATCGCGAAATCGAATATGGCGTATTCCGCTCATCACTAATTATGACTACAAATGTAGAAAAAAACATTAAAAATAAATTAAACTAGAATCATTCTAACATTTGCCCCTGTAGCTTTTCCTCTGGCTCCCAAAATATTGCCCATTCTGCTTTCTTGCATTTGGGAATAGCTGCAGACCGTAGCATTGTGTTTTTCTTATGAACAGACAGAAAATACAAACACACTCCTGGAGATAAAAGCTTTAATCAGTGATCCAGAATTTTTGGGGACAAAACAGCCTGTGGCTGCGACAGCTGAGCTTCACTAAACACAAAGAAATTTTGTAAGGGAAAAGTCAAATCTTGAATTACACTGCGCAGCCCAATATATGCATTTATCTTGCTGCTATTAAGTATTTCAGTAGGCAGTATAATATGATGTATATTTATATGACCCAAATACTAAACCCAAAAGGAACTTTTTTTTATATTGCTTTCCATTTCTTAGATGTGATGGCTACATTCATTTTTTTTATTCTTTCTTTCTACCAGTTTTATCTGATGATCTGGCCAGTAAGTTTGTTGCTTTTCAAAAGAACAAGCTCTCCAGCAGAATGCATCAGTTACAGAGATAAGAATATGGGTGCCTACAATGATCAGCTTTTATTTTTGTAAAATCTTCATCCCAAAAGGAAAAAAAAAATGTTTGCTGGAAATGTTTATAAAGTCTAAGCTCGAGTTTGGCTTCAAGTTGTCAGTGTATTTAAATCTGACAAGTACATCTAACACTCCCTTCCCCCCGAGATTGACAATGCTGCTGTCCAAAGGTGCCCCCTGTGCTCATCCATCCAGAGTGGAGGCACTCTAAAACAGGAATTGTAGTACTGGCAAGAAAACAGATGCAGTCACATCTAATGCCGCGTACACACGATCATTTTTCCTGATGAAAAAAAACGATGTTTTCTGTGAAGTAAAAAAAAAAGTTTTTGAAACGTCACTTTTCAAAGACGATGTTGCATACACACCATCGTTTTTTTCACAAAAAGCGAGGTTACGTTCACCACTCTTTTCCATTGAAGCTCGCTTCATAACTAGCTTCTGGGCATGCGCGGGTTGAAAAACATTGGCCCAGATTCACAGAGCGATTGCGCCTGCGCAACAGGAGATGCGCGTGCGTAAGTCGAAATGTGTGCGTGCGTTTCGATGCACGGCATCCCCAGAACGAGATACGCAAAAAATCTACTTTTTTATGTCCCGCGTAATTTCGTTAGACTGGCGCATGCGTCCGCGCAAAAGTGCGCTACACAGACCATTGATTTGCTAGTCAAATATGCTAATGAGGGACTTACGGGGATCCACAAAACAACGTTGGGGCAGCGCAGGCGACGCAGTGTGCGCAACAGCAAAATGTCCTGTCTAAAATTAGAGCATATAAAAGCTGGTCTAAAAAGAGAAAAAAAGTCTACTTGTTAGATAAAGCAACAATGTTAGTGAGGAGCTCAGCAGTCACACGTGTTGCACAACAATCTGTATGCCAACATGCCAGGGGCATCGTCGCACATAGCTATACTACTGACTTTAGATGAACAAAGAAGGATGAGGGCACGGAGGATGGCACGGAGGATGGCACGGGAGAGGATATACCGCACCCGCATAGACCTGTTTGGCATGAGTGATTCTGAGGTGTATCGCATCTTCAGATTCACCCCTCATGTCATCCTGGAATTAACCACAACCCTGCAGGAGGACATCACCAGCCCAACACACTGCTCACATGCAGTGCAGCCACTGGTCAAGGTCCTGGCAACACTCCATGTCCTTGCCAGTGGCTCTTTTCAAAGAACAAGTGGAGTGGTGGCTGGGATGTCACAATCCTCCATGAGCAGATGTGTGCACCAGGTTGTCCCAGCAATCCTCAGACGCATGGCCAACCAAATCATCAAACCCACCACTGAGGACCTGCGGCTGAAGGCAATGACAGTTTTTTACAGAATTGCCAGATTCCCACGCACTGTGGGGGCCATTGATTGCACACATGTGGCCCTTCAGCCCCCCCATGAGACAGAGCACATGTACCGCAATCGGAAACATTGGCATTCCATCAACGTACAGGTGATAGTCGATGCCCAAGGCCTCATATGGCACGTCCGTGCCAAACACCCAGGGTCCAGCCATGACAGCTACATATACAATCAATGCCACATCCGAATGGAATTCGATCAGAACGTGTATGGGGACACCTGGCTGGTTGGTGAGTGACATGGGAGTCAGGCATGACTATCCCCTCCCATGATGCACACATCACAAGGGGCACATGCATGACTAACATCCTCCTGTCTTTTCCCTTACAGGTGACTCTGCATATCCACTGGGACCCCATCCTCATGACTCCTATCCGGAACCCCCAAACCCCAGGAGAGGAAAGATACAATCAAGCACATGCCCAAACACGAGCAGTGGTGGAGCACACCTTTGGCCTCCTGAAGTCACGTTTCCGATGCCTGGATAAGTCTGGGGGTACCCTCTTGTATTCCCCAAACTTCGTGTGCCAGATCATCGGTGCATGTTGCATGCTGCACAACTTCGCAGTAAGAAAGGGCCTGCAGATTGACCTATGTGATGACCTGACCCCTGAACCAGACAATCCCCCCCTAACCGAGGCTACCCCGTCTTCTGAGGGAAGAGCAGCCAGGAGACAACTCACATTGGGCATCTTTGCACGTTAAACACACACATTAAACATGGCACAATGAGAATGCATGCATGCACAACACTGTGGTCCCTAGCACACACACCCCACATCCACATCAAGTTGGATTGGCACCAGTCCACCATGCAGGACTTGTGAGCAGCAACGCCACGCCAAGGCTCCAATTATGTCGCCAGGTACTATTTTCTGTACATTATACGACCTGGGGATCACTTCTCCCTGGTCCTGGGGAACCCTTCTCCACCAAAATTGAGGGTGACACCCCTTTTCCGGCAGGAATGTCACCCCCACATTCAAACAGCATTCACAACCCAAAAAAAAAAATACCTGCAAAAGCAAAAAATTTCCAGCAAAAAAAAAAGGGGGAAAAAAAAATGATTGCCCTTTACGTGAGCCACGCCTGGGGCGCCCCCGGCCCCGGCCCAGGCTTCTTAGGGGAGACTCATGGGGGAGGGATAAAACCGGGGAAGGAGGAGCAGCCCCTGATCTCTGCCCACCTGGCAGCCTGCCCTCCAAGGCCACGGCAATTCTGTCCAGGGCAGCACCAAGTGTTGCCGTGTTGGCCTGGATAGCCTGGGTAAGGGCCCTCACATCCTGCCCAACGCCTGCTGATGTAGTCTGCAGGTCGTTTAGGCAGGTTGTGAAAGCCGGGAGTGGGAGTCCAGGTTCCCCAGCGTATCCTTGATGGAGGACAGGCTCTCCTCCATCCGCACCAATGTCTGGCTGACCTGTCCCAGATGGCGGGTCTGAAGGGCCTGGTCCCTTCTCAGAGTGGCGGGCAGGAGATCGGCCAACCCCCTGGTGTTCTGGGATGAAATCCTGCCTCCAGCTGATGCTTGTGGCCGGGGAGAATGGGGGTGAGGCCCTCGGGAGCCATGTTGGGGGAGGGGGGGGCCCCCCCTCCCCCCCCCCTAGATGCCCCCCCCCAGAGGGGGAAGAGTCCTCAAAAACCAAAGTGCCTGACATGGACTCTCCTCCTCATGATTCTCCTCCTCCTCTTGAACCTCCTCCGCGGACTCCGGCCTTGTTGGGGGGGCCTCATTAGGCTGCTGTCCTGGGGATGGTGCGGTCAGGCCAGATGGCCCTGCACCCTCCTGCACATCTGTGGATGACACAAAACATTCACAGGTTGGAGGATTCACACACTTGCCACATATTCCCTTTCACCCCCTCCCCCACACATGCTACACACCTGATATTAAAAAAAAATACTTACCTGGCACCACGGGCTCCGGACTTGAGTCAAAGCTGGGCAGGCCCTCAACTTCATGCCGATGAAAGGTCAGGGCCACCGCACGCTCCTCCGCTGTCAGCCTAATACGGCATGGTGGGCCCCCTCCTGTGCCCCTGGCATGGGCATGCATTCTGGCCAGCTTCTGTTTGACCAGACGCCGGAGGTCATTGATTTTTTTGTCAATCCCAGACCGGGTCCGTGTCTCCCCATCCCCCGCTGAATTGACCCGCTCAGTGATCATATCCAAAATCTCCCTCCTCCTGGCCGGGGTGGTGTTGGCACTCTCTGGGCCGTGGAGGTAACGCCCATAATCGCTAATGGCCCGGGCAAGAATTCTTTTTTCCGCCAAAGAAAAATTGAGCTTTCGTTTTCTCTCTGTCATACTTCCAAAAAAACTCACTCCCAGTCAACAAAAATCAGTCACAAAAACAAGCACAACCAATCAAGCAAGAACACACACAAAGACAAAACTAACACCCAAAAAATCACACTAGCACTCAGCAAGAAACAGTCACAAAAACAAACAGCAAAAAAACTGCAAGAAAACAAACGAACACAAATATATCAATCAAACAAACAGTCTCTCAAACACGTATCAAAAAACACTTTCAAAGATCTACTAACAAACACTTGATCACACAGAACACTAATCTGACAACTACAAAACACACCGCAACGAACAACAGGACAAAAGCACTTGGTTAAATGGGAAGGGACAAAGGGATGTACTTTTGCAATGCAAGTGTGTTTGTGTGTGTCTATTTATGCTGTTTGCGTAGTTCACAACGTTGCCCTAGTCCATTTCCAATTTCACTGATTGCGCCGCTCCCAAGTTGTGAGCATGCGCACAGCGGAGCTGACCATGGTCTCCTTCAAGCGCGCATGCGCGAGCCGGCCGGCCCTTCATTTGCATGGGGTCACGGCTCATTTCAATGTAACACGCGCACGTCCTTCCCAATTTGTATTATTCCGCCTTACGCCTCTGAAAAAACGTTACGCATGCGCAATTTTCTGCGCAAAAGCTACGAGAATAGGGTGATTACGCGACAAAATTGCGCAAGTCTATCGTAAAGGCGGTGCGCTACGCCGGTCCAATAATGCGCAGATGTACGTGAATCTGGGCCATTGTTTTAAACGACGTTTTTGCTACACACGGTGACTTTTTGTGAAACAAAAAACGACGTTTTGAAAAACGACACAAAAAATTCAAGCATGTTGGAATTTTTTTTTGGTTGTTTTTTTTAAGACAAAAAACGACGTTTTGCCCACACACGATCAATTTAAATGACGTTTTAAAAAACAACGTTTTTTTTCATCGCAAAAAACCACCGTGTGTACGCGGCATAATGGTTGAGTAAGCTGCAATATACAGTATTAAATGTTTCGTTTAAGGTTAAAAACAGCTTTAATATTTTTTCAACTATGTTAATATAGTGAATATACTGTATTCGCAGGAAGTACTTACTATGTACCTGTTTTAGCAGACCAACTCAACATCTAACTTTTGGTCTCTGAGGTATATTTCCTTCTCCAAGGTTCCCAAAAATATCTGATCTTTACTGATTTTTTTTATTATCATTATTGAAAGTGGAAGATCTGCAGTCAGTTATCCTGCTGCTAATATCACAAAGTTGCAGACAGAATATCATCAGCTAATTTGAATAGGGAAGTTTGACCTTGGCTTTTTTTTTACCTCTGCACCCGTGTCCATAGCTCACTTCTGTACCCTTATCCACAACTCACCTCTGCACCCCTATCTACAACTCACCTCTGCACCCCTATCCACAACTCACCAGTGGCGGCCCGCCCATAGGGGCGCCCGTGCGCCGCCCCCCCCTCCTGTAGGCAAAAAAAATTAAAAATCTTTTTTTTTTTTTTTTGGCCCCTTTAAGAAATACACTAAAAAAAAAAAAAAATGTATTTAATGCACTCTGATTGAGCGCCGGCCACCACTGCCCTATGAAGCGCCGTGTCACTGCAATCTAGACATGGCGCTTCATTTGCGGGCTTCTAGCTTTCCTATGGGCGCATTGGAAAGCGCTGATATGCTTCCCGTTCCTCTCTATGGGCGCCGGGTGCATTACTACTTTGACTTCCACCGGCATTTCGAAAACCGGAAGTGACGTCAGGCGGCAGGTTCTCTGAAGTTCACACTGCCCGAGCGGAGCTGGCGCTGGTAAGGTAAGCCAGCCAAGTGAAGCCACATGATTATTTTTTGTATTTGCCCCATTAGGTCATCAGCCTGATCCCCACCCATCCACCTTGGAGCACGTTATTGTATTTAGACTGCTGGGACTTGTAGTTCTCCATCTTCTCCTGGGGCTCATGGAGAAGATGGAAATTGGAGAACTACAAGTCCCAGCAGGTTATACATACAATAACAGGCTCTGAGGTGGATGGGTGTAGATTGCATGCACCTATCAATCCGGAGGAGGGGGGGGGGCAGGATCAGATAACACTATCTGATCCTGCCCCCCCCCCCCGGATTGATAGGTGCATGCAATCCACACCCATCCACCTCGGAGCCTTATTGTATGTATAACCTGCTGGGACTTGTAGTTCTCCAATCTCCATCTTCTCCATGAGCCCCAGGAGAAGATGGAGAACTACAAGTCCCAGCAGTCTAACTACAATAACAGGCTCTGAGGTGGATGGGTGGGGATCAGGCAGTGCACCGCTGATGACTTTGGGGGTGAATATAACACCACATAAATACCTTTTTCCCTTCAGATTGATACTCCTTTAAGTGGGCGATCCACTGCCCATGTGTGGTGTTATCTGATCCTGCCCCCCCCCACCCCTGGGGATTGATAGGTTCATGCAATCCACACCCATCCACCTCAGAGCCTGTTACTGTAGTTAGACTGCTGGGACTTGTAGTTCTCCAATCTCCATGAGCCCCAGGAGAAGATGGAGAACTACAAGTCCCAGCAGGTTATACATACAATAAGGCTCTGAGGTGGATGGGTGTGAATTGCATGAACCTATCAATCCCCAGGGGTGGGGGGGCAGGATCAGATAACACCACACATGGGCAGTGGATCGCCCACTTAAAGAAGTATCAATCTGAAGGGAAAAGGGTATTTATGTGGTGTTATCTGATCCTTCCCCCACCCGCTCATAGGGGTTTGTACTTGGGCTCTGTATGTGTTAAGTTTTAAATTACATAATAACAACATTGATTTTTGTGGTGTTTGGAGGTTTTAAATGGACTGGTTTTGCCTTTTTGCAATCTGTTTTACGTACAATTAATCCTATATATTTTGATAGCATACTGTCTGGGGTCACTGTATACCAATCTTTTGGGAATCTGCCCACTTGTTTGGGAAATTGTCTTTCTGGTATGTTGATCCACACATGGCCTTGTAAAATGACAGATTCAATATAAGTCACCTGGAGATTCCCCTTCATTAGGGTGAGTCACCTAATCTGATCATGTAATAGATATATGCTTATTTGCCTTGAACTGCATACATGTGTGCTTAGTTGCATTGAGCTGCATACATGTGTGCTTGGTTGCATTGGACACCCATCCACCTAGGAGCCATATATTATAACATGTTGGGACTTGTAGTTCTCCATCTTCTCCTGGGGCTCAGGTGCATGCAATCCACCATCTATGGAACTACAAGTACCAGCAGTGAGAAAAACTGGACAAAGATGGTGGATAGCATGCACCTGAGCCCCAGGAGAAGATGGAGAACTACAAGGAGGATGAGTGGTCATGCCTTGTTTTTTTAATGCTGGGACTTGTAGTAGTGTTGTACTTGTAAATAGAAGAGGCTGGAGCCTGGAGGAGTGTGTCTGTCTGCCCTGCCACCCTGTGTTAGTCTGGGGGGGGGGGGGGGTTGATTGCTGTGTCCATCACCCCCCTGACATGTGTATAGTGTAGCACTGTAGCTGACCTGATTTGGGGGGGGGGGGGGTTGCAGAATGCTGATATGTGCTATGTACAGGTTGCTGATATGTGCTATGTACAGGTTGCAGAATGCTGATATGTGCTATTTACAGGTTGCAGAATGCAGACATGTGCTATTTACAGGGTGCAGATATGTGCTATTTACAGGCTGTAGATATGTGCTGTGTACAGGGTGTAGATATGTGCTATGTACAGGGTGTAGATATGTGCTATGTACAGGGTGTAGATATGTGCTATGTACAGGGTGCAGATATGTGCTATGTACAGGGTGCAGATATGTGCTATTTACAGGTTGTAGATATGTGCTATGTACAGGGTGCAGATATGTGCTATGTACAGGGTGCAGATATGTGCTATTTACAGGTTGCAGATATGTGCTATGTACAGGGTGCAGATATGTGCTATGTACAGGGTGCAGATATGTGCTATGTACAGGGTGCAGATATGTGCTATGTACAGGGTGCAGATATGTGCTATTTACAGGTTGCAGAATACAGATACAGCGGACAAAGTAGGTGGATTATATAAGGGGTGTGGTTTACAAGAAGTGGGAGGGGTCAATCGTGGAGGGGCAGGGTCTTGCGCCCCCCCATCCTAAAACTTCACCAGCCGCCACTGCAACTCACCTCTGCACCCCTATCCACAACTCACCTCTGCCCCCCTATTCACAACTCACCTCTGCACCACTATCCACCTTTGCACCTCTGCACCACTATCCACAACTCACCTCTGCACCCCTATTCACAACTCACCTCTGCACCCATTAACAACTCACCATTGCACCTACGCCTGCAGCTCACTTCTGCACCCTTATCCACAATTAATCTCTGCACCCTTATCCATACTAAACCTCCGCACCCTTATCTACAATTAAGCTTTGACCCCTATCCACAGCTCATCTCTGCACCTCTGTCTGCAGCTTATCTCTGTACCTCTGTCTGTAGCTCATCTCTGCACCAATGTCTGCACTTCATCTCTGCACCTATGTCTGCAGCTAACCTCTCCACCACTGTCTGCAGCTCACCTCTGCACCTTAGCTTTCAGCTTGGCTCTGCATCCCTGGACTGCAACTCACTTCCACATACTTCCACAGTTCCACAGTTCACCTACGTCACCATAGCTCTCCTTTTCGCACACATCCTCTCCACCAATCTGCTTAGTTACCACTGCAGGATCAGGGTGGGTTCTGTGGGAGCAGATGTTCCGGTGAAGTGCTCCCACTTACAAGTTCCGCCATGTTTTGGCAAAAAAAATAGAATTTTTTCAAAATTGTGAAATGTTTTTGTTTATATTGCAAAAAATAAAAACTGCAGAGGTGATTGAATACCAACAAAAGAAAGCTCTATTTGTGGGAAAAATTAACATAAATTTTACTTGGGTACAGCATCGCACAATTGTGCATTTGTCAGTCAGTTAAAGTAACGCAGTGCAATATCGCAAGAAATAGCCTGTTCATGAACAGGGGTGGGACTTTCCAGAGCTGAAGGGGTTAACATTGAACAAGACTAAAAGGGCAGCTGCAGCATTTATTTTAATGTTTTTCATAAATAATGGCACACATGCAATTTGTACTTTTACACATTGTTTTTTTTTTTTTTTACTCACTTTTAGGAAAATATTTTGGTGCTCTGGTGGCGGGAGGGGTTCCCATGCAGGAGCAATAGAGATGAGCGTGGTCCCAGTAATTGCACTGTCTGCAGGCAGGGCAGCACCAGATGACAGTGTTCACTGCTTCTTCCTCTTTTGTACACGCCATGCTGCATCCTGCAGTGTGGAGAAGATGGAGGGAGGAGGTGGGTGGATCCAATACTCTCAGTTCAGGGGCGGAGAAGGAAGAAGTCTCCGCTCTGAATGCTGGGGCTCTCCTCCTCCTCAGCTGCTCCGACATGGCTGACATCACTGGTTGCTAGACGCCAGGCGGCCTAGGCGCTAGCAAGCAGTGCAAGGAAAACTATAGGTCAAGCCAGCGGCACGGCTCCACCCACCTCCTCCGTTTTGATCCAGAGCAGCGTTATGACATAGAGTCTCTCTCTCAGGGCTGATGATACTAATGTGAGAGAGAGAGAGAGAGAGAGAGAGAGAGAGAGACTCTGCAGTCAGTCAGTGATATTTTAGGGGGGGGGATTAAATTCGCCCCTGTACAGAGGGCGAATCTTCACAGCATTTACACAAATTGTGGTGAAAGCCTAATGTGTTCCAACCCTTCCCCACTCCGTCCAAGAAACACATTAAAAAACAAGTTCTGGCTTTAGATATACTTAAATTAAACATGTGGGGCCGGATTCAGAAAGAAGTTACGTTGGCGTATCTGTAGATACGTCGCGTAAATTCTAGGATGCGCCGGCGTATCTTTTTTTCTGTATTCAGAATGCAAGATACGCCGAAATTTTCGCTAAGATACGAGCGGCGTAAGTCTCTTACGCCGTCGTATCTTAGTTGCATATTTACGCTGGCTGGTAGGTGGCGCTTCCGTAGATTTACACGTTGAATATGAAAATTAGATAGATACGCCGATTCACGAACGTAGTTGCGCCGACGTATTTATTTGCGCCATTTACGCAAGACGTTGGACAGGTGTAAAGTTACCCCTATATGAGGCGCAGGCAATGTTAAGTATGGACGTCGGGACAGCGTCAAATTTTACGTCGTTTGCGTAAAACGTTCGCCAATAGGGCCTTGCGTAAGTTACGTTCACGTCGAAACCAATGAGTATTTGCGGCGTAATTTTGAGCATGCTCACTGGGATACGTCCACGGACGGCGCATGCGCCGTTTGTTAGAAACGTCTTTTACGTGGGGTCATGGTTGATTACCATACAACACCCCCACTCCAAGCCTACTTTGAATTACCCAGGCTTACCCCGGCCCATTTACGCTACGCCGCCGTAACTTAGGACGCAAGTGCTTTGTGAATACAGCACTTGCCTGACTAAGTGGCGGCGGTGTAGCGTAAAGAAGATACGCTACGCCCGTACAAAGGTACGTGAATCTGGGCCGTGATCTGCAAGATTATTGTTTTCATATTTGAATTGAACCTTGATTAAAATATCTTTAAAATTCAAATGGTACATAAAGGGACTATTGTAATGATGTTTGAAATGCTGAACACATTCGCTTTCAGGAGTGTGTTGTATCATTTTAATGTGTTAAATGAAGTTATATGTTTCAATTCCCACATCAGCAGGGATCAGATCCTGTGGGGCGACTGTTTCAGGAAGGGAAAATGACACAGAAATATTAGAGACACATTGATTATCAGTTCTGCCGAGAGGACTTCACACTGAAGCTTAACATCGCCATGTAACAGCAGCATGTTTCTCATTTAAACCAATCTTGCCCAGTTTTTTTTTTTTTTTTTTAGTTTTTGAATACTGCCTGGCATATGAAGAGAATTTGCCAGAATGATCTGTTAAAGGGGTGTTCCACCCAAAAATATGACCCCTTCTTAATCCACTCCTCACCCCCATACATGCCACATTTGGCATGTAATTTTTTTGGGGGGGGAGTGGGGGCTTCAGTAGGAGTGGGACTTCCTGTCCCACTTCCTGCTTCCGCCGAGGGGCAGGTTAGGCGATTAAGCTTAATCGCCTACACCAGCCCCCTCCCTGTAGACGATCACATGGGACACTGACAGGTCCCATGCGATCGCCTCTCCAATCGGCGGCGAGCCGCGCCGCGCACGCATGCGCAGTACGGCTCGCGCATGCGCAGTGGGTGCCCGGCCGTGAAGCCGAAGGCTGTCACGGCTGGGTGCCCACAGACAGGATGGAGACGCCGGCCGGGGAGGGGGGCAGAGGAGCGGAGCCCCGGTCGGCGCGTCGCTGGAACGCAGGAGCAGGTAAGTGAGTGTTTATTAAAAGCCAGCAGCTACACTTTTTGTAGCTGCTGACTTTTAATAAACACCATTTTTGGCTGGAACACCCCTTTAATCAAATGTCCACCTTGTTAGTATTTATTTCATTCTTAGCCGCCGTACACACGGCCGAGGTTCTCGCTGAAAACCAGCGAGAACCTCGCTGTAATGCACATTCCAGCGAGGACCTCGGCCGTGTGTACGGTCTCGGCGAGCTTCCGTCGGAAGCCCGTCGAGCCGAAATAGAGAGCACGCTCTCTATTTCCTCGACGGCCCGCCCGGAAGAATGGCTGGTTGCCATTCCCGACGGGCGGGTCGCCGATTTCGACGGCCGGCAGGGAACCTCGACGGGCGGAACGATGTGTTCTGCCCGTCGAGATTCCCTGCCGTGTGTACGCCGCCTGAGAGTACATTTTCAAGAATTTATGATGGGCAAATCAGTTTGGGTTTTATTTGCCAAGGGTTCCGAGAATCTTGTTTGGAAATTTAGTGGTGTTATAAATCTGATTTTCAAGGGCAATGTCAGTGCATGTTTGGCTGTGGAATTGTTTTTTTTTCTTTTACAATTAGCTTGGCTTACATACAGCAGCACCCTGCCTGATTCATTTTATTTTAAAGAAAAATCCCTTTATCAGGTAGCCTAATAACAACATTATTTTCCATCAAATGGTAATTTAAATGCTTTGATTGGAAGATAGAAGATAGAAATTGGCCAGTAGTTTGCAGTAGCTGTACTTGTTCTCTGTGATACAAATCTGTCCTTCCACTGTTATGTACCCTATATTACCAAAAGTATTAGGACGCCTGCCTTTACATGAACTTTAGTGGCATTCCAGTCTATAGGGTTCAATATTAAGTTGGCTCACCCTTTTCAGCTATAACAGCTTCAACTCTTCTGCGAAGACTGTCCACAAGGCTTAAGCCCCATACACACGGTCGGACTTTTGCCCAACCAACATCAAAATCCGACACTTTTCGCATTTGTCAGACCGTGTGTACGTTCCATCGGACCAACTTTTTTGGCTTTCATCGGACAAAAAGTTGGGTCTGCGAACGGACCAACTTTCAGGCAACAAAAGTCCGATGGTGCAAAGTCCGATCGTGTGTACAGCAAACCATCGGACTTTTGGACAAATTACAAATGCGCATGCTCAGAACCAATGTTAAAATCAACCAACAATAGCAGAAGTTAACCAAAGGGTGGCAGTAAAAAGCAGAAAAGAGCAGAACAACCACGTGATGATGGAAACGTTTTAGAAAAGTTTGCAGAAAAGTCAGAGCGTGTGTATGCTATGGGTGTGATCGGACAAATCAATTAGGACAAAAATCCAAGGGAAGTTTTGTTGGATGTCCGACCGTGTGTATGGGCCTTAAGAAGTATGTCTATTGGAATGTTTGTCCATTCTTCCAGAAGCGCATTTGTGAGGTCACACTGATGTGGATGAGAAGGCCTGTCTCCGCTCTAATTTATCCCAAAGGTGTTCTATCGGGTTGAGGTCAGGACTAGTGAAGTTCCTCCACCCCAAAATACCTCATCCATGTCTTTATGGACCTTGTTTTGTGCACTGGTATGCATGCGTGTTGGAACAGGAAGGGGTCATCCCCCAAACTGTTCTCACAAAGTCAGGGGCATAAAATTGTTCAAAATGTCTTGGTATTCTGACCTCCTGAGGTCACGTACACACGTTTCAGCAGACAAATGCGATCGTGTGTACGGGCGGACAGACAGATTTTTCCAGCAGACAGATTTTAAAGCATGCTTTAAAATCTGTCTGCTGGGAACCCATCCGTCCGAAATGTCTGCTGGTTAGTACACTAACCAGGGGACATATCTGCCCGCGCATGCGTCGAATGGATTCGACGCATGCGCGGAAGTGTTTTACTTCCTGGTGATGGTGACGTGGCGGCGTCAACGTCACCGCCACGTCACCGCGCTGTCTGCCGGCGGGGATTTTGGTTTGATCCAATATACCCCAGCAAACAAATCTGATCAAAACGGTCTGTCAGACCGATTTGATCGGATTTATTTGGTCGTGTGTACGCGGCCTAAGAGTTCTCTTCACTGGTACTAAGGGACTAGGCCAAACCCTGAAAAACAACCCCACAATATAATACCCCCTCCACCAAATGATTTGGACTAGTGCACAAAGCAAGATATATAAAGAGAAAAAAGTTCCTCAAAAGTGGAAAACCTGGAATAACCCAATACCACTATCAGAGGCACAGAGGAAATCCAATGCGTTTCAACAGATAGAGTAGAAGTCTTCTTCAGGGGCAATGAGTTGAAGAATTCCAGAAAAATGTGTTTAATCCTATGTGTTGTGTCTTTCAACGAAGAGAGATCAAGGCTCAAAGAGTAAGAGGAAACTGGAGCGCCAGAGCAGCACACAAGAACCAGAGCAGAATGAAGATGGAAAATGTCCAAAAAGTGACCTTGTATAGGGATGTGCCCATCCAAAAGGGGGCCGGAGCAGTGTGAGAGACCAAGCCACAGAAAGTTCTATGTCTCAAAAGTTTAAGTCGCTGAATACAGGGGTTATTCTCAAAAGGATTTATCCAGAAAGCCAATCAGGTCATAGGTGGTCAGTAGTGTTGCTCACGAATATTCGTATTGCGAATATTCGGCTCGAATATGGCATATTCGAGTATTCGCGATATATTCCGAATTTTGCGGTGAATATTCACTATTTCGAATATTCGTATTTTTTCAATTTTTTTTTTAGAACAGATCACATCCTAGAGATCCCCATCAACGTCTAAAAGCATTGCTGGTATGATTAGAGACCTTGGGCCGAGTAGCTGCAGCAATCAATTTATATTGCCGATAAATCGCAATGCGATTTTCGAGAAATTCGCAATATTGTTTTTAGCTAAAATAACACATCTATTCGATTTCAGAGTGTTACTGTCGAAATTCCGCAATAAATTTCTCATTCGCATTTTTGCGAAATTACGATAAAATATCAAGAATATTCTGAGCCAATCAGAGTGCTCCATTCCGCATTTCTCGAATATTCGCAATTATTTTGTATTGTAATATATCAAGAATATTCTGAGCCAATCAGAGTGCTCCTTCCGCATTTGCCGAATATTCGCAATTATTTTGTATTGTAATATATCACGAATATTCTGAGCCAATCAGAGTGCTCCTTCCACATTTGCCGAATATTCGCAATTATTTTGTATTGTAATATATCACGAATATTCTGAGCCAATCAGAGTGCTCCATTCCGCATTTCTCGAATATTCGCAATTATTTTGTATTGTAATATATCACGAATATTCTGAGCCAATCAGAGTGCTTCATTCCGCATTTCTCGAATATTCGCAATTATTTTGTATTATAAAATATCACGAATATTCTGAGCCAATCAGAGTGCTCCATTCCGCATTTCTCGAAATTTCGCATTCGCAATTCGCAATTCGCATTCGCATTCGCAATAGCGAAAATTCGCAATCATTTCATTTCCAAAAAATATCACGAATATTCGTATTTAGCGAATATATCTCGAATATTCGACTATATATTCGAGATATATCGCGAAATCGAATATGGCATATTCTGCTCAACACTAGTGGTCAGGAAGATTGATTCAAAATTGCATCACTTTAAAGGCCATCTAGAAATGCCAAAGTAGAGAGCTGGTAAGCTGGTCTGTAGAACCTGGCTGAGCATAACCAGCTGAGCCATTTTGATGTGGTCTGGACATCAATTCCCTATGTCTCTTGGTTGAAGCTTCCTACTTAGAATAAACTCCTGTATTCAGCGAACAATCTTAAAGGGGTTGTAAAGGATCTTTTTTTTATAACAAACATGCTATACTTACCTCCACTGTGCAGCTCGTTTTGCACAGAGTGGCCCCGAACCTGCTCTTCTGGGGTCCCTCCACGGCTGTCTTGGCTTCTCCCTACAAGAACTAACCCCCTTCATGGGAGCTCTCTCCCATGGGGGTTAGTTCTTGCAGGCACTCTCCTGTGATACATACGGCGGCTATAGCCACTCACTTTATGACTTGGCCCTGCCCCCAGGCCAGCCCCTTAATTGGATGTGATTGACAGCAGCAAGAGCCAATGGCTGCGCTGCTATCAATCCACTCTAGCCAATCAACGGCTAGACTGAGCGGAGATAAGGACGTCGGGGGCAAGCGCAGCAGTTGAACGGGTTCGGTTAAGTAAAGCTGGGGGGCTAAAACTGTCAGATTTGACACATAGAACTTTCTGTGGCTTGGCCTCTCACACTGCTCCGGCCCCCTTTTGGGTGGACACATCCCTATGCAAGGTCACTTTTTGGACACTTTCCATCCAAGCAGTCGGGAAGAAATTGTTTTCCGCTGCTGGAGGAAAGTAGACCATGTTTTATTGTTTTTTTTTGTATTCCTCTGGATCGGTTGTCAGATTGCTCACCTGCTAGACTGTGACTTGGCCACTGATTACTGGGAATACCCAACTAGGACTGGATTTTAGAAATCTATACTTTTCTAATTTTCTCATCTTCAGATTTTTCTACAGTTAAAGTGGCTGTAAAATCACAAAGTTTTTACCCTAATGCATTCTCTGCTATATAGCACCAAGACCAAATAAGTGTCCAGCAGCTGTTTGACTTTCTTATTACATCCAATTGTTTTATTATCTTACTTAAAAAAAACTGAAAATATTGAAATGTTGCATTTCTACAGACTACTGTGTAGTCTTAAATTAGCCATACACAAAATTGCTCTAGTCTGTGAAATTTCCCTAGTCTGTTGCCACTAGGTAACAAAACCTATTTGAACATTTTGCTGTAAAATGTAAACGGAAACTAAATGAGGTCAGGCCTGCAGACCAATGAGACAGTTTTAAACATTCTCACTTTGCACAATGGATAATTGAAAGCTTGTACAGTCATAATGAGGCAAAATGGGTAATAATTGCTATGTATTTCATCACGCTGCCTTACAATTTAAGATTTGTAAGAAGATAGTTAGTGACTACTGTATACTAACATAGAAAACATTTTCCACAAAAGAAGTTAGGGAGAATTTAAATTCTGTAAAACATAAAGGGTTACTTTTATAACTAGAAGGCTCCAACCTACAATGATACTCGAGTTAAGGTGCCGCACACTAGAGAGTGCAAAAATGTAATCTCAATTATTGGACAATCAGGCCTGGTCAAAGTATTAAACTTTCTTTATATGATTTGGAGAAGCTGGTACCAAGATCGTTATTTCAGAGTAGAGCTGCACGATTAATCATTAACCACTTAAGACCCGGACCAAAATGCAGGTAAAGGACCTTGCCCCTTTTTGCGATTCGGCACTGCGTCGTTTTAACTGACAATTGCGCGGTCGTGCGACGTGGCTCCCAAACAAAATTGGCGTCCTTTTTTCCCCACAAATAGAGCTTTCTTTTGGTGGTATTTTATCACCTCTGCGGTTTTTATTTTTTGCGCTATAAACAAAAATAGAGCGACAATTTTAAAAAAAATGCAATATTTTTTACTTTTTGCTATAATAAATATCCCCCAAAAATATATAAAAAAACTTTTTTTTTCCTCAGTTTAGGCCGATACGTATTCTTCTACCTATTTTTGGTTAAAAAAAATCGCAATAAGCGTTTATCGGTTGGTTTTCGCAAAATTTATAGCGTTTACAAAATAAGGGATAGTTTTATTGCATTTTTATTAATTATTATTTATTTTTTACTACTAATAGCGGCGATCAGCGATTTTTTTCGTGGCTGCGACAATATGGCGGACAATTTTGACACATTTTTGGGACAATTCATTTTCACAGCAAAAAATGCATTTAAATTTGCATTGTTTACTGTGGAAATGACAGTTGCAGTTTGGGAGTTAACCACAGGTGGCGCTGTAGGGGATGTGTGCCTATGTGTTGTGTTTACAACTGTAGGGGGGTGTGGCTGTAGGTGTGACGTCATCGATCGCGTCCCCCTATTACAGGGATGACGCGATCGATGCTACGGCCACAGAGAAGCACGGGGAAGCCGTGTGTAAACACGGCTCTCCCCGTTCTTCCGCTCCAGGGACGGATCGCCGCACTGCAGCAGCAATCGGGACCGCGAATCCCGCGGTCCCGGTCCTGGAGCTTCGGACCGGGTCGCGGGGCGCGCGCCCGCGGGCGCGCGCCCGCGACCCACGGCTGGGTACTAAAATCAACGTATATATACGTTGATGTGCCCAGCCGTGCCATTCTGCCGACATAAATGTGCAGTAGGCGGTCCTTAAGTGGTTAAAAGATTGCGATCTAGAATCTACCCCCAAACCTATCTTAATCCAGCATTTCCACGTTTCATGTAAAAAGTGCAGAGCAGTTCCCCTGCTCACAGTTGTCAAAAAAAAAATACCTGTCAATGACAACAACATTGTTCAACAACGAAAGAGACAGATAAAAAGAAACATTATGCAGTACCTCCCTTACTGTTTATTCATTTACAGATCGAAGGGATGAACTTCGGTCTGCAAATGAAGTCAGTTTAAAGCAACCTTGTCAATTTAAAAAAATTATATATTCTTGGTTTTTATTAAATTGTTCCTCTGTTTAACCCAGTAATAACCCCTGATTTACTGTAATCAGCCTTATTAACTCCTTATTCCCCTCCATTTAATTATTTTTCCCTGTTGATTTTTTATTTTTTTATTTTTTTAACTTCTATTCTATGAACTATTAACAATTAAAACTTTTTTTGTTTTCTTTTTTCATTAATATTTTTTACATATTTAACATATATTTACACGTTTCACAAAATTGAAAATGTATTTAATTTGAAAAATTATTTTTAAATGCTTTGTACCATTGCTGACAGCTGAAGTGTAAACAAAAAAGTTGCAGTAGGAATCGGTAATAAAAAATACCCTAATATATCTTAATTTTTTTCTTTATTTTTTTCTTTACACTTTACATTATTTTTTATTACATTTCTTAAAATGTATTGAAGAAAGGAGTAGTATGTCTTATTTTATTGCCAACTTTCCTGATAAGCTAATGTTCAGGGGTTGCAAATCTTTAGAATAAAATAGTTCTTCAGAATCGTGAGAGAATCATGATCTTTATTCTAAGCAAAAAAAATTGTGATTCTCATTTTATCCAGAATCTTGCAGCTCTACTTTAGAGCATTGCCATGTCAGCACTGGTTTTACTTTTAGCATTGAGTTCCACAAGTTAAGCAAAGTGATAGGATTAAAAGCAAGAATGCAATCACTTCTTAATGTGGACCTAAACAGAAAAAGTGAAGATCTTCTAAGTTATAAGGAACATCTTGAATCTGAATCATGCTCATGCCGTACCCTGTAAAATGTACCCTTTGCCTTTTAAAGAGGAAGGAAACCCTGGTGGGTTTTACTTCCTCTTTTTTCCCCTGCAAAGTAAAAGCTTAATGGGCTAGTATGCATCGCATACTAGCCCATTATGTTGCACTTACCTGCACACAAATCCTGTGATGTCCCGAGGTCCCTGTTGGTGGCTGCATCCACCTCCGCCCCTCTTCCTTCCGGGGCCATGAACTCTGCCTCTGTGATTGGCTGGAGCCACGCGACATCACTCAACCGCATGCGCGCCAGAGCCGACGGTCACAGCATGGGCCCTTTCTTCAGTGCACATGCGTGGATGACAAGCGTATATGGTAAATGCCACCTAAACTGTGCAGGTTTAGGAGATATTTAAGTACCTACAGGTAAGCCTTAATATAGGCTCACCTGTAGGGTAAAGTGGTGTGTAAGGTTTTACAACCACTTTAACTCCTCCTGAAAGATGTCTGTCTACAGCCCCTGAGCTGTATATTTGCAGTGTGAGATATAATGCATTGTTACCTCTGACTGTTAGTCTCATAGGATCTGGAGTGAGATTAAGTCATATAATTACTGTTCTCCTTGCTGTTAAAAAGGTTGCACCTAAAAATCTGCAGTACACGGTTCTCTCTGCTTCATAGATTGGTTCTTCCTCTACTTCTCTTGCTGCTTTATGGATAATCCCTCATCTGTCATCAGATCACCAGTCATTAGGGGGCAGCTTTGGCAAAAGGAAGCAAAACTTTACTTCAATTAAGATGTCTGGCTTCTCACAGAGAATACTAAGCAAACAAATCAGGACACAGCTTCAACATTTCAGGTCTTCTTTGAGGGTCCATTCGCACACCTGCTTTGCAGCATTGCACGTAGCATTCCTTACTGCATTGCAATGCCAATCATTCAATGTGTAATGAGCTGATAAAAGTGCTACATCCACCTTTTTTGGTGTGTTTTGGTGCATAAGGCAAAATATATGGGTTGCCATAACGTACGTGCACTCATGCAACTCAGCGGTGTGTATGGGCTCTTAGAGATGATAGGGTGACTGATTGTTGTCTAGTGGGGTTATATATGTGTTTGTTCAAAAATTTAGATTTTTTTTTGATACTAAAAAATCCACACTCAAAAGATTACCAAGGGCAAATAAATAACAAATTTTGGTGAAATTGCTGCATTTCTTCCCGCTATCTGCTAAAAAGCCAAAAGAATGTCTGAATGCAAAATAGATAAATGAATGGAAAAACGTAGAAAATCATAATAAGACTATTTGCACACTCGGCATTTGGCCTGTTTATGTCCAACTTCAGTGTTTTACTGTTTACAGCATGACAGTATTACAGTAACAGGATTACAGGTGTACATCGTACCCCTACCCATTCACCTGGAGGAAAAGTGTCAAGAAAAAAAAACACACTACACAGGGTTTTAAAGTCATTTATTAGGCAGCTCTGGGGGTCTTCTTCCGACTTTGAGGGTCTTCTTCCGGCTTCAGGGGTCTTCTACTGATTTCGGGGGTCTTCTTCTGACTCTCCAGCCTCTTCTTTCGCTCTCCGGAGCCTTCTCCGCGCTCTCCGGTGCTGAGGGCATGCAGCCTGGTACGGTTCAGGAGGGGAGGTGCTCGCTCATCCCCACCCCCTTTCCTGACCGGCCGGGCTGCATGTTTGGATAAGGCTCTGGTATGGATTTTCGGGGACCCCCATGCCGTTTTTTCGGCGTAGGGGTACCAGACCCAAGGGTTCTTTGATCCTCAATTAAATGGACCAAATCGAGACCTACAGGGAGAGTCCCACAGTCGGACCATAAGACGGCTCATAGAAAACGATTTTCACACATTCATGCTCCCAAATCCATTTATAGGATAAGTGTGAGCTTCGGTCCTCAATGATATTCATAATTTTTTTGGAGCTCCAGGATTTAGTTCCTTTTTAACCACTTACCGGCATCATTTAAGTGGCAACCGACGGATCCAAATCGGGGGTCCGTCGGAGTATGCGGCGGTCCGCGCGGCTGCAGGGAGTGGGGCGGTATCACCCCCACCTTCGCTCAAAGTCACTTCCTCCTCTGATCAGGAAAGGAGGGAAGCGACGTGATTTGTCAAGCGCCGCGGAGTCTCAGCACACTTACACAAGACCCCCGCGATCCGCTGTCACCATGAAGCAAAATACATGTATACTGTATTTATTCAGTGGACAGCAGTTGACAGGTAGTAGGTTAATCAAGTAAAGTGATCACCCTAGTTAACCCTTTCACTCCCTTCTAAGGTCTGAGTAATAGGGCTAATTTTTTTTTAATGGATTTTTTTTTTACTAAAACAGGCTAAATACATGGACAAATTTAGTTATATTGTTTTTTATTATAACAAAAAGTGATGTCGCTCTTGTCAATTACCATATGCCTGATTTTTTTGGGAGGGCACAGTTGCCGAATCGCAGGATTTGCCAAGTATTTCCCTTTTTAAAGACAGTTCAGAATAGGTATTTTTATACACATTGCAAATCATCTTCCAGGAACATCAGGACAAGCAAAACTAAAGAGTAAAGACGGCACATGTTGATTTTGAGAAATTAAGTGCAGCCATATACAACCCAGTATTTCCCTACATAAATATAACAAGGAGGATGGCTAGATGCTGCCTCTGGAGTTTTGAGGCATACCCTGTTTGATATTTTGCCTTATTAAGAGTTTCAAATGAAATGTAACATCGGCTTCCTGTCTGACATAAAATTATTTTACTCCATTAACAAATTAAGTAAGTGCTGTTCAACAGTGTGCTTGGTGTATGCCAAACCTTTCTGAGCCTGGCTGTCTCACCCTTAATAGGTACTAATTTTCAGATTACTAGGAAAAACAATTCTGTGAAGCGCTAATGGTTTCTGAAAATCTTTAATGTTCCCCAGTAGTGATAGAAAATGAACAGATTTACGACATACAACAATAAGTTAAACAAGGCGGTATTTGTTGTAAACACTGTTATGCATCCTCTGTGATTTATTTAAATTGTTTGTAATTATTTCAAGGCTTTTTTCGAATATAGAAACGAGCTGTTGTGAAAATGTTTTATGTTCTTTTCAGAATAAAAATGGTACTTGAGATGAAATGAAAAGAGAAAATTGCACTTTTTTTGCAAACAGAAGTATTTTCTTGTCAGTGTTCTTCTGAATGGCCAAAAAAAACGGAAATCCTGAATAAAAGTAGATTTCAAGATATTTCATGGACAATTTGCCCATTTGTTCCCTTTGAGATTTATTATTTAATATTGAATAAACAAGATAGAACATTTTGTGGTTGAGGCTGTTGAACTTTAATGGTACCGCAATGATAAAGATACATAATTATATAAAACAGAATAAATTGTATTAACCACTTAAGGACCGCCTCCTGAAGATATACGTCGGCAGAATGGCACGGCTGGGCACAAGCACGTACCTGTACGCCCTCTTTAAGTGCCCAGCCGGGCTCTGCAGACCCGCTTGCCGCCGGAATCCCGCAATCGATCCCCGGAGCTGAAGAACGGGGAGAGCTGTGTGTAAACACAGCTTCCCCGTTCTTTACAGTGGCAGCTTCATTGATCGTGTGTTCCCTAATATAGGGAAACACGATCAATGACATCACACGTCCAGCCCCGCCCCTCTACAGTTAGAAAAACATATGAGGTCACACAAAACCCCTACAGCACCCCCTAGTGGTTAACTTCCAAACTGCAATTGTCATTTTCACAGTAAACAATGCATTTTTATAGCATCTTTTGCTGTAAAAATGAAAATGGTCCCAAAAATGTGTCAAAATTGTCTGATGTGTCCGCCATAATGTCGCAGTCACGAAAAAAATGCTGATCGTCGCCATTAGTAGTAAAAAAAATAAAAAATAAAAATGCAATAAAACTATCTCCTATTTTGTAAACACTATAAATTTTGCGCAAACCAATCGATAAACACTTATTGTGATTTTTTTTACCAAAAATAGGTAGAAGAATACGTATCGGCCTAAACTGAGGAAAAAAAAATAAGTTTTTTTTATATCTTTTTGGGGGATATTTATTATAGCAAAAAGTAAAAAATATTGCATTTTTTTCAAGAAAGCTCTATTTGTGGGAATGCCAATTCTGTTTGGGAGTCACATCGCACGACCGCGCAATTGTCAGTCAAAGCGACGCAGTGCCGAATTGCAAAAACTGCCCAGGTCCATTACCTGCATAAAGGTCTGGGTCTTAAGTGGTTAATTTAACATAGGCATGTTTAAACATATATCATTCTAAAATTATATCTGTCTGTTCAATCAAAAGGAGAGGGCTGAACAAACTGAAAGAAATGGCTATATCAGTTCACCCTTTACATTGTGAAGGGAAAAATATGTGCGCTACCCAAAAACAAAAATAAATTTATCAAAAAATTAACCCTGAACGAGAGTGAAGCAGCTACACAAGAATATGAAAAAATTCAGACAAATGTGGATGGTAATGTAGCGCTACGTGTGAAGCCCAATGGCAATGACTATATGCACCTAGTGAGGTGTGACCATATAATGTGACACAAAATGTAATGGCAAAAATTGCACAACAACAAATGTGAAATACGAATCAATAAAGTGAACAATATAAACAAAAATGTAATATAGTGTCCATAACAAAATATGAAACAATGAAGATGTCATGATATGGTAAGGAACTTCCCAACAGAAATCTTCAAAAATGAGGTGGAATACATATGCGCTTAACCGCAAACTTTGGACCCAAATGTCGTGGAAACTGGAGAGGGATCTTACAGGGATCCAGAGAAGGCTGGGAACCAAGGAAACGAAAAGCAGCTGGTCGTGACTTCAGGGGAACAGGAAATGTGATTATTCACAGTGGCAAGGAATGGTAATGCATTTTGAAGCTACAGCTTCTTCATCAGACCCCTTCGAAATGCATTACCATTCCTTGCCACTGTGAATAATCACATTTCCTGTTCCTGTGAAGTCACGACCAGCTGCTTTTCGTTTCCGATTCCCAGCCTTCTCTGGATCCCTATAAGATCACACAAGTGCCCCAGTTGAGTCCTCTCCAGTTGGTTTCTAGTACCCATGCCAGGGTTCTCACCTGAACCAGATCGTGTTTTGATGCTTGGAGGATCTTTATGATTGCCATACCCACGGTTTACTAGGATCTTCAGTATTGGAGTAGTCGGTGGCCGATGAACATCTGGTCTTCCTGCCCCTTCCTGGGTAACGACATCTGACTGCCTATGAGGCAGACTTCATTTTTTCTTTCTCGTACATCACGGGACACAGAGCGGCATATTCATTACTATATGGGTTATATGGAGTACCTTCAGGTGTGGACACTGGCAATCTCAAACAGGAAGTCCCCTCCCTATATAACCCCCTCCCCTAGAGGGAGTCCCTCAGTTTTTTCGCCAGTGTCTTAGGTGTTGGTCACGGAATAGCTTTGCTCCACATTCCTTGGGATTAAGGGCGGGCTAACCGGATCTGTCCAAGGAGCCTCAGTGCCAAAGTGGACAGTACCCGGGCCCCAAACCGTGGGGTTTTGCCTATAATGCTCCTCTTTGGAGGGCTGGACCCTGGGCCCAGGACTTGGAGTTCGTAAAGACCATAAGTTCCTGTTTGCCAGGGTGCTATATAGGTCCAGGACAGTGGGTACCTTCCAGGACCCCAGGGCCTGAAGGTCTACTACGCTACCCACGGAGATGGGAGAAGATTGGACCGTTTTGCTAGACAAACATCCTGCAGCATGCAGCAGGTAAGAGGGGAGCCTGCGGGACTTGGTTCGACAGCAGGCTCTCCAGGGTGACCTAAAAAGGGGGTAGCCTAAGTATGCTCTGCATTGGCAGCCTTACTCACTATGTCTAAGAAGACAGGATGATCTCATTCCCCCATCACTGGGTTCCCCTGTCTAAGACTGTGTTTGCTAGCTACCTGCTGCTTTCTTCCCAGGGCTAGTAAGGATCCCTATGTGGCCTTTTGGAGAGTCCTACCTGGCCGGGGGTTTGATTCTGCCGCCTGAAGCTGCAGTCCTGGGTCTCCAGCAGCGCGGCTCCTCCATGTGCTTCCTTCTCCGGCATACGCCCGCGCGTGCGCGTGCACGTCTTATAGACGTTTTTCGCGCCATTCGGAGGGGAGGGCGGGGGGGGGGCGTGCCTGCAGCATCATCAGGGGCGCGCCTTGTGTGCTGTTATAATCAGCAAGCTATAGTCAGTGCTCAGTCTGAGGCTGATCTGGAAGGGAGAGGACGCAGAGCGGCAGAACAGTGACTCCCGGTGGCGGAAGAGGGGTAGTACATGCTGGACTTTGTTCCAATGCTTTTCTGTTAAGCCAAAAAATCCCCTTTTGCAACAGGTTGGAGGCTGGCAAACAAAATTTGGGGACGCTGTATGTTTTAAAAAAAAAAAAAAAAGTTATATATTATAAAAAAAAAAAAAAAAAAAAAGAACATACGGGGCCCCATCGGTTTTTGGGCATTAGTGAGCTATTGTCCCCTAAACCCTAGTTTTGTACTCCTGGCCACTACAGTCTGTTGTTGTAGGCGGAGTCCCTCGATTTTGTATTATGGCTTCCAAAAGTTCGGGGTCAAAGGGTACAAAAAAATTCTGATGATATGCCGATACTTTCCCCGCAGCTTATTCCCATGAGGGTCGCCTTGGATGAGCCATTGGGGGGGTCTGGTGCTGAGGCTGGCCCAGATCAGCCCAGCCCTGTGTTTATCACAGAGGAGATGCTAGCCGTATCCCTAGGGGGGCTAGAAGAAAGATTAGCAGCGATGATCGCTAAATCCATTCCTGGCAAGAAACGGGCTAGATCCCCATCACCAAAAGGTATATCCTCAGATGCTGAAATTCTCTCTCAGGAGGAATTGGAATCGCAGGAGGATCAACTAGACCAGAACCAAGAGGGTTCGGGGATTGAGGGATCTACCTCTGAGGAACCATTTTCAGACTCCCAGACAGAGAGACTGTGGGTGCAGTCTTTGACGGACATGGTCCGCTCGGCATTTAATTTACCATTGCCAGAGCCTCAGGTTCCTGCGGTATCCTCTCTGGGCTCTTTGAAAGCTCCTTTGAGCAACTCGGTTTTTCCGGTCCATCCTCTCTTAGAGGAATTGATCTTTCAGGATTGGGTACGACCGGACAGGATTTTTCTGCCGCCGAAGAGATTTTCGGTCCTTTACCCTATGGAGGAAAAATTCTCGAAGAGGTGGAAGCTCCCAGTGGTGGATGCAGCTATCTCATGTGTGAATAAATCACTAACTTGCCCGGTGGAAAACATACAAATGTTTAAAAATCCGGTTGATAAACGGTTAGAGACACTTTTAAAGGCATCCTTTGCTACGGCAGGAGCAGTGGTACAGCCAGCTGTGGCTGCAATTGGAGTTTGTCAGGCGTTAAAGGACCAGACAAAACAAATGCTAAAAGACATGCCTACCCAACAGGCAGAAGAGTTTTCTGACATTCCCAGAGCTCTGTGTTTTGCGGTAGATGCTATAAAGGATTCCATCCAGCAGGCCTCTCGTTTATCACTATTCTTGGTACACATGAGAAGGCTCTTATGGTTGAAGAACTGGGCGGCGGAGCCCCCATGCAAAAAGCTTCTGGCAGGGTTTCCCTTACATGGAGGACGACTCTTCGGAGAGGATCTGGATAAATACATTCAGACTATTTCAAGTGGCAAAAGTACCCTTTTACCAGTCAAAAAGACATTCCGGGGTCCTACATTTAAAAGGCAGCTCTCTCCTGTCTCAGGGCCCTCAAATTCCAGGCAGTATCGACGGCCACCTGCGCGATCAAACTTTAACAATAGATCGCAGGGACAGGCCCCTGGGGGTAAGAGACCATGGTATCGCAAGCCGACAAAGCCAGCCCCTAAGTCTGCCTTATGAAGGGGCGCCCCCACTCTCGCGGGTGGGGGGAAGGCTTTGTTTCTTCTCAGAAGTTTGGGAAGCCAAGATCCCCGACAAATGGGTCCGGGCGTCTGTAACCACAGGCTACAGACTGGAGTTTTTAAAGCTTCCTCCGCCTCATTTTCAAGAGTCAAGGCTACCAAAAGATCCAGCAAAGAAGGCCTCGATGCTGGCAGTCTTGGATCACCTACTTTGCCAGGGCGTGATAATAGAGGTACCAGCCCAAGAGCAGGGGCTAGGTTTCTATTCCAATCTCTTTGTCATACCAAAGCCCAACGGCGATGTCAGGCCAATCTTGGACCTAAACAGTTTAAACGTTTACCTAAGGGTTCGTTCCTTCCGGGTGGAATCCGTCCGGTCAGCAGTCGCCACACTCCAGAGGGACGACTTTCTGGCTTCCATAGACATAAAGGATGCTTACCTTCATGTACCAATCTTTCAGCCGCATCAAAGATTTTTACGCTTCGCAGTGGGGCAGCGACACTTCCAATTCAGGGCGCTCCCCTTCGGGCTGGCCACGGCCCCCCGGGTATTCACGAAGATCCTAGCCCCAGTTCTGGCCAATCTAAGGATCCAAGGGGTCACAGTCCTAGCAGACTTGGACGACCTTTTAATCATAGATCACTCACGGCCGTGTCTGCAACAGGCAGTAAACCTCACGGTTCAGTACCTCGAGAGGTTCGGCTGGGTCCTAAACCGGGAAAAATCAGCGTTTCATCCTACAAAGCAGTTGGAATACCTCGGCATGAGGTTAGACACAGAACAGCAAAGGGTGTTCCTGCCCCTTGTAAAGGTCGAAGCTATCAAGGGGTTGGTTCAGTTGGTTCTAAGCAAGAAAAAACCAACTATTCGCCTGTGTATGCGATTACTAGGCAAGCAAGCACGTTCGAGGCAGTACCATACGCTCAGATCCACACTCGCGTCCTACAGGCAGCCATTCTAGCAGCCTGGGGCAAGAGAGTACATGCCTTGGAGTCCCCTTTGACGCTATCATCAAAGGTTCGACAGAGCCTGGCCTGGTGGTTAAACCCTCAGAATCTTCTAAAGGGAAGGTCCTTCAGCCCCGTTGTCTGGAAGGTAGTTACCACAGACGCCAGCCTGGCAGGCTGGGGGGCGGTCTTGGAGGGGTTCTCTCGCCAGGGAACTTGGGCGGAAGCAGAGAGGCAGCTACCCATCAATGTCTTGGAGATCAGAGCTGCTCGCCTAGCCCTCCTGGCATGGACTTCCAGATTACAGGGGTCCCCGGTGAGAATCCAGTCAGACAATGCCACAGCGGTGGCATACATAAACCACCAAGGGGGAACCAGGAGTCAGGCCGCTCAGAGGGAGGTGAGCTTGATTTTTCAGTGGGCTGAGGTTTATGTACCCTGCATTTCGGCGATATTCATTCCCGGAGTGGACAACCTGCAGGCAGACTTCTTAAGTCGCCAGATTCTGTCGCCGGGGGAGTGGTCTCTGCATCCCCAGGTCTTTCAGACAATCTGCCAGAAGTGGGGAATGCCAGACATAGATATAATGGCATCCAGGTTCAACAAGAAACTAGACAGGTTCGTGTCTCGAGCGAGGGACCCTATGGCCTGCGGAACCGATGCGTTGGTTTGCCCTTGGCATCAATTCAAACTTCTATATGCATTCCCTCCGCTACAGTTACTTCCTCGCCTGTTGCGCAGGATCAGAGTGGAGCACAAGCCAGTCATTCTAGTAGCTCCAGCTTGGCCCCGGAGGACATGGTACTCACTAGTCCTGAAGATGGCAGTGGGAGACCCTTGGACTCTTCCTCTACGACCAGACCTACTCTCACAAGGCCCGATCCTCCACCCTACATTACAGCGTCTAAATTTGACGGCCTGGAGGCTGAATCCCTGATTCTCAGGGGTAGAGGTCTGTCTAGGCAGGTAATTCCTACCCTGATTAGGGCTAGAAAGCCGGCCTCCAGGGTGATTTATTACAGGGTGTGGAGGACCTACGTAGGCTGGTGTGAATCCAAAAGATGGAATTCCCGCAAATATACCATTGATAGGGTGTTAAGTTTTCTCCAGCTAGGAGTGGATAAAGGCCTGGCATTAAGCACAATCAAGGGACAGATTTCAGCTCTGTCAGTGTGGTTTCAGAGGCCGCTGGCCACCCACTCGCTGGTAAAAACCTTCATACAAGGGGTCTTATGTATTAATCCTCCTGTCAAGTCACCAATTTGTCCATGGGACTTAAATCTTGTCCTGTCCACTCTACAGAAACAACCCTTTGAGCCGTTGGCTGAGATTCCTTTAGTTTTACTGACAAGAAAGTTGGTATTCTTGGTCGTCATAGTTTCGGCCAGGAGAGTGTCAGAGTTGGCAGCCTTATCGTGTAAGGAACCATATCTCATTCTACATAAGGACAGGGCAGTTCTCCGGCCCCATCCTTCCTTTCTACCAAAGGTTATATCCAATTTTCACTTGAACCAGGATTTGGTACTTCCATCCTTCTTTCCGAAACCCACATCTAGAAAGGAGGGGTTGCTGCATACCTTGGATATTGTCCGGGCCATGAAGGCCTATCTTAAAGCTACAGAAAAGATCCGGAAAACAGATGTGTTGTTCGTTTTACCAGATGGCCCCAAGAAGGGGCAGGCAGCTGCAAAATCCACCATCTCGAGATGGATTAGACAATTAATCATTCAGGCCTACGGTCTGAAGAGGTTGCCTCCTCCTTTGTCGGTAAAAGCCCATTCTACCAGGGCCATGGGCGCCTCCTGGGCAGCACACCATCAGATCTCTATGGCTCAGATATGCAAGGCGGCGACGTGGTCATCAGTCCACACGTTTACAAGGTTTTATCAACTAGACGTGAGAAGGAATGCGGATTCAGCCTTTGGGCAGGCAGTACTACAGGCTGCGGTTTAAGATCCTCGGGATCGGGGGCACCCTTGGTTGTAAAAGAAAAAAAATATATATATTTTTCTTGACTAAGTTGGATTTATTATTATTATTTGAGTATACCTCTAAATTAAATCTCTTTTTAGAAGATGTCTCCCTCCCCTCATTAAAGCATTGCTTTCGGACATCCCATATAGTAATGAATATGCCGCTCTGTGTCCCGTGATGTACGAGAAAGAAAAAGGGATTTTTAAATACAGCTTACCTGTAAAATCCTTTTCTTGGAGTACATCACGGGACACAGAGCTCCCGCCCCTCTTTTGGGGAACATTTTTGGGAGGCATACTGCTTGCTACAAAACTGAGGGACTCCCTCTAGGGGAGGGGGTTATATAGGGAGGGGACTTCCTGTTTGAGATTGCCAGTGTCCACACCTGAAGGTACTCCATATAACCCATATAGTAATGAATATGCCGCTCTGTGTCCCGTGATGTACTCCAAGAAAAGGATTTTACAGGTAAGCTGTATTTAAAAATTACTTTATTCTGGACTTCCGGTAACATCTTTGTGGGGCATCCCAAGCTCGAGCGATCCACTGACGTACGACATTTGGGTCCAAATGTTGCGGTAAGCACATATGTATTCCACCTCATATTTGAAGATTTTTGTTGGGAAGTTCTTTACCATCTCATGACATCTTCATCGTTTCATATTTGGTTATGGACACTATATTACATTTTTGTTTATATTGTTCACTTTATTGATTCGTATTTCACATTTTGTTGTTGTGCAATTTTTGCCATTACATCTTTTGTGTCACATTATATGGTCACACCTCACTAGGTGCATATAGTCATTGCCATTGGGCTTACACGTAGCACTACATTACCATCCACACCCTTTACATTGGCATGCTCGACATGTTTCGCGGGTATTCATCACTTCTTAACCACTTGCCCACCGGGCTTGTTTTTCAGATTCGGTGTTTACGAGACTAAAACAGTTTTTTTTGCTAGAAAATTACTTAAACCCCCCAAACATTATATATTTTTTTTTCTAACACCCTAGAGAATAAAATGGCAGTCATTGCAATACTTTTTGTCACACCGTATTTGCGCAGCGGTCTTACAAGCGCACTTTTTTTGAAAAAAAAACACTTTTTTGAATAAAAAAATAAGACAACAATAAATTTGGCCCAATTTTTTTATATATTGTGATAGATAATGTTACACCGAGTAAAATGATACCCAACATGTCACACTTGAAAATTGCGCCCGCTCGTGGCATGGCGTCAAACTTTTATCCTTAAAAATCTCGATAGGCAACGTTTAAAAAATTCTACAGGTTGCATTTTTTGAGATACAGAGGAGGTCTAAGGCTAGAATTATTGCTCTCGCTCTAACGATCGCGGCGATACCTCACTTGTGTGGTTTGAACACCGTTTTCATATGCGGGCGCTACTCGCGTATGCGTTCGCTTCTGTGCGCGAGCTCGTCGGGACGGGGCGTTTTACATTTTTTTTTTTTGTTTTCTTATTTATTTTTAATTAGTTTATAATTTTATACATCGAAATAAATTTAAAAAAAAAATTATCACTTTTATTCCTATTACAAGGAATGTAAACATCCCTTGTAATAGAAAAAAGCATGACAGGTCCTCTTAAATATGAGATCTGGGGTCAAAAAGACCTCAGATCTCATATTTAGGCTTAAATGCAAAAAAGAAAAAAAAAAATGTAATTTTTCAAATTTCAGAAAAAAAAAATGTTTCTTTAAGACGCTGGGCGGGACTGACGTTTTGACGTCACTTCCGCCCAGCAGAGCTGTGGGGGACGGGTGGGGGCGATTTTTCCCTCACTCGTATCCCAACACAGCCAGCAAGAGGACCCGATCGCCTCCGCCGTTACCGACGGCTCCGGTAAGCGGCGGAGAGCGCGGGAGAGCGGCGGGAGGGGGGGGGGCCCTCTCCCGCCACCGATAACGGTGATCTTGCGGCGAATCCGCCGCTGGGACCGCCATTATCGTGTACAGCACTGCCCACGGAAAAGATGGATATCTCGGTTGTGGCAGCAGCTGCTGCCGTTACCGAGATATCTATCTTTAAAATCATGACGTATTTTTACTATGACACCGTGGGCAAGTGGTTAAGGAGCTTTGTGTCGCATAATGTTAACAGAGACAATATATAAAACTACAGAGAAGAAAAATATTATTTAATAAACAAGTGTAAATCGCAATGAACAGTGCAACCATGAGAGCAATAACAATCTTACTGTGTATTTCAATAAATAACTCAGAGCTGTTTGTGTGTATTGTAGTTAGCAGGACTATTGAGTGAAAAATAGAAGATGAGCAATTCAGCAATAACAATCTTACTGTGTATTTCAATAAATAACTCAGAGCTGTTTGTGTGTATTGTAGTTAGCAGGACTATTGAGTGAAAAATAGAAGATCTGCTCTATCAGCAATTCATGGCGGCAGAATGGATGGCGGACACATCGGACACTTTTGAGCCATTCACATTTATTGCGATCAGTGCTATAAATAGCACTAATTACAGTATAAATGTGACTGGCATTGAAGGGGTTCTAGGGGGTGAGGAAGGGGTTAAATGTGTATGCCTCACTGGGGGGGTGAACTATGTTTTCCTATCTGCCTCTGAGAGTTCGCCCACAGATCGCATTGTGAAAGGAGGGGGATCCAATACCCATTTCATCTTAAGCTAAAGAGGGTGCAGGAGATTTCCCGTCCTCTCTGATGTAAAAAGAAATTGAATATGGAAGTACAGTGGAACCTCAGTTTAAGTGTAACTTGGTTTGAGAGCGTTTTGATTTGCGAACGTTGACTCGCAAGACAAGCATAATTCAAGCTAAATAGGCCTGCAGTACCTCATTAGGCCTGAGGTCAGGGTGCAGAAGCCGAGCAGAGGTGAAAATAGGCCTGCAGTACCTCATTTGACCTGAGGTACAGGGGCGCAGGAGCTGAGAAAAGCCGAACATTGGGCCGCAGTACCTCATTTGGTCTGAGGTACAGGAGCGCAGGAAACGAGACGAAGTGTCCTCGGGCATTTTCGACGCTCTCTGTCCACATTCGGTATTGAATCCCATTGAAGTCAATGCAGGAACTAATTATTTTCATTTCCATTGACTTCAATGGGAAAACTTGCTTTGATATGCGAGTATTTTGGATTACGAGCATACTCCTGGAATGGATTATGCTCGTAATTCGAGGTTCAACTGTACTTCCTTAATTGGTTCCATTACAATAATAGAAATAGATTACTTCTTTATTCGGTGTTTGATTTTACAGAGGGCAAGGAATCTCACTCTATAATCACTTGAAATCAATGGGCAGCGCCGCCGAACAACCGGCAAAGTGGCACTGCAGCGGTGCTTTGCGTGGGCTTTAAAACCCTTTTCCAGACGAAAAAACGACGGTAAAGCGCCAATAAAAATAGCAGCCTTTTACCGCCGATGCCTGGGTGCTGTGAGTGTGGAAGCACTCTAAGATTACTAGACATGTGCAGACTGGAATATTTCGTTTCATTTTTTCGTTTTGGAAAATAAATTTATTTAGTTACTCCCGAAAATCGTTTTGATTTAATTCGTTTTTTCGTTGGGGAATAGCTTTCGTCCGAAAATCCAATAATACTTGGTTTCTGTCGAATGGTCAAAACAATATTCGACGGAACGTCGAATCTTTTTGGTTGCTGTCGAATGGTCAAAAGAATTTCCAAGGGAATCGTACATTTCCGTTCGAATATTCCGCCTACAAGAATTCTAATGTTGTATGACTAGTAATAATGTTGAATCTATTCTCTATAATATCGATTCTATTTTCTCATTGATTCGAAATCTATTCTCTGTAATGTCGAGTCTATTATTTCTATAGTGTCAAACATTTTTTCTATAATGTCGAATCTTTTCCCTATAATGTCGAATCTCTCTATATCGAATTTTTACCACAACAAAAACGAAAATAAAGCATTTTTTATGTCGGACTTTCGGTTTTCGTTTCTTGAACTTTCGTTATCGTTTGTTAAAACAAAAACGAAAAAAACTGATTTTCGAACGAAAATGCATTCTAACGAAAACAAATGCACATGTCTAAAGATTACCCTGTCCAAAAAGTGACAACACTACTCCTGACAGATAATACAGTTTTGTCATACTGTAAAACAATAAGAAAATGAAGATATACTAGCAGGATCAACAGGTCATACAATTATGTCACATAATTCTACTTTAATTTTGCTGCTTAAAGGTAAATGTTGATTTTTTATTTTCTAAATAGGTTCCTTTAAGCTAGTGAAAGAATTACAGGGATTGTAAAGGTTTGTTTTTTATTTCTAAATAGGTTCCTTTAGGCTAGTGCATTGTTGGTTCACTTACCTTTTCCTTTGATTTCCCTTCTAAATGTTTTTTTTATCTGAAATTCTCACTTCCTGTTTCTCCTCAGTAAGCTTGCCCCCATCATCCGAGCCGTTCTGGCCGGGGGTTAGTCAACCAGAACAGCTTACTGAGGAGGAACAGGAAGGGAGAAATTCAGAGAAACCATTTAGAAGGGAAATTGAAGGAAAAGGAAAGTGAACCAACAATGCACTAGCTTAAAGGAGCCTATTTAGAAAATAAAAAACAAACCTTTACAATCCATTCAATTTTTTCATATTTCTCTCCTGCTACAAAGCTGCTTCTTTCTATCAATCCCTCTATTGATTGTCAGTGCAATTCATACTTTAATCTTCAGCCTACAAAGCTCTTTACAACCAGCCCTCTCCATACATTTACAGATCATTTCCAAGCTACCATCCTAAATGCAACATCTGCTCTGCACATGATCTCTTCTCCACTCTCATCACTTCTTCAAACTTCTATATCCAGGATTATCACATGCCTTCTCTGGAGTTCCCTCCATATACTCAACAGTACTCTCTAACCCTTGAAACCTTCAAATGTACCCTGAAAACCCACCTCTCAGACAATCATACAATCTGAATACTTCTCTCTTCGTTTGCCTGATACTGCACACACTGTCACATTAATAGTGACTAATATTAACTCGTTATTATTAATTATTGATGTCGTGGTTAATGGAGGTCACTATTAAAGATAGAAATGGCTTTATCGCTCTTGATTTTAACTGAACCTTTTTAAACTAGTTTGACACTTCATTAGCAAAACAGACATTACAAATACAATAATTTACATACTTAAATGGACTCAACAGCATCCAATTTGCTATTTTTACACTTTCATTATGCTGCAGTTTGATAGCTCTGGGAACTGTCTGCAGCTTGATGAATAAGAGGGAAATGAACACTGAACACCATGAACAGTGGTGGACTCAGGCAAATTATATGTGCCAGAGTTCATCCAACAATAATAAATATATCCTTATTGTTTAAATGTCCTCGTTGTTAAGATTTAACCACTTAAGGACCGCCTACTGCACATTTACGTCGGCAGAATGGCACGGCTGGGCACATCAACGTATATATACGTTGATTTTAGTACCCAGCCGTGGGTCCCAAACTGCAACTGTCATTTCCACAGTAAACAATGCAATTTAAATGCATTTTTTGCTGTGAAAATTACAATTGTCCCAAAAATGTGTCAAAATTGTCCGAAGTGTCCGCCATATTGTCGCAGTCACGAAAAAAATCGCTGATCGCCGCTATTAGTAGTAAAAAAAAAAAATTAATAAAAATGCAATAAAACTATCCCTTATTTTGTAAACGCTATACATTTTGTGAAAACCAACCGATAAACGCTTATTGCAATTTTTTTTACCAAAAATACGTAGAAGAATACGTATCGGCCTAAACTGAGGAAGAAATATGTTTTTTTATATATTTTTGGGGGATATTTATTATAGCAAAAAGTAAAAAATATTGCATTTTTTTTTAAATTGTCGCTCTATTTTTGTTTATAGCGCAAAAAATAAAAACCGCAGAGGTGATCAAATACCACCAAAAGAAAGCTCTATTTGTGGGGAAAAAAGGACGCCAATTTTGTTTGGGAGCCACGTCGCACGACCGCGCAATTGTCAGTTAAAACGACGCAGTGCCGAATCACAAAAAGGGGCAAGGTCCTTTACCTGCATTTTGGTCCGGGTCTTAAGTGGTTAATACATTTTCGAGAGACACTGTATATTACTGCTGATGTAATGTTACTAAACTTGTCATTTCTAGCAATATATAGCCAATAAAACATGCAATTTAATCAAATGTGTTTGCATCTTTACCACTTGCCAACCAGGCCCATTCTGACATTTCTCTCCTACATGTAAAAATCATAATTTTTTTGTCGTGCGATATCTGCGCAGCAATTTTTCAAATGTGTTTTTTTGGGAGGAAAAAAACAGTTTCATGGTTTAAAAAAAAAAAAGAATAAAGTTAGTCCAATTTTTTTGCATAATGTGAAAGATGAAGTTATGCCGAGTAAATAGATACCTAACATGTCACACTTAAAAATGTAACACGCTCGTGGAATGGCGCCAAACTTCGGCACTTAAAAATCCCCATAGGCGATGCTTTAATTTTGTTTAACTGGTTACATGTTTTGAGTTACAGAGGAGGTCTAGGGCAAGAATTATTTCTCTCACTCTAACGTTCGCGGTGACACCTCACATGTGTGGGTTTAACACTGTTTTCATATGGGGACAGGGACTTACATATGCGTTCGCTTCTGCGTGCGGGCACATGGGGACCAGGGCACTTTAAAACAATAGGACCCCACATCTCACCTCTAGGCTAGGAAGCCTGAAATAAAAATAAAAAAACGACCACCACTTCCCAGCCGAGGCGGCGCCGTTTTTTTTTAATGCAGAGGCCATGCGTGACGTCATAACATCGCACCCGGCCTCCGAAGATCATAGAGACTCTGGCGACCATCTGGTTAACCGGAAATCTGTTGGACATCTGGGGCTGGCGTATCCGTTCTCTGACTCACCGATCGCAGAGGTGAGTCGGTAGAAGCACCGGAGGGCGGCAGGAGGCGGGGACGTCCCCTCTCGCCGCTATGATCATTCTTATGGTGTAGGAAATCGCTGGCTAAAAACGCCAATATCTGAATGATGCCTGTAGCTGCAGGCATCATTCAGATATGCTACCACAAAGCCAAGGGTGCCATATGACGTCCAGCCGTCGGCAAGTGATTAATGCTGTTTGGATTGTACAAGTATGTTTGTACAAGGGTGAGGTCTTAATTATCCACACATTTGCTATAAAAATATTTAGATAGGCTGTACTAAATTCTGCACTCACAAGCAGAGAGATGGCACTTTATTGTATCTTTGACCTTCATTGCTCAGTTTCTTTTGCTGCTTTTGCACAGTAAACTTCCAAATCTTGCAAAGATGGGGAGGGATACTATAAGTAAAGTGTTTCTAAAGGATTTTGTTTTTAAGTAACAAACATGTTATACTTACCTACTTGTGCATGCCCGCTCCCATACAGACTCCTTAAGATACAGAGAGCGTGGCTCAGACACGCCCCCGACTCCCTTCTCATTGGCTGTGATTGACAGCAGTGGGAGCCAATGACTCCTGCTTCTGCATCTTAGACAATGAGGAGGGAGATACCACTGCTCTCGTGCACATTGCTGGATCAAGATCTGTCTTAGGTAAGCATTGGGGACGGCTGCTATGTTGGGAGCTGCACACTGGAGATTTTTTACCTTTATACATAGAATAATTGAAGGTAAAAAACCTTCAGCCTTTAGAACCACATTAAAGCTTTATGTACACTAGCCTACACTAGCAGCTTCTAAACTTGAGTTTAGGAGCTTTTGGCATTTTTTGCCAAAGCTCCTAAACGCAACTCCATAAAAGCCTATGTGTCAATGTACACACAGGGCCAGATTCAGGTAGATGGGCGAATCTTTATGTTGGAGTAACGTTTCTCATTTACGTTACTCCGCCGAAACTTTAGGAGCAAGTACTGTTATTCACATAGCACTTGCTCCTAAAGTTGCGGCGGTGTAGCGAAAATGAGCCGGCGGAATTCAAATTGGGCGGGTAGGGGGCGTGTATTATTATAACTAGGCGCGATCCCGCGGCGAATGTACTGCGCATGCGTCGACTGTCAGTGCGCATGCTCCAAATTCTGTCAGTGAACGTCAATGACGTCAATCCCCATTCACGGACAATTTACGCAAACGACTCGAATTTTTTTTTTTTCGACGTGATGACGACGGCCATACTTAACATAGGATACTCCACTGGGGGGCTGCTTTATCTTTACGCCGCGTATCTCTTACGGAAACGTCGTAAAGTCACTGCGTCGGGCCCGAATACGATCGTGAATTGCCGATTCTTGCTGATTAACATATTCTCGGCGTTAATCAGCGGGAACGCCCCCAGCGCCATTTTTAAAATTGCAGTTCCGATACGACGGCGAAATACAATTATGCCGCTCGTATAGGAACTCCAACCCAGCGTTTCTTGTTTTCTGCTTACTGAAAACAGAAACACCGGCTCAAAGTGAGAGTTAGGCTGGAGTATCACTGATACTCCAGAGTAACTCTACTTGAATCTGGCCCATTAGCAGAGTTTAGTAGCTGCCGCGTTTAGAATGAGCTTCAACCTCCCTTTCCTGAACACAGAAGAATCGCTTTCAGAATAGGAATGTTTTGACCTCCAGCCATGGGAAAATGCAAAGCATGGCTAAACGTGCCACAATTTTGCCACATTTTGCATTTTTCTGCCTCCACAGTAAATGTAGGCCAGTGTAGACGAAGCTTAAAGCTGACAATAAACTAATAGAAATGCTCTTGAATTTCAGTCAGTGTGTGGGCTCCTCCGCTCGACAGAAGTTGATTGTTTGACCCTGTCGGAGAAATGTTTAGGAACATTTTCCATTAATCAGTGGCTGCAGCCAATCGGTCACAGCCACTGACCAGTGTATTCTGACAGCAGCAGATGTCACAGTACAATGTTCTAGTAGGGAAGGGGATTCCTCCACCCACTCCCCTGCTGTAGATGGAGGAATTAGTTTGTTTCTTGGAATTTTTATTTAGCTCACTGGCTGACCGAAAAAAAGCTATCTGTGTATGGCCAGCTTAAAGAGGAAGTAAACCCTCATGGGTTTCACTTCCTCCTTGTTTCCCTGTAAAGGTAAAGCATAGTAGCCCATTATGTGTCACTTACCTGAAACCGAAGCGTGCAATGTCACTGCTGTCCCCACTAGCAGCGAGCTTACATCTTCACCCCTCTTCCTTCCAGGGCCATGCACTCTGGCTCTGTCCTGGAGTCGCGTGACGTCACTCCCGCACATGCACACAGAAGCTGCCAGTCACGGTATGATCTCCATTAGAAACGGCACGATCGCCATTTCTAAAGTGCCCCTGTGCTCGTGTCTATTTAAAAGATCTCCTAAACCGTGAGTTTAATCTAGGGTGTACAACCACTTTAAAGCGTTAAATCGGTGTTCCAGTCGTAATTTTTTTTTTTTTTAAAGAGAATCGGGATGTTTTTATCACTACGTTTTTAAAAAGCTAACTATTTTTATATATATATATATATATAAACTTTAGAATTCTTTGGTTTCATGCTCCCATCTTAATTGTGAGCATGTGAAGGCCACTAGTGTAGTCTCACGGAATAAGGTGCTGCTGGTTACCCAGCATGCACCTCCCGATGTCCCAATCTTGCGCATGCGCATAAAACCCAGAGGCATGGCGCACAATTATATCTCTGGTTGTCATCACAACGGCATCATCGGAGGAAGGTCTGCTCCTGGGAATGATGACACATATCTCCCAGGAGCTAGGGCGCCACAGGATATGACGTGCCTAGCAGCGGCGCCCTCTACAGGAAGAAAAAAGAATACAACCTTAAAAGAAGTTAAAGAAAGCTTGAAAAAAAATGCCAATGTTGTTCTAACTTGCTGAATTGAGGAGGATGATGCAAAGTAGAATATTTGGGTGGAACTCCGCTTTAAAAAAAAAAAATGCCCAGACAAAGCACTGTGTTGCCAACTAATAACAGGAAATGACTAGACTAGAAAGTATTTTTCTGTCCTTGCAGGGCCTTTAAAAGGATACAACATGGGGGAATATGAATGTATCGCAGAGATGTACCGCATATGTGGTTTTCATTTTACTTTGACATACACTTGAAGTGAAAAGAAATCTTAAGTGATATCCTGAAGTCAGCATGCTAATGTGTATCCATTTGCAAAGTGGAAATGTTTTGTGTGGGAAATGTGTGAAGATAATAAGAACTGACATATGTAAAGATGACATTTTTAAACAGGGAAATTTGATAAGAGACTACACTATCACAGATTATCTCTACAAAAAAAATCTAAAAAGAAATCCATATAAAGTTACCCCAGTTAAATGAATAATGATTATATTATTTTTATTATTACATTCAAGTATTACATTACAAAATTTTAAGATAAAAAAAAATATATATATGAAATGTATAGCGTGTGAGAGTTTTGCGTTTGCATAGACGTTATTCTTCAATAGAAGGGAATTTGAAGGTTTAAGTTGTTTTAACAATTTTTTTTTATATAATGAAATCATACTTTGTCAATGTATCAACCATGGCATTTTCTGTACTAGTTATGCTCAGTCTCTGCATAGTGCATTCTTAGCAGTAATATACTAACTCATCCATGTGGATCCAGCTTTTTTTTGTATAGACAGAGCTTTAGTCTCTGGAACTCCAGCGCACAGGATGAATCAGATTCACATTCTAAGAATAGATCTCCCTAAACATCATTTTAATCATTTCTCGTACAGTAAAAAGCCGTCTTAAAACAGAAGGCAGTCACATGCTCACAGCTAGTTTATAACAATCACTATTATTCCACAAATCCTCAGAATAAAGGAATTAATCCTCCAGCTAAGAACTGTGGGTAGAAATAAGAAAATTGCCCTTTTACAATATATGGCGACACGTATTGCATAGTGCAGTTTGACAGCATACAAGCAGGGTCATCTTAATAGCATCATGGAACCCTGGGCAAAGTAATTCTCTGGGGCCCCTACAATGGAGACAGTGCAGGTAAAAATAAATCAAGTAGGTAGGAGGTAGAGGGGTCAGAGTGCTGGGGGCAGCCCGAGCTCAAGGACCAGCTGCTTTGGGGAAAGGGCAGGGGCCCCCCATACAGCTGGGGCCCCTGGGCAGTGCCCTCTCATTAAGACAGCCCTGCATACAAGACTGGCCCATAATCTTCTAGGGAAGAGATCTGACACATATCATCAAAAGAGAACGCCAAACCACAAAAATAAAGCAAGCTACTACCAGGGCTGTCGTTAAGGCAGGACAAAAGGGGAAGCTGCCCTGGGCCCCAGTAGTGTTGTTGGGCCTAAAACAGCTGCCTAATACTTGCCAACTATCCCAGTTTAAATCCCCTTGTCCCTTGAAGTTTTAGTCCTGTGCTGTGTCCTGATATCTCAGTGTGAAGTTCTGTTACTAATGCTGCCCAGATCTGCCCTATGTCATGTACAGGTGACACCTGTAGACCCTGTGTTTACATGTAAATAACCTGCATTGATATGTAAATAAAGACAGCATTAAAATGTAAATAGAGGCAACATTCGTATGTATATCACGCCCACCTGAGGTCATATCCACCATCACAGTCCCCTCTACCCCAGCATTGCCACCGATCACAGTCCACCCTCTCCGAGCATTGCCACTGATCCCAGGAGTCCTAGGATCCCTAAGGCCTCGTACACACGATCAAATCTGTCTGCTGGAAACGGTCTGCTAGACCGTCCCAGCAGACAGATTCGATCGTGTGTACGGGCGAGCCGACGGATTTGGCCACCCGATAGATTTCAAAGCATGCTTTGAAATCTATCGGGTGGGAACCCGTCCGCCCGACATGTCTGCTGGTTAGTACACTTACCAGCAGACATGTCGTCTCGCACCGGCGCCGAATGGATTCGGCGCATGCGCGGAAGTGTTTTACTTCCTGGTGCGGTGACGTGGCGGCGTCAACGTCACAGCCACGTCACCTACACGTCAGCGCGCCGTCTGCTGGCGGGGATTTTGGTTTGCTTGTGTGTACACGCGAGCAAACCAAAATCCAAACAGACAGATTTGTTCAAATTGGTCGGACAGACCGTTTTGAACAAATCTATTGCCTCGTGTGTACGAGGCCTAAGAGTTTTATGTCTATTGATGGGTCCCCCCACCTCCCCATTCCATGGTGTGCAAGTAGTGAAGGGATGATGTGCTGTAACATTTAACAACCAATCAGTGAGCAGTAATGATGTGCAGTAACTTCTAGTAACTGATCAGTGAGCGGTAATGATGTGCAGCAACCTTTAGCAACCAATTAGTGAGTGGCAAGGATGTCCAGTAATCTATAGCAACCAATCAGTGAGCAGTATTGATGTACAGTAATCTCTAGCAACGAATCAACAAGCAGAAGTCATGTGCTGTAACCTCTAACAAATAATAAGTGAGCCATAATGTGTGCTGTAATCTCTAGCAGCCAGTCAGTGGGCGGTAATGATACACTGTAACCTCTGGCAACCAATCGCAATCGCTGCCTGATCTGATTCAGTAAAATGATTTTGAGTCTAGCTGCTATTTATTGTATGTCTCAGAGCAGGTGAAAAACAAAATTGCATGGGGGGTGGCAAGAAAATGTTTGCCCAGGGTCTAAACAATATTAAAGATAGCCCTGACTACTACTACTAACCTGTACATACACTATATTGCAAAAAGTATTGGGACACCTGTACATTTAACCACTTAAGGACCGAGCCTCTTTCTGAGATTTGGTGTTTATAAGTTAAAAATAATTATACGTTTTTTTTGCTATAAAATTACTTAGAACCTCCAAACATTATATATTTTTTTTCTAACACCCTAGAGAATAAAATGGCGGTCGTTGCAATACTTTTTGTCACACCGTATTTGCGCAGCAGTCTTACAAGCGCACTTTTTTGGAAAAGAAAATTACGTTTTTTTTTATAAAAAAATAAGACAACAGTAAAGTTAGCCCATTTTTTTTTAAATTGTGAAAGATGATGTTACACCAAGTAAATTGATACCCAAAATGTCATGCTTCAATGTTGCACCCGCTCGTGGAATGGCGACACAATTTTCCTCTTAAAAATCTCCATAGGTGACGTTTAAAATATTCTACAGATTGCATGTTATCAGTTACAAAGGAGGTCTAGGGCTAGAATTATTTCTCTCGCTCTAACGATAGTGGTGATACCTCACATGTGTGGTTTGAACACCATTTTCATATGTGAGTGCTGCTCACGTATGGGTTCACTACTGCACGTAAGCTCGGCTGGAAGGGGAGCGTTTAAAAAAAAAATGTCTTATTTATTTTACCTTTTATTTTACATTTTTACACTGTCTTTAAAAAAAAAAAAATTGTGTCACTTTTATTCCTATTACAAGGAATGTAAACATCCCTTTTAATAGAAAAAAGCATGACAGGACCTCTTAAATATGAGATTATGAGATCAATAATTAAAAATTGAAAAATGGTATGTCATTTAAAAAGAAACGTTCCTTTAACAGCTATGGGCAGAAGTGACGTTTGTATGTAATGATATGGAGAAGGGTGGGGGCTATCTTCCCCTCACTCGTCTCCATACCTAACAGCGACAAGAACCCAATCAAAGCGGGGGCCATCTCTCGCCGCCGATAAAAGTGATCTTGCGGCGAATCTGCCACAGAGACCACGTTTATCTTGAAGTGGACCGCCCGCTCTTGAAGAGGATACCGGGGGCTATAGTAACTAGCTGCTACCATAACAATGGTATTCCTCTTCAAAGTAGCAACGGAAAATGAAGGTCAGGGGCGGTCCAGAAGTGGTTAACCTATATGTAGTTAAGTGGTCAACTCCAGAGTTTAAAAATACTGTGTTACAGCACCAACGTCCCCATAAAGGTATAGAAAATACAAAGTAGGGGGGATGGGACTTAATAGGTGCAATTAGTACAAGGATATAGCAAATTGAATAAAATCGCAATTTATTAAAGTTACAAGCGTATATAAAAACAATATTATACAATACATGAATAGCTTTATGGTCATTCAATACATGTTATTGTATATCCTATAGTTGTTCCCACATCTTAATCCTACATGTTTCGCCGTATGGCTTCCTCGGGGACAAACATGGTTTTGTGGCTAGTATATGAATGAACAGAAAGCGAATTAAGAACAATACATGTAATGTTATATCAGAAAATACCAACACTATGCATAATGTTTACAATAAATTTAATACATGAATGTATCTTATCCATTGGCAAGAGTTCCCTAAATGGCGTCATACCTCAATGATAGAAAGTAAAATCCAGTTATTGCCAAGCACACAGAAATAGGAGTCTGTCCGGGTGGCCCAGAAAAGCCCAAGTGTAACAGGTTAGATCCACCCAAAAATGCCGGATCTCCCGCAGGGAGGGATAAAACATAAAGTACCATATTTATCTGCGTATATCAGGGGGAAATCGTGGGTACGCGATATACGCCGATCCCCGATTCCTGCTCTGTGTTTGAAAGCCGCCACCGACATAAACCGAGCGCAGTACACTCAGGTACATTCGGCTCCTCTCGCGGTCACGCTCTGTGCTGCCTCCTAGCCTTTAGGCAAAAGGAGCCGAGACTGGCCGAGCGTGCCAGAGTGTACTGCGATCGGTATATGTCGTCGTTGTCGTCCAAACACAGCGCGGGAAGCGGGGATCGGCTCAGAGACAGCGTGGGAGAAGCGGGGAGGACACCACCAAGGCCGCAGATGGACGCCGGACCGGACAAGGCCGATGATGGACGCCGGGCAAGACACCGATGAGGCGCATTCAAACTGTAATTTTTTTTTTTCTGAAATTTCCCTTCTAGGTTGGGGGTCCGCGCTATACACCGGAGAGCGCAATATCCCGATAAATACGGTATATATATATATATATATATCAATATACAAGAAAGATCTAGCCTAGAAATTAATAAGAAAATGTATAATCAATCGGTTCACCAACTTTACTATTAATTATATAATCCTATGTTATTCCATGTCTATATAGAAGTAAGTTGTTCTGACATGGAATAATATAGGCTGATATAATTAATGTGAGCCAGACACACTCGTAAACCTTGTGGACAGCCTTCCCAGAAGAGTTGAATGTGTTATAGCGAAAGCGTGGGCCAACTCAATATTGAACCCTGCAAACTAAGACTAGGATGCCATTAACCACTTAAGACCCGGACCAAAATGCAGGTAAAGGACCTTGCCCCTTTTTGCGATTCGGCACTGCGTCGTTTTAACTGACAATTGCGCGGTCGTGCGACGTGGCTCCCAAACAAAATTGGCGTCCTTTTTTCCCCACAAATAGAGCTTTCTTTTGGTGGTATTTGATCACCTCTGCGGTTTTTATTTTTTGCGCTATAAACAAAAATAGAGTGACAATTTAAAAAAAAATGCAATATTTTTTACTTTTTGCTATAATAAATATCCCCCAAAAATATAAAAAAAAACATTTTTTTTCCTCAGTTTAGGCCGATACGTATTCTTCTACGTATTTTTGGTAAAAAAAATCGCAATAAGCGTTTATCGGTTGGTTTTTGCAAAATTTATAGCAATTACAAAATAAGGGATAGTTTTATTGCATTTTTATTAATTATTTTTTTTTTTACTACTAATAGCGGCGATCAGCGATTTTTTTCGTGACTGTGACAATATGGCGGACACTTCGGACAATTTTGACACATTTTTGGGACAATTGTCATTTTCACAGCAAAAAATGTATTTAAATTGCATTGTTTACTGTGGAAATGACAGTTGCAGTTTGGGAGTTAACCACAGGTGGCGCTGTAGGGGATGTGTGACCTATGTGTTGTGTTTACAACTGTAGGGGGGTGTGGCTGTAGGTGTGACGTCATCGATCGCGTCCCCCTATTACAGGGATGACGCGATCGATGCTACGGCCACAGAGAAGCACGGGGAAGCCGTTTGTACACGCGGCTCTCCCCGTTCTTCCGCTCCAGGAACGGATCTCCGCACTGCAGCGGCGATCGGGTCCGCAAATCCCGCGGTCCCGGTCCTGGAGCTTCGGACCGGGTCGCGGGTGCGCGCCCGCGACCCACGGCTGGGTACTAAAATCAACGTATATATACGTTGATGTGCCCAGCCGTGCCATTCTGCCGACGTAAATGTGCAGTAGGCGGTCCTTAAGTGGTTAAAGTTCATGTGCGTGTAAAGGCACGTGTCCCAATACTTTTGGCAATATAGTGTAGATTTCATTGTATTATGCGTAGTTATTAAAGCGGATTTCCACCCTAAAAATGTACTTTCTATTAACAGTTTGCCTTTAATGTAAAAAATAAATAAAATGTTACTCACTTCTATCTGACTGTTACTAGGCAGATTTCGTAATCTGCCTAGTTCCTGGTCCTAGGTGGTTCAACTTCCTGTCCTAAGACCTCATTGCCTCCTGGGAAATGATGACACTCATTTCCCAGGAGTCTCTGGGCATTACTATGCCTAAAAATCGCCCAGCAAGCACCTCTCCCTGAAAACCAGGAAGAAAAAGAAACTGGGCTTCACATGCCCACACACAGATGGATTCGGCCACAACATGAGCTGGAGGATATAAGGCAAGTGATTGTAATGATTTCTGGAATGATTGGGGAGCTATTAATATGTTTTAGGGACTATTTAATGTGATTAATTTTAGCTTGCAAAAAAAAAATGATACATGGAACACCGCTTTAAATAAAAATAATATTCAATAAAATTCTTCTAAAGGATGTACAATTTATTTTAGACACTTGTGCTACTGTGGGATATATGTAATAAATTAACTGGACTAATCCATCAGTGAACTCCAAATCCCCTTCCCTTAATTAGTGGAAGATACTCTCAGCTTCTGGGTAGTGTTTTTTTTTAGTTTTCACTGCTGGCAATGTTGAAACTATTAATCATAAAAAGAAAAGGTGCACATAAAGTGACATCTTATAGGTTCATTGGAGACTAATAGCCTGACTGCAGCTTTAATTTATGGTGAGTAATATTGAAAAGTGCAGGTTAGACCGGACCCTGGATGTATAATTGTGTTGCTGATGCAGCAACAAATGGCCTTTCAGTGGGTCATTCATTACTGCCAATATTGGAAAGCTCCAAAAGATGCTCCTAATTTTTTTTTAAAGTGGTATTAATGTAATTTGTTTGCTAAATCAGATAAAAATAAGATAACTTACATTTAATTTGTTTTAACTCCCTGCTGCTTTTGTGTCCCTGCTCTGTGTAACAATGTTATGTGAAGCCTTTCAGAGTAGCACTCACACACCACCATGAAAACGGAGCCGCTGTCAATCAGGGCTGTGGAGGAGGAGAGCTGTGGCTTTTGCTCTGTGCTCCTCTTAGTGCAGCGCTTTGAATGGCTGCATATAGCTTTTTAGAACATAGTGGGAGTACAAATGTTGCTTAGACTCGCAAAGGACAACATAGGGCATGGTGAAACAGAGCGCACAAAGATAATGGGAACATGGCAGTGTGACCAGGGGAGACCTAAAAATGAAATCTCCAAAGATGAAATTGAAAAAACATCAAACGCACTTTTTTTTTATGTGAATTAGGAAAAGCAAATTTTACTTTAGTACCACTTTAACTACTCACTGCCGGTTCGCCCGAGAAAAGTTCTAAAGGTGCGACCGTCTGCTCCCATGAGCGGTCAAAGAGTTAACACTCTTTGTTCGACTCTTTGGCCCTGGAGGACCAGAGTGACATTATGGTGTCACTTCCAGTCCAGGCTAGAAGAAAAAAAAGTGAAAGATCAAATTTCTTTTTTTTGTTGATCTTTTGCTTTTAAAGGTAAAAAAAGAGATTTGCAGTCTTTTTTTCATAAAAAGGACCTGTCATCCTTATTTCTATTATTCTATTAAGTGATGTTTACCTTTTTTGTAATAGGAATAAAAGTAATAAAAAATATATATATATATATATATATATATTGAATGGACAGTGTAAAAAATAAAAGATACAAAGTTAAATTAAAGGATCAGTAAAGGAAAAAAAAAATAATGCTAAATAGCTTGCTTTACCTTTTAGCAGTCCTGCTTTCATGTCCTCCATGTCTGTTTTTGCTTAGAAGTTGCTGTAATCCCTTGCTGATCTCCACACTTCCTGCTTGTCTGGCTCCTTATGAAAAAACTCATGGTAGCTTTTCATTGTGGTCCATGATCAAGAAGATGTGATTACTATGTGTCTAAAACTCCTCAGAACCAATCAGATTCATTTTAAAAACAATCACTGCCCTGTGTTTGTTTGTTTTTTTGTTCTGTGTGTCTCTGTACACACAGAACGGCTGCAGATGACTTTGATCAAGAGCACCTAAGTTGGCTGATCAGAACCCCCCTTCACTGCCACTGATCCCACCCACTCCTTGCACTGCCACTGATCCCATTCCCCCACCAAGGAGTAAGAGAAGAAATAAAGAATACATGAAAAGAGGGAGGAACAAATAAAAAGGGTGAGAAAGAATAAGAGAACAAGAAAGATGGCTAAAGAGAGAAATTAGGATAGAGAGATAAAAGGGGAAAAAAAGGAGAACAAAGAGAGAGTGGTAAATCCTACTGTATGAGTGGAAGGGACTCAGGGATCACTAAATGTCCGTGGGTTAGAGGTGCAAATTACTTGTCTTGGCTTAGGTGCTGACAACCCACGCTACAAAAATAATTTTACTGTTAGGGGTCCCCACAACTTGGGAAATTTTATCAAGGGGTCACGGTACTAGTAAGGTTGAGAACCACTGCTCTAAAGCATGTGGGACTATAACTGAGGACTAAATGTCCCATGATTAATTTCTTTCTACAGTGTCAGCAGTGATGGGGGGGGGGGCAGGGGGTCTGTAGGTCATGGCAGTGGCTAGAACATTTCTAGGAACAGGTGCCAGTCAACATAATTAGCAAACAGATTGCTCCCAGTAATGCTGATTTGCAGACTTGATTTCATGATGACTATATGTAAATAGTCTGAAGATGATGCCTCTGTTAAGTGGACTGATCTATACAGACGTGACAATGCTAAGTCCCAGTCTGCTGCTTTACATCAGTGAGCAAGCCAAATGTCTGGTGTGTGTATAACTGCCATGTTTAGTACTCAAAGGTACAGTTAAAATAAACAATAGAACCTTTTTATTAGTTGCAAGCAACATCCCTTGAGGTGTCAATTTAGCAGATTATACAGCCGTGACCAAAAGTTTTGAGAATCACACAAATATAAATTTTCACAAAGTCTGCTGCTTCAGGCCCCGTACACACGACCGGGAAACTCGTCGGGCTAAACTCATCGTTCCGCCCGTCGAGGTTCCCGTTCAGCTGTCGAAAAGCTCGCCGAGCCAACTTTCCCCATAGAACCACGAGGAAATAAAGCACATGCTCTCTTTTTGGCTCGACGAGCTTCCTGACGGGTTGCTCGATGAAAAGTGTACACACAACCGGTTTTCTCGGCAGAATACGTCTCCCATCGAGGTTCTCGCTGGATTCTGCCGAGAAACTCGGTCGTGTGTACGCCGCCTCAGTGTTTTTAGATCTTTTTTTCAAATGTTCTTATGACATGTGAAGTATAATTACAAGCATTTCATAAGTGTCAAAGGCTTTTATTGACAATTACATTAAGTTTATGTAGAAAAAAGGGATTTTTAAATACAGCTTACCTGTAAAATCCTTTTCTTGGAGTACATCACGGGACACAGAGCGGCATATTCATTACTATATGGGTTATATGGAGTACCTTCAGGTGTGGACACTGGCAATCTCAAACAGGAAGTCCCCTCCCTATATAACCCCCTCCCCTAGAGGGAGTCCCTCAGTTTTGTAGCAAGCAGTATGCCTCCCAAAATGGTCACCCAAAAGAGGGGTGGGAGCTCTGTGTCCCGTGATGTACTCCAAGAAAAGGATTTTACAGGTAAGCTGTATTTAAAAATCCCTTTTTCTTTCTCGTACATCACGAGACACAGAGCGGCATATTCATTACTATATGGGATGTCCGAAAGCAATGCTTTAATGAGGGGAGGGAGACATCTTCCAAAGAAGGATTCAATTTAGAGGTAAACTCAAATAATAATAATAATTCCAACTTAGTCAAGAAAAAACTTTTTTCTTTTTTTTTTTCTTTTTACAACCAAGGGTGCTTCTGATCCCGAGGATCTCAAACTGCAGCCTGTAGTACTGCCTGTCCAAAGGCAGAATCTGCATTCCTTCTCACGTCTAGTTGATAAAACTTTGTAAACGTGTGGACTGATGACCACGTCGCTGCCTTGCATATCTGAGCCATAGAGATCTGATGGTGTGCTGCCCAGGAGGCGCCCATGGCCCTGGTAGAATGGGCCTTTACCGACAAAGGAGGAGGCAACCTCTTCAAACCGTAGGCTTGAATGATTAATTGTCTAATCCATCTCGAGATGGTGGATTTTGCAGCTGCCTGCCCCTTCTTGGGGCCATCTGGTAGAACGAATAACACATCTGTCTTCCGGATCTTTTCTGTAGCTTTAAGATAGGCCTTCATGGCCCGGACAATATCCAAGGTATGCAGCAACCCCTCCTTTCTAGATGTGGGTTTTGGAAAGAAGGATGGAAGTACCAAATCCTGGTTCAAGTGAAATTTGGATATAACCTTTGGTAGAAAGGAAGGATGGGGCCGGAGAACTGCCCTGTCCTTATGTAGAACGAGATATGGTTCCTTACACGATAAGGCTGCTAATTCTGACACTCTCCTGGCCGAAACTATGGCGACCAAGAAAACCAACTTTCTTGTCAGTAAGACTAAAGGAATCTCAGCCAACGGCTCAAAGGGTTGTTTCTGTAAAGTGGACAGGACAAGATTTAAGTCCCATGGACAAATTGGTGACTTGACAGGAGGATTAATACGCAAGACCCCCTGTAAGAAGGTCTTTACCAGCGAGTGGGTGGCCAGCGGCCTCTGAAACCACACTGACAGAGCTGAGATCTGTCCCTTGATTGTGCTTAGTGCCAGGCCTTTATCCACTCCTAGCTGGAGAAAACTTAACACCCTATCAATAGTATATTTGCGGGAATTCCATCTTTTGGATTCACACCAGCCTACGTAGTTCCTCCACACCCTGTAATAAATCACCCTGGAGACCGGCTTTCTAGCCCTAATCAGGGTAGGAATTACCTGCCTAGACAGACCTCTACCCCTGAGAATCAGGGATTCAGCCTCCAGGCCGTCAAATTTAGACGCTGTAATGTAGGGTGGAGGATCGGGCCTTGTGAGAGTAGGTCTGGTTGTAGAGGAAGAGTCCAAGGGTCTCCCACTGCCATCTTCAGGACTAGTGAGTACCAAGTCCTCCGGGGCCAAGCCGGAGCTACTAGAATGACTGGCTTGTGCTCCACTCTGATCCTGCGCAACAGGCGAGGGAGTAACTGTAGCGGAGGGAATGCATATAGAAGTTTGAATTGATGCCATGGGCAAACCAACGCATCGGTTCCGCAGGCCATAGGATCCCTCGCTCGAGACACGAACCTGTCTAGTTTCTTGTTGAACCTGGATGCCATTATATCTACGTCTGGCATTCCCCACCTCTGGCAGATTGTCTGAAAGACCTGGGGATGCAGAGACCACTCCCCTGGCAACAGACTCTGGCGACTTAAGAAGTCTGCCTGCAGGTTGTCCACTCCGGGAATGAATATCGCCGAAATGCAGGGTACATGAACCTCTGCCCACTGAAAAATCAAGCTCACCTCCCTCTGAGCGGCCCGACTCCTGGTTCCCCCTTGGTGGTTTATGTATGCCACCGCCGTGGCATTGTCTGACTGGATTCTCACCGGGAACCCCTTTAATCTGGAGGTCCATGCCAGAAGGGCTAGGCGAGCAGCTCTGATCTCCAAGATATTGATGGGGAGCTGCCTCTCTGCTTTCACCCAAGTTCCCTGGCGAGAGAACCCCTCGAAGACCGCCCCCCAGCCTGCCAGGCTGGCGTCTGTGGTAACTACCTTCCAGACAACAGGGCTGAAGGATTTTCCCTTTAGAAGATTCTGGGGGTTCAACCACCAGGCCAGGCTTTGTCGGACCCTTGATGATAGCGTCAAAGGGGACTCTAAGGCATGTGCCCTCTTGCCCCAGGCTGCTAGAATGGCTGCCTGTAGGACGCGAGTGTGGATCTGAGCGTATGGTACTGCCTCGAACGTGGCCACTAGCTTGCCTAGTACTCGCATACACAGGCGAATAGTTGGTTTTTTCTTGTTTAGAACCAACTGAACCAACCCCTTGATAGCCTCGATCTTTACCAGGGGCAGGAACAACCTTTGCTGTTCTGTGTCTAACCTCATGCCGAGGTATTCCAACTGCTTTGTAGGCTGGAACGCTGACTTTCCCCGGTTTAGGACCCAGCCGAATTCTTCGAGGTACCGAACCGTGAGGTTTACTGCCTTTTGCAGACCCGGCCGTGAGTGATCTATGATTAAAAGGTCGTCCAAGTATGCTAGGACTGTGACCCCTTGGATCCTTAAATTGGCCAGAACTGGGGCTAGGATCTTCGTGAATACCCGGGGGGCCGTGGCCAGCCCGAAGGGGAGCGCCCTGAATTGGAAGTGTCGCTGCCCCACAAGCGTAAAAATCTTTGATGCGACTGAAAGATTGGTACATGAAGGTAAGCATCCTTTATGTCTATGGAGGCCAGAAAATCGTCCTTCTGAAGCGCGGCGGCTGCTGACCGGATGGATTCCATCCGGAAGGAACGAACCCTTAGGTAACCGTTTAACCTCTTTAGGTCCAAGATTGGCCTGACATCGCCGTTGGGCTTTGGTATGACAAAGAGATTGGAATAGAAACCTAGCCCTTGCTCTTGGGCTGGCACCTCTATTATTACGTCCTGGCAGAGCAGGTGATCCAAAGCTGCCAGCAATGAGGCCTTCCTTGCTGGATCCCTTGGTAGCCTTGATTCTTGAAAATGAGGCGGAGGATACCTTAGAAACTCCAGTCTGTAGCCTGTGGTTACAGATGCCCGGACTCATTTGTCGGGGATCTTGGCTTCCCAAACTTCTGAGAAGAAACGAAGCCTTCCCCCCACCCGCGAGAGTGGGGGCGCCCCTTCATAAGGCAGACTTAGGGGCTGTCTTTGTCGGCTTGCGATACCATGGCCTCTTACCCCCAGGGGCCTGTCCCTGCGATCTACTGTTAACGTTGGATCGTGCAGGCGGCCGTCGATACTGCCTGGAATTTGAGGGCCCCGAGACAGGAAAGAGCTGCCTTTTAAATGTAGGACCCCGGAATGTCTTTTTGACCGGTAAAAGGGTACTCTTGCCATTTGAAATAGTCTGAATATATTTATCCAGATCCTCTCCGAAGAGTCGTCCTCCATGGAAGGGAAACCCTGCCAGAAGCTTTTTGCATGGGGGCTCCGCCGCCCAGTTCTTCAACCATAAGAGCCTTCTCATGTGCACCAAAAATAGTGATAAACGAGAGGCCTGCTGGATGGAATCTTTTATAGCATCTACAGCAAAACACAGAGCTCTGGGAATGTCAGAAAACTCTTCTGCTTGTTGGGTAGGCATGTCCTTTAACATTTCTTTTGTCTGGTCTTTTAACGCCTGACAAACACCAATCGCAGCCACAGCTGGCTGTACCACTGCTCCTGCCGTAGCAAAGGATGCTTTTAAAAGTGTCTCTAACCTTTTATCAACCGGATCTTTAAACATATGTATGTTTTCCACCGGGCAAGTTAGTGATTTATTCACACATGAGATGGCTGCATCCACTACTGGGAGCCTCCACCTCTTGGAGAATCTTTCCTCCATGGGGTAAATGACCGCAAATCTTTTCGGTGGCAGAAAAATCCTGTCCGGCCGTACCCAATCCCGAAAGATCAATTCCTCCAAGAGAGGATGGACCGGAAAACACTGCGTTGCTTAACGGCGTTGCTTCAAAGACGGAGCCCAGAGAGGATACCAGAGAGGATACCGGAGGAACCTGAGGCTCTGGCAATGGTAAACTGGTAACCACTAAATGCCGAGCGGACCACAGTCTTTCCTGTCAAAGACTGTACCCACAGTCTTTCTGTCTGGGAGTCTGAAAATGGTTCCTCAGAGGCAGATCCCTCAATCCCTGAACCCTCTTGGTTCAGGTCTAGTTGATCCTCCTGTGATTCCAATTCCTCCGGAGAGAGAATCTCAGCATCTGAGGATACACCTCTTGGTGATGGGGATTTAACCCGTTTCTTACCAGGAATAGCTCTAGCGATTAATGCTGCTATTCTCTCTTCTAGCCCCCCTAGGGATACGGCTAGCATCTCCTCTGTGATAAACACAGGGCTGGGCTGATCTGGGCCAGCCTCCGCACCAGATCCCCCTAATGGCTCATCCAAGGCGCCCTTTATGTTAATAAGTTGCGGGGAAAGTATCGGCATATCATCAGAATCAGAAGGGGAACCCCTTTGTTTTTTGGTCTTTTTTGTACCCTTTGACCCCGAACCTTTGGAAGCCATAATACAAAATCGAGGGACTCCGCCCACACAACAGACTGTAGTGGCCAGGAGTACAAAACCAGAGCTTAGGGGACAATAGATCACTAATGCCCAAAAACTGATGGGATCCCGTATGTTTTTCTCTTTTTTTTTTTTTTTTTTTTTTTTTAAATATATATTATATATATTTTTTTTTTTTTTTTTTTTAAAACATACAGTGACCCCAAACTTAGTTTGCCAGCCTCCAACCTGCTGCAAAAAGGGGAATTTCTTGGCTTAACAAAAAAGGCATTGGAACAAAGTCCAGCATGTACTACCCCTCTTCCGCCACCGGGAGTCACTGTTCTGCCGCTCTGCGTCCTCTCCTTCTGAAATCAGCCTCAGACTGAGCACTGACAATGCCTGCTGATCTATAACAGCACAAGGCGCGCCCCTGTATGACGCCGCAGGCACGCCCCCCCCCCCGCCCTCCTGTCTGAACGGCGCGAAAAACGTCTATAAGACGTGCGCGCGCACGCGCGCGCGCGTATGCCGGAACAGGAGGAACATGGAGGAGCCGCGCTGCTGGAGACCCAGGACTGCAGAAACAGGCGGCAGATTCAAACCCCCGGCCAGGTAGGACTCTCCAAAAGGCCCCTAGGGATCCTTACTAGTCCTAGGAAGAAAGCAGCAGGTTAGCTAGCAACACATTCTTAGACAGGGGAACCTAGTGATGGGGGGAAAAAAGGTGTCATCCTGTCTCTCTCAGACATAGTGAGCAAGGTTGCCCATGCAGAGCATACTTAGGCTATCCCCCCTTTTAGGTTACCCCGGAGAGCCTGCTGTCGAACCAAGTCCCGCAGGCTCCCCCTTACCTGCTCCATGCTGCAGGATGTTTGTCCAGCAAACTGATCCAATCTTCTCCCATCTCCGTGGGTAGCGTAGTAGACCTTCAGGCCTGGGGTCCTATGAAGGTACCCACTGTCCTGGACCTATATAGCACCCTGGCAAACAGGAACTTATGGTTTTTACAAACTCCAAGTCCTGGGCCCAGGGTCCAGCCCTCCAAAGAGGAGCATTATAGGCAAAACCCCACGGTTTGGGGCCCGGGTACTGTCCACTTTGGCACTGAGGCTCCTTGGACAGATCCGGTTAGCCCGCCCTTAATCCCAAGGATGTGGAGCAAAGCTATTCCGTGACCAACACCTAAGACACTGGCGAAAAAACTGAGGGACTCCCTCTAGGGGAGGGGGTTATATAGGGAGGGGACTTCCTGTTTGAGATTGCCAGTGTCCACACCTGAAGGTACTCCATATAACCCATATAGTAATGAATATGCCGCTCTGTGTCCCGTGATGTACGAGAAAGAAATCTATATTTGCAGTGTTGACCCTTATTTTTCAAGACCTCTACAAATCGCCCTGACATGCTGTCTATCAACTTCTGGGCCACATCCTGACTGATGGCAGCCAATTCTTGCATAATCAATGATTGGAGTTTGTCAGAATTTGTGGGGTTTTTTTTGTTCACCCACCTTTTGAGGATTGAACACAAGTTCTCAATGGGATTAAGGTCTGGGGAGCTTCCTGGCCATGGACCCAAAATGTCAATGTTTTGTTCCCCAACCCACTTAGTTATTATTGCAAGATGCTACATCATGCTGGAAAAGGCATTGTTCCTTGCCTAACTGTTCATGGATGGTTGGGAGAAGTTGCTTTCAGATGCTGTTTTTGTACTATTCTTTATTCATAGCTGCATTCTTAGGCAAAATTGTGATTGAGCCTAATTCCTTGGCTGAGAAGCAACCCCACACATAAATGATCTCAGGATGCAGAACTGTTAGCATGATAGAGGACTGATGGTAGCACTCCCCTTTTCTTGGGTATACAAGGTTTTTTCAGATGCCCCAAATAATCAGAAAGGGTATTCATCAGAGAAAATGACTTTATCCCAGTCCTCAGCAGTACTATCATTGTACCTTTTGCACAATATCAGTCTGTCCCTGATGTTTTTCCTGTAGAGAAGTGGCTTCTATGCGGCCCTTCTAGACACCAAGCCATCCTCCAAAAGTCTTCGCCTCACTGTGCATGCAGATGCACTCACACCTGTCTCACACCTGTCTGCTGCCATTTCTAAGCAAGCTCTGCACTGGTAGTGCCCCAATCCCACAGCTGAATCAAATGTAGGAGACAGTCCTGGCACTGAAGCCTTCTTCTCAAGAGTTGAACCTCTCTCCTTGACGTTCTTGATTATCCGATAAATGGTTGATTTAGGTGCAATCTTAGTAGCAGCAACATCCTTGCCTGTGAATCCATTTTTGTGCAAAGCAAAGATGATTGCTTATTGCAGGTAACCATGGTTAACAGAGAAGGAAAAATTATTTCAGGCACCATTTTAGCCCCCTTTCACACATGCGGAACGTTCATTTCAGCAGTTTAGTCACGTCAAAACAGATTAAGTATTCATCAGTTTTTCATCAGTTTTTTTTACATACACTACCAATGAAAAAACTGATGAAAATTATTTGTCCGTTTACATCCATTTTTCATCTAATCTGTTTTTTTAATGGATGAAAAATAAAGTTTTCATCCCTTCAAAAAAACAGATGTTGACGGAAGCGGATGAAAATGGATAAAAATAGATAATCATCCGTTGTCATCTGTTTTTCCATAGGAATGCATTGATGTCCGTTTTTCATCCGTCACCGGATGGATGAAAAACGGACAAACGGTCCCCATGTGTGAAGGGGGCCTTAAGCTTCCAGTCTGTTATTCTAACTCAATCAGCATTACAACGTGACTTACGGCCTTGTCCTCTCCTTGTCAACACTGAGGCCGCGTACACACGTTCAAATCTGTCTGCTGGAAACGGTCTGCCAGACCGTCCCAGCAGACGGATTCGATCGTGTGTACGGGCGAGCCGACGGATTTGGCCAGCCGTCTGCCCGATATGTCTGCTGGTTAGTACGCTAACCAGCAGACATGTCTTCTCGCACACGCGTCGAATGGTTTCGACGCATGCGCGGAAGTGTTTTACTTCCTGGTGCGGTGACGTCAGCCGCGCCGTCTGCCGGCGGGGATTTTGGTTTGATCGTGTGTACACGATCAAACCAATACTTCCCCAGCAGACAGATTTGTTCAAATCGGTCTGTCCGACCGATTTGAACAAATCTGTCTGCTCGTGTGTATGGGGCCTTACACTTGAGAGAATCACTGACATGATGGGCATTAGGTTAATCTTTATGTAAAAACTGAGGTAGCAGACTTTGTGAAAATTTATTTTTGTGTAATTCTCAAATTTTCGAATTTTTGCCAGGGCTGAATAATACAAAATATTTGGGGCCTGTATGGGCTTTGGTCTTGTGTCAACATCATTTGATTGATATCAATTTGAGACACTTCTGGGATCATTAACTATTCATTGACAGGTGCCAATAACCTGTAGTTAACTTCCCTCTGACTTGCAGTTGATCTGATTTAAGAGGGTTTGTAGTTTTATAGCTTCTTTTTAGGAATGCAAAGCCTGCTTAAATCGAAAAAAAAGTCCGCCAATGTAGGCTCTTATTTATCTAGTCCCCCGGATGGCTGCACGCAGAATGAAGATTATTAGGGTTTTGCAACAGAACAATTAAAATAAACCAATGGAACATTACATGATGATGCTAATACATTTCTGTCTTGCTGTTTAACCCTTTTTTATAACAATAGTTGCCCTGATGTAGCAGCAAGTACATGTACTGCTTGGAAATACTTGTACTGGTGTCCTGTTGTAAACAAAAAGTACGATGGGAAATATAGGCTTTAAAACGTTGTTCTACATCTTGGCTTCCATTAGGAAGAATAATGTCCTCAAAAATTAGGTCAGCAGCCTGTAGAAAATGAATGTGGCTTTGTTATCGTATTAGGATGTTTAGTTAGTGAGCTAGAAAATACTCCTAAGTGTTTGGCCCTAGTAAAACAATGAGAAGTGCCTTCTAAAGCATTTTCATTTGTTTGTGGTTTGGAAAAATCATATTGTTTTTTATGTCACGTTGGTGGTTGAGGAGAAAGGGGCACTTGTGTCAAAGTTTTTGATGAATCTTATTGAGGGGGGGGGGTCAATTTTTCCTTATAATTACACAGTTAGGCCTCGTACACACGATCAAATCTGTCCGCTGGAAACGGTCCGCTGGACCGTTTCAGCAGACAGATTCGATCGTGTGTACGGCCGAGCCGACGGATTTGGCCACCCGACAGATTTCAAAGCATGCTTTGAAATCTATCGGGTGGGAATCCGTCCGCCCGACATGTCTGCTGGTTAGTACACTTACCAGCAGACATGTCGTCCCGCACCGCCGCCGCACCGCCGCCGAATGGATTCGGCGCATGCGCGGAAGTGTTTTACTTCCTGGTGCGGTGACGTGGCGGCGTCAACGTCACCGCCACGTCACCGACACGTCAGCGCCCTGTCTGCTGGCGGGGATTTTGGTTTGCTCGTGTGTACACGCGAGCAAACCAAAATCCCAGCAGACAGATTTGTTCAAATCTGTCTGCTCGTGTGTATGGGGCCTTAGTGTGGTTGAAAAAAGACACAAGTACACCCAGTTCAACCAATAGTTTATATTACTGAATGTATGGATGACCCCATAGGTATCAGCTACTGAATGTATTTTTAAATGGTGTTATGTATAATTACCTATAAGACCTTTTTATTTACCTCAACATTTACCTCTGTACAGAAGATACAATTCCAAAGAAGGCAGACAGTGGGAATCCATTGAAAGCCCTTTTTTCAGTTTTGGATAAAGAGGTGAAGGGTTAAATTGGTTGAAAAGTTTTAATTGCTGTCTGTGTACCATTGGGGAAGTTCACCCCTCTATTTGTCACTGGAACTGAAAATCAGAAAAATCACAAATTTTGAGTTCTTTCCAAAACAGAAACAGAGAAGAAATCTTCCACCGGAGACAAATGTTTAAGAGGGAATTGACCTCACTTTAGAGAGACTTCTTTCACGTTCTGTATTTACAGAAGAGGAAGAGAAGATACATATCTCAAAAGGCACATAATTGGCAATAAAATCCTTGGCAGGGGCTTTAACCACTTAAGGACCGCCTCCTGCACATTTACGTCGGCAGAATGGCACGGCTGGGCACATGCACGTACAGGTACGTTCTGTGCTAGTGCCCAGTCGTGGGTCGCGGGTGTGAGCCTACGACCCGGTCCGGAGCGCCGGGACCGCGGGACCCGAGGACCCGATCGCCGCTGGAGTCCCGCGATCGGTCCCCGGAGCTGAAGAACGGGGAGAGCCGTGTGAAGAACGTGTCGGCCTAAACTGAGTAAAAAACATATTTTTTTATATATTTTTAGGGGATATTTATTATAGCAAAAAGTTAAAAATATTGCATTTTTTTTCAAAATTGTCGCTCTATTTTTGTTTATAGCGCAAAAAATAAAAACCGCAGAGGTGATCAAATACCACCAAAAGAAAGCTCTATTTGTGGAAAAAAAAGGACGTTTTGGATTTTGTTTGGGAGCCACGTCGCACGACCGCACAATTGTCTGTTAAAGCGACGCAGTGCCGAATTGCAAAACCTGGCCGGGTCCTTTAGCTGCCTAAAGGTCTGGGTCTTAAGTGGTTAAAGAACATCTTCACTTTTAGGGAAGCTGTTCTTTAAATATACTTCTCACCCCAATTTAGTGTAGCCCACACCCTAAAATATTTATTAATCCTCATTCCTGATTCCTTCACTGTAATGGCCTGCCTGGTACCAGCCTGAAAATAAAATATCATGTCTGGGCCCTGTGCCTGTTGCACATGCATGCCACTGTCCCATTAATTCCTACAAATGGTTGGAAATCATGTTACCAGCCATCTAACAGAGTACAGATCATCCATAGAAATGAACAGGGACACAGCACGCATGCACGCTAGGCACAGGATGAGGCATTGTTTTCTGTGCGCTGTGTGATGCCAGTAAAAGCCATATAGTGAGTAAGTTGGGAGCCAAGATAAAGATAAAGGGCCAGATTCATAAAGAGTTACAACGGCGTATCAGTAGATACACCGTCGTAACTCAGAATCTGCGCCGTTGTATCTTTAAGCGTATGATCAAAGTGAGATATGCTTAAATGTTGCTAAGATACGACCGGCATAAGTCTCCTACGCCGTCATATCTTAGCTGCCTATTTACGCTGGCCGCTAGGCGCATGTACGCTGATTTACGCCTAGAATATGTAAATCAGCGAGATACGCCTATTAACGAACGTACGCCCGGCCGTCGCAGTAAAGATACGCCATTTACGTAAGGCGTTTTCAGGCGTAAAGATAAACCACCAAAAAGATGGCGCAGCCAATGTTAAGTATGGACGTTGGGGCCGCGTCAAATTTTTCACGTTTTACGTCGTTTGCGTAACTCGTCCGTGAATGGGGCTGGACGTAAATTACGTTCACGTCAAAACCAATGAGTCTTGGCGGCGTAATTTGGAGCATGCGCACTGGGATACGTCCACAGACGGTGCATGCGCCGTTAGTAAAAAACTTAATTTACGTGGGGTCACACTTAATTTACATAAAACATGCCCACATCAAACACATTTGAATTCGGCAGGCTTACGCCTGCCCATTTACGCTACGCCGCCATAACTTAGCTTTGTGAATACAGCACTTGCCTCTCTAATTTACGCTATGCCCGCACAAAATTACGCCGATATACGTGAATCTACCCCAAGTATTGTGTGTAAGCTACACTGGCAGTGGTGGGGGTACATTTAAAGGGCGTCTTCACCCAAAGATAAATTGTCCATTTGTGGTGTTTAATCACCACTGTGTTTTTACATTTTTGAACTATAAACAAAAAAAGACTGACAATTTTATTTATTTTTTTATATTTTTTACTTTTTCTGTAAAACATATCCAATAAAACATTTTGAAAAGTCGAATTTCTTGATAAATGTACTTTGCTACATGTTATCGGTTAAAAAAAAAATCTTATTAAGGGCTTATTTACACTTGCTTCGGGTTCAACACACGTTAATATCTAGTTTACACATGCTTCAAAACATGGCTTCGGACACGCTTTGTTAAAGCTCCTGTCACTAAATAAAATGGTTAGCTTACAGTCCTGTTTACTAGTGATGAGCGGAATACGCCATATTCGATTTCGCAATATTTCATGAATATATAGAAGAATATTTGCGAAATATTCGTTAATATTGAATATTCGTGATATTTTATAAAAAAAAAAAAATTTGCGAAATTTCGCTAATGCGAATGCGACATTTCGCTAATGCGAATGCGAAATTTCGCTAATGCGAAATTGATTGCGAAATTCTCGTCAACACGCGAAAACGGAGATCATTTCCTGGATTGCTAAACTAATATGCACTAAACACTAAGGGCCAGATTCTCATAGAATTCCGGCGGCGTAGCGTAAGCCAGTTACACTACGCCGCCGCTGCTTGCTGGAGCAAGTGCTTGATTCTCTAAACACTTGCTCCCGAGGTTTCGCTTACGTCGCGTAAATCGCGCAGCGTAAACCCGCGCAATTCAAATGGGGCGGCTTGTATTTAAATTAAGCGCGCCCCCGCGTCGAACGACTGCGCATGCGCCGGCCGGGGGAAAACATGCGCATGCTCCAAAGGACGTCACATTTTCTCAATGTAAACGACGTAAATACGCCAGCGAGAATCGACGCGAAATAAACGACGCACAACACGACGCGGGTCGCTAATGCATCCGAATGTTACTCCACATAGAAGCTGGGGTAACCTTACGCGGACGAAAATGACGTAGGCGACGACGGGGCGGCGTAAAAAGCGATCGAGAATCGGCGTCAACACGCGAAAACGGAGATCATTTACGCTTGTCGGATGTGTATCTATGCAAAAGTGATGCTCAGCATCACACGCATAGATACGAGCCAAAAAAAAAGGCGATACGACGGGGTATCTGAGATAAACTGAGAATCTGGCCCTAACTCTACTTACACAAACTTATATGACTAAACTAAAGCTGAGGGGCAGAGAAAGTATTCGCGAATATTCGTAATACGAATATTCGCATTGTGAATTTTCGGCAACATAAAAGGATCGCCTCAGCTACTCGGCCCAGGGTCTCTAATCATACCAGCAATGCTTTTAGACGTCGATGGAGATCACTAGGATGTGATCTGTTTTAAAAATAAATTTGAAAAAATACGAATATTCCCAATAGCGAATATTCACCGCGATATTCGATTTATTCGCGAATACTCGAATATGCAATATTCGTAACGAATATTCGCAATGCGAATATTCGTGAGCAACACTACTGTTTACACCTTGCTTTTCTGTTGCTTTGCTGTACTTTGCTTTGCTTCGGGTTTGCTTTAAAAATTATACCCCATGTCGCTTTAGTTGTGCTTCAAAGCGTCTTCAAAGCCCCCATAGAAGTCTATGGCAAAGTTTGCTTGAAGCCCCACTGAAGCCCCACAGAAGCCCCACAAAGTCTCACCAAAGCCTCATTGAAGCTCCAACAAAACCCTACTAAAGGCTCCTCGAAGCCCCATCAAAGCTCCACCAAAGCCTCATCAAAGCCACACCAAAACACCAAGCAAAATCAAGGTGTAAACAGGACTGTAAGCTAACCATTTTATTTAGTGACAGGAGCTTTGACTAGTGTTCAGATAGCTTTAACAAAGCATGTCCAAAGCCATGTTTGGAAGCAAGTGTAAACTAGCCCTAAGTGTATATTGATTGGTTTATGCAAAGGTTATATATTCTACAAACTATAGGATATATGCTGGAATGTTTATTTATTTATTTTACTACTAATAGCAGCTATCAGTAACTTATAGTGGGACTGCAATATTGCGGTGAATGTTCGGACACTAACTGACACTTGATGCTTTTTGAGAACCAGTGACATTAATACAGTGATCGGTGCCTAAAATATACACTGGAATCTACTACTGACACTGGCTGGGAAGGGGTTAAACATCAGGGGCGACCAAAGAGTTAAATGTATGCCTAGCCAGTGTTTTGCTGTACTGTGTGAGGTGCTTTTACTTTGGATGGAAATACATTCTATTACTTCCCCACTGACAGGAGTGGGCTCTGCCTTCTTTACATAGGCAGGGCTTTGTGCTGTGTAAATTTATGATGATCGTGGGATGCCGGCGGAAATCCATTGGCCGGAACCTGGTGATTGACATCTGCTGTGTTTAATTTCAACTCGGCAAGTGTCAGATCCTGTACTAGGTACGTGGTCTGGCTGAGCTGCCTAGCTTTCGTATTTGTAAGTTATACAGTAGGTAAGAGTTTAATAAAGTATACAGTACATAATATATATAATTTTTACACAAACCATTTTGTAATTTAATGTTATTAACTACAACGTTTCAATTTCTATAGTCTGTTTTTATTAAACTGACAAAATATTCAAATTTGACTTCCTTGTAACTATGGAAACACTTGTTTTATACATTGGAATGATTGACGTGTTTACAGTCTCATTGATATGCAGGTATGATGGTGGGGTATTAGATGCAGTGGTGCTGAGTATGGCACATGTTTCGAAAGCACACAAGGGTTAGACAGAGTTCAAGAGATGCACTTCTAGAGAAAATAATTGCAAAATCAAAAATTAATCTCAGCCTGCAGGGAAAAGTAGCTTATCCAGCTCAGGGTACACTGATAGCCAAGAGATAAGACCAACTTGTAGATTGGCAATAACCATTGTCTTCCTTGAGGGCAATTTTTTCTTCTTGAACTGTAGTGTCTCTTATACAATGTCTGTGTTTCTAGCATGCCTTTATTTCAATTTAGCATGTGAACAGACTTTTGTGCACACAGTGGTTTGATGACTTGTATCTTTCACTAGTAAATAGAAGAGAGACCCTGCAAGGGAATCAGTGGCATAGTGCTCACAAGCTGAAGCTCTGAGGCCCTGTACACACGAGGAGACATGTCAGGCCCTGTACACACATCAGACCAAAATAGCCAAGCATTGGCTGCTCTGATAAGACCATCACTTGTAGATTCCAGCGAACAAGTTTCCAAGCATGCTTAGAAACTTTTGTCCGCTGGAAACCTGTCGGCTAGGCCGTACACACGATCGAACATGCTGGCGGAAACTGGTCTGCGGACCAGTTTCAGCGGACATGTCTCCTCGTTGTACGCGGCCTGACTGTGACAAGGTCATAATGATTCTTCAGCCCTACGAACACTTACTAGCTGTTCTCGGCTCTCCTCGTGGCCTGTGCAATGAAGAGTAAAGAGTGCATCAAAGGTGACAAAACTTAAAGACAAGCAGTTGCAGTTGTGTGTGTGTTTCTAGCATGAATTTTTTCCCTACCCTTTATTTCAATTTAGCATTATTTTATGTGAACACTTGTTCTTGGCGCGTGACAATTATTTTCTTGTGCACACAGTGGTTTGATGACTGTGGTATCTTTCACTAGTAAATAGAAGAGAGACCCAATAAATTGAGGGATTGCAAGGGAATCAGTGGCATAGTGCTACACAAGCTTTCAAAAAAGCATACTATTAGATAGAGTTCCTGCTGAGAGATATGGAGAGTTGAAGCTCTGAGGCCCTGTACACACGAGGAGAATTGCTAGGTTTCCTTAGGGATACCAAACAGCTCTTGGTTAAATTGCCAGCCGATCTGCTCCAGTCTGCCTCCATGCCAGTCAATCTGCTCCAGTATGTCTCCTGCCAGCCGATCTCCTCCAACCTACCTCCATGATTGCCAGTGGGGTCAGGCTAGCCTCTGATGGCCCTGAATCTGATGACCCGCCTAACCCTGCCAACCTTCTGCCTACTGTCTGCCTTGAAGTTCCGGTGCCTGTGGTCCAGCCTGAAGTGCCCACGGTCCAGCCTGAAGTTTCAGTGCCCACGGTCCAGCCTGAAGTTCCGGTGCCCTTGGTCCAGTCTGAAGTTCCAGCGCCCACGGCCCAGGCTGTTGAGCCAGTGCCCATTTCCCAGCCTGCGTAATCGGTGCCTGTCACCCAGCCTGTTGAGCTGGTGCTCATTACCCAGCCTGTTAAGCCAGTGCCCATAACCCAGCCTGTTGAGCCGGTCCCCGTTAACCAGTCTGTTGATCTGGTGCCTGTTACCCGGCCTGTTGAACCAATGTCTGTCACCCAGCATGTTGAGCTTTTGCCCACTGCCCGGCTTGATGCCATGGACTTTTTAGAGCTGTGACTAGTTTAGGCATCCCGAGGTCGCTCATTTGAGGGGGGTACTGTCAGGAAAGGTTTCACCTGCTGGTGGCACTGCCAGATCTGTGGGCCACGGTACTGGTGTCACCAGCGGGTGTCTCCCAGCAGTCTGGAGCCAACATCATCAACTACAATCAGGCATCACCTTAGACTGATTGCAGGAGGTGTGTATTTATACCCAGCAGATGCTCACACATTTGCCTTGGTATTTTCCTTGAGCCCTAACCTGTATTCCTGAATTCTGTACCTGTACCTTGTGACCTGTACTCCTGAATCCTGTACCTGTACCTTGTATCCTGTGTTCCTGAACCCTGCATCCATCCCTGGACCCCTGTCTTGCAGGCTTCTCCCTTCCTCCTGTTGTCCTCTCCCTGTCCCATCGTGCTTCCTGTTCTATCTGATTGATCTCTCATGTATGACCCTGGCTTGATTACGTTTATGGTTATATCTTACTCCTGTATTCACGTTTGGTTTAGAGAGTTATTATTGTATGTGACTGCGGTTGTTTGCTGGTTTGCTTTATTGTTTATGACTTATCCTTTTAAGAAATCTTACTATTATTACTTTACATGCAATTTGGTCTTCCATACTGCAGTCCACACATTACTGGTCGCACCAGTTTATGACACTATCAAAAGGAATTCGGTCTCCCGTAGAGCCCCCTCCCTAGGCAGGGTCCTATCACCCAGTTTATATACTAGTACTAGATCACATCCACACTGGCTATAATTTAAAGGCACATTTAGATGTGGGGCAAGAGGTCGTTCATATTGTTCTCATATAAAAAGAGGTAATATGATCCATTTGGTCACTACTGGCAAGGGGTTTAAAATTCCATCTTTTATTAATTGTAATACTAGGCACTTGATCAATGTCATTACTTGTGAGTCTTGTTATATCCAATATGTGGGCCAGATGACCGTCTAATTGAGGGATCGTCTCCATGACCACCTATATGACATAGAAAAGAATAGTCACCAATGTAGCTAAACATTGGAACAATCATCATAACAAAAATATATCTAGCCTAGTGATACAAGGAATTGAAAAGATTCTTTCACCTGCTAGGGGTGGAGATACATTCAGAATGCTATGCAAGAAAGAAGTGTTCTAGAGAAAGCCAGCAGGCTTGAATTTCGAATGGGACGTGTCTCACTATTATGAGTCATAGTATCACAGTGGCTTAACAGATATGTTTAAGATAGTCCTGTATTTGAAGCATATTTGATCAGCATGCCTCTCCTAGCCTTATCCTAGTGTTCCCAGCATGGGTGTCCACTCCATAGGGCAAGGAAGGGTGCTTGCCCCCCCCCCCCTAGAAACCAGTGCCATAATTCTCTGAGGGCAGACAGCAAGGTGGCGGCATGGTGAATGACATTAGAGCCTCTCTCTCTCTCTCTCTCTCTCTCTCTATCTCTTCTAGCTCTGCTGACAGGGGGGGGGGGGGGGCGATCTACAGTGCAGACAGCCCGCGGCTCTCCTCTCCCTGTCACAGCACCGCTTCCGAGTTCTCTGGTAAATGGAGTGCTGTGACAGGGAGAGGAGAGCCGCGGGCTGTCTGCACTGTATATCTTCTCCGATCACCCCCCCCCCTTTCTGTCAGCTTGACGGCTCCCCCTGAAATCTAACAGCGGATAGTGGGTGAGTGCCGTGGATGGGTGAGAGTGAGCATACCAGGCTGTAGGCAGCTGGGTGGGCTGGTGAGGCAGCGGGTGGCTCGGTGGGCAGGTAACTAGTGTGCGGCTCAGGCGGGCTAAAAGTGTAGGCTGCTATGCTGACGGGTGTCAGGTGAGAGAGCTTGCGGGCCGGGCAGCTTGGCTTGACAATCCACAACATGTGACAGGCCACGTGACAAGTGACACTCCACAATGTGTGACAGGCGCCGTGGCAAGTGACAATCCACAATGTGTGACCGCAGGCAACGTGGCAAGTGACAATCCACAATGTGTGACCGCAGGCAACGTGGCAAGTGACAATCCACAATGTGTGACCGCAGGCAACGTGGCAAGTGACAATCCACGACATGTGACAGGCGACGTGGCAAGTGACAATCTTCAACATGTGACAGGCGACATGACAATCCACAATGTGTGACAGCAGGTGACATGGCAAGTGACAATCCACAACATGTGACAGGCGACGTGGCAAGTGATAAACATGTGGCAGACGAAGTGGCAAGTGACAATCCGCAACACCTGGCAGGCGATGGTGGCAAGTGACACACTCGGGGCTCCAACTGATTCTGCATTATGGTGAGTTTAACCACTTCATTTAGTATAACAATGTACTAATAGAAATAGGTCCAGTAATGCAGGGTGCTGTGCAATGTAAAGGGGTGCAGGGTGCTGTGTAATGCAAAGGGGTCCAGTGGTGAAGGGTGCTGTGTAATGTAAAGGGCCCAGAGGTGCGGGGTGCTGTGTAATGTAAATGGTCCCAGTTGTGCAGTTGTGGAGAGGGGGTACACAGTAGGGATAAAGAGATATTAAAAGATGCAGGGGGCACAGTGGGGTGTTTTTACATTTTAATGTGGGGGGGTCGCTTTTAACCCCTGCTAGCGGTCAATGAAAGGGTAAAATGCGACTGTGTATCGCCGCTGCCGAAGCGGACGCCCATGGTTCCCAGTAAGGTGGTATCTAGTGATATAGTTATCTTGCCTGGTCCTTTCTTGTTGTTCTTCCTTTTGAGTTTTCATTTAGTCTTGTTTTTCTTTAATGGGGTTGTAAGGTTTTTTTATTTTCTAAATAGGTTCCTTTAAGCTAGTGCATTGTTGGTTCACTTACCTTTTCCTTTGATTTCCCTTCTAAATGTTTTTTTTTCTTTGTCTGAATTTCTCACTTCCTGTTCCTCCTCAGTAAGCTTGCCCCCATCATCCGAGCCGTTCTAGTCAGCGTGCTTGCCCCCTCCCTTGGGACTACATCCCTGCATGTGGTGATGAAGTTTCTTGTGAATGAAGGTGTGAAACCCGCACATATCTACAAAGGACTTCAAGAACAGTACAGTGATGAGCCACAACAGGACATTTTAATGGTGTAAACATTTCAAAGATGGCCGTATCTCCGTCAGTGATGATCCTGGCTGTGGTAGTTCCCAGACCACAGCAGCCATTCTAGTGAACATTCAGTGCATGGAACGCCTTATCATGGATAATAAATGCATAACCTGTTGTGAAATTGCACAAGAGACAAATCTTCCTATAGTGCACTGATGACGAAGTGAAAAAGGCCATCCTAGGGTGGTTCAGGCGTACAAATCTTTCTATGGAAAAGCTTTCCAGGCATTAGTTAAATGCTAGGATAAGTGTATAAATGTAGAAGTGGTGTATGTCGAAAATAAAATGCAGTTTCCACTCCTTAAAATGTATTTTATTTCTTTTTATGTTCTTTTATTATATAAACTCAAAACTCCAGGTTTGACTTGAACACCCCTTGTAGATAGATAGATACATAGAAAAAGAAAGTATGTGGACTGTTTGTTATTCCTGGCAGTGGTGTTTGATGTAAGTAAGTGGAAGGTTTTCTCTCTTGTAACATGTGCCTCTACTTCCCTTGCTCATTACTTTGATTTGTTATAATATTTCAAGAGCTATTTAGGTGAAGCATCATTGGATTCCTTTTAACAGTGTATCTCAAGCAAAGCATAAAGAATCACTATGGCAACTTCCTCCGTAGAATCAAAGAACGGGAAAGTGAATGGCTTTACACTCTTTGTAACCCCCCTGATGATTTTATATAGGAAGTGTTTGTGGCGCTTGTGTTGTATCAGTAGAAAGGACTATATTTTTCATGTAAAATGTTTTTATTTTTAGAATAGATAACAACAGTTACAGTATATAGGATGACATCAAATAAAAAATAGATATATCATTGAAATACAAATTAATGCAACAATAATTGTACTTTTATAGGAGTTGAAGTATTATATCATAAAAATAAGAAGGAAGAAAACTAGTGGTACACCATATATTATTTAGAGGTATTATAGTCTTAAGACTCTACCTTTATGTAATTAATAGTTGAGACAAAAAAGGAAAGGAAAATTAGTACTTCAAATAGCTATGAATAACATGGGTCAATTAACCACTTAAAGCGGAGCTCCAGCCGCGAAACATTTTTTTTTTAAAGTCAGCAGCTACTAACAGTGTAGCTGCTGACTTTAAATAAGGACACTTACCTGTCCTAGGCGCCCGCGCTGACGCCCCCCCCCCCCCCGATGCCGGTCCCACGATCGCTCCGGGTCCCGCGCCGCCATTCACACTATGGGAAACAGGCAGTGAAGCCGTACGGCTTCACTGCCCGTTTCCTACTGCGCCTGCGTGAGTCTCACGCTGGCTTGTGAATGGGCGCGCTGCTCTCTGAGAACACACACAGTTCCCAGAAAGCAGCGTGCCCCATTCACAAGGAGAAGGACAAGAAGACATTAAACCGCGGTGTGGAAGAGGCAGATTACGGACTTCCGCATAGCAACAGCTATTTCGGGTGAGTTATTTATTTTTTTTTTTCAGGTTTTTTTATTTTTATTTTTTTAAACAACATGGCAAAATGTTGTTTTGCTGGGTGGAGCTCCGCTTTAAGGACCGCCGCATGTACATTTACGTCGGCAGAATGGCACCGACAGGCACATTAACGTATATATACGTTGGTGCCTTGGGGGGGTTCGGGGGTCCGATCGGACCCCCCCCCCGTACATGCGGCAGTCCGCGCGGCTGTAGGAGCGATCCGACCAGAGGGGGCGGCTATTCGTTTTTGTCCGCCCCCTCCGGATCGCTCCCAGCCAATGCGCGCGCCCGCCCGGTCACTTCCTCCTCCTGTGTAAACACAGGAAGGAGGAAGTGATGTGATCTCTCCCTCGGCAGTTTTTTCAACCACCGCTGAGGAGAGATCACAACACAGTAAGTCTGCACTAACACTACACTGCACTAACACTACACATAGTCACATTTAACCCCCCCGATCGCCCCCCCTCCCCCTGTCACAGTGTCACTGAATGCAGTAATCATACATGTATGATTACTGTATTTAGTGTCAGTGTGACAGTCAGTTAGTGTTAGGTCCTGGGTAGCCCCCGTACCCCCCCTAATAAAGTTTTAACCCCTTGATCACCGGCCTAGTTAACTCTTTCACTCCCTATTGCCAGTGTCACTAAGCGATCGTTTTTCTGATCGCTGTATTAGTGTCGCTGTTCCCGCTAGGTAGCTAATTTTTTTTTTTATTGCTTTTTTTTTTTACTAAAGACATGTGGCTAAATAAATTTTGGCCTAAATGTTTGACTAAAATTTAGTTTATTGATTTTTCTTGTAACAAAAAGTAAAAAATATAGATTTTTTTTCAAAAATGTCGCTCTATTTTTGTATATAGCGCAAAAAATAAAAATTGCAGAGGCGATCAAATACCACCAAAAGAAAGCTCTATTTGTGGGAAGAAAAGGACGCAAATTTTGTTTGGGAGCCACGTTGCACGACCGCGCAATTGTCTGTTAAAGCGACGCAATGCCGAATCGCAAAAACCCCTTGGGTCATTTGGCAGCATATTGGTCCGGGTCTTAAGTGGTTAATATGAAGATATGGTCTAACATAACCAAAATTGGCAATTCAATCATATCTAAAAAGAAGAGACATATACTGTAATAATGTATAACCAAGTGAGTTAAAGTGGATTAGGTTTCTAGAAAGATAATGTTCTAGAAAAATAATATTAAAATATGATAAAAAAAATACTGGGAACTGAAAGGACTGTAATTTAAATTCTCTGTGCTACTACTAAGCAAAATCAATGTAATGCAGTATGACAGAGCATGGAGTTGCTTTTTATCAAGTTTAGATCACTCAAAGATCTATCATTTCCAAGATATTTATCACCCTTTAATCTTCATATAATAAATTGGATGGATGACTTTAGCATTCAACTATTCCCTTTCCCCTTTACACATAAGATCATAGATCCTCAATCTTACGTACTTCATCAACAGCCAAAGCATATATGTCATAAGTATGGCCACTGACGCACAGAACAATGACATGAGAGGATTGGGTACTCCTTGACAACATGTGTTAAGTGTTATAGAGCGAGAATGTGGCAAGTGCACTTTGTTTCACAGTGTTTCAGTGGCTATCGTTTGATACTTCCTTTGAACAATGCATGAAAGTATAAAACAAACTATGGGGTGTATTTATAGAAAATTTGTAGAGCTACTTGCTCTGTGAAACATTTGTTCTGTGTGAATGCCAGACAAATCGAATGTTACTAGGCTAGTTTCTCTTTAGGTCGGATGTTCTTCCTATCCAAGAATAGCATGAATCAGGAAAATACCACATTATGGCCACTAGATAAAGCTGATGACCATAATAAATAAGTATTTATTTACATAAAGAAAGCTCTCCATTACTCATAATGTGTGCCTGTGGGTTCTCATAAATGGGCTGAGTATATTAAGAATCCATTACATCACTATAATTATAATTGTTTTTTTTTTTCCTTTCGCCCTTAGCTATATTATGTTATGTAAAAGAAGGGAATACATAGAGAAGTTAAAGTACTGTAGATGTAAACTCTAACTGAATTATGTTGTTTGCTAAATCGCTGTGTATTATAACCTTATTTATACACAATGTGCAGGCTACTTGCGTGTTGTGCCACCAACTGTGCGGTATTGTAAGTTGCAGAGCCTTTATTATATGTGAAAACAGGACAGAGTCTCCAACAAGTACCATTGCCTCCATTCAATCGGGTCTTGTACCCAGGGTGCTATTTTTTTATCTTCTAAATACCCCCTGTGGTGTGTGGGGACCCATGTAGGATAATTAGGATTCAAAGACCAGGTAGACAAAAAGTAAAGGTCATCTTTGAAGCTCTATTTTCTTTGGCAGACCCTGCCATAAAACCTGCAACTGCTTCTATGGCAATCTGTGTCAGGAAACACACGCAGCAAATTTTTATTGCTGCACAAGGTTCCTAAACTTCTTTCTGTACTAAATGCATAGCACGAGATCAGTTAGACTTTTTATCTAGGACTTAAGCTTCTGCAACATTTCCTCAGATCTCCAGGATTATGCCCCGTACACACGATCGGAAATTCCGACAAGAAAAGTTCGATGTGAGCTTTTGGTCGGAAATTCCGACCATGTGTAGGCTCCATCAGAATTTTTCTGACAGGATTTCCGCCAAGAAAAAATTGAGAGCTGGTTCTTAAAACACGCATGCTCTGAATCAATTAGACACATCCTCGGAATCATTGAACGTTTTTCTTGGCTCGTCGTAGTGTTGTACATCACTGTGTTCTTGGCGGTCGGAATTTTGTGTGTATGTAACACAAGTTTGAGCCGAAATTCCATCAGAAAAAAATCCAGGTTTTTCTTGTCGAAATTTCCGATCGTGTGTACGCGGCATTAGTCTTCTTTCCATCTAAATGTGAAGGATCATTTGACTTAAAGGGTGGGCACCTGAACTCCAATGCAAAAAAGCTTCTTGAATGGTTATTATCCTGTACCAGCATCATGGGAACTGTCAGGTCAGTCATTGCCACCCTCTTTCCAGGGAATTTTCCAGGCTCAATAAACATCCATGCTGCACATAGTGCCTCATCAGTACTATCTAAACATCAGCATTACCAATGTTTAACTGTTCCCTTTGGTCCTTGCTCTCCTCTTTTGTTGAGTACCTGAATAATCTTCTGTTAAAGTACCAGTCCACACTGTCCTAATAACTGACATCCAGCAGACAGTTCAGACTCTGAAGAGTTTTGGCTAAATCCTAAATCTGAAAAAGTAATTGCTGGACTCATTCCACAGACTAGGATTACCTGGACCTCACGATAAATATAGCCCTGTCCAGAATTTTCCTGCCTCAGGCCAATCTTCTGTCCCTCTGCCCCCATGCTCCAGCTCTTCATGTCTAGAGGTACTTTTATGTCTGCATAAGGGTCTTGGGCATGTTGAGATGAAGGTAGGGGTAGAAGGGACACATGCCCTAGGCGCAGTGGCACTATGTAAAGGAGGGGGTTGCACTGGGAGCTCAATCTGCTGTCTTCTCCCTGTCACACTGACAGCAGTATCACTCCTGTAAGCAGGGATCTTTATCACCCGTAGTATTACAGTTCTTGGTACCACCACCTCTGCACTAGCCGTGTGCTTCCTGCTGTCACTTTTTGTAAACACAGAAGTTGGCTTCCTGTGCTGGCTTCGGTCTTTACAAATGACAGCATTATAAATGACAGCACATCTTCAATGAAGGAAAAGCAGAGTTTTCATGCTGCAGAGCAGGGAGCACTCTTGGGAGCCACTTATTCTGCAGACGACTGGGTAAACAGCTTGGGGTGGGAGAACTCTGTAATGGAGTGGAAAGAAGAGGAAGCTGGGAGCTGTGGAGAGGATGAGGGGTCTATGGGTGTGAGGGTGAGGAAGAAGCTTTGTATTTGTATTAATTCCAGCAACACCACCAACACAAGGGCATTTTTTTCTATCAGTGATACCACCAAGCACAGGTGCCATTAAGACTCAGGGACGTGTTTTCCTTTCAGTGACACCACCAACCCTGGAATATTTTTCCTTTTAGTGACACCACCAACGATGGGGCATTTTGCCTTACAGGAAATTTGTAGGAGAAAAAAGCCCCTGGGATAGTACGGATTGTAATAATAGCATGGAATTGTCAAAAAGTACCGGTATATAAAAATAGAAAAGTATATTTATTATAGATCATGATAATCACAATATACAAACAATTGGAAATTTTCATACAAAGTGAATTCACCAATATACAGAAATCCACCCGAATGCTGGAAAAAAATCACAACAAACAGGGGTGGTGGTCTTATCCATTGTGATTGTGATTCTTTGGAATTGCATAACAACTGATTTAGCTTCATTCTTTTCTCTTTAAACATTTTTCCTTACAGTGACAACACTGACTCAGGGACATGTTTTCAATTCAGTGACACTGCTGATGCAGAATATTTTTTTTCTTTCACCGACACCCCCAACCAAGGGACATTTTTCTTTTGCCACTATTAATTCCATATTTCTGCACCAATTTTAATCTTTTTTCTGGTATTAGTTCAATGCATGCCACCAAAATCAGAAACATTTTGGTGCTCAATCCCTTTTTCCACTGAAAAGGGCGCAAGATGTGTTCAATAGGTGGGGGGAGTGGGGTGTTGGGGGTGCAGCTGACTACAGAACTTGTGTCCTGTGCTAAAAATAGGATTTATGATTTGCCAGTAAAATCTATTTCTTGAAATAAAGTATGGAATATGGGTTTCTCCCCTGTGTTCTTACCATCTACCAGTGGCGGTGTGGCCATAGAGGGCACAGAAGTGCCGCCCCCTCTCTCCTGCACCGCCACTGAAATACAATACATAGATTTATGCATTCCACTATTCAGATGGCCGACCCCCTGGTGAGCACCGGCCATCTGAATAACGGCAGCTGGTTGGCTTTGGAAGTACCTATCAGAGCCAGCGGCCTGATTGGCTGAAGCGTCATCGAGGGCGGGGGAAGACATCAAGGGATAGTAAAAGCAGGATGGCTGACCCCAGAAAGGTAAGTGCCGTCGGGGGAGGGAGGGGGCATTTTACAGGGCACAGTGGCAGCATTTTACAGGGCACAGTGGCTATAATTGATGGGCACAGTGGCTTTAATTGATGGCACAGTGGCTACAATTGATTATTGATGGGCACAGTGGCGACAATTGACGGGCACAGTGGTGACAATTGATGGCACAGTGGTGACAATTGATGGCACAGTGGTGACAATTGATGGCACAGTGGCTGCGTTTGATGGCATGGCACAGTGGCTGCATTTGGCATGGCACAGTGGTGACAATTGATGGGCACAGTGGTGACAATTGATGGCACAGTGGCTGCGTTTGATGGCATGGCACAGTGGTGACAATTGATAGCACAGTGGTGACAATTGATGGCACAGTGGTGACAATTGATGGCACAGTGGCTGCGTTTGGCATGGCACAGTGGTGACAATTGATGGGCACAGTGGTGACAATTGATTGCACAGTGGCTGCGTTTGATGGCATGGCACAGTGGTGACAATCGATGGGCACATTGACAATAAATGATGGCACAGTGGCTGAGTTTGATGGCATGGCACAGTGGCTGCATTTGATGGCATGGCACAGTGGCGACAATTGATGGCACAGTGGCGACAATTGATGGCACAGTGGCGACAATTGATGGCATGGCACAGTGTTGACAATTGATGGCACAGTGGCTGCATTTGATAGCACAGTGGCTACATTTGATTCGCACAGTGGCTACCTTTGATGGGCACAGTGGCTACCTTTGATGGGCACAGTGGCTGCGTTTGATGGGCACAGTAGCTGTGTATGATGGGCACTGCAATCGTTTTTGTTTTTCCTTTGTTTGCGTCCCCCCAAAAATTTTGAGCACCAGCCGCCACTGCCATCTACTTATTTCATGCTACAAAACTGAGTCTAGCTGTGAGTGGGAAAGGGTGTCTCCGCAGACTTAAACTTTTTTTCTCAGTGTTCAATCACCTGAAGTTAGCTGCATACATGACTACAAATCCTGTTTTTTTCCAAAAAAATGATTTTACTGGTAAGTCAAAAAGTTAATTTTAGTTTTTTCAAACAGTGTTTGCAGCTTGTATATAATATTATCAGCAGGTTATTTTTTGTGGCTTTTTTTTATTATTTTTTATTAAATAATCATATAAATAGCTAAAATAGGTTTAACACTGGAGAGATCATGAGGACCCAAAAATGCATCGGAAATGTATTTTAGTGTTTGCAGAGATTATCCACAATGTTACAGTATTTAAATGATTGTAGGTTATTCCCTTTTTCTTGCATCATGTCTTCTTTACCATGCATACAGTTTCTGTAAAAGGAAAGCATAAAGAAATGTATTAAATCAATGCTAGGATTAGTTAGTGAGTATGCACAATGATTACCAAGATGTTGACACAAGCACGAAGAAAGTATTCAAATCAATATTAGGATTAGTTAGTGATTATGCATAGTGATTACTGAGAAGTTGACACAAGCATGAAGAATGTAGCTAAATCAATGTAAAATAACGACAGACAAGACATCGTTCCGTCCGTCGAGGCTCTCTGCCGGCCGTCGAAACACCCGCCCGTCGGGAATGGCAACCAGCCATTTCCAGGCGGGCCATCGAGGAAATAGAGAGCGTGCTCTCTATTTCTGCTCGAACGGGAAGCTCGCCGAGGTACACACGGCCGAGTCCTCGCTGGAATGCACATTCCAGCGGGGTTCTCGCTGGTTTTCAGCGAGAACCTCGGCCGTGTGTACGCCGCCTTACAGATCTTTTTTACAGAGCCATAGATTTCCTTATATTTCTTAAACTGCCCACCTGCCAGCATGCAGAAAAAACAGTGGTGGACAGAAAGCCAGCTGCATTGAGTGGCAGGAATTGGCACCTTTATCATTTAATTATTAAGGCAGTATTTAATCAGAATGTTATTACTGGGTTTTAAAAGATTTGAAAAACATACCTTTGCATGGAACGTTTGGCATAGTTTTAATAATCCCTTGACAGTCATTATTCTATATTAAAGAGGTAGTAAAGTCATGTATCTAAAATAAAAAAGGTGGTTTACCTTGCAGGTTTAAGTCATAATGTACTAATATGCAGACTTATCTGCAAATAAAGCCCTCCAGCGCAACACTGTCACGGCTCCCCAGGCACTTCCTTCTTCGCCCGTGCTTCCTTCCGGGTTCTGTATCTTCAGGCTGTCTGAATGGCCGACATGCAGTGACATCACTCCTGTGTGTGCACTGGATTTACATCGCTGCTGCAGACAGAACAGGCCATGAATGTAGTATGAGCTGCTCATGTGTGACTCAGATCACTTTACAGGGGGGAGATTTATGGCAGGAAAAACCACTAGGATTTTAACAAACATGACTTTACTACTATTTTAATTAGAATTACTGTTTTATGTATTCTGTAACATCTGGTTAAAGGTCAACTGTACAAATTGTTTAAGGTTGAAATTTTACTCTAACTAAACAGAAAAATGTGCACATATTGTACAACTGTAGAAAAACACAATTTGCATAGTCCAGTACTGGAGTTCACAATATGTTCCCACCACGTTAACTGCTACGTCTTCTTTGGGAATAAGCAGGTTCAATATGTATGCAATAGATATACTAAACTGCTATTTAACTTTGTTATGATTTATGACCTCTTGGAGTCCAACTGCTTTCTCCAAAGTCCCCAGATCAACTTTTGCATTCTTTGTTTTGAAGAACAACTCTTGCTTTTTTGTCTGACCACATGCCTATTCAAAGTCCTCCCCTCCCCTGACTTCCTGTACATCATATCCTGTAAAGCGCTTCCTCTTCTTAGCTCATAAACTAGTCCAACTGGTTTGTTTGCATATCAATAGGGGGAGCCATAGCTTTTTAAAACAGCACATGGTCTTAAAAGTCTAACTGTGCTATAAAATCACCCCAAAAATGTCCATAGCAACACATTACACCTTTGATTTTATGACATTTGAAAACATTTTTACTTTTCGCATGCTGCTTTAAAACCTTGGTCCAAGAAAGGGCAAAATAAACCACCTGTATTGTAAATGGGAGTAAAAAAAATCCCTTTCGACTCCCGTATGTTCTAGGTGATCAGACCTTTGTCCCTGGAAATCTGCAACATTCATTTAAACAGAGTTAGCATTGTCCTTGGCAGTCTATGGAAAGAAAATTCCAGATGAAAGTCCATTATCCTCCTGGTCATAAGGAAATGCTCAGATGAAAGTCTACTCCAATTCAGCCACCATCAGGAAATAATCTGCATATTCTTCAGGTTCTCATCTCCTTTTGTGGTCTTCCTCATCTAAGCCTGGTCATCTGCTGCCTGCTCCACCTCTTACTGCTCAGTAGGGATGAGCTGCACGTTCGATTCGAATGTATGTTGGACTCGAACATTGTCCGTTCATATGATCGACGAAATTCGAACAAAACGGTTCGTTCGCGCCAAATTCGAGTGACGCGCAATGGCCCATAATTCACTGTGGCATTGCGCGCTGATGATTCACCAAACATGCACTATGACCCTGCATGCTTGGCCAATCACAGCGCACAAAAAACGGAGAGCCATAATTGGCCAAAGCCAGGGTGGCTTTGGCCAATTATGGCTCAGGGCTTTAGCACACGCCCCACACTATATAAGGCCGCCTGCTGGGCGGCCTCGTGTAGTGTGTTCCGGCGCTGAACTGAGATCAGTCAGAGATACAGAGAGACAGTCTTTTTATATAGCTAGATAGAGCAGGCAGGCTAGTCAGTTTAGCTTAATTTACAGTGTGTAGAGGATATATATACATCCCTAGGAATTGTACATATATTTATACACTGTATAGCTTAGCTAGATCAGTTCTTCGTAATTTACTGGTAGGCAGGTGATTGTGCTATTTTTAAAGACGTTATCACATGTATAGACACCCAGCAGGTACAATATTTAAAGAAATTTTTCATATTTTTTTTATTTAAGCATCATTAAAATCACTGCTCCTGGAGCAGTGATTTTAATAATGTTTAAATAAAAAAAAATGAAAAATTCCTTTAAAGATTGTACCTGCTGGTAGAGATGTAGAGAATGGTTCGCCCGCGAACTATTCGCGGCGATTTTGGCATGTTCGCGTTCGCCGCCGCGGGCGAACATACGATGTTCGACCCGCATTGAGCAAAACCCTCTACCTCACAGGCAGACACATTTCAGCCAATCAGCAGCATACCCTCCCTAGTAGACCCTCCCAAAGCATCCATGTTAGTTCATTCTGCTGCTGGATTCTTAGTGAGAGGAGGGATAGTTTCTCTGCTGCCGATTGCATAGGGACAGTGTTAGCTAGGGCTCCTGAAATCCATTCCTGGAAGATTTATCTGATCTCTGCTGTTATAACAGCACTCCCAAGTCTCAAACAGCCCTTGTTAGGGCTAATGAATCAGCAACATTTTTTTTTTATCAGTGCTGCGAGACTGTAATATCTTTTAGTCAGATAGATAGAGCAGCAGCTTAGTTGTTAATCTTACAGTGTGTAGAGAATATATATACATCTCAACAGTTGTACATATATTTATACACTGTATAGTTTAGTTAGATTAGAGGTGTGGGTTGCTGTGCTATGTAAAGGGGTACAGTGTTGCACGCTGCTGTGTAATATACAGGGATCCAGTGGTGCAGGGTGCTGTGTAATATAAAGGGATCCAGTGGTGCAGGGTGCTGTGTAATATCAGGGATCCAGTGGTGCAGCTATTTAAAGGGGCCCAGAGCTGTGGGGTGCTGTGCTAGTTAAAGAGTGTTGCAAGCTGCTATGTCTTCCAGTACTCCAGTTCTTCATCTGATCTCTGCTCCTTGTTAGGGCTAATGAATCAGCAATCATTTTTTTTTAACTGCAATTTGTCAGGCCTATAGCTTCTACTCTGCCAGCCTCTGCCAGTGTCACCAGTGCCACTCAGATCTGGTGGCACAGTACATTACATTTTAAAAAACACTAACTGCAATATAGAATAGCAGTTAGTTTTCTGCAAGTATTTTTTTGTCAGGCCTATAGCTTCTACTCTGCCAGCCTCTGCCAGTGTCACCAGTGCCACTCAGATCTGGTGTCAATTGTCAAAGTACCTTGCACAGTACAACTAAACTAATATAAAAAAAATGACAGGCAGAGGCAGGCCACCCCGCAGGGGCCGTCGTGGTCGTGGTGCGGGGATTCCCTTTGGCCCTAGAATATTACCTAGTGTTCAGAGGCCACGTACCCTGAATTTGAAAAGTTCTGAGGACATAGTTGACTGGCTAACACAGGTACAGCTTACGCTGGGAACCTTGACACACCATCCTCCTCCAGTCAGCTTCGGGCACCTCTCAAGCACTCGCCCGCCTGCCGCCACCATCAACACTAGCATGTGCTTTACTTGATCTGTCAGAGGAGTTATTTACACATGATTTGGAAGAAATTAATGATGCGCAACAATTATTGCCAAGGGATGTAGATAAATGGGATATGTCTCAGTCAGGCAGCATTACAAACATGGACGTATGGTGTGATGATGATGATGTTGTACCCGCTGCTGCTTCCTTTGCTGAGTTGTCAGATACAGTGAATCAGTTGATGATGATGGACTGTTTGCGGTTGTTGGCGCTGCGTTAAACGGGGAGTTTGGTCTGTCAGAGTTTGGTCTGTCACTGTGAACCCTAACCTTGTCTGTAACCCTAACCCTAACCCTATCTGTAACCCTAACCCTATCTGTAACCCTAACCCTAACCCTATCTGTAACCCTAACTCTAACCCTAACCCTATCTGTAACCCTAACCCTAACTCTAACCCTAACCCTAACTCCAACCCTAACCCTAACCCTTACAGTGCCTGATAGATACAACATCAAACGTGATGTTTTAAAGCACGTTATTCCAAAAAATTTAGGGATGTTAGGTGATTTATGCCCTTTATGGATTAAAAACAGACTCTGCGACAACTACGTCATTTTCCATGGGAGTTTTGTCATGGATCCCCCTCCGGCATGCCACAGTCCAGGTGTTAGTCCCCTTGAAACAAAACTTCGGTGGCCAGAAAGAGTCCCTGTGTGTTTTAAAATTCGCCTGCCCAAAGTCTATTCGCGAACATTTGCGGAAGTTCGCGTTGCAGTTCGCGAACGGGAAAATTTAGGTTTGCGACATCACTACCTGCTGGGTGTCTATAATTTGCCTGTGAAAACGTCTTTGAGAACCCGGGTCTTGCCCGAGGGAACATGTATCAATGGAAAAAAAGTTTTAAAAACTGTAGTTTTTTTCAGGAGTCCTGCTCCTGAAAAAACAACCGTTTTTAAAACTTTTTCCCATTGATACATGTTCCCTGGGGCAAGACCCGGGTTCTCAAAGACGTTTTCCAACAATAACTTGAATGTTGGTCTTTAAAATTAGCACTTTTGAATTCGAACATTCGAGTCCCATAGATCAAGATTTTTTAATGGCCGGTCTGTTCGATCGTTCTGGTGCGATCCGAACGCGGGGGTGTTCGGCTCATCCCTACTGCTCAGTACTTTAAAAGAGTAAGAGACTAAGCAGATTAAATGTCCTCCGTCCTGCTGTGATAACAACATAGCTCACTGCTCACATTTCTCTATCTGCCCATTTCTAACTGCAAAACTATTGTAGGGTGCCCACTGTTGCCTTGTAAACACTTTCACAGAATGACGGAAAGGCATAGATTGATCTCCAGCAAAAAGAATAAACCTGCAGGTTTCTCTGCTGTGCTGTGCTGGGAACACTGGTCTGCTGTTGTCCAGTCTTCACAGCATGGCAATCTCTAGCAATGTGCCCCAAATTGAAATGGCCACAGAGTTAATGTGAAGGATATGGGGTGGGGAAGCAAGGCTATGCAGCTCCTTGATTGGGATAAGTACGGGATTGGTCGGGTTTTATTAAGAGAAGTCAGGGGAAGCCTAATGCCGCGTACACACGGTCGTTTTTTGCGATGAAATAAAACGACGTTTTTTAAAACATCATTTAAATTGATCGTGTGTGGGCAAAACGTCGTTTTTTGTCTTCAAAAAAACGACCAAAAAAAAATTCCAACATGCTTGAATTTTTTGTGTCGTTTTTCAAAACGTCGTTTTTTGTTTCACAAAAAGTCACCGTGTGTAGCAAAAACGTCTTTCAAAACGACGTTTTTCAACCCGCGCATGCCCAGAAGCTAGTTATGAAGCGAGCTTCAATGGAAAAGAGTGGTGAACGTAACCTCGCTTTTTGTGAAAAAACGATGGTGTGTATGCAAAATTGTCTTTGAAAAGTGACGTTTCAAAAACGTCGTTTTTTACTTCACAGAAAACGTCGTTTTTTTCATCGCAAAAAACGACCGTGTGTACGCGGCATTAGTGAAAACTTTTGCCAAAGATACAATTGTCCTTTAATTATCATCCAGCCTCACTAACACTTGAATTTGAAGCACCAAAATATTTCTTGCTTTTTGTTTCTATTCTTCTTATTATAAATGGTTGAAAATGTTGTATTGCTGTAAATTATTTCACTTGCTTTCTGTTTCAGGACCAGGGAATGATAATGGCAAATCTGTGCTTGCTATGGGGAAAAAACTGCCATACAACAGCCTTCATCCCATTCCGGAACCTTTGGAAATACCTATGTTAACCTCCTGATCATTTGTTCTTTAAAAACAGGTACAGCATGTTCTTTTTTTTTTTTTTTAGCATGTTCTTCTCAGTTTTTCTTCAAGGTTTGAAAATTAAATGTTTATTAATTCTTATCAATTTTCTTTAAATATTCAGTACAGACAGTGTAATGCCGCGTACACACGATCGGTTTGTCTGATGAAAATGGTCTGATGAACCGTTTTCATCAGATGAATCGATCATGTGTGGGCCCCATAGGTTTTTTATCCGTCGGTTAACCATGGTCGGTTAAAAAAACGATAGAAAAAAACGATCGTCTGTGGGCACGTCCATCGGTTAAAAATCCATGCATGCTCAGAATCAAGTACGCATGCTTGGAAGCATTGAACTTCATTTTTCTCAGCACGTCGTTGTGTTTTACGTCACCATGTTCTGACACGATCGGTTTTTTAACTGATGGTGTGTAGGCAAGACTGATGAAAGTCAGTTTCATCGGATATCTGATGAAAAAATCAGACCATTTTCATTGGATGAACCGATCGTGTATACAGGGCATAAGTGTAACTTGAAATATACTGCCATTGCAGGGTAGCATGACATAAGTAAAATATTACTCACAGTGAAATAATAGCTTCCTATAGTGTGTATATTTGGAATTACACAATGATATACAGATAATTGCCTTACAGTAAGCCTGTTGTACTCGGACATAAGAACCTGAGTAAAGACCTTGCATAAACAGGTGTTAAGCCTCGTACACACGGGCCAGAATCACATCAGGAAAAAAACGTAGTTTTTCAAAACGAGATTCTTGGAAAGAATCTCTTGCCACCCGAGTGTACAGACTCTCCTTTCAAAAGAACTGCGGTTCTCTTGAAAGGCAAGAACGTGGTGACATCATCGCTTATGACGAGCATGCACTCGTCACATTCGATGCCGTCGCTGCCATCTTGCTGCACCCTACCTATGCCTAGGAAGCTACAGCGCATGCGTCAAAGTCATTTCAAACATGCGCGGGTTTCCACGGCGACCAAGTAAGTATACACACTCTCGGGTTTCTCGGCAGGAAAACTGCAGAGAATCCCACGACGGGAAAAGAGAGAACATGTTTTCTTGTCGAGAAACCTGAAAGCCTCGAACACACTCTTGGTATACTCGGCAAGAAAGCTCTGCCAGCAATTGTTCGTGCTGGTTCTTGCCGAGTAAACCGAGCGTGTGTACGAGGCTTGAAGGAACGTAAAGCTGTCTGTGTAAGCATATACAAGTGAAAAATTATTCCTGTTAAGAAGAGATTACCAATTCTAAACTGAAAAAACCTCAATGGGAATGGGATATTTTAGGCAACAAAAATAGAACAACAAAGTCATAAAACAGTATAAATTTATTACAACATATAAATATATTAGAACAATATCAATGATAATTATAAAACTTTTAGAAAGATACTGTCCGTCGCCATATGCCCAGAGTCAAAAGGCTGTAGGCGTGCAGGACAGAATTCTGTCCTGCACGTCATCAGGCACACTGACGCCAATTGATGGGGCAAACTGATGGCAATTGATGGGGCACACTGACAGCAGTTGATGGGGCACACTGTCGGTAATTAATGGGGCACACTGGCAGCAATTGATGGTTACAGTAGCTGCGTTTAATGACACAGTGGCAGCAAATTATGGGTACAGTGGCTGCGTTTGATGGGCACAGTGGCTGCGCTTGATGGGCACAGTAGCTGCGCTTGATGGGCACAGTGGTTGCGTTTGATGGGCACTGTGGCTACAATTGATGGGGGTTTTTTTCAGTTCGTTTGCGCCTCCTTAAAAATGTTGTTATGTGAGGCTACATCACTCTAAAGCCTCGTACACACGATCAGCCCATCCGATGAGAACGGTCTGAAGGACCATTGTCATCAGTTAACCGATGAAGCTGACTGATGTGCCTACACACCATCGGTTAAAAAAACGATGGTGTTAGAACGCGGTGACGTTTACGTGTTTTTACACAACGACGTGCTGAAAAAAACGAAGTTCAATGCTTTCAAGCATGTGTCGACTTGATTCTGAGCATGCGCGGCCTTTTAACCGATGCTTTTGCATACTAACGATCAGTTTTGACCCATCGGTCAGGCGTCCATCAATTCAATTTTAAAGCAAGTTCTATTTTTTTTGTCCGAAGGATAACTGACCAATGGCACCTACACACGATCGGTTTGGACCGATGAAACGGACCTTTAGTCCGTTTTCATCGGTTTTGACCGATTGTGTGTACGCGGCTTAAGAGTTCCATTGTATATGAGTTTAAAGAGTGAAAAGAGCTGTTATAAACTCATCTATGCTGTCACGAATATCCAGTACAATAAGAAATATGAGTTAAGTGGAACAGTTCTATATCCATTATTGCTTTCTGTTAGAGCTTACCATAGCTATATTGGAATGGCGGGCCCCAGAGACCAATATGGGAGTAGGAAAGAGTCTCTCTCATAAAACGCTGTCTAGCAGGTTGAAAGGTGAAGTAATTGAAAGCCAAAGTATATATGACTGTTTGAATTGCTCTTTCTAGTTAAATAGGATGAGTAGAAGGCAATGTCATTTGAAACATAAGATAATGCCTCTCTAGTGAACTGATTTATATAGTGAGACGTGCCTGCTTGGTGGAAAGATGCTAATTTAAAATATTGTGTTTTGCTACTAAAAGAAAAGGCAGATTTGTGTAGAAAATACAATAAAATTAAGTATTAAATCTCTTGTGATGTCAAATAAGATTTCACGTAATTGTGATAAAAAGCACTACTACATTACTGTAAAGCAGCGCATCTGTAGCATGTATAGCACCTGTTGCAGCAAAAATTCAATTTCTAAAGAAAACAAAAGTCAAATCACATGTATATTGACTTTTTAGGGGAACCCCATGCCAAATTTGTTTTAAAAAAACATGTGGGGCCCCTCAAAATCCATACCAGACCCTTATCTGAGCATGCAGCCTGCTGCATGGGGAAAGTTGGGGCTTTTGGGGTGGGGGGGGGCTCTACCCTTCCAACCCCAAAGCACGTTGTCCCCATGTTGATGGGGAGAAGGGTCCCTTCTCCACAACCTTGGGCTGTGGGGGTCTGCGGGCAGGGGGCTTATCCAAATCTGGAAGCCGCCAGATCCTGGCCCCCCTCTATGTGAATGAGTAGGAAAGTAGGAAAGTGTCAAAAATAAATGAAAACAGTAGACAAGTTTTTGGCAATTCATTAAAATGTATTAAAATGTATTAAATGTATTAAAATAAATGAAAAACAATGTCCCCGCCACCACAGCCAGACCCAGAAAAAAAAACGCTTCGCCATTAAAGAAGGCTGACCACCTACTGCATGCTCTGCCGTTTGACAGTTCCTTTATAGGTAAAGGGGAGAGCCACATAGTTAAGTCACCTGTGGCCATGCCCCATCACAAACAGAGCCTGCAGTAGACGGTCAGCCTTCAATGAGCGTTTTTTTGGGGGGTGAAATATATATCGATAAATCGATATTTATTGTATTAGTAATCGATATTTAATAATTCATATTGATGAGAAAAGTTCCAAGAAAATCCGTTCAATTCTTGTGTAAAAACTCCAAAATTGATTTAATAATAAAATAGCAAATGTTACATAAAAATAGCATCAATAATGTGATTATTCTTAAAAATTAAGATTGAATCAAATATATCTTTGTGTGTGTGTGTGTGTGTGGCTATGTCAGCCTTCTTCCAAGTGCGAGTGTGAGTGAGCGTGTGTGTAGAATTCAAGAGACAGCATGTCTGCTCCTCTCTGCTTATATACCCTGCCCCCACCTTCCTAAAATAGGCTCATTTAACGTTCGTATTTGCATTGTGGTTCTACAAAAAACGCAAACTTCAAATCATTCACAAGAGTGGGGGTCATTCACTCTAAAATTCCTAAGGATGGGGCTGTGAGCTATGTGATTAGCTGCATTTAACTTATATAATACAAATTTCCTTTAACATCTAAATCAAAATATATATATATATATATATATATATATATATATATATATATATATACACCATAATAATACATAATCATAGAAATACTGTAGTCTAAAGAAAGAACTATATTCTTAGTTAACATAATAAAACGTTGTGTCTTTTGAAAAGGATGTAACCTTATCTCTTACGATGGGAGGATGGTAGAAGAAAACCATTGAGAGTAGTGGCAACCACATGCTAGTTCTTACCCTAGAAAAGCATTTGAAGCTTAAATGAACTATATACTTACATAATTCTAAAAGTTTATATATTTCACTTTTCCATACCCAGACACAAATATAAATATTTTAAATGTATCCAAGTTCATTATTCTCAAAGACCCAACTCCATTCATTAATTTGTTAATATTGTTAATAGATGAATATTAGATATTAGATTAACCAAAATCTTTATAACATTTCCCTCTCAAAATGATTAAAATCATGTTCTATCTACATTCATATTCAACTGCATCACATTTATATCCATTCATCAGTAGATCTTAAGATAATTGACTTGAATATATTCTCAATTTTAATTCCACATAAGGAAAAATGATTTCAGAAAACCTTCTGCTTCCTATACCATAAAAAAAATTTGTTTTTACCTTATTAATTTCTTGTCCCTTTTACCATAAATCAACCACCTTAATATTCCTAAATTCATGAATGTAACATTGTTATGCAATACTTTGAAGTATGAATGTCACTTCAGAAATATATGTTTCATATTTTTCCTCCTAGGTATGTTCAGCATATTTAACTATAATCCATACAACATTTCTAATAACCATGTCAAAATTTAGGCATAAAATATGTTCTTAACTTCAATTGTTAAGGGCATGTGGACTGGTATGGTTCAGGGGGGGAGGGGCAATTGGTCCCCCTTTCCTGGACTGCAAGGCTGCGTACTCGCATAAGTGTCTGGTATGGATTTTGGGGGGCCCCATGCCATTGAAAAAAAAATGGCACAGGGTTCCCCTTAAAATCCATACCTAAAGGGCCTTGTATCGACTGGTGGGGGATCCCATACCTTTTTTTTCTTTCTAGCAGCATTTATTTTTTCTTTTGATTATCAGCAAAGAAAGTCTGCAAGATTTGTAGAGAAGGACAAGGACGGCCGCACTCCAAAAACAATGTTGTTCCTTTTTATTATAACTGGTCACAAAACAAACATGTCACAGCAAAAAAATCAGATGAAAAAGCTGACGCGTTTACACTATCATACAGTGCTTATTCATAGATTTGAATAAGCACTGTATGATAGTGTAAACGCGTCAGTTTTTCATCTGATATTTTTGCTGTGACATGCTTGTTTTGTGACCATTTTTAATAAAAAGGAAAAACATTGTTTTTGGAGTGCGGCCGTCCTAGTCCTTCTCTACAAATCTTGCATATCATTGCAGTGCCGGCACCCAAGTGTTTGGATCCAGTCATCCAGTTCCCTGGGAATTTGGAGCGGTTAAACTCTTTTTCTCACCATACATTGGATTCAGTAAAGAAAGTCTGATGACAGCTGATGAATCATCTGTTGTTAAGAACGCTGCATCCGGCTTCTGGTCTCTGCTCCTTAACAAAATATTGACTTTGCCCAACACCCAAACTTTTGCTTGGCACAAACCCTTCGCCCAACACTACTTGTAACTTGAAAAGTTAACTCTGGCAGCGCCTGCTCCCACCCTCTATCTAGCACTGTGCTGTCTCACACTCCGCTCTGATGTACAGTTGGTGTAAGATAGGAGAGAGCTACCTACATACGGCTGTTTGTTGTGAAGTGGGCAAATGTCACTACTTGTGGGGGACAGAGAACACTTCTTTGGGGGGGAGTAAAAAACTATAGAGGGGCAGAGGACACTACTGTGTGGGGGGGGTGGTAGAAGACAGTGCTATGCAGCGGGGGAGAGGACATTACTGGGGGGGATGAGGTGCAGAAGACACTGCTATGGGGTGACAGAGGACAATGCTGTGGGAGGGGTGGGGGTAGAGAACACTACAGTGTTGGGGGGGTGCAGAGGACAGTGCTTTGCACTCTCACAGCAACAACAGACACGTGTGGAAATGCTTTTCTTCTATATTTTTTCTTCCTGTGTTTTTTTGTCTTTAATTTGTTAGGCCCTGATGCCATTCAGGCCTAGGGCAGAATGATGTGTACCTGGTCCTGCAGCCTCCTGGGATACTTACATCACATTTACCAGGAGGTGCAGTTAGGCACACAGAGTAGTGTGGAAGAGAGTCAGGGGGCGGGCCTGGGGCATCATCGGTAACTGGCTGCCTGCATCACAAAGAAACAGCTAACTGAGGAGAACTAAGTTAATGGCACAGGGCTATGTCTGTCACCCAAGCAGTGGTTTCGCAGTGGGAAAGTGCTGGATTCAGTGTGCTGGCGAATATATGTTTTGAAAAGAACACAGTACTACAGGTAAGGGGAGAAAAACAACATGAGATGGAGGGGTTAAATACTTTTTTCAGGATCAGAATTCTAGAACTCCGGTCAGCTTTTCATTATTGTCTATTTCTCTGTTGCAGATTTTCCTTCACTTTCTCTATAGTAAAAGGTTGTCCCAGAACATAAAATGAGGTGAAAATTGTCTAAGGCCGCGTACACACGAGGAGATTTATCCGATGAAAACGGTCTGACAGACCGATTTCATCGGATATGTCTCCTGGAAATTTTGGTCTGATGTGTGTACACACGATCAAACCAAAATCCCCGCGGACGGACATTGCGGTGACGTGGTGGTGACACCGAACCAGGAAGTAAAATACTTCCACACATGTGTCGAATCCATTCGGCGCATGCGGGGGATTTATGTCCGCTAACCAGCGGACATGTCGGACAGATGGGTTTCCAGCAGACAAGTTTTAAAGCATGCTTTAAAACTTTTGTCTGCTGGAAACCTGTCTGCTAGCCCGTACACACGATCGAATCTGTCCGCTGAAACTGGTCTGCGGACCAGTTTCAGCAGATATATTCGATCGTGTGTACGCGGCATTATGGATAACAGGAAAAACTGTTATGGGTTTGAGCATTTCCCCATTTATTTAAAATGCTTTTCAGATTTAAATGCCTGATTTTAACAGTCAATCTAGTGCAATTCAGCTTCATTGAATTATGTTACTATGTTGGGTCATATTTACCATAAGGCACTTACAGATAAGACAAGCTATAAATGTTCTCGTTCTTCCTGTTCAGTGGTGGATAAACCCAGCAGAAGAATTGATGGAGGTAGAGAGACAAGATTCTCTGTAGCTCAGACAACATGCAGCCATCTGCTCCTTCACCAAAGACGTTGATTACTGGAATGTAAAGTACAATAGCTGCTCAGCAAGTAAAGCAAACTGCTGATGCAATAATGTGCTTTTTATTCTATTAATCATTATAATGATCATGTGATATGTTTACTGACAAGGAGGCGATCCTGTACAAAAGGGCCTGATTATTTACACGTGCCTAGGGTTAAATTATCTACAGGCTTGGTTTTAATAATGCAACTTGTTTGGTGCATGAGTTTGTAATTGCAGCCATTCTCTCCTCAAATCAATATGTGAATAAATCAGGTGAAGGTCAAGCCTAGAGCAGCAAAGTTCCAGGGATGTCCCTTTTGTCTGTTCTAAATCTTTGCAATAAAGCCATAGCAGACGATGCAACTGCCATAGGGCCCAGAGTTAAAAAAAAAAACTCTACAAATTTAACACAAAAACAATTATGCCACGTACACACGGTCAGACTTTTGACCGGGGAAAAATAGAGAACCTGCTTTTTATCTAAGTATGTCAGAAATTCCAACGGAAAAAGTCTGATGGGGCATACACATGGTCAGAATATCCGATCTGACTTTTTCTATCGGAAATTCCGACCGTGTGTATGCGGCATTAGTGTTCTGTATTGCTAGAGTAAAAAATGTTAAAATGGTTTACATTCAGGCATATTCACAGGCAGTGTAGTAAAAAAGTGGAACATTTACTTGCTGTCTCCAAAAACAAACATTGGCTGTGACACATGTGCCCATTACCTGCGGAGAGTGCTCTTTAGAATATGGGCCATTTGCACCATTCCCCCCACATTGGGGTCAGAGATATTTTACCAATAGCACCCTTCAGGCCAGGACCCAGAAGAGTTTCTGGAGCCTCCAGAGTCAACGGTCTTCAAACTTTCTAAAAAAAAAAAAAAAAATAGAAAAAATATACTAATTGTATTTTATGTAATATAAAGTTACCAGAATGTTTAATATACATACATATATAGTCGCCCCAGCATAATATAAATATTAACTTAAAAGAGTTGAACTCAAAAGGTGAGACACCTGGTAGTTGAAAGTGACATTACTTGAGGATCTCAAAGTCCAGAGAACAGTTCATCATTAAGTGGTCAACCAATAGAAACCAGACACTTCTTGACATTTACTCCGATATGTGCAACCAACCTATGAGATAAGGACACATACCGTTTGGGCAGAACTTAGTATAACTTTATAATCTTATTGTGCGGATGGGTACTTAAGGGGAAGAAAATTAGATGAAAAGGATCAATGACTGAAGATCACTCAAGGATGACTCAGGACTGACTCCAACAGGGAGGGGCACACTGGCACACTAGCACCATGCATGAGGACATATTCTTATCCCATGAAGATCCATAGAAAGCCACTGCAGCCATTAGACGCTGGTCACTTGCAAGTAGGAAATAGACATTTTGGAATCGGTAATTATGTCATTTTGATTTTATCTTGAATCTATTGTTGTTCTCTAAAATATTGAAGTATTGAATATCTTGTAATTATGATTTATTCTCATTAATCAATAACTGGTAGATTTTTCTCTAAAGAGTACATTTTTCATTATATTTTTCTTTTTACATAGTTTCAATCAAATTGACAAAACAAACGTTCAATGTATTTCACATTGTTAACCACTTACTTACCTGCAGTATAGTAATGGTTGAGCGTGTGAAATAGAGGTTCTGTTTCATTGTCATTTACACAAGGTTATTGAGAATTTATCATGGCACAAATGTCAAGTGTACTGCATGCCCATTTTGGGACTATTTTTATTGATTTTCAAGTCGTTAATGTAACGCAATTGGTATTTTAATTTCATGTAAATATTCATATTTTTGTCAACCAATAAATGTAGCTATTATGTATTATCATACGTCTCGGTGAATACGTTTCATTTTATAGACTCTGTCATATGGATTGACTTGTATTCAAAAATAATTCAAAATAGATACTGTGCAGGTAAAAATGACCTTAAAAAAGCACAACAGGCTTAAAAGCAAAATGCTATATGTTGTGGAAAACTAACAGTACATCACCCTGAACACACCATCTCCTCCAAAATGGTGGTGGTAGCATTATGTTGTGGGGATGCTTTTCTTTAGCAGGGAGAGGGAAGCTGGTCAGAGTTGATGGGAAGATAGGTAGAGCCAAATACAGGGTAAAGCCTGTAAAGCCTCGTACACACGCTCGGTTTTCTCGGCAAGAACCAGTAAGAAAACTGCTGGCAGAGCTTTCTTGCGGAGTAAACTGAGCATGTGTACGAGGCTTTCAGGTTTCTTATCTGTAAATCTGGCCAGAATCTCGACGAGAAAAATAGAGATCCTGCTCTCTATTTTCTCGTTGAGATTCTTGTCTGCCTGTTTCCCGACGAGAAACCTGAGAGTGTGCATACTTACCTGTCGCCGTGAAAACCCGCGCATGCTCGAAATGACTTTGATGCATTCACGGTAGCTTCCACGGCATAGGTAGGGTGAAGCAAGATGGCTGCGACGGCATCGAATGTGACGAGCGAGTGCTTTTCGTATGCAATGACGTCACTGCGTTCTTGCTTTTCAAGAGAACAGTGGTTCTTTTGAAAGGTCTGCCTGTACACTCGGGCAGCAACTTTTTTTTCCTGATGAGATTCTTGCCCATGTGTACAAGGCCTTAGTCTGCAAAGACTTGAGACTGGGGCGGAGGTTTACCTTCCAGCAGGACAATGACCCTAAACATACAGTCGGAGCTACAATAGAATGGTTTAGATCAAAGCATATTAATGTGTTAGAATGGCCCAGTCAAAGCCCAAACCTGAATCCAAGTGAGAATCTGTGGCAAGACTTGCAAAATTCTGTTCACAGACACTCTCCATCCAATCTGACAGAGCTTGAGCTATTTTACAAAGAAAAATGGACTAAAATATAATTCTCTAGATGTGCAAAGCTGGTAGAGACATTCCCAAAAAGACTTGCAGCTGTAATTGCAGCGAAAGGTGGTTCTGCAAAATATTGACTCGGGGGGCGGAATACAAATGCATGCCACACTTTTCACACATTGATTCGTAAAAGATTTTAAACTGTTTATCATTTTCCTTCCACTTCACAATTATGTGCCACTTTGTGTTGGTCTATCACATACAATCCCCAAAAAATACCTTTATGCTTTTGGTTGTAACATGACAAAATGTGGAAAATTTCAAGGGGTATGAATACGTTTTCAAGGCACTGTATAGCTTATTATTATACAGAATATATATAGCGCCAACAGTTTGCTCAGCTCTTTACAATAAAAAAGGGAGACAGTAAAGTTACAATACAATACTAGAGGGATAAAAGGGCCTTTCTTACAAGAGCTTCAGTCTAATAGGGTGGGGCAAGTGGTACAAAAGGTAATAATACCTGTGAGGGATGTGCTGATGGAAGAATTAAAAGTGTATTTGTTAGGTTGGGCTGGATAGGCTTCCCTGAAGAGATGAGTTTTCAGGGTTTAAATGGCCGGACAGACTGGGGTAGAGAGTTCCAGAGGATGCTGAAGGATCTATAGAAGTCCTGGAAATGGATAAGAGGAGGAGATAAGAGAGCAAGAGAACAGGAGGTTTTGGGAGAAGTAGATGGTTTGGGAGATAATTTAAAGGGGTTGTAAAGGCTTGTTTTTTACTTTCTAAATAGGTTCCTTTAAGCTAGTTGGTTCACTTACCCTTTCCTTTCGATTTCCCTTCTAAAAGTTTTTTTTTTCATTGTCTGAATTTCTCACTTCTTGTTCCTCCTCAGTAAGCTTGCCCCCATCATTCGAGACGTTCTGGCTGGGGGCATGCTCGCCCCCTCCCTTGGGACTACCTCCCTGTGGGGAGACGCCGTATTTCTCACAAGATTTGAGAAATTCAGACAAAGAAAATTAGCATTTGAAAGGGAAATTGTAGGAAAAGGTAAGTGAACCAACAATACACTAGCTTAAAGGAACCTATTTATAAAATAAAAAACAAACCTTTACAACCCCTTTAAGACAAGGTTGGTGACCTGTGCATTGTTCTTTATTGCACACTGCTTGCCTTGCTTTTCTACCTCTGAGTCCTCTAGGGCCTGACCACGTGTGAGAAACTGAGCATCAAACAGAATCTAGAGAACCCCTGAGCCTTACAGCCCAAACAATACAGAATAAAAGAAGTCCCTCACATAAATTCATAAAATACAGAGTTGTTTTTTTTCATTTACTGCAGTTCTAAAATGCAGCATAGATTAAGTGCACAGGCCTGCTAATCCTGATCCTTAGAGATCTGTGTGTTGGCCTGTTGTAATATATTACATATCTAAGTTTTGGCATTACGTGAGAACTGCTCTTTCTGATACAGTGAGAACTAAATATTACGTGCTTAGGTATATAAGAAAATAAATCCGCATTTCAAAGTAGAAAATAGCACAGCCTTGTAGGATCTGTAAATGAGCTGAAGCACAAGCTTTTCATAATAGTAATAATAGTGTGACCCTATAACATTAAGGATAGCTATTTGGAAACCTTGATTTTGCAGCTTTTTACTTGGTTTGTCCTATTTTAGATTTCTTCAGAGTCTTCCTAAGGCTTCTTCATGCTTATCAGCCTAAGGTCCAAGAGACTAAGTGAAAAGTGATAATTGGATGCTTGGAGGGAAATTATTTTTTTGTGTCATCTTCTGTCATAGATGTTTGCAGGAATTTAACTGTTTTGCTATACTACCAGAGAAAATCATTTGTCTGTTCACAAGCTTTTAGTGTCACACAGCCAATGGTTTTGAAAGGCTGCCAAACTGAAGAGAATTGTAGCTAAACAAAATTTGGCAAAAACTTGTAGCCAGTAATTTTTTTAGAATTGATCTTTAATTTATTCTTAAAAGATATGTGAACGGACAATACTTTCCTATTAAACAGTTCTTGTCCTCCATTTTCTATAATTTCCATAATTCTAGTACCTTAAAGCGGAGGTTCACCCTAAAACAATGATATACCATTACATCCAGCATACTTCCGACATCTACAGTATGCTGTTTTTTTTTTTTTTTTTTTGCCGTACATACCGTTTTATTGTTATTTCCCCCCCGGCTTCCGGGTTCTGGCTCCCGCGGGAATGGGCTTTCCTATTCAGAGGTTAGATGATTGACGTCTGGTGTAAAACTTCCCCTGGCGCATAAGGCGCGTCACAAGTTTTCCATAAGTTTCCGAACTGCCAGTCAGCTATATATGGTGCCTGCGCAGCCAGCTCTACACGGCGGTCACAGGCGCCGTATAGCGCCGTATAGAGCCGACTCGCAGGTCTGTATCCTTAGCCGGTGTTGTGGCAAGAAATGACGCCCATCGAATAATGCCCACCTGTACTGCGCAGGTGCAGTGCTTGCGCAGTACGGAGCACTACGGAGCCGCCAAAAGTTTCAGGACATGAACAGTTGTACACGGCGCCTGCGCAAAGAAGACGACATTCTGCTAAATGCTCGCACACGCTCCCGATGTTCTTGCAACTCTGCAAGGGGCGGGTGTATTATTCATTGAATTCTGCAAGGAGTCTGTTCCATTTAAAGATGAGGCCGTATTGTATCATGATGGGCAGAGCTGATACGATGGTGGTGGATTTCTCAAAGGGGCAGATGAATCCATAATACATACGCCCCTTTGAGAAGTCCACCCTCATAGTATCAGCTCTGCCCATCATGATACAATACAGTCTCTTCTGTAGGCATCTGCCCCTGCGCATTATTCGATGGGGGGTCATTTCTCGTCAGAACACCGGCACCAACAGACTCAATAAATTGATTTGCAAGGCCAGTGATGTTGTTGGATTAGAGTTGGAGCCTTTAACAACAGTATTAGAGAGGAGAATGTTGTCCAAGGTATGTTCAATCATGAACAACTCCTCCCAATCACTCCACTATACGCCGGTCAGTCTGAGGAGTATCTTCAGTGATAGGTTGTTACAACCACAATGCACCACAGATCGACACAGGAAACAATTTTTGCCTGTGGCAATAAAATGATATAAATCTTCTTTGTGAGTGCTGGATGTGAGGATTTAATCTGGTGTATAATTTTTTTTTTATATTATGTTGGTATTAGATTATGTGTAATGATGTTTGTGTTATATTAGAGAAAGTGGTAAAATATGTGTAATTTGTGTACTGGAACAAACCATTTGGTGGATTATGGTGTGGGTTTGTTTTTCAGGGGTTGGGCTTGGCCCCTTAGTTCCAGTGAAGGGAACTCTTAAGGCCGTCAGCATACCAAGACATTTTGGACAATTTTATGGTCCCCTGTTGTGGGAACAGTTTGGGAATGGCCCTTCCTGTTCCAACATGACTCCGCACCAGTGCAGAAACAAGGTCCATAAGACTGGGGTGCCTTTAAAGTTCTTGTGCGTGTAAAGGCAGGATTCTCAATACTTTTAGGAATATAGTGTACATGCAGATTAGCTAAATGAATGGCTATAGGAATTTATAAACAGACCTCTAAATCACAGTTTGCTCTTTTCTAATGACCTTGAGAACGGCAGGCTGCGACCCACCAAAACATCAGCGCAGAAAAACAGCTTTACATTAATTCTATACTCTTTTGGAAGACCAATGAGTTTCAACTATATCCTGTGATATATTACAATAATTGTGTGAAGCAACAAGGCTGTATAATGGATTGATTGCTGGTATACTGTAGTAATCACATTCTGCGATATATCATAAATATATTTTCAGATAGGATTACTTTAAGATACTGATTAGTATTTAACATGCTAATGAAAAAACAGAGGAGCAGTTAAGCCATGGAGATGACAAGTGATGAAAAAAGGTCTGAACGATTCAACAGATTAAGGAAGATTTATGACAAGTGCCTGGGGTCAGTATAGGGAGCGTGGACCTCATGTCAAGGCTTTTCCATTCGCTGGGCCATCTGGACGCTGAGAAAAGAAAAGTCTGAATAGGGATGTGAAGCAGAAATGTGAAAATGTCAATAGAGAGAGGCGCATGTCTACTTATATAAGATACTTTACTCTAATACAGTATCTTAAATAAGTAAATGTGTTCCACAGGGATCAAATTAGCGCAAATAATGATTTCTAGTAAATAGGTGATTCTGCTAATTACAGCTAGAGCTGTATTTTCCAATAAGGAATTATACAATGCACATTTAAATTCACTTATACTGTTGACCAACATCACTTTGTGGGGAATTCTTAAATCTTGTGAAAATAATAGTGAGCTCATTTTGTTAAGCCAAGTACACACGGGCCAAATGTCGGGTGGCATCAGACAATTCAATAGAAACTGGCCAACATTCAGCCCGTGTGTAGCCTGTGTGCAGCCGATCCTTAGGAAGCCGGCCATTTGGTCAGCTTCTGTCGAAGGGGCATGGCGGAAAAAGGTCTGCGGATAGGCTCCTGATGACAATGGCTGAGAGCACTGACCAGAGAACACGATAGCACAGCAGGGGAGATCGCCCTAATAACATAAGATAGTTAGTACAGGGGCTCTTCCAGAGCTGTTAGTTTTTTTTTTTGTTCTGCCCTTTCCCTCTTACATAAAAGATTAAAAAAAAAGATCAATTAACTGCTAAGTAACTGTGCTTATACCAGAAATGCAATCACAAATAAGTGATAAATTGGGTGTTTTCCGTGCCAATAATAATTAATAAAAATTCCCAAAATAGGATTGGGAGTACAAAATAAAAATGAATATATAATGTGGAAAGCTGCTCCTCAAGGTCCAGTGATGAACTGTGATAGTGGTGTGTAGGTGGGTGAAAAGAGGGCGCTATGTATACCTAGAAGGTGACTATATAGGCTGGTAGGGGTACTGTGCCTATTGCTGGAAAAATTGATGACAATCAAGTGAGAGTAAGAAATGTGATATATAATCATAGAAATATCACACAAGTGTATTATATCAGTGTACTGAGACTCCACTACCACATGTGGGTAGTCCAGTGAATTAGATGCAATGAAACAAAATCAACCAATGCAGTGAGTTGCATAAGCCTCGGTGAATAAGAAAAATTAGGAAAAAATCAACAAATGCAATAGTTACATATGCCTTAATGAATAAAAAAATATAGTGCGGTGACAACTTAGTAAACATGACAGAATGCACAATGCAGCAATAAATGTGGAGTAATAATTTTTTATTGGGGAGTACTCCACTTCTTATTTATTGCTGCATTGTGCATTGGTTGATTTTGTTTCATTGCAGCTAATTCACTGGACTACCCACCTGTGGTAGTGGAGTCTCAGTACACTGATATAATACACTTGTGTGGTATTTCTATGATTATATATCACATTTCTTACTCTCACTTGTGCTGCAAAAACTCAAAATACTTCTAAATACAATAAATAATAAAACATGCCTTTGCATGTATGAAATCAAAGCAACACTTCAATAAATGTGTGACTGCCCAGCAGATCACCAATCACTTCAAACAAAAGTAAATTTGCAAGGAGATCTCTGCTGTTCACATACCCTCCACGCTTTACACTTCATGCCCACAGGTACAATCATTACTTCCCTCTTTCAATCCCACCACTTTAGACAAGATTGCTAAACTACTTGCTAATGTCCAGCTAACCACATGCCCTCTGGATCCTGTCCCCTAGCAAATTTTACGTTTACCCTCTGGCTCTATTGTACACTCTCTAACCAACATCTTCAATCTTTCCCTCTCCTCTGGCATCTTCCCCAACTCTCTTAAACATGCACTAGTCAGCTCCATAATTAAAAAGCCCTCACTGAACCCAACTAATCTTAACAACCTATGCCCCATCTCCTTATTCCCCTTTTTATCCAAACTCCTTGAACGTCTGGTCTACAACCGACTGAGCGACCAACTTGCTGAGAATAGCATTCTTGATTCCCTTCAGTCTGGATTTCGTCCCCAACACTCTACAGAAACTGCTCTCCCAAAACTAACAATCTACTAACGGCCAAAACCAATGGACACCATTCTGTACTCCTGAATCTTTCTGCTGCTTTTGATACAGTTGACCACCCCCTCCTCCACAGAGAACTCCACACCTTTGGACTCTGTGACTGTACTCTTTTCTGTCTCTCTTCCTACTTATCCACCAGCACCTTTAGCATTACTTACAATTCTACTTCCTCCTCTTCTCCATCTTTCTCTGTTGGGGTCCCCCAAGGTTCTGTTCTTGGACCTTTCCTATTTTCAATCGACACCTCCTCTCTGGGTCAGCTGAAAGTCAATGGCTTCCAATACCATCTCTATGCTGACAACACCCAAATCAGTTTCTATACCCCTCAGCCCACTCCCTTCCTCAAACTCTATCTATACAAAACCAAACTTATAATTTTTCCTCCCCACGTGCCCCTTCCCCTGATCCTGCTGTCAAAATTGATGGCACAACCATAAGTCAATCCCCGCATGCCAAGGCCGTAGGTGTAGTCCTGGACTCTGAACTCTCCTTTAAGCCCCACGTCCAATTACTGTCTAAATCTTGCTGCCTCAACCTTCGCAACATCGCTTCTCTGCCTTTTGGCTAAGATCAAGTGTAGTATCTGTTCTTATCAGTTGTCAGAGGAGCGCTGAAGCACCTCCTATATATGGAGGGTGGATGCAATCCAATGACGTCATTGCACCTAGAAAAATGGTTTCAGCAGGGACTACGCCGTGCTGCCCAACAGATACTGGGGGCCGGCCTATGGTTGCGTCTGAGCCATCTGGAAGGGTGCTCCTGGTGAGGATGGGTGGCACTTGGTCTGTTTTTTTTTCAGCCGAGTTCTAGTCCAGCCTTCTGGCTGGCTGGTGTAAGTGCTATCTCTGTCAGCGATCCGGTAGGAGGAGCTGGTAATGCCCTGTGATGAGTCGGGGTAGAACCATGCAAATCTGCTGGGTTGACGGGGGGTCTGGAAGGGCTAGTATTGGCGGAGGCTGCTAACTGGAGCAGCATTCTCCCTAAGAAAACCTTGAAGGGCTCTCTAGCTGGCAGGGGTGGAGGGCTGCACTGGCCATTCGGGGGGTTGGATTTGGAACGGAAAAGCCTATGGTGCATGTGCCCCTGGAGTGGCAGTCCAGCAGTATCTGAGAATCACTGTGAGTGAGGGTCACTTTGATTTAAAGATACCATGGTCACTGCACCAACAACACACTTTTTTTAGCACCTGCCTCCTGGGCCGGGCCTTTTGGCTAGGACCGGAGACAATTTTTTTCCTGACCGGATGGCCTGGTAATTGTACAACACAATGACCACTTCTTTCACTCTCCTCTCCACTATCCCTTTATCCCACTTTATTTTATTCATTAGCCTATTTGTCACGTTTTTGGCTTATTTTGTTTGTGCACGTTATTTGTTCACTGTGAGATTAGTAGGGTGCTGGTCCTCGGGCCTGCCCTGAACGTCTTGGGAGTGGGTGGACATGGCCTTCTGGCTTAGTTCACCTGCTCTCATGGGGTCTCCCTTCGGGGGAGCCCCACCTAGTACTGGGAGGGTTCTGTTTCGGCAGACCCTCCAAGGAAATTGGGTCCATGTCGGCTTTGGTTGCTCGGACCACAGTACCTCATTCCCCGTCTGGAGCCTAATGCCCCGGGGGATCAGGGTTTGGGTCCTTTTTCACAGGAGGACCATTTGACGTTGTACCTGTCTGCACGTTTTTGTGACCACTCTTTATGTGTGTGCACATTTTATCTACACCGGGTGAAGTTTTTTGGGTGTGTTACACACGCCATAGGCTTTTAAAAAAAAAAAATCTTTGCAACATCTCCAAAATACGCCCCTTTCTAACCAATGACACAACAAATCTACTTATGTTGATAAAAGCCTTCTGTGTGCATCAGCCCCCCTCAGCCCCTCTAATACATACCTGAGCCCCCTCTCTATCCAGTTATGTCCACGAGTCCCTCGACTGTGCTGGACTCTCACTCCTAATTGGCTGAGAAACAGCAGTGGCACCATTGGCTCCTGCTGCTGTCAATCAAAGTCAGTTAGCCCATCAGGAGACAGAGGGGGTGGGGCCGAACCAAAGCTCCATATCTGAATTGACACACGCAGCTGCAGCTCAGCTCAGGTGCCCCCATAGCAAGCTGCTTGTTGTGGGGGCACTCGACAGGAAGGAGTAGCCAGGAGCAGCAAAGATGCACAAGAGAAGAGGGGATATCCTGTGAAAATCCACTGCACAGAGCAGATAAGTATAACATGTTTATTATTTTAAATAAAGCAAAAAAGCAAGATTTTACAAACACTTTAATTTGCATGTTCAAATTTTATAGAAGCAGTAAAAAAAGCTGGTAAAAATAAAAGAATTGAATCTGTTCTTTGAGGATAGAAATCACAAAGCAATCGTTATTTCTGTTGGCCATGTGTTGTTTCCATAATTTTTATAATGTGATTTAGGAAATTACAGGGTCAAATCATGTATTCGGTGCATCCACTTTGATAATGTTGTATCTACCAAAACTTTCTTTCAAGCAATTTACAGCTCCTGTTACTTCATGTGGAATTACTCAGAACATACTATAAATATAAACCTCTGAAACAAATCAAATCCGTGTTACTTTGATACGCATCATGCATATGCGTAACCAACTTTAAGTAATTGGTCACTGACCTAATTTTTGCAGCATTGTCTGTCCTAAAGCACATCTCCCTGATTGCATGCATGCTTAACTAAGGGCAAGTAGTCATAGCCATAGGAATTTACAGTGACTATATATAGACATACATACACACACTATATATATATATATATATATATATATATATATATATAAATTTATTTTTCACCATTTCAAAATCCACTTTTTCAGGATAGACTTATAAGTATTTTATTTGATCTTTAAATCCAGCTCTTGTCTGAATATTTTCATATCTCCAGAGAAGTAGTATTCAGTTAGCGGAACGTATGACCTTTCCAAATACATTCATTTGTAGTTATTCATATTTACTATTATACACAGAACACAGGGAATCGCCCTTATTACTGACAATAGCTGATAACAATTTGAACAGAATAAAATAAGTCTGACACTACCTTAAAAAATATAAATTTTAGGCAAGTACAGAAATGAACTCACAAATAAAACTATTATGTATTTACTTCCCTTATGTTTGTTCAGGCTCATGAATATAACAGCCAGTATTGATAGACTTGTATAAAGGGGCAGTAACCTGGTAGCATTTGTTACTATGCTTTGAGGGAACCAGTATAAGAAGGAAAGTGGTCTCTTCTACCATAAACCCTTATTGCCTTTTACACACGGTCGGATTTTTGACCGTGCAAAAGTCCGCCGTGAGTCCGTCGGAAATCTGACGGAAAGAAAGAGAACAGGTTCTCTATCTAAGGTCTGTTGGACTTCCGACAAAAAAAGTCAGATGGAGGCTACACACGGCCGGACTTTCCGAGAAGAAAGCCTTATGACTTTTTTCTCGGAAAGTCCAGCCGTGTGCACGAGGCATTAGGGTACTTTCACACTGGGACGGCGGATTCGTTAGCAGTAAAGCACCACTAGTTTTAGCAGACCTTAACACCCGTTAGTTGGCGAAGAAGGGGTTAATAGCACCCATGCTGCAGCGCTTCTGAATCGCTTTTCAGGTGCTTCTGAAGCGCTGCCCATTCATTGCAGTGGGCAGGGGCGGTGTGGGATCAGATGTTGACTTGTGTGCTAAAATTAAACATGTGGTTCTCCCAAATCTCCAGATAATCAAAGATTCCAGGTTCTTACTGGAAATACATGATCTTTATGTTGTAAAGAGATCAAATGAAGGGTCAACCTCACTGATCACACAGCAAACCTCCAAGTGCTTCCCCCTCAGTATTTTAACATCCTAGAATGCATAGCTGACATCGAAAGTAATAGGAAGAAAATGAGCCAACATAGAGTAATATCACTGAAACTCCTTTTTTTAGATAAGAAAATGTACATACAAACATCTCGTGTATAAAAGCACATAACATCACGCCATTGTACTTCGGCCGTATGTCCTTTCCTACATGTTTCGTCTACAATAGGACATCTTCAGGAGACATATAGACGTGCTCATACCTTTTTTGGGTCTTATGTGGGATTGTGCATTGTTTTGAAAGCTAATCATTTTGATTAGTTTGTTTATCAGAACCATGCAGCACAATTTCTTTTTGAGTAACATTAGCATAGTATTGTATGTTTGTGTGCATTATTTAAATTAATAAAAGAAGTAAGAAAAGCAGCAGAAAAAAATCTGAATTATACATAATGCTAAAAAAAACACAAATACAAAATATTCCATCATGCTCTTCATACAACCCAAACATTTATTCACTGTGTTCATTTAATGGAATACATTGTATCACTTTATAATTGTGTTACTACATGTATGGACTGATAGCATGATTTGTAATACATTGGTTTCCAAACATGAGCTGTCAAGGACACCCAAGCCGATCTTGCAGAATTTGCAGCCGTTGAGTTGCTCGCCATGCTCAGAAATAGCTGATCAGGAGTTCTAAATCATCTTTATTGGCGTGACACATAAATAGATAAATTTTCATATGAAAAACTGCTTTTAAATTACAGCGTTGAATGGTTCAGTAAAATGACAGAAACCAGGCTTCTGATATTTATTTTCCTGCTCATGTAAGCTATAAATCAGCTGCTATTTACGTAAATAAGTACTGTGATGTGAGGTTACAGGGAACAACATCTAAGGGACCTGAAACATACATGTGACTTCTAAACCACTGCTGTAATTCTTTCATTTCACTGAAGAGCAATGTAATTGTCTTTATTTGGGAAAATAGTGATGGCATGCATACTGTATTAAAGTATATTTGAGAAAGGGGGATATTATTCTTTTAAAAATGGGTCTCGTGCAAAAAAACATTTTTTCCCTTATGTTTTGGAACGTGCAAAATCGAAATGACTATTGAAATCAAATCATTTGCTGTGGAAATATAGATTTAAGGAGCTTTTCAGATCATTTCTTTCACTTTATAACTTGTGCTGAAAGAAAGTAAGGAAGAATCTGATTGTGTCTGACAGACGGTTCTTATTTTAAGCTATAAATGATGCCAAGCTACAGTGCAACATTACATAATCACATAAGTCATCGCTCTTTTGTCTGCAAAGCGACACAAATGCTTCACTAAGCACTCCTGTGTACTGTGACATGGAGATCAAACCACCCTTAAGGTCCCGGCGTCTGGATCGTGTCTCATTTAACTCCCATGCATATGTTATAAAGGAAATTAATAATTAAAATATATATATATTCTATACACTATGAACATAAACATTAACCTTTATAGAGAATACAAGAACCTCCCACATGCACAATGTTTCAGATCACCAAATCTTAAAGTATATGAAAACACATTTACTAAAAATCTTTTTTAGCTTTAACATGTCATTTCAAAAGTATTTTTTAATAATTTTTAATCTGTAGTTTTTAATAAAATAATTATTGGTGATACTACCTCAATGTTTCTAGTTTAACAACCAGTTTAGTTAAAAAATTACAAATTTTGCTCATCGACATACTTGATGTGGATAAAGAATCGATCCGAAAGGGTGGTTGCACAGAAGTTGATCAGTAGACTTCTGTACAACCAGCCTGCCCATACATGGATCAAAATGTGTCCAATCCCTGCTGAACTTCAACTTACATTTAAATAACACCTGGTTATCCTGCCCTTGGGGTCCACTTGTTACCCCATGGGTTCTCAAAAATTGTTTCCCTATTTAAAAATGAAAGCACAATCAGCCATCCCAACACATATTGCCCAGGAATGTCCCTCTATTGTCACTACTAGTAAATGGTCCAGGCAATGATGTTTTATTTGATGTCAGATCAAGTGCATGTAAACAGATTTCGATCTAATTATTTCTCTGGTCCTGTAGGGGTTAATACAAATCTAGCAAAATATTGAATTTAATTGAACATATTTATTTTATGGAGTAGGAAAAAATTGTCTCCTATCTCTATTTTTATCACAGTCTCATGAGACGAGAGCTCTAGAGAAGTGAATACCCCGAAGCATAAACTGCTGGGTGCGTTGTGTAGTTCTGAAGTTCTTAGCGCTCCATGATTAATTGTTTGAAGAACTCTACAGACTTGTCCTGATGAGGATTTAAAGGGACAAGATCATATTTCTAATATATAATATATACTGTACAGTGTATTATCATATATTACTGAATATTTCAACAATAAAGTGAAGTGCAGAGATCCACATAACCTCTTAGCTGAAGTGAGGTCATCTTACAGTATATCTAGTTGGTTATTGTTGGCTACATCATTACACTTTATACATGCTATTTAATCCCCCACACACTTTCTGAAATAGTTGATCTCAATAGCCCTATGGAATTTATTCTGTCTGTTTTATCACAGATTCCTTCAATAGTGGAGAGGTTGGCTTACTGTATGCACCTTAGATGCAACCTTGGCTGATAAAAACTTCCTAGAAGGTTTACTATCTTTTCTTCTGAGGTTGGTTCTTTATCTTTTATTATTTTAGGTTTATTGTTAATTTTCCTTGATACTCAGGGTACATTCTCTTCTTTTAACTGCTATCATATTTAGCACAATGATTGGTATTAAACTGTTACAAACAAATTAATAGATAAAGTGGTGATTACCTAGAATACCTTCTTTCAACAATGTCATTAGCTGAATATTTATAATAAATAGCGGTAATTGTTATAATAAATAGTGATATGTTATAATCCAAAATGCTTTGTACCTCTATTAAACTGAACTACTAGATCAGTGGTTCTCAACCTTTTAGTGGCCTGACCTCTTGATACAATTCTCCCAAGTTGTGAGGACCCCTAACAGTAAAATTATTTTCATAGCATGGGTTGTCAGCACCCAAGGCAAGAAAAGTAATTTGCGCCCCTAACCCATGGAAATTTAGCGCTCCCTGAGTCCCCTACACTCGTACAACATTATACGATGTACCAGTCTTTCTCCTTGTTCTCCTTTCTTTCCCTTTTATCTCTCTCTATCCTAACTTCTTGTTTTTTCCCCCATTCCTCTCTTTAACCGTCTTTCTTGTTTTTTCTCTTATTATTTCTCTCTCTTTTTCTTTCTTCCTCCCCCTCTTTTCCTCTCCCTCCTATGTATTCTCTATTTTTATTCCTTCTCTTACTCCTTGGTGGGGGGGAATGGGGTGAGTTGCAGTGCTGGGGGGAGTTCTGATCAGTCAACTTGGGTGCTCTTGATTAAGGTCATCTGCTGATCTGAGAACTGTAGTGGGGCCTTTTAATGGCAACTCTATTCACAGGTAGTGTTACACACTGTGTCTCCGACTTTGTGGTGTCTCGTAGCAGTGACACCTATGCTGAAATCAGGAGATAGGGTCTCCTCCTGCCCCTCCCACCTCACAATCCTCACCAGTCAGCAGACCTCTAGTCTCTGCCCCCCAGCCATGCTGTGAACTGAATGGGTGGCTGTGAAGAGGCTGAGTGGGTGGCCGTGAGCTCCAGAACACAGCCTAGCTAGGTGGCCACAGGCTCCAGAGACAGCCCTGCTGGGCAGCCGCAGAAAGGCTGGGAGAGAGGTGCAGGCTTCAGGAACAGCCAAGGATTTGGTGACCCCTGGCAAATCATCATTTGACCCCCGAGGGGGTCCCGACCCCCAGGTTGAGAACCACTGTACTAGATGTATTGTTCTTTACTGATACCATCTATTATGTATACCTGATGAAACTTCAATAAAGGATAGTCTTCAAAAAATTATATAAAAATATAGCTAAGAAAGTGATAAAAGAGTTAATAAAAATAGTTAAGAAGGGGATCATGTTTTGGTAAATCTAGGCATAACAGTAATTAATGGAGGTTGAAAAGGGAAACCTTTATTGATATATTTATTAAGAACAGAGCAGCAGATATACTGTATTAATTAATAGAAAATCAGCTTACACACTGGCAACCCTAAACTGCAGACAGTTTCATACTGCTAATAGTGTATATTTATAGAGGTTAATGGACCAAAAGGGAAAAGAAGAGAGATTTGTTTACAAAAGAAGAATAGTCCCCAAAATATAAGACATTTGGAAGCTATTTGAGCAAATATGGCTATCCTGTGTGTATATACAGTCATGTATACATACAGTGCCTTAAAAAGTATTCATATCCCTTGAAATGTTCCCAATTTTTCTACAACCAAAAACGTAAATGTATTTTATTGGGATTTTATGTTAATAGGCCAACACAATTGACACATAATTGTGAAGTAGAAGGAAAATGATAAATGATTTTGAATTTGTTTTACAAATACATATCTAAAAAGTGTGACATGCATTTGTATACATGTGGGGGACATAGAAAACGTAGAAGGGGCTCTGGTCAGATGAGACCAAAATGTAACTTTTTGGCCTAAAAGCAAATGCTATATGTGGTGAAAAACTAGCACTGCTTATCCCCCTAAACACACCACTCCCCACCGTGAAACATGCTAGTGGCAGCATTATGTTGTGGAGACGTTTTTCTTTAGCAGGTGCAGGCAAGCTGATCAGAGTTGTTGGGAAGATGGATGGTGCCAAATACAGGGCAATATTAGAAGAAAACCTGTTAGAGTCTGCAAAAGACTTGAGACTGGGGTGGAGGTTCACCTTGGAGCAGCACAACGACCTTAACTGCTTGCCGACCAGCCCCTGCAGTTATACGGCGGCAGGTCGGCTCTCCTGGGCGAGAGCCCATAGCTCTACGTCGGCACTTCTGTGGCTGCTAGGGGGCGATGTGCCCCCCGCTCGCCCCCGAGTCCTGTGCGCGTGCCCGGCGGGCACGATCGCCGCTGGGCACACGCGATCGCTCGTTACAGAGCGGGGACCGGGAGCTATGTGTGTAAACACATAGCTCCTGGTCTTGTCAGCGGGGGAAACGCTGATCTTCTGTTCATACAATGTATGAACAGAAGATCAGTGATTTCCCCTAGTGAGGCCACCCCCCATACAGTTAGAACACACCCAGGAACACACTTAACCCCTTCCCCACCATTAGTGTTAACCCCTTCACTGCCAATGGCATTTTTATAGTAATCCAATGCATTTTTATAGCATTGATCGCTAAAAAAATGCCAATGGTCCCAAAAATGTGTCAAAAGTGTCCGAAGTGTCCGCCATAAGGTCGCAGTACTGAAAAAAAACGCTGATCGCCGCCATTACTAGTAACAAAAAAATAATAAAAATGCCACAAAACTACCCCCTGTTTTGTAAACGTTATAACTTTTGCGCAAACCAATCAATAAACGCTAATTGAGATTTTTTTTTATGAAAAATGTGTAGAAGAATATGTATCGGCCTAAACTGAGGGAAAAAAAAACGTTTTTCTATATATTTTTGGGGGATATTTATTACAGAAAAAAGTAAAAAATATTGCATTTCTTTCAAAATAGTCGCTCTATTTTTGTTTATAGCGCAAAAAATAAAAACCGCAGAGATGATCAAAAACAACCAAAAGAAAGCTCTATTTGTGGGAAAAAAAGGACGCCAATTTTGTTTGGGAGCCACGTCGCACGACCACGCAATTGTCAGTTAAAGCGACGCAGTGCCGAATCGCAAAAAGTGCTCTGGTCATTGGGCCGCAATATGGTCCGGGGGTTAAGTGGTTAAACATACAGCCAGAGCTACAATGGAATGGTTTAGATCAAAGCATATGCATGTGTTTTAGAATGGCCCAGTCAAAGTCCAGACCTAAATCCAATTGAGAATCTGTGGCAAGACTTAAAAATTGCTGTTCACAGAAGCTTTCCATCCTTGAGATATTCTGCAAAGAAGAATGGGCAAAAATGTCACTCTCTAAATGTCTAAAGCTGCATGGTAGAGACATCCCCAAAAAGACTACAAGCTGTAATTGCAGCGAAAAGTGGTTCTACAAAGTATTGGGGGGCTGAATACAAATGCATGCCACACTTTTCACGTGTTTATTTGTACAAAAAAAAAAAACATTTTTTTTTTTTTTTACAATTTTCCTTATATTTTTCCTTCCACAATTATGTGCCACTTTGTGTTGGTCTATCACCTAAAATCCCAATAAAATACATTTACCTTTTTGGTTGTAACATGACAAAATGCGGACAATTTCAACACTTTTTTTTTAGGGCACTGTACATACAGTACAATTACAAAACCATATAAAGAAGCAAGGTTTTTAAAATATTAACTCAGGCCTCGTACACACGGCCATTTTCCTCGACAGAATCCATCAAGAAACTTGGTGGCAGAGCTTTTTTGCAGAGGAAAACGGTCGTGTGTATGTTTTTCATCGAGAAAACTGCCATGGAACTCGATGAGAAAAAAAGTGAACAAAATCTCTTTTTCCTTGTCGGGAGTCTCAATTTCCTCGTCGGGCTGGTTTTCGACGGGAAACATGTTCGTGTGTGTGCTTAGAAACCCGCGCATGCTCAGAATAAATTATGAGATGGGAGCGCACCTTCGGTAAAAGTAGCGTTTGTAATGGAGATAGCCCATTTGTCACTCTGTAACAGACTGAAAAATGCAAATGTCTCCTACCAAACTTTTACTTAACATGCAGCAACATGAGATTAGCAAAAGCAGCCCCAAGGGTTGTGCCAGTGGAATCGAACTTCCCCTGCCGTCGTATGTGTTGTACGTCACCGCGTTTGAGAACGAGGAGATTTGGTCTTGACTGTGTGTACACAAAGAAAGCTTGTGAAGTTTCTCGACAAGCCTAACAAGGAACTCGTCGAGGAAAACGATGTTTCATTTATGACAAGTTCCTCGGTCGTGTGTACGAGGCCTGATACTAATAAAATTGTATAGGTTAAGTCAATTTTTTTTATGGTTATAGCCAAAAAATAAATAAAAAACATTGAAAAGAGTATACATTCTCTTTAATAATTTCTTCTGGACCAAATGAAGCTCATACAGTACTATACATGTACTGTATAGGAGTTCAAATGCACGATGTGAAGACAGCATTCAACAGTCTTTGTAGCAGGTGTTGTCAGCTAAAATGTAATTAAAATAATAAATGGTCTTGATTAAAATTGGTAAACATTTAACCTGTCATTGTAATGATAGCAGTTCTCTTGGGTGCTATATTTTACTGCCCTTGCATAGTAAATCTTCTGTAAAAGGACCCCAGGGATATGTCAGGATATGAAGTATATTGGATTACTGATAGCCGATTAAGGTCCAATGCCTACTGCACATTCAAATGAAGAGCCAAAGGTGAGGTAGAAAGAGATATTGTTTTTTAAATATACAGGTGATAAACACATAAATACATAATGAATGTCCATCTAATAAAAACAGAATTCCAGGAAAATAAATTAATTATTTAGACCAGGGATCTCCAAACTACGGCCCTCCAGCTGCTGTGGAACTACACTTCCCATGAGGCATTGTAAAACTCTGACATTCGTAGACATGACTAGGCATGATGGGAATTGTAGTTCCTGAACACCTGGAGGGCCATAGTTTGGAGACTCCTGATTTAGACCATTTAAATTATTTTAAAAAAAACAGCCTTTGTTGTGAAACTCATCTTTATTCTACAGTTGTCCCCACAGTACAACCTTTTCACCACTAGCTGTCCTCAATCTTTTGGGGTAAGTGACAGCCAGCGTCATTCAATTCACCTTCTAAGTCCAAGCTGTCATGAACTAGAGCCCTGATAAAATTATGCTACTGCATAGGTGAAAACAGAGAGAAAAAATAAAAAAATAAAATAAAATATAGCCACCACGTCAAGGATTGGTTACCTGTAATGAATTTTTGGGGTTTTGGGTTAAATACTGCTTTAAGTATGTGGTGTACACTAAACTGTAATGCGCAAGTTAACCACTTGCCGAACGCTGCACCCGATATACGTTGGCACAATTGCAGCGGTGGAAAAATGGACGTACTGCCGCGCTCTCCGTGACCTTGCCCGCAGGCCCTGAGAACTTGATGTTTGCCGGCGGCTCGCGATTGTGTCACGGAGAGGCAAAACGGGGAGATGCCTAAGCAAGGCATTTTCCTGTTCTGCCTAGTGACAGGACAGAGATCTACTGCTCTCTGTCATCAGGAACAGTGATCACTTTCATGTCACTTGTAGCCCATCCCCCCATAGTTAGAATCACTCCCTAGGACACACTTAACCCCTTCATCGCCCCCTAGTGTTTAACCTCCCTGGCGGTATGATTCTGTCTGGAATTACATACCAAAAGCGGTACAATTATTTGCATGGAAATTTGGCGTTTTATACTGTAGGCCTGCAATTCTTAGGAATAACTTGCTTAAATCTGTCCAAACAAGACATCCCGGGTATGATAAAGTTTGATAAACAAAATCATAAATTTTAATATAATAAATAACTATAAATAATTATAACAAATAATAATGTTATTATAATAAAAAATATTCAATAATGTAATCAACTCAAAATCACTGAAATGTACTCAGTTGCAGAATTGTCGCTGTCATTACTTTTTTTTTTATGACGAATTTCCCCACAAATCGCTATCGCTCAATTCTGCAAGTGATTATAATTTATTATCGCTGATTTCTAGCTGATCTAAAACAATTTTTGACATAAAGGGACACTTTTGGTTGCTATGGACAATCTACAGTTTGCAGGCAGAAAGAACATTTTTTTATTATATAAAAGAACATGTAGGACACTGGGCAGACCACTAGGGACAAGGGGGGGTGTGTATTTTTTACATACAGTACTGTAATCTATAAGATTAAAGTATACTGTATGTAATGTGTTTGTTTACATTTTTGAATATGGTGCAGTCCTCCGCCCCCGTGCGTCGTAACGTCGCAGGAAACGGAGATCGACGGCACACGGGGACAATGTGTGAATCGAGCGAGCACCCGCTCGCTCACACAGCGTGGATGCATCGCTGGATCCAGGAACAAGGTAAGCCAGCGCGCTGCAGGCTCTGCATAGCTACCCCGAGCGTGACTCGGGGATACCGATTTCAGCAAAAAAAAAACACCCCGAGTCACGCTCGGGGATACCGCCAGGGGGGTTAACCCCTTCCTTGCCAGTTTCATTTACACAGTAATCAGTGCATTTTTATAGCACTGATCGCTGTATAGATGTCACTGGTCCCAAAATAGCTTCAAAAGTGTCCAATGTGTCCGCCATAATGTCGCAGTCATGAAAAAAATCGCAAATCGCCGCTATTATTAATAAAATAATGATAATAATAAAAAAAAATCCCTAAATCTATCCCCTATTTTGTAGACCAATCAATTTACGCTTATTACGATTTTTATTACCAAAAATATATAGAAGAATACTAATCGGCCTATGTTGCTGAGGAAAAAATATGGGGATATTTATTACAGTAAAAAGTACAAAATATTGTTTTTTTTTCAAAATTCTATATGTCATACAAAAGGACGTCAATTTTGTTTGATTACAGCGGCGCACGACCGTGCCATTGTCAGTTAATTCGACGCAGTGCCTAATCGCCAATGGCCTGGTCATTCAGCAGTCAACTCTTCCGGGGCTGAAGTGGTTAAATGTGTCTACCAGCTGTTAAAGGTCTGCAGTTGAAGGTTTGATCTGTAGTAAAGGAAAATAATAGCTGTTTCTAGTGCAAAAAAACTGCTGAACTCTTAAGCCTCGTACACGCGGGCCAGAATCTCGTCAGGAAGAAAACATTGTTTTTCCTGACGAGATTCTTGGCAAGAATCTCTTCCCGCCCGAGTGTACAGACACTCCTTTCAAAAGAACCGCTGTTCTTTTGAAAGGCAAGAATACAGTAACGTCATTGTGTACGACAAGCAGTTGCCGCCATCTTGCTGCACCCTACCTATGCCTAGGCAGCTACCACGCATGCGTTAAAGTAATTTCGAGCATGCGCGGGATTCCACGGTGACAGGTAAGTATAAACACTCTTGGGTTTCTCGGGAAGGAAAACAATGCCAATCTCTATTTTCCTCGTCAAGATTTTAGGCAGTTTTCTTGACGAGAATCCTGAAAGCCTCGTACACACGCACGGTATACTCATCAAATAAGCTCTTGCATGGTTCTTGCCGAGTAAAACGAGCGTGTGTACGAGGCTTTTAACTCACATAATAAAAATGGGATATGGGACCCCTACCTGGAACCACTCGGGGGACTACAAACCTTCCATTACTGTCCCATGCTGTGCACTTATGATTGATCCCTTTTCCTAGGAAGCTTTATCTGCCTTTGTATTTGTATTCCTCTTGATTTAGATTGTGGGGAGCTCCGCTCTCTTTGGTGTAACATACTATTTTGTTTTTTGTTTACAAAAGTTTTTTATTGAGGTAATTGAATCGTACATATATAAACAATAGTACAAAACCTGAAAGTCAAATATCGAATACAGTAGTAGAAATAAGATAACAAGGTATATGTGGTAGTGCATTATTATAAGTCCAAATATATTACAAGCTGTTATTGAATAATGGAAAAAGTGGGTGATAGTGGATTCATTGTGTTAAAGACCAATAAGACCATTTAGCGTTAAAGATATGCAAGGTATCATTAAGGGTGTGGTAGATCCTGTCTGAGATTTTCGGCATTTCCATCCTGTCCAAAACCTGCGACCATAATACTGTATTAGATCTACAGTTGAGAGCTATCATCCATTGGATGGAGCTACATAGCGAATGAAACAGCCTGTTGCAGGGGGGAGGAACGTTAGGAACATTGGCATACAATAGGCAAATCTGGGGGGTGAGAGAAAATTTATGTTTAGGGGATCTTTCAAACCTATCTGAAGCATCCGCCCAAATTTGGGCTAGGTGAGGGCAGCTCCAAAAAATGTGCAATAATGTACCCTCCACCCGGCAACCTCTAAAGCAGTCAGAAGGGATTATTGGATAGAAGGAATGGATTCTGGAAGGAGTAAGGTACCAGCGGGAAAACAGTTTCAGTGGCGTCTCTCTGAAGGAGATTGCCCTATTACTCTTCCGAAGATTCTCTGACATGGAATACCAGATGTCAGTGGGGAGAGTAAGTCCTAAATCAGATTCCCATTGTAGCATTGGTTTAGATTTGTCAGGGGTAACATACTATTTTGTTAATGTTCCTGACTTGAATGTTGATTCACTGTATTCTACCCAAAAACGTTACTACATTCTTTGTGATATAAAATGAAACATGGAGTCTGGTTGCTTTGGGAAACAATTCAATTTTTACTGCTCTCATTTTCCTTTGCAGGCCCTTAGTAAGCTGCATGAATATACACAGAAGAAGGATATGAATATTCTGGTAAAGGATTCATTTGAGTCTTTCTGTGGGAGGATGGTTCTTGTCCCTAAGAAAAGTTCAAAAGAAATAACCTGATAATTAAAATGCACTCCATTGTTTAAAAAGTCTGCAAATGAATATGTGTGTAGTGGAACTTGGTGACATTTCTCCTGTGTGTCCCCCGCAATCATCTTATGGAGACACAAGCTATTGAAAATAGTGAATTGTGCTGAGACAAAAATTACAATGGGTTAAATGTTTTTGAATCATAAGGCTTAAACTATTAAAAGTTTAACAAAAGCTTAGCACAAAATTCATCCCTGTATACCACTAATGCTGCGTACACACGAGCGTTTTTTATGACGAGAAAAATGCAATTTTTTAAATTGCATTGGAGCATTTTTCTCGACGAGAAAAATGGGCGATAAAAATTAAGAACCTGCTCTATTTTGTTCTTGACGCTTTTCACATCGTTAAATACAGTCGTGTGTACGATTTAACAAGGGGGGAAAAAATGCGCATGCTCAGAAGCAAGTTATGACATGGGGAAATTAGCAAAAGCAGCCCAAAGGGTGGCGCCATTTGAATGGAAATTCCCCTTTATAGTGCCGTCGTACGTGTTGTTGTACGTGTTGTACGTCATCGCGCTTTGCTCAAGCATTTTTTTTCACGATCGTGTGTATGCAAGGCAGGCTTGAGAGGAATCACGACAAATCACGTTGAGAAAAACCTGTTTTTTTCCATGATATGAATAACGGTGGTGTGTACGCGGCATCACATTTAAAGGGGACCTTCGGTAATTTTTTTCATCTTTCCAGCTATTAAATATTCTGTCCTTGTTGTTTTTACTTTGGATAGTAAAACTTTTTTTTTCTGCCAGTAAATACCTTATACAGCCCACTTCCTGTTTATAGTCTGGTAAAAGGCCTAGGCTTATGCCATCATGCATAGCTCTATCTCTCACTGTTGTCAGAGTTTTCCAGGAAGGGAGGGGGGTGAGTCATAAGAGGGTCAATAAGAGTTGTAGAGCTGGAGATGTGCCTCTGTGTGTCTGTGTAAATCCAGGAAGTGAACAGGCAGCAACTTTAGCTGCCCTCAGTTAAAATGGCTGCAGCCAGACTTAGTGGAGGGAGATTTCTGCAGCGTATTTGGCAAGTAGAGATTCACAGTATATATAAAATGATATGCAATGTGGTTGGAGGGAGACTTCAGAATGGCAAATATGTTTTTATTATTAATTTCATGAGCAGTCTGCAGTTCCTCGTTAAGGTAACAAGAATTTGAAGCAAATTCTTTGCTGACCCCTGATTACCATGGTCAGTTAATGTGCCTCTGTCATCCGCTGCTCTCCTCTCCCCCTCCCCCCTGCCTGTTAGCTCAGGTGTAAGTAGTATTAATATTAGGAAATCCTGTAATATGCTGTTTTACAGGATTATATTATGTGCAGTGTGCTAAATACCTTATTTACAGCGCCGCTGGACACTCACGTGACCTCACACTGCTCTCTACCCGGCTGATGTCAGCGGATAATCTCGCCCCCCTCTGCAGTGCTTGAAGAACAGAAGGAGAGCTCCGGCGGTGTTGTAAATAAGGTATTTATTGCAATAATTTTACACAAAGACACAAACAGCCCATGATATAATCCTCTAACACAGCGGATTACAAAATGTTGTAATGTTGACTTTACAACAAGCGTAGTCAGGAGCGTAGTCAGGAGCAAAAATCATGAACAGGGATCGGAAGTGAAGTCAGCCAGGCCAAGTCATACACTGAAGCACAGGAAGGAACACACTAAAATAATTTAAACCACGTAAGGGCAAGGGGGAAATTATCTAAGCTTCTTAGGTAGCAAAAAGGGTCTGGCTGTAGGCTGCAATAGTGAGGCAGGTTAATGATAACCAGGTGAGTCATTGTGGTACCAACATGTGGCTAGTAATAACCGACAGCTGAGCAGCTTCTAAATACTGAAAGAAAAGACCTGCTCGTTAAAGAGTACAGCCATTTTGGTTGAGAAAAAAACATTCCACTCTGGGTGATCTATGTACATTTAATACAAAAAAACTGCGCTTATCAAAATAGATCGTCAATTGGCAACAATGTAACAATCCCTAATGGGTTAGATGGGGAGGCAGCAGCTCTTGTGCCAAAGCACTAGAGATAATGTAACAGGAAAATAAAAGTTTAGAGCTGAGCCTTAACACCCGGACTCGATGCAGTCAAAGAGTCCATACACATAACATGCATAAATAGCACAATCCTTTAGCCAAAAGATAGTTAAAAAGTCTCTGTAGATCTTGATTCAAGATGCAAATGTAGCAATCACCTCTGTGCTATGAAACACACTTCGCTCCTCAATGTGGCCCACCACCAGAGATTTAAGCAGCTTACCAGAGGAAAATATGTTACCAGCAGTCGGCTATGACCCAGCCGTTGTCCTATGTAAACTTAATGTTGCCGGCCGGCGAACGCATCAAAGAACCCCTCCTCCAGAACGTAATGATGTCACCGCACGTCCTTCCAGACACGTTTCGTAGGACAACGGCTGGGTCATAGCCGACTGCTGGTAACATATTTTCCTCTGCAAATTGAAAAGGAAAGGTCATTTTTAATAACATTCAATTACAATTTGTTGCAATTGTATACGCTATAATATTTTTTCTTTGTTTGCTATGTTTTTGCCCCATGAAAGTGGAGTTACCCTTTGTCTTACATATACAAGGTAGCCGTGCTGTGCAGGATCACGTACCTAGAAAGTGATCCTGCACTTTCGGGTCTGGGGCGTGCACATGCTGCCAATGGCCCACTCCTACTGTAAATATACACAGCGGGAGCTGATGGGAGGGTACCGCGGACTCAATGTCCACCCGATGCTTTGTTTCAGATGCAGAACATCAATCTGCCTATGTAAAAAAGGCAGATTGCCATTATGTCAGTACAGAAGTCATTGATCCTGTGTTCCTGTAAAGGAGGAACACCAATCCATGCCTTCTGCTTGTAAAAGTACCTCCCCCACTACACTGAAACACTAGTTAGGCACACATTTAACCCTTTGATCGTCCCTGATGTTAACCCCCTCCTTAGTACTGTAGTAGTGTCACTGGTCCCAAAAAGCGTCAAACGTGTCAGTTAGTTATTAAAGACAAATAGACTATGCACTTTACAAGTGCAGTTGCACATTTCAAAGTGCAGTTGCACATTTCAAAGTGCAGTTGCCCAAGAAGTTAGTAAATGAGGCAAAGCTTCAAATTGCAAAGAATACCTAATCACATGAAAGCAAGAAAAATAAACGCATTTTTGCTTGCACATGATTGGATGTTGGAAGTCAGTAGAGCTTCCCCTCATTTACCAAGCCCTGGAGCAACTGCATTTTGTAGAGTGCACCTGCACCTGCAAAGTGCACAGTTTATTTGCCTTTAGTAAATCAACCCATATGTGCTGCATGGCAACTAATTCTGGTGTAAATCAACCAAAAAAAATCTTACCTGTCCTGCCTATCTTTAATTCCTTGAAGCTACTGCTGCCAAATATTCTTATGCATCCAATACAGTAGATTTTAATTGGATGTGATTTATAGCAGAAAATAAAACATTATGTTTTTTGTTTTTTGTTTTTTAAACTTGTTGCTTTCGGTTATAGTACAAAAAATAAAAACCGCAGAGGTGATCAAACACCACCAAAAGAAAGTTATATTTGTGGGGGGGGAGACATACATTTTGTTTGGGTACAACGTCACACAACTGCACAATTGTCAGTTAGAGTAATGCAGTGCCTCATTGCAAAAACAAATTGCCTGGTCATGAAGGGGGTAAAGTGGTCTGGAGGTCAAGTGGTTAAGTAGCAGGGGTCCAGCCTCGACACCTTCTTCACCTAGTGGGTACTGTGTTCTGTTTTTTTGTGGTAGTGTACCTCTTTGCGCCAGCTACAAGGGAGACTCCTCCAGGGGGATAAAATAATAACATTTCAGTCCGCTAGGTATTCCTCACTCCCATGGCTTGTCTCTAATCAATTCAGCCAGCAACTCACCCTGAGCTAAGCTCCACCTATCCTAGATATAAGATCATGCCGGGAATTACCTAGCTCTTTCCCAGCCTGTCTGCAGGGAAACATAAGCAGGAGGAGCTTCTAGTCCTTTGCTGCTGGTTACATGTCCAAAAAAAAACAGCCTTTGAAATACAGAGTAAATATAAATAAGTAATATCAATAAACTGATTTTATATTAGCATACAAATATATATTTGCAGTTAAATCTTTATTATTTTGTGGAAATAACATGGTGTGGGTTGATCTCTGTCAATAACAAGTCACGCCAAACCAGCCTGTGTCTTAGAATAACAGGAAGGTGAAGCCCCCATCAATCTACATGTAATATCCTGCCTCCATTGTGTTTAGTTGGTAAGTGGGCATTTAGGAGGAGGGAGAGAGTGGACTGTCGTTTACTACAGTGGATATACCCACATGTGTGACTTTTTAGTCACATGGGCTGCTTAGATGTGATAGGGAGGAAATGCTCAGCATACAAACTCACTGAAAACTGAGCATGTGCAAAGTTGCCACCAGAGCTGCAATATCCCTAACTGAATTAGGGACCTGAACAGATGGTGGAGATAAAGAGCAGCAGGGCCAACCAGTTTTTTTTGTAGAATACAGAAAACAAATCTGATAGTGACTGAGTGAGTATAAACAGCATGTAATACATCATTTATTGATAGTTTTTAATGATATGGGTTTAGTGACATTTTAAAGGAAGTTGAAAAATAACAGACTCGCTGACCGGATCACTGGGCGAACATAAAGGAAAAAAAATTCTAAAAAAAGTGAATGCAGCCACCACACTTAATAAATGGTACGCTGCAATGTAATATACTTTTGTTTTTGAAATGATTGCCACCTGGAAAAAAAACAACCTTTAAACCACTAGAATCAGAGTCTGTACTGTCTCTGCCTTGGGTACAACCTTATCTGAAACCTCATCCCATTACTTCCTATACACAGTGACAGGTCACCCAGTAAACAGTGTTCAATTCATATATTTCTTGTAGACTGGAACGTCTTCCGCTTTCCTATTTATTGCACTGAACACCAAAATAATTGTCACATTTCTCTCTGTAGAAGTTTTGTGGCTTTGCATTGCCCTAGTTACCTGTCACAGCTGTAAAACTCACAGATGAAACGGAATGCAAGATTTCTTTTGGACTGTTATATAACAGCTTTTGTTACGTTAACAAAAGAACTCAAGGGGAAAAAAATATAAAATGCATTAATACTTTTGTTAATGTCATTCAAATGAAGTATTTCCCATAAAATAAAAAAGGCATATTTTCATATCTTTGTTATATTTTGAAAGCCTTCCATTTATTACAAGATGCCATGTATTTGCCTGGTGTGTTTACCTAAGAGTTGGTTTTAACCCTTTATTTTTTGTTTTTTAAATACCTGATCATGCAGCCTTCACACTTTCTAACTGAGTAAGACCCCTTTCACACTGGTGCCACCCATAGCATAGTGAGTTCACTGCTGCTAATGCTCTCCAAAGAAGTTGCTGGCAGGACTTTTTCTGACGCCCTGCCAGCACACCGCTCCAGTGTGAAACCTCTTAAGGGCGGATTGCAGGCGTTATTTTTAACGCTTTAGCGCCTGCAAAATGCCCTCGGTGTGAAAGAAGACCTAACATGAAAGTAATCAGAGCATAAAAAATTTTTTTTTAGAGGTTCGGAGGTCCCCAGAGGCCCGGAGGCCCCCAGGGCACCGGACAGCAACCCCCACTTTTTTTATTTATTTTTTATTAAAAAAAATATGTGTATATATATATATATATATATATATATATATATATATATATATATATATATATATTAATCATTATTATTATTATTATTAAAGGGCCCAGAGGTCTCCAGGGCCCCCCGGATGGCAAACCCCCCTTTTTTTTTTATATAAAAAAAATCATTTTTTTTAATATATATATATATTTTTTTATTAAAGGATTTAGAGGTCCCCAGGGCCCCGTGTGTCAGCCCCCCCTTGTTTTAATTTTATTTTTGTTTATATATATTTTTTAATTAAAAGGCCCAGAGGTCCCCAGGGCCCCGGATGGCAACCTCCCTTTTTTATGTATTTTTTTTATAAATGTTTATTTTATTTTTATTAAAGGGCCCAGAGGTTTCTTTTTATTAAAGGGCCCAGAGATCCCCAGGGCCCCGGATGGCTACCCCCTTTTTTATAAATATATATATTTTTCTTTATTCCCTTCTTTTTTTTGTTAAGGCCCACCCCCCCCCGCTTCTCAATTTGTGGCAGCCCCCCGCTTCTCAATTTCAGACGGCAACACCCCCCCCCCCGATTCTCTGCTCCAGGGGGCCCATGCCTGTGTCCTTATGGCGGCCCTGCGCATACCTCCCAACACGCACGCATTTTGGGGACTTTCCCGCACAGATCGCTTCTTCCCATGAAAGGGTTAATTTTCCCGCACTGCAGGAGGAGGCAGCACGGAAGCAGGAGGAACCGAAAGCGGTGTGTGGAGGACTGTGGCTGCTGAAGGGAAGAAAGCCGACAGCCGGGCTAATTACAGTCTGTGGCCCTGACTGTCGGCACAGGTGAGAGCCCCCCCCCCCCCCCGCTCAACAACTGCAAAATAGCCCCCCCCCAGGAGAGCCGTCACATTTCGTGCACCGGTGAGAGTCACCCCCCGCTCAACAACTTTAATGCGCACCCCCCCTCGCTCAACATCTTCGATCCTCTCCGAATTCTCGGCTCCAGGGAGCCCCTTCAACACTCAAGCCCAGGGGCCCCCACCACCCTAAGTCCTGCCCTGGTTAGCGGTAATCTGATAGAACACCTATGCAGACATCTTACTTCACCCAGCTACATCTTGAATTTCAGAGTAATTTTAGCAATAAAGCAAGCGTATATAAATAAATATAGTATATTGACATCTGTGATGCTGTTTGGATGTTACATTTTAAAAGAAGCTGGATGCCAGCAGTAGAAAGGTGGCGGAGGCCATGTTGATACACCCACACTGCTCAGCGCCAAACCTTTAGGGTTTTACTGTATAATCAAACATCCAAACAGCATCACAGATACCAAAATACTATATTCATTTATATACACTCACTTATTTGCTTAAATTACTCTGAAATTCAAAGCATAGGTGGGTGTAGTAGTCCGTATGGGTGTTCTATCAGATTGCCGCTACCCATCAGATCATGAAGTGGAATGCACAGTACATGCGCAGTAAGTATTTTTTGGTCAGAATGTCACCTCCGTTACAAAATCTGATGGATAGCGGTAATCCGATAGAACACTGCTATCCCCTACCTTGGTTCTCTACCTAGTAAGTCAGTGACTTTAAATCGTTATACGAGTCAGGAGTCCTGACTTCACTGGTTGCATACATTTTCAAGGCAAAAAACCTACAAAGCAGTGTTGGTAAGAGACAGATGACTGCTGTGCATTCCGCACCCTAAAGGCTTGTTCACCCTTAACGTGTAGTACAACACATGTTAACCCAAGGTGTGGTTGTGCATCATGCATGCAATCAGTGCATTGAGGTGCCATTACATTTTTAAAGGCACCCCAGCCATCTCCAGAATGCAGCTACATTATAACATGCTACAGCTCAGCGGAACACAACTGCCTAATAGAATGGGCTGCCTATCAAAATGTGCCACAATGGGGGTTATTTACTAAGGGCAAATCCACTTTGTACTACAAGTGCACTCATTGTAGATCTGAGGGGGACATGCAAGGAAAAACTGCATTTATGATTGGATGATAAAATCAGCAGAGCTTCCCCTCATTTCAGATCTTCCCCCCCAGATCTAAAGGGACTGCACTTCCAAGTGCACTTGCAGTGCACTTGTTGTGCAAAGTGAATTTGCCTTTAGTAAATAAACACCAATATGTCTCAGAAAAAGCCTATAGAGTTGATTTACTAAAGGCGAATAGACTGTGGACTGTACAAGTGCAGTTGCTCCAGAGGTTAGTAAATGAGGCGAAGCTTCACTTTGCAAAGACTATCTAATTACATGCAAGCAAGGGGAAAAAGCGCTTGCACATGTTTGGATGATGGAGGTCAGCAGAGCTTCTCTTCATTTACTAAGCTCCGGAGAAACTGCATTTTGAAGAGTGCATCTGCACAGTTTATTTGCCTTCAGTAAATCAACCCCTATGTGTTGCAGGGCAACTAAGTCTGGTGTAAATAGGTTGTCAACCATAAAAATACTTTACTTTCCTGCCTATCTTTACTTCCTTGAAGCTACTGCTGCCAAATATTCTTATGCATATAATACAGTAGATTATATGCTGGTGGAATGCTGGGTGGAACCACAGCATGCAGAGGGGGAACAGCCATCTGAAACAGCTAAAAGTGTGTCAAATGCAGAAGATTCTTCAGTAGCGTTAGAAATTGGAAAGAGTGTGTCTGTGGGATAAACAAGTATTCAAGGTATGCTTTACAGGTAGCAAATCTGTACAATTAAAACTGGTCATATGATGAAGCAATGTATAAACTTACGTCTGTATATCACAATTATATACAGTACATAGTCAGGGGAAGTCATGTAGAGGCCAAGTGTAGCACTACCCCCGAACGAGCTGCTGGTTAATTTTTTGAGGTTTGCACGTTAACTTTGTAGCTTCGTTGTCAGGGTGGGAAAGTCCATAATATATGTAATTTCCAGACAGATGTAAAACCTCCAACAGTTAGGTTTTATTTCTTTTACTGCAAGGTAACTTGAAATAGAGAAAGTGAAAGGGAGAAGATTAGCAGGGGAAGGTTCAGGCACACGGTACAGAATAAATCAGTCTCCACTCTCAGGCATTGAGTGGGTATTGCTCACCCGGATAGTCCCCTCTCACTTGGCCTAGCAGCCGGGATGATGCACAAACTAATGTCCAGATGGTCTCTGCCACAGACCTCTTGAAATGAACTTGGTCTCTGCCACAGACCCTTGAATGAACTTGGTCTCTGCCACAGACTTTTGAATGAATCTGGTCTCTTCCACAGACCTTTGAATGAATTTGGATGCATTCCGGAATCCTCTGCCACAGGATTTCAAAGTCCCGAACCTCCAGCCGAGCAGCAAAAGAGCCTTTAAGCTGGATCCGGCAGACTGCAGGGCTTTCAATTTAGTGGATCCCTCCTTGATTGGGTCACCAGGCCTCACCCAAGACACTAGCACTTTGCCCGGTGTCCTCCAGGGCAGGTCCTCCCCTGGTTTCCTTCATCAAGACAGCTTCCTCCCTTGTGGACAGATAGCTTGGGATCCCCCTTTAAGATCGTAAGCCCCAGCCAGCATAGCTGGGCCTACTCAATAGCAAAATCACTCCAGACCAATGTGGCTTAGAGGTAGGGCTCACACACATGGAAGAAAGGCCCCTATCAATGGTGTCTGTCCCTTAAGTACCCCTCCCCAGCATGCACAGCGGGGTCACCACTCCCTCTGCACCGCTGCCGAGAAGGGACACCAAACACACCATGGTACACCTGCGTTCCATCATAGGGCCAGGATGGAAACACCACCTGCAGGCAACAAGGGAAACTACCAAGCAGTACTGCTTGGTAGTTTCCCTTCCACAGCCAGAACAGAGGCAAATTTGGGTTAATCGAAGGGTCTGGGCCCAGGCTTCCCCTAAATTTGAGATAGTGCCCCCTAGATTTGGGGTGGGCGCAACACAAGCTTGGCTGTTTTCCTTTTCAAAATTCCTAGTTCAACATTAAGTGTGGTGAACAGTCCCATTGACCAATAGGGATGATCCAGACATTGGATAAAGCAGGGAGAATATATTTTTACAGGAAATGTTGAGCTTTGCTTCAAACTTCAACTTCCTATACCCATGGACTGCATTTTTTTTGCAAATGGTATGAATTTTTAACTCCTTGTGTATGTAGTTTTGTGGACAGATGCAGGTCTAGCTGTTAAAAAAAGTTTTTTTTTTTTTTTTTTTTTTTAATAATACAATGTATTAAAAACGGTGGATACTTCTTAAAGCTGAACTCCAGGAATTTAGCCACTTTATACAGTAAAATATGCAGGCATTCTATGGGTTAAGCCCAACGAGGTGCATGCCACCTTGTGAACTTGTCTGTTTAATTTACATCTGACAGTTTTATTAAGTTCTGGTAGTACAGCTATTGCTACACTCCCAGGGCTCAGACAGGACAGGCACTGTGTTTTCACCTACGGCATCTCTGTCCTTCTCTCCTCTCTGCTGTCCTTTCACAGGGACCTTTGATTTCTGTGAATGCATTCACTTAATACAAAATGCTAGGTGTTGGGCAGGAGTAATTAAGGGGCAGGCACAGCACCTGCATGTGACTGTAGCCTCAGCTACTAAGACCACAGGGTTCCGTGTCATAGCACCAGAAACATGGCAATAGTTATGCCCCTGACATTCAGATTTTTTTTTAAAGAGATACGTCCACAAGGTGGCATGCACCTCTTTAGACTCAACCCCTAACAATCCAGCCATTTAACAGAGTACCTGAGTTTCAGGAGTTCAGCTTTAACTTAACGAACTTTTGTGTTACATGTAATCAGATCCATCAAAAAACACTCATGATTTATAGTGTGCACATGCTACATTTGCGTTTAGGGAGGGAGGAGTCCAAGATGGCGCGTCCTGCACGTCAAGGAGGCTAGAGGAGCGCCCAGCCGACAGGTCTCACCGCGGGATGCGGATTAAACTACCCGACGGCTCCCTTGTGACCAGCCCGGCTTCCCCCCTGTGAGGACTCCCCCCCCCTCCTCCTCCTCCTCCTGCTTCGTTGCATGCAACGCTGCTGGCCGCGGGACTGAAGCGCGGACGGGCCGCCTCGCTCCCGGAGCACATCGCACGTTTAGAGAGAGGCACGTAGAGCTCGTAGAGCGATCGCGACGGGGGGGGACAGGACCGCGGCGATACAGGTGAGCGCGCGCGCCCTTTTGCGGTGACTGCAGTGCTGGCAGAAGCGATAGTACTCACTGAAGAAACGAGGAAGTCCGCTCCCACGGCCGAAGCTTGTCACCCTGCTCACATCTTGCTCACATCAATCGATGCTGAAAAAGCTTTTGACAGGGTTGACTGGGGGTTTATGATGGAAACATTGCGGAGCGTAGGACTGGGCCCAAGATACATGAAATGGGTAGGAAATCTATACAACGCCCCTACGGCAAGAGTAAAGGTAAATGGGAACATGTCGTCCTCTTTAGATATGAATAATGGAACAAGACAGGGTTGCCCACTCTCACCTCTCCTGTACGTAATAGCGCTTGAACCATTGCTTAACAAGATAAGAAATAACTCAGATATAGGGGGGGTGAGAGTTGGAGAAAATGAACACAAGGTTGCAGCGTATGCTGATGATATACTCTTATATATTACTAGACCAAGACTCTCTATCCCAATAATAATGAATGAGATAAGAAAATATGGAGAACTCTCCAACTTTAAAATAAACCCAGTAAAAACAGTAATATTGAACCTGGGTATAGAGACCACAGAAGAAATAGCTTTACAGGAAGCATACCCCTTTACATGGGAAAAAGAATCAATAACGTACCTAGGGATAAAAATTACACCAAGAGTAGATAAACTATACGAGGCCAATTACATCCCGCTAGTTAATGAGATAAAACAAGATCTAAAAAATCTCACAAAAAGACAGATCTCCTGGATAGGGAGGATTAACGTATTTAAAATGATGGTCCTTCCAAAAATAATCTATAAATTCCAAATGGTCCCAGTAAATGTCCCACAAAGCTTTTTTAAGTTAGTACAAACTATAATTTCAAAATTTATTTGGCAGGGCAAAAAACCGAGGATAAGTTACTCAATCCTTTCCCGCAGTAAAAAAAAAGGAGGACTATCGCTCCCTGATATAAAAAGATATTATTATGCTGCAATAATAACTAGATTGGTGGAATGGACAAATAGCAACACAGAAAAAAAATGGGCACAGATAGAGAGAGAAACAGGTCTGGCACAGTTAGACACAAACGTGTGGATCCCACCCAAATTTAGAATAGTGAACACTGACACGCACAGTATAACAAAAAATGCACTTAAAATATGGGATATGTTGTATAGGCGGGAAAAAATGGGAATATAACTCCCTATTAATCCCACTAGCGAACACTAAATTTTTTCCACCAGGAAATAGGACAAAATTAGGAAGGAAATTAGGAAATAAAAGAGTAGGTGAAATAGTCTCACTAGGGAGAATCAAGGAAAAAAAAGAAATACAAGTAATAGAGGGACACCAACAGTTAAGCGACTGGGAGTACATACAATTAAAGCACTTTGTGAGCACACTGTTAACCTCAATAAGAAAGAATAAAGCACAGAATTTGATAGAAAATGTATGTTCCACTGTAACACCATTACAACACGGCATCACGAAGCTTTATAGGATATTAACAGATATAGGGTCTAAGGGTACTTTGAAAAACATTGAGAAATGGGGACAAGATATTGGGGAAAGGATTTAGGAAACCTCTATGATAGGAGCGGTGTTCAATTATGCACAAGACATAAAAACCATCGAAGCCAATTATAAATGCATGATGCGATGGCATTTGACCCCTGTCAGAATAAATAAAATATACCCAACCAACTCAGCCCTCTGCTGGAGAAATTGCAACCAAGTCGGTACTACAAAACATATCTGGTGGGACTGCCCGAAGATCCAAGAATACTGGCAAGAGGTCCTAGAGAATATAGAGGAAATAACAGGAATAGGGGTACCTCAAAATCCCCTGTCATGTTTATTCCATGGGTCGAGAAAACAAATAGAAAATTACAGATTGACACTGGTCCCGATTCTGCTAAACGCAGCAAAGGGCGTAATACCTAAATTTTGGCTGCAGCCAAAAAAGCCAACGTTAAATGAATGGATACAACGGGTCAACCACGTTTCAGAGATGGAAAATCTAAGGAGGGCAGACTTGGGTGATAAAGAGAGTGACAGTAGTAGACTGGTCTGGGACAAATGGAGATTATTTAAAACTACAGAAAAATTTGCTCAGATTTCGATTGAAATAGATAGCGGAGACCAAGGAAATAGTAGGTAGGGGGAAAAAAAAAAAAAGGGGTCGGAAAGAGAGGGACAGAACCGCTAAGTATAACGAACTCAGAAAAAGGGAGGGGGGAGGGGGGTATATTAGAAGGGAAAGGTAGAATCAAGGGAGGAAGGGATGTAGGAGATGGGGACAAAGGGAAGATTTAGGGCAGAGGGGCGCTGAATAAGAAAGATACGCGCTTCTTCTTTTTTTTTTTTTCTCCTTCCGACAGTTTGCTTATTCTTGTATAATCCCTTAACATATAGATATCTTGACAAGAGGAAAAAAAAAAAAAAAGAAAAAGAAAGGAACAAACGGAAGAATAAAGGAAGAGAAAATAGCACAAATGATGCGAGACCGAGGAGGAAATGTGAAGGGCGGAAATATTGTGAGCATCCCCCACTTCCAACCTAACCGGATATGACTGATGTGCAAAAAGAAAAAAAAAAAAAAATAAACGAAAAAGAAGCAGATGAAAAGATGTCAGCTAGATAACATTGATCTACAGATGTAGAAATCCCCAAAGAGATTAAACTAAGCATCTGATGACATGCAGCAGTGATTGAATAAATACATTGCAATGTAAATTACCTTATTTCTTTACTTGTCTGCCTTGTCATGAATGCCATAATCCCGGTGATGTTACATGGTGATAGGAGGGCGTGATGTCAATGATTGGGCTGCTGAGACACTAATACAGGTTTATCTCTGATTGAGACTTATTCAAATTTAGACTACGATAATAGCATGTTAATGCATTTCTGCATTACAAATTTAAAGATTACTATTTCAGTGAATCGTTAGGAATAGTGTTAATGTTTGCTTTTTACAACCTTTTCCGCTAATTTAATATTTTTTTTGTTAGGGACCTGTAAAGCTGATTGTGATTGTAATGCCATTGTTCTGCAGACTGTCTCTGTATCTGTTTGCCCATACCTCCAATACGAGCAAGCAGTTGCACTTGACACACAAAGCTCAATGAACTACCACAGTGCTCAACACTGCCATTGTTCTTCATTGAGAACTACAAGCCGACAACCACAACACTGTGAATGGATGATGCGGCTGGGTGGGTGGAGCCCTGCATGGCCACGTCTTTTTTAGATTGTGACAGCTAGTCGGGGGGGAGAAGATTCCCCACCAGTTGTCAGAATGGGGGATCAGGGGAGAGTTGGAGTAGGTGCATATGTAACATGTTACACCCTGAATATGGGTGTAACATGTAACATGTTACACAAGGTCAACTAATCCTTTAAGTGGAAACCCATTTGCCTGATATTTTGGTACTTCATAAAGTAAACCAGTTTGCCAGTCTATAGATATTCAAGTATTTACATATTCTTAATGAGCATTAACTGAACATTAGAACAAGTGGTAAAAGGGTTGTAAAGGCATAAGGTTTTATTATCTTAATGCATTGTATTCATTAAGATAAAAAAAACCTTCTGTGTGCAGCAGCCCCCGTCTGCCCCATAATACTCACTTGAGCCCCCTCTCTATCCAGCGATGTCCACAAGTCCCTCAGCTGTCTGGGATTCTCCCTCCAAATTAACTGCGACACTGCAGCGGTGCCATTGGCAACTGCTGCTGTCAATCAAGGTCAGTTAGACAATCAGGAGATAGAGGGGGCGGGGACAAACCGCAGCTCTAAATGGACACGCGAAGCTGCAGCTCGGCTCAGGTGCCCCATAACAAGCCGCTTGCTGTGAGGGAACTTTACAAGAGGGAGAGGCCAGGAGCAGCAAAGAGAGACCCGAAAAGTGGAGGATCCAGTTTCCCCTGTGCAAATCCGCTGCAACAGAGCAGGTAAGTACCACATGTTTGTTTTTTTGTTTTTTAAAAACGAGACTTTACAATCACTTTAATTGACCTCTCTAGCTACATGCCTTGTTAAGAAAAGCATCCTCAAATTCACAACAGAAGCCCTAAAGTATATTCACTGGAAATCATGTTGACTTATTTAAGCCAAAACATGATTGAATACTTGAAGGGAAAGTTCATTTGATTTATTGTGTTAGGAGTGTCAACTATTTTATTAAACATAATTTTTTGCTGAAATGGCTGTTTACATGGTATAGAGACATAATAGTTAACTGATTCCTTTTAAAAATGATTAAAAATAGCTAAAAATCAATCATATAATGTACCTGTAGTTTCTAGTTTAGTTTCTATATGTTGTTTTCTGCCTGTGCTGTACAGAGCCACAGAGCTAATACAGGGCAGTGATGGTTTGGAAAATTAAATTGATTGGTGCTGAGGGGTTTTAGACACACGGTAATCACACCTCCTTGATTAGTGACCACAGAGAGAAAGCTCCCACTGTGGTCATCAGGAAACAGACAACCAGGAAGTGTGGAGATCAGAGAAGAATTACAGCAACTTGAGAGCAAAAACAAACAATGAGAACATGAAAACTGCACTGCATTAAGGTAAAGGAAGCTATTAAGATAAAAAAAAAAATCCTTTACAAACCCTTTAATTTAATAGTCCAATTCTATCAATAGCTCCGTGCTCCCCCCACTCAGAGCTCCTGCTGTGTGTTTCCATTAGAGATAAGATGGCTAATAGGCTACCAAGTCACTTCCTAAAAAGGGGAGCATGGAGATCTAAGGTGGCTTTAGTGGATATGCTGTGGTTTTTGAGGTTTGATTTCTCCACAGTACCTGCATCTACATTGGTCAGTGAGGGTTTAATTAAAAGTTTAATTCACCCTTTGGAACGTTGCATGTTCCATCCACCCATATTAATGGTAGAACATGTAACACGTTCCAATAGCTGTAGCCACCCCCCCCCCCCTCACCAATGACAGTGAGTGGGGAACAGTTCCCAGTGCCCGCTGCTACTTTTTGAAAAAACCTACAAGGGTGCATCATTCATTCACAGTTTCTTGTGAATGACGTGAACCATAAAGGTCAATGCTTCCCATGCTCTTTAGGGAAAAATAATAAATGCGCATCCCTTTCCTGCAAAAATGTGTGCATTTAATATTTTTGCCCAAAAGGTGAACTTATCCTTTAAAGCTTACTTAAATAGGAATTTGTAAATTCTTAAATGACCATAGTCTGACCACAGGGTCACTGTAAGAGAGCCATTCAGATAGAAATAGTACTTCGGCTACAGCTTTGCATAGCTACTCATTGTAGTTTATGTATTAAAGATGTAGATGAAGTAAAATACTTAGCAAAATGAAGGTCTTTTAGTTTAGTCTAGTTAATTTCTCTTGAGGACCCCTTTAAACTTATTAGTGTGTTGCAGTGCCATTATTTTTGTAATGGCACCTCAACTCATTGAATATATCTGCTTTAGGGCTCTTTCACACGGAGCGGTCCGCTCCGTGTGTCCGTCGGCTCAGCGGGGGGTCTCCGCTGAGCTGTCAGGCGGACAGGGCGGTCCCCGCATACTATGCAGGGACCGCCCTGTCTCTCCTCCGCTATCCCCTATGGGGAATCGGATGGAAACAAATCAGATGGAAACGGATGCGGATCTTGCGGACGTTAGCGGATGCATCATCTGCTAACAGATCCGCTCCCATAGGGGCCCATTACAAGTCCGTTAACGGACATGTAATTAGCGGACCGTTCGTCCGCTAGTGTGAAAGGGCCCTTACTGTGCATCACAACACACAGGGGTTGATTTACTAAAGGCAAATAGACTGTATATTTTACAAGTGTAGTTGCTCCAAAGCTTAGTAAATAATAAAAAGCTATGCTTATTTTTTTCTTGCATGTGATTGGGTATCAAAGCTTTACCTCTTTTACAAAGCTCCGGAACAACTGCACTTGCAAAGTGCTCAGTCTATTTGCTTTCAGTAAATCAATGCTACAGTAACACACTACCACGAATGCGGGAAGGGCCTGGATAGGCTGGACTGGCAGACTTAAGCTGGTCTTACATGGATTCAAATTTGGCCAGTTCAGTATGATTCATGTATGGAGGTTCCTGTTCATAAGAAATCGATCTATCACTTGGCCTTTCATAAACGCTCATGTTGGAATAACAGCACAATGGGCTGCAGCGCTGATCAGTGTATTCTAACAGTAGGATGACCACATTTCCAAACTACCATTCAGGGACACCCTCCTTCCCAAAAATCAGCTAGTGTTGTAACGAATCACAGCACAGTGATTGAACACAAGAGGCGGGATTTATGATTTATCCAGTCACAAGCAGGGGGTGGGGATTGTGCTCCTCCAGACATTCTCAGCCAGGAAGTGCTGTCAGTGAATAAAGTGGTGATGTGGCGGCCTTTTTTGGGAGCATCAGATTGGCCCGGGGGGGGGGGCGGTGTCAATTTAATGCCGGGACACTTGTCCTGGAATAAAGGTACACGGGACAGACCCGCAAAGTACGGGACTGTCCCGGGCAATCCGGGACACGTGGTCACCCTATTGTCAAAATGTAAAGACACAGCGGAGGGCATTTTCCTGTTCATCTCAAATGTGTTAATGAGGAAATTAGGTCAGTTTTTTTAATTTTTTGTTCAGAAAATAAACTGGATAATGTATGGCCAACTTAATAGTGAGACAGCAGCTGTGAAATGTGAAACTGATGCTCAAGTCCCACCTGAGTTACGTACAAATTAATTATATTTCTATTTTAGTAGTGATAGAGATCCAAGGAAGTTAATCAGATATGGCCAGAGAAGCACATTTTGCTGGCATTGAGGTGTTAATGTGGAAGGAGAGGGAGGAACCACTGGCTGGCAGATGTCATTTTAGGTCATTTTCCTGTCCTACGGTTGGAATATTATTTGTAAATCGTTCACTGATCTTGAATAACACTTTAGAAATGCTGTACTTAACTCAATGTGACTTTGAAGGGAACTGTTAGAAAACAACTTTAGGCAACATGTGAAATCGGTCATTATACTACTGCTAACATTGGGCAGGTAAATAATAAACAGAAAAAATCTGAAAGAAAAATGCTTTAGCCTAGTATGGGCTTTCTAATATTCATTGTATCCATATTTAATGCTTTATGGAGTTTTCACAGCCGCTTTCCCCATTATGAAATGTAGGGAATGAGGTGAAGCTGTGAGTGAAGCTGCAGTTCTAGAGAAGACAATGCTGGAACCATAGAACATATTAGACTAGAGCAGCACTTTGCAGGGGTGGTAGCACAGAAAGAGTCCCCTCCGGCTTGCGCTACACTATTAGTGTAGCGCCAGTCTTATAGGGCAGACTGTGCTGAGAGGCAAATTAGTTTAGCGCCCCATAAAGCGACCACACTGCTTCCAGTATGCGGGCAGCCAGCATTCCGCAACTGTGTGTGTGTGGGGGGGGGGGGGGTGCTTCTAATTTTGACTGTCCTAACATCCTGGGCCACAAACCTTCCTCACTGTGCTGTATGTTTTCTGCTGCACCATTGACATGGTTATATCTTCTTAGTCCTCTCCATAAAATTATCAGAAATTTGTGCTTAAAGTAGAACTATAGGCAACACTTCTTTTTGGATAGAGTAAGGGAGGGTTATAGCCCCTGTGAGTTTATTTTTTACCATCCCTGTCCCATTGCAGAGATATCCCTTCACTTCCTGCCCCATAGCCAAATAGGAAGTGAGAGGAAATCTATGCAAATTATTCAAATCCATTGCCCCCCCTGCAGGCCCTCAGAACTAGTGTCTCCTCTTAAAAATTTCAGGGTGGGTCGTAAACAGAAAGAGGTATGTCCCTGACAGGAAGGGTGGGTCATATTTAAATTAGGGTGTGCACAATTTAGTCAGGCCTAGGGCAGCACAAAACCTAAATACACTATTGATTAGAATGCAATTTTGTTGAGTAATTTTTAGTGCAATTGCGAAGATTTGGATATCGACAACTATACTGGACTGAGCTAGCCATGGAACTGTTTGTTATGTTTACCCTAATTGAGTTTCAATGTGAAAAAGTCATGTTTGACTCTAATACACATAGTCGGAAAACAAATGTTTGATGTCAGCTTGTTGTTGGAAAATCCAACTGTGTGTATCTTCCATCGGACATTTGCTGTCGGAATTTCCGACAACAAATATTTGAGAGCTGGAAATTTTGATCGTCTGTAGCCAATTCCAAGGCACAAAAATTCTACGCATACTCGGAATCATTGAACTTAGTTTTTCTCAGCTTGTCGTAGTGTTGTACATGACCGCGTTCTTGACGTTCGGAATTTTCAACAACATTTGTGTGACCGCGTGTATGCAAGACACGTTTGAGTGAAAAATCCGTCAGAAAAAAATCAATTGTTCTTAACATTTTCTCTCGTGGTTTAATGTTCTTAAAGGGGTTGTGAACCTTCCTGTTTTTTCACCTTAATGCATCCTATGCATACGCGCTGAATATAATTTTTTTTCTTTTAAACCAGAGTTTTGTTTCTTTAACCACCATGGCAGCATGATTATGTCAGATTGTTGGTGCTGAAAGGGGTACCATTATTTTGCATGGAAATTTGGCATTTTATATTGTAGGCCTGTAATTCTTAGGCCGCGTACACACGAGGAGACAAATCCGATGAAAACGGTCCGACAGACCGTTTTCATCGAACATGTCTCCTGGGATGATTTGGTTTGATCAGTGTACACACAATCAAACCAAAATCCCTGGGGACAGACAGCACGGTGACGTGGCGGTGACGTTGACGCCGCCACGTCACTGAACCAGGAAGTAAAATACTTCCACGCATGCGTCGAATCCATTTGACGCATGCGGGGGATTTATGTCCACTTGTTAGGCGTACTAACCAGCGGACATGTCGGACAGACGGCTTTCCAGCAGACAAGTTTTAAAGCATGCTTTACCTTTTGTCTGCTGGAAACCTGTCTGCTAGCTCGTACACACGATCAAATCTGTCCGCTGAAACTGGTCTGCGGACTAGTTTCAGCAGATATATTAGATCGTGTGTACGCGGCCTTAGGAATAACTCACTTAAATCTGTCCAAACAAAAATCTAGTAGACATCACAGGTATGATAAAGTTTGAAACACAAAATCATAAATTATAATATAATAAATGACTATAAATAAGTATAACAAATAATAATAAAAATTATTCAATAATGTAATCAAATCAAAAACACTGAAACTTGCTCAGTTGCAGAATTGTCTCTGTCATTACTTTCAGTGTTTGATGACGAATTTTCCCACAAATCACTATCGATCAATTCTGCAAGTGATTCTAATTTATTATTGCTGTTTTCTAGCTGGTCTAATACCACATTTGACATAAAGGACCAGTTTTTGGTTGCTATTGACAATCTCCAGTTTCCAGGCAGAAAGAACAATATTTATAATATAAAACGGCATGCAGGACACTGGGCAGACCACTAGGGACAAAGGGGTGTGTAATTATTTTATACAGTACTGTAATCTGTAAGATTACAGTATACTGCATGTATTGTGTGTTTTAACTTTTTTGAATTTGGCGCCGTTCTCCGCCCCGTGCGTCGCAACGTCGCAGGGAACGGAGCTCGGCGGCACGCGGGCACTGTGTGAATCGAGTGGAGTAGCTCGCACACACAGCGAAGAGACACGTGGCAGGATCCAGGGAACAAGGTAAATAACTATGCCTGGATACTTGCGATGTAATTCCGAGTCTGGCTCGGGGTTACCGCTAATGGTACTAAAATCTTGCCGCAAGCCAGACTCGTGAATCCCGCCAGGGAGGATTAGTCAATTAAACTAAAATACAGACGTATACATCATTTAAGTCATTTAATGTGATACATAATGTAATAAATAAGGTTCTTTTTTTTTAATTTGTTGTATATAGAGTAATTTTTGGAATGTGGTATTAGTGGGACAATTCTTTACTGTTATTATTATTGGCATAATGTGATTAATGTGTCTGCTGTACATTAGTATACAGCCATGGCCAAAAGTTTTGAGAATGACACAAATATTAATTTTCACAAAGTCTGCTTTTTTTGTCAGATGTTACTATGGTATACTGAGCTATAAAAAAAAATACAGACAATTATAAATAAATTCAAATACGTCAAATACATAAAACACACACAGACACACTGTATACTGTATTTCCATTAAGCAGCTCACAGAGTGAAATTAAGAGTTTATATTTCTGCAAAATTCTGTTAGCATTATCAGAATTTGAATGACAGTGCTGGAGCCAGTATCATTAAGAACAATGCTAGCAGTAGAAACTTTCGTTTAAGCTTTAAAGTTTGTGTTATCTTGACTACTGCCTATTTATATAAAATGGTAAGCTGAAAAGTGAAATGACCTTGTCTTACTGTTTTAAGCCCTCTTTATATTTAATGGGAAAAAAATGCATCACATGTATTGTAATAGACAAATCTATTTATAATGGTGCGAAATTTCAATTTCACCAGAGATTACACTGAATAATTACACCTTCTTAGGCCAGACAAGAACTGTAGGTAAACAACTATGTTCATGGGAGGCTTGTGTTATTTTAATCGCTTTTAATCGCTATTTACAACTTCCTTGTGAACATTTGACTTTTCTTAGGCTGTAATTTATGTCACATTTGTGTCAATGTAGAATTCTGATTTACATGGATTTTTTTTCAACGTTTACCCGCCTATTTTTTTATTTATTTTTTGTTCCTCATGATAGTCCTTTAAGAAATCATGTTGTTTATTTCTGACATAGATTGATTGGTGTCTTTTTTGTTCATTTATATGAAACATTACACAGGAAAATGTATGGCATGTCAGAAATTAAACTGACACTAAACAATATCTTTATTCTTCAAAAATAATCTAAACACATACACTACTTAACCACTTCGGGTCCGCGCTATTGACAAAATACGTCAACAGCGCGGACCTGAGGCGCCGGGGTCACGTCTTTGGACGTGATGTATTTGTAATTCCCCGCGCGGCGGGGAAAAACAGTGCCGTCGCATCACCGAGGATTCGATGCGTGTACCCGGCGGCCGCGGTGTCCGTCAGGTACACGCGATCGGCGGTGACAGAGCAGGGACGTGGAGCTGTGTGTGTAAACACAGAGCTCCACGTGCTGTCAGGGAAAGAGGAGACCGATCTCTGTTTCTTGTACATAAGGACACAGCATCGGTCACCTCCCCCAGTCACCCCCCTCCCCCACAGTTAGAACACACCCAGGCAATACATTTAACCCCTTCCTCACCCCCTAGTGTTAACCCCTTCAATGCCAGTCACATTTATACAGTAATTAGTGCATATTTATAGCACTGGTCGCTGTATAAATGTGAATGGCGCCAAAAATGTGTCAAAAGTGTCCGATGTGTCTGCCGTAATGTCGCAGTCCCAATAAAAATCGCAGATCGCCGCCATTACTAGTAAAAAAAAAATATTAAAAAAAAATCATAATTCTGTCCCCTATTTAGTAGGCGCTATAACTTTTGCGCAGTCACTTATTGTGATTTTTTTTTTTTTTTTTTTTTACAAAAATACGTAGAAGAATATGTATCGGCTTTAACTGAGAAAAAAAATAGTTTTTTTTAAAAAAAAATTGGGATATTTATTATAGCAACAAATAAAAAAAAATATATATTTTTTTAAATTGTCGCTCTTTTTTTGTTTATAACGCAAAAAATAAAAACCGCAGGGGTGATCAAATACCACCAAAAGAAAGCTCTATTTGTGGGGAAAAAAAGGGCGCCAATTTTGTTTGGGAGCCACGTCGCACGACCGTGCAATTGTCAGTTAAAGCGACGCAGTGCCTAAAGCTGAAATTTCGCCTGGGCACGAAGGGGGTTTATGTGTCCAGTAAGCAAGTGGTTAATGGCCTTGTAATCTTTCTGGGTTTTTCTGCTGCTCTTATAATATCCTCTGTGAGCGCCCAAACCTCTTTTTTTGTGGTCACTTTAGTTGTGGTCACGTTCTCAGCTCTATGCACACTATAAATCCCATACTCCTTAGACCAGGGATCCTCAAACTACGGCCCTCCAGCTGTTGCGGAACTACAAGTCCCATGAGGCATTGTAAAACTCTGACATTCACAGACATGACTAGGGCATGATGGGAATTGTAGTTCCTGAACAGCTGGAGGGCCGTAGTTTGAGGACCCATGCCTTAGACCATCCTGGGAGCAAGGAGGAGAGCATCCCTAAATTCCTACATACAGTGGGACTATGGAAAATAACCATAGACACGTTTTAGCAGTAATTCGGATAGCAGCAAAATTAAAGGAATTTGGAGATTTAGAGAAGACTTATGCTGGCCATACACTATATGAAAAATCGGCCGAAATTCGGTCATTTAGACAGTTTGTTCGTTTTTCGGACAGTTAATGGGCACAAAAGCCGAAAAAACAAAGGACAAGTTTGGAAATTCGACCAAAAGTTTTGAGAATGACACAAGTATTCATTTTCACAAAGTCTGCTGCTTCAGTGGTTTTAGATTTTTTTGTCTATAATTACAAGCAATCATAAATGTCAAAGGTTTTTATTGACAATTACATTAAGTTTATGCAAAGAGTCAATATTTGCAGTATTGACCCTTTTTTTTCAAGACCTCTGAAATTCGCCCTGACATGCTGTCAATCAACTTCTGGGCCACATCATGACCGATGGCCGCTTATTCTTGCATAGTCAATGCTTGCAGTTTGTCAGAATTTGTGGGGTTTTTGTTTACCTGCCTCTTGACGATTGACCATAAGTTCCCAATTGGATTAAGGTCTGGGGAGTTTCCTGGTCATGGACTCAAAATTACGATGTTCTGTTCCCCAACCCACTTAGTTATCACTTTTGTCTTATGACAAGATGCTCCATCATGCCGGAAAAGGAATTGTTCCCCACCTAACTGTTCTTGGATGGTTAGGAGAAGTTGCTCTCGGAGAAGGTTTTTGGACCATTCCTTATTCATAGCTGTGTTCTTAGGCAAAATTGTGAGTAAGCTCACTCCCTTGGCTGAGAAACAACACAGAAATCAGCGCTCATGGTCCACAACACATTAACTATAAGTCGAAAGTGTATAGACTTAGTCCATTTATTGGTAGGTCTACTCCCAACAGGATGTATGGAAGAGAGGTCAAAATTTAAAACACTTTTTGTCAATCCAAGGGTGTGAAACAGTACATACATAAAATGCAATGAAATGCAATATCGTCAACAGTAGCAAAGAGCATTGAAGGGTTAAGGCTCCGAAGGTTTTAGGCAGAGCAGTTCTCCAATTGGAAGAAAGTACAGTACCTTTGGGCCAGCAGAGTGTGTCTAAGATCTCAGGAACAAAACGGAGCTGGCCTGACCTAACACACAGCAGGTGACTCCAGGGAAACCTCCAGCGCTGGGAAACCTCACGCACGCTGTCTCGATACCTCAGTGAAGATGATGTCACACGTCTGCGACATCCACTATTGTTGAGGGAAATAGACGATGCTGTGAATCAATTTGTGCTGTAGGTCTATTGTCGGTACTGCAGTACGCTGCTGCACTCTAGTGGACAGAGTGAGATAGGCACCCAACATAGGATCCTTCATATGCTCAAATCAAACATTTAACCCCTTCCATACAGGGCATTTTCACAGACCAATTTTAGTTTTCAGCGCTGTTGCACTTTGAATGACAATTGCGCGGTCAGGCAATACTGTACCCAAATTAAATCATTACGTTTTTTTCCCCACACAAATAGAGCTTTCGTTTGGTGGTATTTGATCATCTCTGCGGTTTTTATTTTTTGCGCTATAAACAAAAGAAGAGCGACAATTTTAAAAAACACAATATTTTTTCCTTATTATTTAATACATCTCACAATATTTTTTTTTTAAAAAAACTTTTTCCCCTCATTTAGACCGATACGTATTTTACGTATTTTTGGTAAAAAAAAACCCGCAATAATCGTATATTGATTGGTTTGCGCAAAAGTTATAGCGTCTACAAAATAGGTGATAGATTTATGGCATTTTTTATTTAAACTAGTAATGGCGGGATCTGCGTTTTTTTTTTGTGACCGTGACGTTGCGGCGGACATATCGGACAATTTTGACACGTTTTTGGGACCGTTCACATTTACACAGCGATTATTGCTATAAAACTGCACTAATTACTGTGTAAATGTGACTGGCAGGGAAGGGGTTAACACTAGGGGGCGCTGAAGGGGTTAAAATGTGTCCTAAAAGTATGTTCTAACTGTAGGGGGAGGGGGACTCACAGGGGGAGGAGATCGATGTGTGTTCCTCTGTACTGGGAACACACATCAGTCTCCTCACCGCTGACAGGAGGTGGATCTGTGTGTTTACACACACAGATCCACACTCCTGCCGTGATTTCCGGAAATCGCGGGTGCCCGGCGGCAATCACGGCCGTCGGGCACACGCGCGGGATCGCGGGTGGTGCCGCGGCGCGCGCTGCGCGCGCCCTAGAACACCGTGAAGACAGGACGTTGTGCAACGTCCTGTCTCATCGGCAAGGGGATCACCATGACGTGATTCCCCTATAGGCCGGTATGGAAGTGGTTAAAAACGTATTTAAAAAATCCTTAATGGACCAAAAAATGGGTGAAAGGGGAGGGGGGGTTTCTTAAGCCTTTGACAACGCGTTTCGCGCTCCAGTGCGCTTTTTCATAGTCCGACTTGTGACGTGTGACATCATCTTCACTGAGGCATCGGCCTGAGGCGCAAGTGGTGTCCCTACCTCAGCCGCGCTACGGCTTCAACCAGCGCTTGTCGCGCTCGAGGTTTCCCTGGCATCGTGAGTCACCTGCTGTGTGTTAGGTCACGGCCAGCTCTGTTTTGTTCCTGAGATCTCAGACACACTCTGCTGGCCCAAAGTTACTGTACTTTCTTCCAATTGGAGAACTGCTCTTCCTAAAACCTTGGAGCCTTAACCCTTCAATGCTCTTTGCTACTGTTGACTGTATTGCATTTCATTGCATTTTATGTATGTACTGTTTTACACCCTTGGATGGACAAAAAGTGTTTTAAATTTTGACCTCTCTTCCATACTTCCTGTTGGGAGTAGACCTACCAATAAATTGACTAAGTCTATACACTTTCGACTTAGGCCGTGTACACACGATCAAATCTGTCTGCTGGAAACGGTCTGCTAGACCGTCCCAGCAGACAGATTTGATCGTGTGTACGGGCGAGCCGACGGATTTGGCCACCCGACAGATTTCAAAGCATGCTTTGAAATCTATCGGGTGGGAACACGTCCGCCCGACATGTCTGCTGGTTAGTACACTTACCAGCAGACATGTCGTCTCGCACCGGCGCCGAATGGATTCGGCGCATGCGCGGAAGTGTTTTACTTCCTGGTGCGGTGACGTGGCGGCGTCAACGTCACCGCAACGTCACCGACACGTCATCGCGCCGTCTGCTGGCGGGGATTTTGGTTTGCTCGTGTGTACACGCGAGCAAACCAAAATCCAAACAGACAGATTTGTTCAAATCGGTCGGACAGACCGTTTTGAACAAATCTATTGCCTCGTGTGTATGAGGCCTTATAGTTATGTGTTGTGGACCATGAGCGCTGATTTGTGTGTTGTTTCTGTGCTTGGTCTGTACTTTCGGGTACGATTTTTTCTTGCAGCTCTGGACTCTCTCATGTATACCCTCCTAGGAGAGATTTGTAACCTCCCCAAGTTTTAAAGCTATTATCGCTTAGCGCCAGTGTTTTTGTCGTTTTTTCATCCCTTGGCTGAGAAGTAACCCCACACATAAATGATCTCAGGATGCTTTTGGCATGACACAGAACTGATGGTAGCACTCACCTTTTCTTTTCCAGACAAGGTTTTTTTGTGGATGCCCCAAACAATAGGAAAGGGGATTCATCAGAGAAAATTACTTTATCACAGACCTCAGCAGTCCAATCCCTGTACCGTTTGCAGAATATCGGTCTGTCCCTGATGTTTTTCCTGGAAAGAAGTGGCTTCTTTGCTGCCCTTCTTGACACCAGGCCATCCTCCAAAAGTCTTTGCGTCACTGTGTGGGGAGATGCACTCACACCTACCTGCTGCCATTCTTGAGCAAGCTCTGCATTGGTGGTGCCCCAATCCCACAGCTAAATCAACTGTAGGAGAGGGCCCTGGCATTTACTGGACTTTCTTGGGCCTCCTGAAGCCTTCTTCACAAATGCAGTGGAAATGTTTTTGTTTTTTCAGGGGGATTAAGTTAATTTTCATGACAAAGAGGAACTTTTCAATAAAATGCTACTTTAATGTTACAATAAATAATGCTATTTCTTTTCTGAATGTATATGCTTAACATTACACTGATATTTCGAAGAAATCTGCACCTGTCATAGATCTAATAATGACTCAGAAGTGAAACTGTTTTAATATTCTTGCTTCTTAATTTACAGATTGACATAAAAAGATTATCAGGATGTGGAAGAAACTATAATTCGTCTGACATGTACAGAGCAAAGAAGACCAAAAAGAAATCCTTTCACAGGATACTGAGGAACAATACTCAACTATGTCCTAATTTTGCAAAAGTAATACGTGATGAAGGTATGGTGTACATTATTTATTTGGTTTATTTTTTATTTATTTTGATTCTCTATATTTTCCCTAGAAAATATTAAATTTGGTGTTATATTGTTTTTTCTATTGCGCGTTTTCATTTTTCTTACCTTACTTTCAGTTAGGTTAAAACAAAAACACAAAAAATGGTTGAGGTTTAGCCTTCTATGGTTGAGGTGTGTGCTTGGACCCCAGGCCAAATCTGACATTTCTGTCATACATGTAAAAATAGAGAGTTGTGAACGTACCCAACAGATGATAGCACGGGCCAGCACAGAGGCAGGTGGACATACATGGGTGCAGGCACCAGAGCAGAGTAGTTGGGTAACAGTTAGGAAAGGTAGAGGGGAAGTGGTAAGGAGGCTGGTCCTGGGTTGGAACATCCCAACAAGTGAGCCTTGTTGTGTAATGTTGGAGAAACCAGTCAAGGTCCAGCATTGCTGGAGCAGAGCAACGCCCCTAGGTGTCAGGGTAAAAACTCCTCCAGTGAGGGCAGGAGCAAGGCAAAGGGTAAGGAAAGGCAGATCCTGGTGGTAGGGGACTCAATTGTTAGAAGGACAGAGAGGGCAATCTGTCAGAAAGACCATAAGAGCCGAACTGTATGTTGTTTACTGGGCACTCAGGTTCGGCACATTGCGGATTGGGTGGATAGATTATTGGATGGGGCTGGGGAGAACCCATCTGTCATGGTACACGTGGGTACCAATGACAAAGTTAGAGGAAGACGGAGAGTCCTAGAAAACAATTTCAGGGACTTAGAAGCTAAATTGAGGAGTAGGACCTCCAAGGTAATCCTCTCAGTAATACTACCTGTACCTCTATCCACACCATAGAGGCAGTGAGAGATTAGGGAAGTTAACAAGTGGCTGAGGAGCTGGTGTAGAAAGAAGGGGTCCGGGTTCCTGGAGAACTGGGCTGACTTCTCAGTCAGTAATCGGCTCTTTAACAGGGACAAGCTGCATCTAAATAGGGAGGGTGCAGCTTAGCTGGGAGAGAAAATAGTTGAAAAGAGGGACTTTTAATCTAGGTGATGGGGGAGGGTCCAGATGTAAAGCTAGCCAGCGATGAACAAGGCTCAGTGGGTAATATTGGGGGTATTAGTGGTAGGGTGACTAGAATACCAGAACCCAAGGTAAGTAAGTTAGCAAATCCAAATTGCAGGCTCGTAACAACTAACAAGGAAATAGTATGTGACTGGACAAAATTACAAGGCATGTATGCCAACGCTAGAAGTCTGGCTAATGTACGAGGAGGATTTCAATTTTGGTTTGACAGCTGTCATGATTGTCTGGCAACCATTCAGGGGTATTTCCTATATCACAGAGATAGGGAGGGAAAAAAGGGGGAGGCCTGTATATTAAAAATGATGTGCAAGTGAATATGAGGGATGATATCACTAATGGTGCTTAGGAGGAGGTGGAATCCTTGTGGGTAGAGCTTTAAAGGTAGGAAACTAGGGAGAAAGTAATATTGGGTGTATGCTATAGGCCCCCTAACCAGAGGGAGGAACGGGAGGCAGATCTTCTATCACAGCTTGGAATGGCGGCAAGGATGGGAAATGTCATTATAACGGGAGATTTTAATTATCTGGATATAGACTGGGCAGAAGGAACCGCACATTCATCTAAGGCTTGCTATTTCCTAAATGTCTTGCAGGACAATTTCATGGGTCAGATAGTAAATGCACCAAGAAACAATACATCACTAGACCTCCTGATTACTAACTACAGACCTCATAGTGGTTGTAGAAATTCTGGGCAACTTGGCGAACAACGACACATGGGTCAATTGGGCTACTTTCACACTGGGGTGGTAAGACCGTCAGTGGTAAAGCGCCGCTTTACCGTTGTTTTAGCTGCCCTTTTCAACCGCTAGTGGGCACTTTTAATCCACGCTAGCGGCCAAAGAAGGGGTTAATAGCGCTTGTGTAGCAACGCTGCATTGGTGGTGCCCATTTATTTTAATGGGCAGGGGCGTTTTAGGAGTGATGTATACACCACTCTTAATCCACTCCAAAGATGTTGCTTGCAGGAATTTTTTTAATGTCCCACAAGCGCACTGCTAAAGTGTGAAAGCACTCGGGCATTCACACTGGAGTGACAGAAGAGGTGCTTTGCAGACGCTATTTTTAGCGCTAAAACGCCTGTAAAGCTCTTCAGTGTGAAAGTAGCTTTAGTTTTATCATAAATCACAGAAATAGGAAACGCAAGGGTAATACATGTACACTAAATTTCAAAACAGCCAACTTCCATAGACTGGATATGATCCCCAAAACAAAGAACACAGTGGAAAAATTGGAGTGCTTTAAGAGCATACTAAATAATGGTATTGGCCAGTGCATTCTAACGGGAAATACATTTAAAATAGCTAAAATAAATCCTGGGCTAAACTCCAATGTAAAAAAGCATATAAAAGCAAAAGGCTGAATGGTCACTGTCAGCATTCCAACATTACAAACAATGCAATAAGAAATGTAAGGGTGCAATCAGGGTGGCTAATATAGAGCACGAAAGAGAAATAGCACAATATAAATGGAACTGGAGATCAATCTAGAGGTGTATGTTTATATGTTTATATGTTTGTAGTTGTTTTGACATGTTAGATGTTCATTGTAGTTTAGACTTGTCTGATGTACCTATGTTCTTGTTTTTTCGGGTATAGTTAGAAACTAAATGATTGTAATTTCTGTTTATTCTCTTCTTGCTTAAACTTTTGTATTGAACAAGCATAAAAAAAACTATTTGATATAAAAAAAAAGAACACAAAAGAAATATAGCAAAGGAGAGTAAAAAAAATTATAATTTTTTAAATATATAAACATATTGGCCCCACATGGGATGATGAAGGGAATTTGGCTACAAAAGACAAAGGTGGCAAAGGTTTTGAATATATTCTTCTCCTCAGTCTTCACAAAGTAAAAGGGGGAAACAGTAACCAATACTTTAATGTTAATGTTAATAACACATCACAGAATGTACCCTTATGTCATGGCTAATAGAAGACAGAATCAGAAATAGACTTGAAAAACTTAATATAAACAAGTCACCTGGTCCAGATGGCTTAAACTGAAGGGTCCTTAAGGAACTCAGCCAGATGTTAACTAGACCATTGTTCCTAATTTATATGGACAGTTTACTGACTGGAATGGTACAAGTGAGGACGAGGAGACAAGTTACAACAAAAGGACAGATATGTATTGGTTCTGACTCCCTGACACCTGTGTAATAGGGCTGCATAGACAAACAGTCAACCTGATAGACGACTATTTGAACAGATAATTGCCCACTGGTTCTGACCTCCATGACCCGTGCAATAGGGCAGCATACATAGAGTTCAGCCTTATGAGCTCCTATCTGACTTGTCTATCAAACAATTGTAAAACTTGCATTTATATACCCTTACAAGCCTTATCTTAGCCATCTCTCCTATATATGATTGGTTAGTAAGATATACGTCAATGTAACACCTGTCCTACAACCAGACAAACATAATTATTCCCAGAATTCCTATATGTTCATTAAAGTGATTTATAACTGGTGTTGTCCAATTAACCACTTAAGGACCACCGCATGTACATTTACGTTGGCAAAATGGCACCGACAGGCACATCAACGTATATATACGTTGGTGCCTTGGGGGGGTTCGGGGGTCCGATCGCCGACCCCCCCCCCCCCGTACATGCGGCGTTCCGTGCGGCTGTAGTAGCGATCCGACAAGAGGGGGCGGCTATTCGTTTTTGTCCGCCCCCTCATGATCGCTCCCAGCCAATGCGTGCGCCCGCCCGCCCGCCCTGTCACTTCCTCCTCCTGTGTAAACACAGGAAGGAGGAAGTGATGTGATCTCTCCCTCAGCGTTTTTTTCAACCACCGCTGAGGAGAGAACACATCACAAGTAAGTCTGCACAACACTACACTGCACTAACACTACACATAGTCACATTTAACCCCCCGATCGCCCCCCTCCCCTGTCACAGTGTCACTGAATGCAGTAATCATCATTACTGTCAGTGTGACAGGCAGTGTGACAGGCAGTTAGTGTTAGGTTCAGGGTAGCCCCCGTACCCCCCCTAATAAAGTTTTAACCCCTTGATCACCGCCCTAGTTAACCCTTTCACTCCCTATTGCCAGCATCACAAAGCGATCATTTTTCTGATCGCTGTATTAGTGTCGCCGTTCCCGCTAGGTAGCTAATTTTTTTTTATTGCGATTTTTTTTTTACTAAAGACATGTGGCTAAATAAATTTTGGCCTAAATGTTGGACTAAAATTTTGTTTATTGATTTTTCTTATAACAAAAAGTAAAAAATATTGTTTTTTTTTCAAAAATATTTTTATATATAGCGCAAAAAATAAAAATCGCAGAGGCGATCAAATACCACCAAAAGAAAGCTCTATTTGTGGGAAGAAAAGGACGCAAATTTTGTTTGGGAGCCACGTCGCACGACCGCGCAATTGTCTGTTAAAACGACGCAGTGCCGAATCGCAAAAACCCCTTGGGTCAATTGACAGCATATTGGTCCGGGTCTTAAGTGGTTAAAGACACCTGTGTAGAGACAATCTGTCAGCCAGCTGTGTTAGATCAAACCCACATCTTTCTTCATCAACTTCAAGGATAACTGTAACAGGCGCCTGGCCCCGTTATGCGTTCCAGACTGGAGCGCAGCGTGGCGACCATGCAATGACATCATCGCCCGGCGCCCCGTCCGTTCCAACCTAGAACGCGGAAGTGCCAAATGAAATTAGCTGCATTTGGCACACATGCTGCCTTACTATAAACAGAACGGCGTGTTCGACACACGCCATTCTATTATTGTCAGCCATAGCTCGGCCATCCTACATTCTTGCTGCCAGCGCTCTCCATGCTACAGATCAACCTTACAAGGATTCTCCATATCTACATAGCCATTATGCTATCTACCTCCAGGCAACCATTATTGCTGGCACCCTAAGAGAAATTCCTGGTAGATACCCTACAATACGGAAACCCTTGTCACAAACGGATAAGTAGCACATCTTTTACTTGTAGTACCTTAGGAAGATCTGCTGCAGATATTGTTGCTTAACAAATGCTATATAATGTTGGCTTGTAAACTATCATCTTAACTTGGGACTTGTGTTGTGCTAGGGTAGATTGCTGAGGAACATCTTAAAGGAACATACTTCCAATAACCTGAGCTATATATGCCTCTCTTATGCTGTTGCTTTTAGTTGCTAATTATTACCACTATTCTTACCAACTATGTGCTTGACATAAGTTCTTATTTGTTAAAGGGCCTTTGCCCTAAGTTACCGAACACGTTTGCTCTAACTTTTCTATGCTAAGGGTTGAAGGTATTTTATACCTACTCCCTTAGTGGCCCATTGCACTGCTGTATGTTTAAGGAATATGATGTAGAGAGCCCCCAAACTCATGTTCTCCTATTGGAGTGACACCTGGGGTCTACTACTGATAATCCCTTGCATACAGCTGTGCATTGGAATCTCCTAGTGCATTGTATCTTTTTAAGTTTAGGGTATGGTCGCATGTTGTAATGCGCTCACCCCTAGTAGCTCAACGCATCCTTTTATGTGGCAGAGAGATGATGTAGAGAACACCCAAACTCCTGTTTGTGTGGAGTGAAGCTTGGGGTCCAATACTGAATTCTCACATACAGTGGTGCATTGAAATTTCTTGCTAGCCGCAGTTGTGGTTCACTTGCGTTCACCAGAGCTGTTACAATAACAGATTTACGATTTTTGGGAGAATGAACTTTCAATAACCCCACCTTATCTGTTATATGTAAAAGAAAAGAGGGGTAGAGAAAGAAAGTGCCCCCTAAGTGCAGTATTATGTTTTTCTTCTCCAATTAGTGAACTTAAAATGAACTATCCTAATACACTTAAGAACACCCGTGTAAACTTGTGACTGTCTTATAAGCACAAGGGTCATCTAAAGTTAAACACTTAAAAATGAAGACTTTCTTTATATTTATGAAATCATTCTACTTCTAAGCAATCGTTTGCAAGCATTCATAAATGATTTTAAAATAAGCACCTAATTTCTCTAACACCCCCACAAACACTTACTGTACAAACTAAGGTCTGTCGGCATTGACCATAGGGTAAGTACCTGGATTGAAAACTATAAATGGCGAGTACATGGAATGGTCTGATGTGGAAAGTGGGGTCCCCCAAGGATCTGTCCTGGACCAATCCTGTTTAATTTATTCATAAACGATGTTGAGGATGGGATAAATAGCTCAATCTCAGTATTTGCGAATGATACAAACTAAGCAGGGCAATAACTTCTATGTACGATATGATAACCTTACAAGAAGACCGAAACAAATTATCGGGGTGGGCAACTACAGGGCAAATGAGGTTTAATGTTGCAAAATGTAAAGTAATGCAATATGAATACAAGTTACTTGCTACTGGGAGAACCTCTGGGGGTGGCTAGGATGGAAAAGAACCTTGGGTCCTGGTAGAAGACAGGCTCAGCAATGGCATGCAATGCAAGCAAATCAAACAGAATATTGGCATGCATTAAAAAGGGGATTCATTCCAGAAATAAAATGATAATTCTCCCACTTTACAAATCTCTGGTTCAGCCGAATCTTCAATACGCTGTCCAGCTTTGGGCACCAGTCCTCAGAAAGTATGTGCAGGAACTGGGGAGAGTCCAGAGAAGGGCAATAAAGGTAATAAAGGGACTGGAGGATCTCATCTATGGGGAAAGACTACAAGCATTGAACTTATTCTCTCTGGGAGACACTTGAGAGGGCACTTGAGAGGGACCTGGCACTGAGGCTTGATCGCGTATACGTTTCGTATTACGTCCTCAGGAAGCTTCCTGAGGACGTAATACAAAACGTACGTCGAGGCGGGACTTGACCACGCATGCTGCCATCGCACTTCCGGTTCATTGGTTTGTGGCGTCTGTCGAGTGGAACGCACGCACGCCACTCCAGCCTACCAGCCGGAATCCTTTTTCTCATTCCCCATACGCGATCAAGCCTCAGTGCCAGGTCCGGGGCACTTTCTTAAGTAAGCAGCCATTTGGCTTTTTTATTGTCTCAAATTTATAATAAATGGTTTTACGCTATGTTGGCATCCATTCTATTTTTGCATATGTGATCGGGGACCATCGCTGCTAAGGGATATAGGTGCAAGCTTCCACCATCAATTATATTTGATCAAGCGCAGTTTGATTCCCTCTTTGGTAACAAACAAGGGTCAACTCTATTTGGTAAGGAGCCATTTGCTACCAATCAGTTCTGGTGGATTTTTCATTGTATTTGGTGAAGGTGGAACAACACATCATTGATTTGATTTGACTGCACATCGTTCATACAATAGATTGCACAGGAATTTATTCAATGAACTTTTTTCTATGAACGTTTTTTGCTTAAGGTTCATTATTATTTCATATATCTTTGTCACAATATTTATTATTGTTTAATTTATGAATCCTTGATAATTTATCTTATTGAGATTTATTTATGGGTTTATTCACTCACATGTAACCATGGCACTTGCTTATTGTATGGAGTGTTAGGTGTTTTTGTTATCTAACTTATTATTATAGTATTCACAATTATAATTAATTAGTTATTTATTAGCGCCCCTCTTTCATTAATTTTCACGAGAATGGGAAGAGCCAAGGACCCTGGAACTCAGTCTTCCCCCTTTTTAAAGCAAAGGTGGGCAGACATGGACCTATAAGCATGGGGACTGGACACACATAACAACCCTTTCCCCCAGCCTGGGCCAGCTGCTAACCTACTAAACTAATATTGGCACAACCTGCTAATAAGCGTGCATGATGTAGTGTGTGTGTGTGTCCTAGCTCCTCAACATGTTTTGTCATACGTGAAGTCATCGGGAACAAGAGTAACAATAGACTCTGACCCCTGGATTATGAATTGTATGCATATTGAAAACTGAGCAGTCTTTAACATTCCATATTACTAACAGATACTATCTTTAACCACTTAAGACCCGGACCTTTAGGCAGGTAAAGGACCTGGCCATTTTTTGCGATTCGGCACTGCGTCGCTTTAACTGACAATTGCGCGGTGGTGCGACGTGGCTCTCAAACAAAATTGGCATCCTTTTTTCCCCACAAATAGAGCTTTCTTTTGGTGGATTTTCGATCACCTCTGCGGTTTTTATTTTTTGCCCTATAAACAAAAATAGAGCGACAATTTAAAAAAAAAAATCAATATTTTATACTTTTTGCTATAATAAATATCCCCCAAAAACATATAAAAAAAAATGTTTTTCCTCAGTTTAGGCCAATACATATGCTTCTACCTATTTTTGGTAAAAAAAATCGCAATACGTGTTTATCGATTGGTTTGCGCAAAATTTATAGCATTCACAATATAGGATACTTTTATTGCATTTTTATTAATTTTTTTTTTTTACTACTGATGGCGGTGATCAGCGATTTTTTTCATGACTGCGACATTATGGCGGACACTTCTGACAATTTTGACACATTTTTGGGACCACTGTCATTTTCACAGCAAAAAAAGCATTAAGCATGCATTGTTTACTGTGAAAATGACAATTGCAGTTTGGGAGTTAACCACAATGGGGCGCTGAAGGAGTTAAGTGTGACCTCATCTGTGTTTCTAACTGTAGGGGGGTGTGGCTGTAGGTGTGACCTCATTGATTGTGTTTCCCTATATTAGGCGCCACAGTGAAGAACGGGGAATCTGTGTTTACACACAGCTCTCCCCGTTCTTCAGCTCAGGGGACAGATCGCAAGACTCCAGCAGCGATCAGGTCTGCGGGTGCCGCTGCCGCAGTCACGGAGCTTCGGACCGGGTCACGCTCGCGCGCCCGCGAGCCACGGCTGGCCACTTAAAGAGGACATACCTGTACGTGCTTGTGCCCTGCCGTGCCATTCTGCCGATGTATATGTGCAGGTGGCGATCCTTAAAGTGGAAGTAAACCCACCTATCATTTTCAGGCAAGGAAGCTGCCATCTTGGCCTATGTTTAATCTTCAACTGCCATGATGCTGCACATGTGATCAGTTATGACACCAGCTATTGGATGGTTTGACAGTTTGGTTGAGAGCACAACCAATGTGACAGTTGGCAATCCCGGCATGCAGGAAATGTAACTGCTTTTTGAAACTGTTAGATCAATGGGTTTACTTCCGCTTTAAGTGGTTAAAGATGAAAACCAACCTAATATTTAGGGACAACAACAGAGTATGGCAATTTCTAAATATTATTCCTGATCGAGACATGAATATTCCATATTCCCAATGCAACTGTGAAGCTTTGGGTGGCAGAGGGTCTTTAACTCTTTATTCAACAATACATTCAGTATGAAACCTTATTCCTGGTTTGAAATATGAATATGAAAAAAATCATGATTCAGTGAAAATTCTGCCTTCCAGTTAATCTGTGGGTGTCTTATATACCAGTATTGCATAACCTATGTAGCTTCAATAATCATGCCTTTCATTTTTAACACATCACTGAGGCCATTAATTAAAGGCATCCTAAGGCCATGTACACACGATCGGTCAAACCGATGAGAACGGTCTGATGGACTGTTTTCATCAGACCAAACCAAACGTGCGTGGGCCATCGGTTATTTATCCATCGGTTTAAAAAAAATCAAACTTGTTTTAAATTTCAACCGATGGATACCTAACCGATCGTGTGTACAGGGCTTAAGGGGGAAGGTTAAATCAGTTCTGTGCCTTTGACAAAATGGGAAATAAAGCATTCAAGAAAATGTTTGATGCCATTACAGACTAATAATAACACCTATTTTCTGTGGCAGGATCTCTTCTGTTGCTATTGGAAAGGTTGCACCTGGGTTGGACATCCAGTTAAAAAATGTAATTTGAACTGCTTGAATAGTTGTTCAAAATTAGTTAAAACAATGCTAACTTGTGTAAAAGATATGGAGAATGCTCAGTGTTTACCTTATTTTAGAGTACCATCCACTGGTTTACAAACCATGATCTCAAGTACTCTACAAATTGGAATACTGCAGGACCCCTTAATAGAAATGAGGTTGAAATCACTAAGCTATAACAGGTGTTCTTGCCATATACACTATTATTTTCAGCATGCTAGAGCCAATGATAGCTGACCAATAACACAAGCTTTGTAATTTTTGGCACATAACTTGACCCCAACTCTTCTATTGTACTGTTCCTCTAACTTTGCAGAACACATCATTCTTCTGTTTTATCTAGAACACTGGTGGAAAATGTATGAATTGATAACATGTTATTTTAGCTTGAAACACCTTTTATTCATGTTTTATCACATTAAAATTTGTGTTTATTCCCTTCGTTTTATTCTTTCCTCTAGCATTTATTTTTTTATATGTTGTATTTTTAATTAATTAATGTTCTATAAATTGGACATGATGCAAAGCAGACATCCTCCAGTGTCACTCCAACTTGCCACATCAATGCACTACTGCAGCACACCAAAGTTCATATGCAAACAAGCACTGTCCTAAACGTGCACATGGCAAAATGCTACTAATAATCACTGGCATTTTTTTTATTGACTGTAGTTCTCTTTAACATTTCAGCCAAGGAGCTCCAAACACAGTTGAAATTTATAAAAACTGTTGTATCTGCTAAAATGTGTTTAACGCTGTTAGAAAACAATGGTGATATACACACACCTGCCACAAAGCATAGGAAAAAAAAGTGACACCACTTTCTATGAGCTTTAGCAAGTAAAATGTAAGGTTCATTTATTTTCTCAGGGACTCCTCTCACTACACTGAGGATCCTGGGAAATAATAAGTACCCCAAATGTTGCAAGAACACCCTTTAGTATAGTGCAAGAGCATTTTCAGAGATTTGGTAATCATTGTTTCCAGGAACTTGCTGGAAGGAACCTTGCCCTTGGCTTGGTGCCAGGTAGGTATATCAATTAACCATGTCTGAATCTGCTTGTACTAGGAACACAAGAAGCTAATACCAACAGCAAAACAAATATATATTTTTTTAAATTACAAACACTTAGATGGATTAAAAGGTGTTAAATTATATTTCAGCTTTAATTATACTCAGATGTTTTTTATGATAATTATGATCGTGTACAAATAAGGCACTTACAATTTATTTCACCTGAACACTGGAAATATTAATACCAAACCAGCAGGAATGCACGAATGGCAAATTTCACACATAGATAAAAACATTACTCCAGGAAATCCCGGTTAAGATGAGCTCATTATGCAAATTTTTTGTCCTTTTTCTCATTTAGTTAATTGCGTGATCATTTATGCATGCACTGATTTTTAAACTCTAAAGGAAGACTCAATAAACGACCACAGCCTACAGCCAAAGGATGTTGGTACTTGAAGTTCATTCATTTACAGCCGTTACAGGGAACTCCTCCCTTATAGGGGTTATAAACCCTTGTTTAAAAAACAAAGCAAAAAAAACAAAAAAACATGTCATACTTACCTTCACTGTGCAGTTCATTTTGCACAGATAGGCCCCGATTCTAGGTCCCTCAGTGGTGCTGGTGGCTCTTCCCTGCATTAAGTGTCCATGTTGGAGAACAGTTCTCCTTGGTGGACCCCCGTGCCGCGTCATTGGATTTGATTGGCAGTAGCGGGAGCCAATGGCTGCGCTGCTATCAATCTATCCAATGAGGAAATTAGACACCAGCTAGTGCTGGTGTGCTCGTTCCCAACCGGAGAAAGAGCGGGGTCAGGTAAATAAAACCGTGGCTCGGGGGGGCTGTTGCACCACAGAAGGGTTTTCACCTTACTGCATAGAATGCATTGAGGTGAAAAACCATGAGGGTTTACAACCCTGTTTATTTAATTGCTTGATCATTTATGCAGAAGAAACAATTTTCACACTGACAGGAAGACTCGATAAACTACCACAGTGCTTAACAGCCACAAATGATATTGGTTCATTCATTTACAGCCGTTACAGGGAACTCTTCCCCGCACTGCTGCCGCACACAGGGCTCAGATTGATTAGCCACTGCAGGAACAGGAACATGGTACATGTTTCACCCTAAAAACATGTGGAACATATAACATGTTCCTGAAGCTGAACTTATCCTTCAAATCATCTTATTTTAATTCAGCTAAGTATATTCCAGGTGCATTAAAACGAAAGGTGTTCAAAGTCTAAACCTGGCCATAGATAGATCAAAATTCAGCCCCGAGCTAGATGGATTTTAATCAAGTATGGGCAGGACAGTTGTACAGAAGTCAATCTCTCTATCGACTTATGTACAACCAGTATAAACAAAAACAAGTAAGGTGCAGAGCAACTGATAAATCATGCAATATATAAAGTGAATTAAAAATATACCCCGAATAAATCCAATGCTCATCTCAAAAAATAATAATTAAACATTATGAAAATCACCAATAAAGAACAGTGTTTTGAATACTATAGGTAAAAACCTGATATATTACATATGTGAATTGTGGTGGGAAACCTCTATCCATAATAAACAGTTGTATGTTAAACAAAAAATATGAACAAAGAGTCCAATTGAGTACGATATGATAACAGTTTAATATAGGTGTAATCCGTGCTCCACTTCAATAAACACCACGTGAACTCCACCACTAAACACTCACCTAACAACATTGACCTATGTGTTAAATAGGTTCCAAACAACCTTCCCCTATATTTGGGGTCTGATCCTCAGTCAACTTTTCCAAATTCACCAACAGCCATTGGTCCAGTTTACCATTGTTTGTAAACAGAATTTTTGTCTTCGCTTACCAAAGCAGCTCAAAATAAACATTACAAGCCATCATTGTGCTAATGTCTTAAAAAACATAAAATTGTATTTTAAATTATTAAAATGCACTTAAAATTGCACTGAATTTGCACATCAATACAGAGCAAGGAATTTCAATGTATTGCCCCCCTAAGAAGACTTTGAAACTGGCATCACGTCAAATATAGTGCAAAGTTCATCACTTCCAGCTTGATGATGTCACTGACTCCATCCCGACATGCTTTGTCACAGACCATGTGACTTCCTCAAGGGAAAATGCATTCTTTCCCCTTAAAGGGGTTGTAAAGGTAAATGTTTTTTCACCTTAATGCATCCTAAGCATTAAGGTGAAAAAACATCCGATGGGGGCTCGGGCCCCCCCCCCCGAGCCCCGTTTTACTTACCTGACGATGGTTCGAAATTCCCAGGCGCTTCCACGTCATCCTCTTCGGTTCTCAGCCTGGCCGTTGATTGGCTAGGCTGGGCGGATTGATAGCAGCGCAGCCATTGGCACAGCGGATGACGTGGCGGGCCGGGGGGCGGGGCCGAGTGATACAGTCGGCGGCTATGGCCGCCGCTGTATCACGGGAGCACGCTCGCAAAAGCTTTCCACTATGCGAGCTCGCTCACATTAAGGTGGAATGCTTTTGCGAGCAGGACCTGAGACAGCCGCCGAGGGACCCCAGAAGACAGGGTTAGAGGACACTCTGTGCAAAACGAGCTGCACAGTGGAGGTAAGTATAACATGTTTGTTATTTAAAAAAAATAAAAGTTTTGACTTTAGTGTTCCTTTAAGAAAGCCACATGGTCTGTGACAAAATGATTCTGTTTTGGAGGTGTTTCTAACCTGTTCCTAGTAAGTATTTCAAAATTAAAGCTTTGGAGCAGAATGAGCTTAGTACAGTGCTTGTCAATCAGCGTAGTAAAGCAGCCACATATTTATTGACTTCTCATTTATGTATCACAGAATTGAGCAGGAGAACCCACTGTTAAAGATTTGTTAGAAAGATAGGAAGAAATACAGCCAGCTGTTAATGATTTGTTAGAAAGATAGGAAGAAATACAGCCAGCTGTCACTCAATTGTTTTGCTGATTTTTAAGTGTAGAATAAAATAAAGTTTTGGGGAATTAGCAAAAAAAAGAATCAAAAACATAGTATTTTAATGCGCGTACACACCGGTCAGCGATGAAAAAAAAACGTTGTTTTATAAAACGTCATTTAAATTGATCGTGTGTGGGCAAAACAAAAGTCGTTTTTTGTCTTAAAAAAACGACCAAAAAAAGATAAAAAAAGACCCAAAAAAAATCCAACATCCAACAGCTTGAATGTGTCGTTTTTCCAAAGTCGTTTTTCGTGTTTCACAAAAGTCACCGTGTGTAGCAAAAACGTCGTTTAAAACACGTTTTTCACGTTTTTCAGCACCCGCATGCCCATTCCTGAAGCTAGTTATGAAGAAGCTTCAATGCTTCAATGAAAAGTGTGGTGAACGTAATCAAACGATGTATGCAAAAAGTGACGTTTCAAAAACGTCGTTACTTCACAAAAAACGTCGGTTTTTTTTTATCGCAAAAAACGACCGTGTGTAGCGGCATAAGGATCTATGAACATTAAAATGAGATGACAAACAAGTCTGATGTGTGTAAACAGCATGCAAAGTGCATCACACAAAAGCTTAATTTAACTTCCAACTTTATTCTGCAGTAGAGGAACATTTGGGCTAGATTAGGTAGATGGGCGTAAAAGTATGCTGGCGTAGCGTATCCCATTTACGCCTCTGCAACTTTTACGGGCAAGTGCTGTATTCACAAAGCACTTGCTGTAAAGTTGCGGCAGTGTAGCGTAAATGTCCCGCCTAATTCAAATTCGGGGGGTAGGGGGCATGTATCATTTAAATGAAGCGCGTCCCGCACCGAACGAACTGCGCATGCGCCGGGCCTGAACGTATCCCAGTGCGCATGCTCCAAATCACGTCGGAAATAGTCAATGAAAATGACGTGAACGTCACTTACGCACAGCCCTATTGCGCGAGCGTTTTTACAAACGACGCGGGAAAAATTACGCCGTAGCCGTCCATACTTAAACATTGGCTGCGCTCATACAGCAGGGGTAAAATTACGCCGGACCTACGCTAACGCAAACGACATAAAACAATGCGCAGGCCGGGTCGTTTGTTCGGGAATCGGCATATTACTCTTATGTGCATATTTTACATGGGAAAGCCACGTAGCGGCCAGCGTAAATATGCAAGTTAGATACGACAGGGTAAGAGACTTACGCAGTCGGATCTAATAGAAATCTATGCATATACTGATTGTATGAATCAGGCGCATAGATAGGAGGCTCAGAGGCAGAGATACGATGGCGTATCTGGAGATACGCCGTCGTATCTCCTACTGAATCTAGCCCTTTATCTTTAACTTGTAGGCAGGTGCAGTTTAGCCTCTCCTCTGTAGGTGGTGCTGTTCGGCAGCCACTGTACAGAGAGAACAAAGATTGAAAGGAGCTTTTGTCCGCTGAGGCCTCTGTAGGTGTCATCAAGGGGAGCAGCTTTTCGATTGGACGTGGCTGCCCTAAATGACCTCCACGTAGATCTTTAGTGAGGGCAGTGCTAATAAATAGCACTGTCCTGTCCCCTGCAGTTGCATGCATTTGCAAGTGGATAGTGTAAGGACAGGACTCTTGCTGGCTAGGGACAAAGTACTTAACACTAGAGAGAGGTTCCAGTCCACAAATAATGGATGGATACTATGCCTGGCTCCGCCTTTTGGGAACTCTAGAGAGCTTGGGACGAGCACCTTTCTATCTGGTTACTACACGTGCCTACACAGCTGTTCTGCCAGCCAAACCTTCATCAGATACTGTTCCGGTAGCATATCCTACATAAGTGTTCTTCAAGTGGAGAGACCCACGTTGTTATCAGCTATTATAAAATTGGACACCTTGCCACTGCCTTCTACATGTTAATTGTTACTTCAACTTTACAAATAATAATTGTGTCACCTTCCTTTGTCTCTGTGTACCTTTACTCCATCCGGGGGTACCAATAACTGACCACCAACAAATGAATAGCAGTTCAGTTTGGGGCAGAGTTATTTTGTTAATCTTTCAGCATTTTTGGTCATTAGGGCACTAGGTACCAGTGTGAAGTTCAAAAATATGTATTACAAAAAAGTAACACGCCAATAGCCAGTTAAGCTATTTTCTTTTCAGTAGGGTCAGTTATCATTTCCTAATCATGGTTTCATTAAATATTACGCCATAATTACGAGCTTGAAGAAAGCAAAGTGAGCTATAATGAAACTGATTAATAGCTTGTGAAAGCCTTATCTATGAACCTTAGGGTTATATCATCATATCATGTAAATTCAATATGTACAAACAAGATGAGCCCAATGCTGCTTAAGTAGAGTCATTACTTACAAAGGAGGACAAATAAAGCTTCTTATACTACTCAGTAATCAGGGGGCTGCATGTAGATCCTATACAGGAAATCTGTGTAAATGCTCAGATGGACTGCAGTGCAAATATTGCTAACTGAAAGATGTGTTCCAGAATAGCTCTATGCATTACAATAATATTAACAGCCATAAAATCTCAGAGCAAAAAAAAAAGGCTTTAAAAATCTAAATGCTTTAAAATTCTGAAAGTACTTACCGTATATACTCGAGAATAAGCTGACCAAAATATAAGGAGGCACCTAATTTTACCACAAAAAAATTGGGGGGAAAAGTACTGACTTGTGTATAAGCCTAGGGGGTCCATCTGCATGCCTCATTGTGCCTCACTTTGCCTCACTGTGTCCATGCCTCACTGTGTTCATGCCTCACTGGGCCCATGCCTCACTGTGCCCATAACTAGACTGACTTTTAACATTGGAATTCATGGCGGGGTGCCCGCCTTTGAAAAATCCGTGCTCCCAGTAGGTCCCCAGACAAAAAATTTTGCACACTTGTAGAGGAGTAATGGGGTTATATGTATGCCAAGTTCTGGCGTCCAGGGGACCTATGACCAGCCAGTGCCAGGTCCCCAAAATCATCGGATTATGTTTAAAATAGCGAGTCTATGGAAGAGTTATCGATGCGGAAAGGTCTTTGAAAAATCGGATGCTCCCAGCCTTAGGTCTCAGTAGGGCTACATGGTGTGCCAATGATTGGGGGTCCAGGGGAACTTTGTTTGTGGGTTGGCTCGTCTAAAGTCCTGGAGATCAGGGGAAAAAAAAAGGTTTCCGAAAGTATAAGCCGAGGGGGCATTTTCAGCACAAAAAAATGTGCTAAAAAACTCGGTTATACTCGAGTATATTATACGGTACCTGAATCATGGTCACTGACTCACCATTGTTTTTCAAAAATGTTGGAAAACCTTGGCAGCCAACATGCAATTTCCACCTAATCAAGCAGGCCAATGTTGTGTCTGATGTGTCTGCCGCAATGTCTCAGTCCCACTATAAGCGCTGATCACTGCCATTTACTAGTAAAAAAAAAAGAAAAAAAAAAAAATTCCAAAAAATATAAAATATTCCATTAGTGTGTAGACACACTGGGCCAGATTCCCGTAAAGAATTGCTGCTGGGCGTAGCAGTAGCCATTTACACTACGCCACGCAATTTTAACAGAGCAAGTGCCGTATTCCCAAAGCACTTGCTCCGTAAGTTGCGTCGGCGTTAGTGTAAATGGCTCTGCATTATCCCCGCGTAATTCAAAGGGGGCGGCTTGTATTTAAATTAAGCGCGCCCCGTGTCGATCAAACTGCGCATGCGTCGGCCTCAAAAATAGCTCAGTGCGCATGCTCCAGCTCACGTCGGAAAAAGTGAATGAAACCGACGTGAGCGTCGTTTATGTAAATCCCTATTCGCGAACGACTTAGTTAAAAACAACGTAACGACGGAAAAAAGACGACGCTGACTGAACTCCATACTTAACATGCCAATGACGGAACTTCGTAAGGTTACCCCTCATATAGCAGGGGTAACCTTACGCGTACGGGAAACGACGTAAACGACGACGGGGGGGGCGTATAAAAAACGTTCGGGAATGTCGGATTAGGTCATTTGCATAGGCAAATGAGAAATCAACGTAAAGGCCACCTAGCGCCAGCGATGTCATTACATCTACGATCCAACAGTGTAAATGTTTTTTTTACACATGTCGGATCTTCACTGTATCAATGCGTAAGTGATTCTAGGAATCACACGCATAGATACCCACTAAAAAAAAACCACTAAAAAAAAAAGATAACTTTTGTGACGGTGTTATCAACTATGTGAAACCGCAATTAGATTGTTTGCGGCGTATCTCTTTTTTTTTTAAAAACTCTGATTATTTTTTTGCCCAATTATAACTTCGGCGTTGTGCATATAAAACCAATTTTCACTTCCATACCAGGTATGCTTCATTCAGGGATTTTGCGCGGTTTATCAACAAATATGTAGCACCTCTGCGTTTTTTTTTTTTTGCGAATACAAATTTTTTTGTTGAACCTAAATTGATGGGCACCGAAAGGTGGCAATGGGCACCGATAGATTGTTAGGTGCATTTTTTTATTGGGCTATGGGTTTTATAGGCAGCAGCCATAATGGGTAAAAAATATTGTGGGCACTTTTTTTATAGGCGGCACAGGTCAAAATTGATCTGCTTTTTGGCACTGTTTAAAGCACTGATGAAAAAATCAATGTTGCCAATCACTGCAGAGGTGACTTATTTATTATTTTTTTGTTTAACCCCCCCTGTTTCTCTCCTTATTAAGTATTCCTGTTTAATTCCGTGATATACACGTGGTATTTTACCGAGATCGGAGGCAGGGTGTCAGATAAGATCGCCGCGCTGCGCGCCCGCACGGGCGCCGGCATGAAATATAACGGCCTGACGCACCACTTCCCCCGTAAAATTTTAAAGGAGGAAAATCTAGAAAAAAAAAGATTCTGAACCAAATACTGTAGTAAAATATTTGCCCCCACTCGTCATCACCATTCACACCCACCCCCACATTAGTAATAGCCAGTAACATTGCCCCACATTAGTAATAGCCCAGTAACATTGCCCCCACATTAGTAATAGCCTGTAGTAACATTGCCCCCACATTAGTAATACAAGCCAGTAACATTGACACTCAGTAATAATAGCAGTAACATTGCCCCTACATAGTAATAATAACCAGTAATTTGCTCCCACATAGTAATAATAGCCAGTAACATTGCCCCCACATAGTAATAATAGCCAGTAACATTGCCCCCACATTAGTAATAGCAGCAGTAACATTGCCCCCACATAGTAATAATAGCCAGTAACATTGCAACTACATAGTAATAATAGCCAGTAACATTGCCCCCACATAGTAATAATAGCCAGTAACATTGCCCCTACATAGTAATATAGCCAGTAACATTGCCTCCACAAAGTATAATAGCCAGTAACATTGCCCCACATTAGTAATAGCAGCCAGTAACATTGCCCCACATAGTAATAACAGCCAGTAACATGCCCCCACATTAGTATAACAGCCAGTAACATTGCCCCCTACATTTAATAGCAGCCAGTAACATTGCCCCCACATTAGTAATAACAGCCAGTAACATTGCCCCCTCATTAGTAATAACAGCCAGTAACATTGCCCCCCACAATCACTGTTGTTGCAGATGCATGACAATATTGATATAGATCGCGGCGCGCGCTCTGGTAGGAATAACAGATCCACGAGCAGAGCGGTGATGACGTCAGCACGCCCGGGTGTACCAAGATTGGCCGACCCGCCTCACGAGCTAGGCCAAAGCCGCGGCCTTAGGATAAGACCGGCGGAACGCGATAACACCCACACGCAATCAGTCGCCTCAGGCGAAAACCGTGTACTCGTCGTATAAGACGCACCAACTTTTCACCCCCCATTGTTATTGCGGGAAGGAAAAAATGTGTCTTTTACGTGCCAAAAATACAGTAACACTTAAGAATTTCATTGACACTTACAAAACACCTCCTTAATCACTTTCCTTTACTGAATGGTGTTTTTACTGTTAAATACTTCGATTCCTCAAAAAAAAAAAGGGAAAAGGAAGGGGAGGGTGGCAACTGAGAAGAGGGGATAAGGGGGGTGTTGTGATTATAACAGTTATATTCATATATCTATATTTAAGTGCTTTGTTACTATGATTTTATTGTGTTTACTGTGTGTCTTCTGTTTATTATGTGTCTTCTTCTACTGCTTCAGAGGTGATTAACTACCACCAAAAGAAAGATCTATTTGTGGGGGAAAAAAAGGACATCAATTTTATTTGGGTACAGCGATGCACGACCGCGCAATTGTCAGTTAACCTCCTTGGCGGTATCCCCGAGCGTGACTCTGGGTGGTTTTTCCATGCTAGGATCGGTATCCTCGAGTCACGCTCGGGGTAGATGTGCAGAGCGTGCAGCGGCGCAGCTTACCTTCTCGCTGAATCCACAGGCTTGGTTTACTTACCTTGTCCCTGGATCCAGCGATGCATCCCCGCTGTGTGAGCGAGCGGGTCCTCGCTCGATTCACAGTGTCCCCGTGTGCCGCCGATCTCCGCACCCTGTGACGTTACGACGCACGGGGCAGAGAACAGCGCCAAATTCAAAAAAGTAAACAAACACATTACATACAGTATACTGTAATCTTATAGATTACAGTACTGTATGTAAAAAATACACCCCCCCCCCTTGTCCCTAGTGGTCTGCCCAGTGCCCTGCATGTTCTTTTATATAATAAAAACTGTTCTTTCTGCCTGCAAACTGTAGTTTGTCCATAGCAACCAAAAGTGTCCCTTTATGTCAAAAATGTTTTAGAGCAGCTAGAAAACAGCGATAATAAATTTGAATCACATGCAGAATTGAGCGATAGTGATTTGTGGGGAAATTCGTCATAAAAAAATAAAAGTAATGAAAGCGACAATTCTGCAACTGAGCAAATTTCAGTGATTTTGAGTTGATTACATTATTGAATCATTTTTATTATAATTATATTATTATTTGTTATACTTATTTATAATTATTTATTATATTATAATTTATAATTTTGTTTTTAAAAAACAAATCATACCCGCGATGCCTATTAGACTCTTGTTTGGTCAGATTTAAATTAGTTATTCCTAAGAATTGAAGGCCTACAGTATAAAACGCAAAATTTCCTTGCAAATAATTGTACCGCTTTTGGTACGTAATTCCAGACAGAATCATACCGCCAGGGAGGTTAAAAGAACGCAGTGCCATATCACAAAAAATGGCCTAGTCATGAACAGGTAAAACCTTCCAGGGCTGAAGAGGTTAAACATAGCCTCATTGACTCTGTGGAGTTAATTTACTAAAGGTAATTAGAGAAGATGCACTGTGTAAAGGGAATTTAGGGAGCTAAGTGAATGAGTACCAGTCAACTTCCTAAAGTCTATTGGTACCTCAACAGATCTGGTAAGAAGAAATCCGGCATACCACAGAAGAATAGATGGAATCACCAGTAACGTACTATGGTCAAGGCTCATAGAGGCGATTAAGTTTGCATGTGCTGCGCTATATACGTCTTCATTCATTCAAATAGGACTGTATGTGTTTATCTGTGTATTGTAATGTATTGCCATTGTCAAACTGTCAGCAGATCCTAGATACAACATTTACAATAAATATATGCACACTGAGGTATGATAAGCATGCAAACTGTGGTGTGAAACCATGTCGAGATCACAAAGCTAAGTTACATATTGAATGTGCTTGAAAGATAATGAAGGAGCTGAGATGTGTTTGTGACACGAAGTGGGATAAAAAAAAAAGTAATTTATAGTAAAGCTTAACATGAGCAATAGAGGTTGACCTGTGATTATGTGCATTGCAGACAACCTCAACTCGAAAATGATATCTGTGATGGGACTTTTAAATCTCTAAATAAAATTGTGTATTGCTTTTCTTTTCTGGCTCTGGAATTGCTGATAATATGCAGATTTTCTGAATCTCCACAATAGATTAATGTGGACCCGTATTCAAAAGACAGACTTGACTTACCAGTAGTGTCCTGTTATACACATAAACAGTAACTGCAGTTGTAAAAAAAATATATATCTTTATTTATGGTCTATTGAGGTAACACAAGAAATACACAGCTATCCTGATGAAACATTTGAATCATATTTTTACTATATGTTTTCATATTTTTACTATTTCTAATCTTCTAACAACATATTTGGTACTCTGTAGATGTTTTTACACTTCAGTCAATGGGGGAGATTTACTAAAACTGGAGCACTTAGAATCTGGTGCAACTGCATGGCAGCCAATCAGATTCTAACTTCTGCTTCTTCAATTAAAGGGGTTTAAAAGGTTTGTTTTTTTATTTTCTAAATAGGTTCCTTTAAGCTAGTGCATTGTTGGTTCACTTACCTTTTCCTTCGATTTTCCTTCTAAATGTTATTTTTTTTGTCAGAATTTCTCACTTCCTGTTTCTCCTCAGTAAGCTTTCCACTATCATCCGAGCAGTGCAAAGTCAGTCAGAACAGCTTACTGAACACCTTACTGAGCAGGAACAGGAAGTGAGAAATTCAGACAAAGAAAAAAAAATTTGAAGGGAAATTGAAGGAAAAAAGTGAACCAACAATACACTAGCTTAAAGGAACCTATTTAGAAAATAAAAAACAAACCTTTAAGCTTAGGCAATAAAACCTGGAAGCTGACCAGCTATTATGCAAACTACTGCACCAGATTTTGCACTTTCCAGTTTTAAGCTAAGTTCACGCTGGCATTAAAGGTTGTGTAAAGGTTTTTTAACCACTTCCATACCGGGTCGTAGGGCATTGATGTCTGTAGCAACCCCTCGCCGATGAGAGTGGACGTCACACAACGTCCTTTTTTTCCCCGTTCTAGGTCGCCGGGCACCCGCGATTACCGCTGATCATGGCAGGAGTGTGGATCTGTGTGTGTAAACACACAGATCCACCTCCTGTCAGCGGTGACTAATGTGTGTTCCCAGTACAGAGGAACACACATCGGTCTCCTCCCCTTGTGAGTCCCCCTCCCCTACAGTTAGAACATACTTTAGGTAACATTTTAACCCCTTCAGCGCCCCTAGTGTTAATCCCTTCCCTGCCAGTCACATTTACACAGTAATCAGTGCAGTTTTATAGCACTAATCTGCTGTGCAAATGTGAATGGTCCCAAAAACGTGTCAAAAGTGTCCGATATGTCCCTGCAATGTCACGGTCACAAAAAAATGCAGATCGCCGCCATTACTAGTAAAAAAAAAAATCCATAAATCTTTCACCTATTTTGTAGACGCTATAACTTTTGCGCAAACCAATCAATATACGATTATTGCGTTTTTTTTTTACCAAAAATACGTAGAAGAATACGTATCTGTCTAAACTGAGGGGAAAAAAATGTTTTTTTTGGGTTTTTTTTATGTGATATTTTAAATAAAAAGGTAAAAAATAAATATATTTTTTCAAATTGTCGCTCTTCTTTTGTTTATAGCGCAAAAAATAAACACTGCAGAGATGATCAAATACCACCAGAAGAAAGCTCTATTTGTGTGGGAAAAAACATAAGGATTTAATTTGTGTACAGTGTTGCATGACCGTGCAATTGTCATTCAAAGTGAAACAGCGCTGAAAACTAAAATTGGTCTGGGCAGGAAGGGGGTGAAAATGCCCTGTATGGAAGGGGTTAAAAAATATATAAAATAGAACAAACATGCCATACTTTACTTCTCTGTGCAGTTGGTTTTGCACAGAGTGGCCCCAATCCTCGTCTTCTGGGGTTCCTCAGAGCGCTCCTAGCTCCTCCTCTTCTCGAGTCCCCCTTGGGGCACCTGTGCAGGCAGGCTTCCGTGTCCTGCTGCTGCGTCCATTGACACAGACAGCAGGACCCGTCCCCGCCTCCCGGCTTCCTGATTGACAGCAGCGGGAGCCAATGGTTCCTGCTGATATCAATTTATTCAATGAGGATCCGAGACACCGGCTGGAGCTGCTGTGCTCATTCTTGTCGCTGGAAAGACCAGGCTCAGGTAAGTAAGGGGGAGGGGCCTGGGGGGCTACTGCACTACAGAAAGTGTTTTACTTTATTGCATTAATATGTATTAAGGTGAAAAACATCAAGGGTTTACAACCCCTTTAAAGCAGGCGTTTGAGGGGCATTAAAAATGCCCCTCATAAATAACATCAGTTCTGCAGATGTAGCAATTATACAGGGACAAGCCATTTACCACAGACAGGGGGTTCTTACAATAGTCATCCTATTCATTAATGTAAAACCTTTATTCGAAAAGGAACAAAACGGTTGCTGTAACTGTTTATAACGTATTGTTTGAAGTTTGGCTTTAATGTGCTTAATGTATCTAAATCTGCTAGTGAATATAACACTCCCCTTCCCCCTAGACAAACAGTGCTACTGTCTAAAAGTGTTGCTCCTCCATTCAAAGTGGAGGCACTCTAATACAGGAGGCGTGTTACATTTTTGGTTTAATACCACTGTAACTCTGTTGTTGTTTTTTTGTTTTGTTTTTATGCCAGTGTTCAAACCTCCTGAAGGTGGCAGTGTAATCCATATTTCCAGAAGTTACTACATTCTTGTGTCTCTCAGTGGACTTCAAGAAAAATATTTTATGGAGTACAAACATTTTGATTTCCCCCAAGCCTTTCTGGCAAATATCACAACTTTGTTCATTTCATCGACAACAAGAGGGACCACAAGTCCAGTTTTCTGAAGAAGGGGAATCTTCCAGTAATGTTATGGTATATTTGTGTAAAGACACAATATAATAATTACAGACCAGACTTATCTTTTGTGCATAGATTTTGAGGAGAGAGGATCACCCAGGGTCCAGAGTGATAACACACTTGATGAAAGGTTAAAAATAATTTTTTGAAATCAAAAATGTACTAATCAAGCCAATGCATTTAGGGGGGAAATGCATCTCCCTTCTTCAGGGCTGGCAAAAACATAAATATATAAACATAATAGATGTGCAGTTATATCTCTTATTCAAATCTCCTATGTTCATATTTTTATGTTTGATAGCTACGAAGAGAAGTTGAGGTGCAGGCCAGTCAAGTTCCTCCACCCCAAATTTGCTCATCCATGTCTTCATGGACCTTGCTTTGTGCACTGGTCCAAATCATTTGGTGGAGGGGGGATTATGGTGTGGTGTTTTTCAGTGGTTGGGCTTGGCCCTTTAGTTCCAGTAAAGGGAACTCTTAAGGCGTCAACATCCCAAGACATTTTGGATAATTCCATGCTCCCAACTTTGTGGGATCAGTTTGGGGATGGCCCCTTCCTGTTCCAAACATGACTGTGCACCAGTACACAAATCAAGGTCCATAAAGACATGGATAAGCAAGTTTACGGCAGAGGAACTTGACTGGCCTGCACAAAGTCCTGACCTCAACCTGATAGAACACCTTTGGGATAAAATAGAGCAAAGACTGCGAGCTAGGCCTTCTCGTCCATATCAGTGCCTGACCTCACATATGCGTGTAGCACCCCTGTACGTTCAAGTACGGACGCTGTTTAAATTTAGAGGGGGATGAGATAATTACTTAGCTCTCATCCATGTGATTTATGTTAATTTAGTCGCTGTGCTGTGCTGTGCTGTCGTTTCATTCTGTGTTCCAAAGATGCCTTTCCATCTCGTAACAACAGGTGGCAGCAGTGGAGACCAGTGGGAGCGCATTCTTGCCAGCAGCCAATCAGAGGAGGTTTTCCCTCGCATGGCATGCTGGGGGACGGTACTTCTTTAGGGCGCCAGTTTGGCGTGGGAAGTTCGAGGTTGGATCTGGTGTGGCACCCACCTTTAGAGTGTGCGCACATCACGGGCCCCCGGCGATATGGCCTACCAGGCCGCGGTGCACGTGCTACGCAGAGTTCCTGACTCAGGGCCATCATGGCCCGGAGCAACTAAAGCTGCAGAGGGGCCCCAGTGACTTACTGGGTCCCCACTTCTATGAGAAAATCCCAAACGAGTTGTGCTGTTCGTGGGGAGTCAGTCTGAGGAGTGCCCGGAGGCAGGCAATGCAATAGGGCCTAGACAAGCCATCGGGGATCCAGGTGATCGGACACTGGGAGTTTGTTTTATGGAAACCTGTCAGTCGGTAACCTAAAATCAAAGACTACCTGAAGACAATTCAGGCAATTACTTTACTGAGAAGGAATCGCTCCATCAAGTTGCATTCCAGAGCAAGGGCCTGTGGCAGAGGTACCACTCCTATTCTATTGAGCCAAGTCTGTGGCAGAGGCTTGTCTTCTTTCTCAAAGTTCCGAGTGATACCCCGGTTGCCAGTTCTGTGAGAGAGACTGTCCGGGTACACTACACCCACTCCGGCTGGAGTGGCGACGAAGCAAAGGTATCGTTGAAGCAGGACTGCTTTCTGTAAATAATTAAGGCCTGAATCTGCAACTTATCCTCTTCACCATCTTTCCTCTTTCACCTGAAGTTACCTGTTGCCGTGTTGGGCACAAGAATAAAAGCACAGAAAACGACACCTTGTTGTTTGGACATTCTATCATTGCTCACACCATCTACTTTTCATCATACCCCTAGACCTGCTACAAAGGTGACACGCCGATCCCAAATCTAACCAGCGGCTGCGGGGGTAGCGCTACATCTGCTTCTGAAAAAATGGTCCAAACATTCCCATAGACACACTCCTAAACCTTGTGGACGGCCTTCCCAGAATATTGAAGCTGTTACAGCTGCAAAAGGGTGGGCCAACTCAATATTGAACCCTACGTTTGGTAATATAGTGTACATATTTACCGATAATGTTCTATAAAAATTGCAGTCCAGTAACTATTATGGCTATTATTTTTATATGCATTTATTATTAAAGCAATAATTTATAGTGAAGGAAAACTATACAATAAATGTAGGCCAACATACAATTTGAATTCTTTAACCTAATCTAACAATACAAAGCTGCCTAATACCTATCAGCAGATCCAGTCTCTCTCAGCATCTAAGTATATCTAAGCCGGAAAGGATAACATGCAGATTCAGATAATCAATACTCGTATTTCATACTGTTTATTGAATTTTTTTCCAATAAAGTTTTAAAAGAACACAAAGCCTGACATGTCGTCTAATATAAGGATGGTATAATACTGCACTGGTAAAGGTTTATGCCTTCTATAATGTCTTTGTCTCCTTTTTATAACACCCATTTTATCAGTTTTCTATTTTAAGTACAACAAAGTGATATCACATCAGATCATACAAAACATCAATTACAAGTATTACTAGAGCATGCTGTAGATAAGTATGCTGAAGAAAATAAGGGAAAATACAGTTGTTCCTCCTGAGTCTCATTAGTCCAGTGAAATATAATGGATAAACAGGTCCCAGGTTACTCAAACTTCTTTTGAATATTTTGAAGAGTACATGTGAGTTTATAATTGATCTTCGCCCAGTTTATATTTTTTTGACATGATCTAAGAGTATTGTCATTTTTTTCCAACACATTGTTATAGCAGTGGCTCAGCTTGATCATATCCCTACCCTTTGATGGCGGCTTTATTTCCATCCATCTCAGCTGTGCTCAGTGCTTCTGGCTGAATAAAGGTTGTATTAGGAATCTTTTTAATGTTATATTAGTTGTGGTAGTAAACTCTGTACTACCACTTTAACCTACAGGTAAGCCTATAATAAGGCATGCAGGATATATAAAGAATATCTCCTAAACCTGTAAGGTTTAAGAGATATTCCCCTCGCAATGCGCCGCTGACTGCAGCGGCGCATGCGCATCGGAGATCCTCGGCTAAACGCCTGGCAGCTGTCGGGGAGTGACACATCGCCGCTCCAGCCAATCACAGATACCCGGAAGACATGCCGAGGCAAGATGACATCTCCCTCGGCGTGGACCAGGTAAGTTCCTCACACCTCATTTCAAGGTAAGTATTTCATAATGAGCTAGTATGCGGTGCAAATTCAACTACCGCTGAAATGACTGTTTACAGGATATAGAGACATAAAAGTTAACTGATTCCTTTTTAAAATTAAACAAAAATAGATAAAAATCAATCATATAATGTGCCTACAGTTTCAGTTTCATTTTTAAACTGGTTTCATGTTTCTGTGAAGTAAAGAGACACACAAAACAAAAACAAACAAATACAGGGCAATGTTTGTTTTTAAAATAAATCTGATTGGTTCTGAGGAGTTTTAGACACATAGTAATCACACCTCTTTGATCATGGACCACAGTGAAAAGCTAGCATGAGCCAAACAAGCAGGAAGTGTGGAGATCAGAGAAGTATTACAGCTACTTCAAAGCAAAAAACTAACGATGAGGACATGAAACCAGGACTGCAGTAAGGTAAAGGAAGCTATTTGGCTAAAAAAAAATTCCTTTAATGATCCTTTAATATGAGCATTTGCAACTATAGCAGACACTAATTAAAAGTGCCGACTCTGGGGGAGATTTACTCAAATTAAAGAGTGCAAAATCTGATCCAAATGTGCATAGTAGCTAATCAGCTTCTAACTTCAGTTTTTTTTAAATTAAGCTTTGATTAAAAAAAATGAAGCTGATTGGTTTCTTTTCAGAGCTTCACCAGATTTTGCACATTCCAATTTTAGTAAATCAACCCCTATTCCCAATTTCTGGCCTCTCCTCCATTCATAGAAGACTTATTGGTTCCCACAATGAGAAGCACTCTACATGGAGGATGGCTGAATGAATGAAAGGTCTACCTCCGAGAACTACAACTCAAACTTGTTCCTGTGCTCTTGGCTATTAGAACACTTCACATACACAAACATCATATTGAATAAGAAGAGGCCACACAACCCTTCTACTGTTCTAGAATAGTTTGTCTATCTGGATTCTATAGCTTCATTTCCAGTGGACAAGTATAGGACTAGTGCTGCTCTTTCTAGGATCAGCATGCCCTGCATACTCTATGTGGCTCTAACCGCTAGAAGGCTGTTAGATTTTGGTCCACTTAGACCTACACAGCCAGGCAACACACATTTTTCTCTCATCCTGAGACAGAAATCAGTTCAAAGGTTTTGTTTTGTTGTTTTTATTGAGAAAAAAACTTGGATAAATAAGGATCATGAGATGCCCAAACTGACTTGAAGAACAACAACGAGACAATTTCCTTCACTGCAAAATTGACAAATACTCGACCGTATTCCTTCTGGAACAGCAACAGTCTTTCTAGAAATTGCAATGCAAAATCCCCTTCTAGAAACTCTGTGTCCCTGGGTTGAATTTTAGCAAAGTCCCAACTTGCAGGAGCTCTATGTTCCCTCTCTTAAAAATACCAGTCCACCTGGCTGCTCGGTGAACAGTCCCAGGACAAGGTATTGAGTTTAGGTTGTTGCCACTGTCCCAGAAAGCTTGCTAGATACTGCTTCACTGCTGGCCAGGCTCCACAAATATATGGGCTGATCTGGCCACCATGCCAAGCCCCCTGCCTGGGGATTGGCGAGATACCCCTAATTATGCAGATAAGGAACTCCTGGCCTCCACCCACAAGCTTCCAGAACCAGGGGGAGGTAACCCTATAGGCCCCGCCAGCCTGATCTACAGTAACCCTGATCAATTAATCAGACTTACCCAGCTACTGAGTCTGAAAAAATGTACCTACAATAGTCTGTACATCTATCATGGAAGCCCTGTTTATTAAGTGATTAATAAAGAGCTTATACAAACATAAAAAAGCATTATAAAACATCTGTTAACCACTTGCTTACTGGGCACATAAACCCCCTTCGTGCCCAGGCGAAATTTCAGCTTCCGGCACTGCGTCGCTTTAACTGACAATTGCGACCAGTGCTATAAAAATGCACTAATTACTGTATAAATGTGACTGGCATTGAAGGGGTTAACACTAGGGGGTGAGGAAGGGGTTAAATGTATTGCCTGGGTGTGTTATAACTGTATGGGGGGAGGGGGGTGACTGGGGGAGGTGACCGATGCTGTCTCCCTATGTACAAGAGAAACAGCATCTGTCACCTCACTGACAGGACGTGAAGCTCTGTGTTTACACTCAGAGCTCCACGTCCCTGCACTCTCACCGACGATCGCGTGTACCTGACGGACATCGCGGCCGCCGGGTACACGCATCGGATCCTCGGTAATGCGTCGGGACTGTTTTTACAAGCAAATCACGTCCAAAGACGTGACCCCGGCGCCTCAGGTCTGCGCTGTTCACGTATTTTGTTAATAGCGCGGACCTGAAGTGGTTAACAAAAACATTGGATTTCCTTTGATCAGAGCCTGTTATAGTTTACATATAACTGTGTGTAAATACATATAGCTGAACTCAAGGCAGAATTAAAAGACACAAATGAATGCAAATCTCTTGTCATTAATATGTCATTATTGTGTTTATTTCCATGCAAATAGTGTTAAAAGAGATGTTTGGGTTAAGAAAAAAAAAATAACCATTATTACCTACCTAGATGGCTGCGGCACCGATCCCCGTTTCAACTGTTCCCCACCACCTTTAAGACTAAGCGATTGTAACGGTCAGGGGTTAACGCCATTTACGATATTCCATTCCACTAACCCACCACAGCTTATCGACACTACACAATCCAGCAGACGAACCCCAATAACGAGACACAGCTCTGTTTGAGGTTCAAACAAATAAAATCTTTTAATGGGAAACTCAATCTTTTATACAGTTAGAAACCCCAAGGAACAATGACTGAACTCCGCCCAAAACATTATACAATGAGCCCAATATGCATCTTTTAGTCAGACTTTTTGGCACCAGGTCTGATACAATCCAGAAGAGCTAATTAGCTACAGCTGACAAGTCAGACATCATGACTCACAATACACATCTATCATCCATAGAAATTCACACAATACAGTGACAATTAGCATAACACAATGAAGGGTCCTTTAGAAGCGAGACTAAGGTTAGTTTACATGACAGTAAGTGAGTGAGTAAGTGAGAAACTTATATAGCGCAGCACATGCAAACTAAATCGCCTCTGGGCGCTCGGTGTCCATTTCTCTTTTGTCCTCAGAAGAGATGGGTTTTGATCCTTCTTCTGAAGGCCAAGTAGTTCTCCTCCAACCGAATGCTGGTTGGTAAAGCGTTCCATAGTCTGGGTCCTTGGACCGCAAATCTTCTTTCTCCTTTGGACTTGTATCTGGCTTTGGGTATCTGAAGTAGATTTTGGTTGGTGGATCGCAGAACGCAATTGGGGTTGTGCGCTTTTATTTTTTCGCATAGATATTGCAGGGCATTTCCCAGAATACACTTATGCATCAGACAGAGTGCTTTGAATGTAATTCTGTCTTTAACTGGCAACCAATGAAGGGATCTCAGTGAAGGTGAGATTGATTCCCATGTTTTTTTCCCAGTCACCAGTCTAGCGGCCGTATTTTGAACGACTTGTAGACAAGTGATTTGGTACTTTGGGGGTCCAAGATAGAGGGCATTTGCATAGTCAAGTCTGGAGTCTTCTTTGGGATAAATGGAATAAGTCTGCGTAGTAGGCGCAGCAGATAGTGCAATTCGCTGACTATTGACCCTATTTGTGCCTCCATTGTCATGTATGTGTCAAAGATGACTCCTAGACTTTTGACTTTGGTGCTAGGGGTGATGATTTTGCCCAGAATGGGCGGGGGTGTCCATGTTATTGCGGTATGATTCTTTCGATTAGCGTGAAACAGGAGAAGTTCTGTTTTCGAACCCTTGAGTTTAAGATAACTCTTTGTCATCCAATTTTCTATCAGAGTGAGACATTTCTCTAATCCGTGATGATTATCCTCTATGTTGCAAATGCGAAAATACAGTTGTGTGTCATCAGCATAAGAGTGGTAAAGTAACTTCTGGTTACTGATGATTTCAAAGAGAGGGCAGAGATAGATATTGAACAGAACCGGCGACAATGGGGATCCCTGAGGGACTCCGCATGACACTGTGCGTTTTTCAGAAGTGAAAGGCCCCAATTTGACTATTTGTGATCGGTTTTCCAAAAAGGAGGAGAACCAGGATAGATCACCTTCCGTGACTCTGGCTACTTCAGCTAGCCGAGTCAATAATATTTTGTGGTCTACCGTGTGTGAAAAGCTGCGCTTAGGTCAACAGTACTAGAAGACAAGATTCTCCTTCGCCTGCTGCCTCGAGGGGTCATCCCATATTTTGAGCAGTGCTGTTCAGTTCCGTGACATGGACGGAAACCTGATTGAAATGGATCAAGCAATTTAAAGGTGTGTCTAAAAGATGTTGTAGTCTGTTGTACAACTTCTTTTCTCCATTACCTTGGATCCTACCCTATATCCAGATAATGGGACTAAGTGTGTTTTGGGTACCTTATGTGGCATCAGGAATGTGGATTAGCTTTAGGCCACTTTTTGCTTATTCCAAGATTAA